>CM045771.1:61715631-62315631 GCA_025200525.1 Camellia lanceoleosa | reverse complement strand
TGTTGACTGAGTTTGTTTAAACAACTGTAGCTTTAAAAAGATTAACTATTTCAAGTCCTAGCATTTTGACTAGAATCCCTGATTTGGTTAACGTGGCATGCTGGTCATGGCTTATCTATAAGTTTTACAATTACATTCTAAGGAAATTTGAATATCATGTGTACCAATTTTGCCAAATTACTTCCATTTTCAAGTCCTAAGCTGTTTCACTGATGATGTTTCTGACTGACAATTTGCAGGGGATATATATGAGCATGCAGTTGTTTTAAGTGTGAAGATTGAGGACCAGGATGCCTTTGAAAGGGATGTTTTTCAGTTGAAACCTTAATATACAGATGCACAGTAACTTCTCATGTCTTTTCCTTTTTTTTTTTTTTCTAATGACCTTTATGTTTTAAATATCCTTGACCAAAATGGGTGGCAAAAGATGAAATTAGGACCACATGTTTTCAGGTTGTATAAAAAAGGTCATATACTTTTTTGCCATGTTTGAGTTGATTTGGAGTCATTTTTTGATGACATTTCTAGCTATCTTCTTTTCCCCTCCCACAGATTAGATGACCTCAGAAAACTAAACCGGACAATGAATTGTGTAAATGTTCTAATTTGTATGGGCTATTATGTTAACATTTTGGTTTCGTCAGATTGAAACCAGATTTTTCTTATCGGACTTTTTTGCTCTTTTTTTTTGTTTTTTTTTTTTGTTGGTGCAAGTAGTAGCGGTTGGATTTGATGGACAAAAACACCACCTTCAGTTTATGTTGTCTTGCTGCATACCTATGTGATGAATTGTTGTGTTGGATGAGAAACATATTTTTAAATGCATTGCCTTCAAGCTATAACTTCTATGTGCTTCATATCTGTATTAATTTGAATTAGCTAATCCTAGTTGCAGTCATGGTGGAGGAGCTAGTGTATATGTGACACTCAGTGCACAGTAACTTATCCAAACAATTAGACTGAATTTAAGGTATATGAAGGATTCTTGTATATGTTTTTTTGGAACATGTCTGTTTGTCTTCCTTCTTGCCTGATCCATTTGTTGAAGTGTGCTGCTTTTAGAAAGTCCTCGAGCAGTTAACAATAAAGGCAAAACATCCTAGGCGTTAATTTGATGATTGTGAAAGACTTGTTCTATTTCTAGTGGCATATAGTGGGGGTAATGTGGATGACGATGTGTTGATAAATTGGGTAGTCAGTGTTCAATAATGCAATTGAGACAGGCATGGCCATTGTTGATTTCTGTCTGGTTCCAAGAGTGAGCTTACTGCCGACTTATCTTATTTATCTTGTTACCTTTTGAATTTGAAAGGTAATGGTCATGACTTCTTTTCTCTTTAGTGGCCGCCTTCCACCATCACCTCAGGAGTATCCTATCTTAGGTCTCAACCTTTAGAGACTCCTTGTGCAGAATAGAATTGCTGAATTCCACACTGAATTGGAATTGCTTTCAGCCAGTGCTATGGAGAATAATTGTATCAAGCATGCTGTAGAACTGGAGCAATCGTTTATGGAGGGGGCTTGCAACCGTATCTTGAGTGCGAGACAGACTGTACCCCATGAAACTTGCGTTTATTTCATGGATCTGTTGGCAAAGACAGTCAGGTAAACTGTGTGACTTTACTTATGGCAGAGATTAAAAGGAGAGGCAAGAGTTGAAATAATAGCTGATTTTTTAGGGTGTTTTATTTGATTATAGTTGTTCATTCTGTTCATATAGTATCATGTATTCTTTTAAGTAGAGGAAAATGGGGGCATTTATGAGAGTTAGCTAGTGGACAGTCGCAGCCAATGGTTGAATTTCGTTTGGGCAGAAATAATGATGCAAATTAAATGCACGTTGGTTGGTATTACTGCTTTTACATACGCACATTGTCTACTTGGTAGCAACATTGACTATCCCACTACATTTGAATTATGGTGAGGTCTATCTTGATTTGTTTTGGTTAACATGTTTTTCTATCCCTTTGGCTATGTTTGTTCATAATATCAACAGGGATTTACACATAAATTCTCTTTATACATATGCACTGTGGAATGATCAATCACTCTAGTCTTTTCTTATTTCTTTCATTCCAACTATGGTATCATGTGCACTTTGGAAAGTGTTGGTTGGTATTACTGCTTTTGCATATGCACATTATCTGCTTGGTAGCAACATTGACGTTCCTGCTAAATTTGAATTCTATTAAGTGTGACCTATGTTAATTTGTTCTGATTATCACGTTTTTACATCGCTTTTGCTACATTTGTTCATAATATCAAGTTAGCGATCTGAGAAGTGGGATTTACGCATACATTCTCTATGTATACATATGCACTGCGGAGAGATCGCTCACTCTTGTCGTTTCTTATTTTGTTCATTGCAACTCTAGTGGCATGAGCACTTTGGAAAGTGTGGGTTGGTATGTTACTGCTTTAGATACACACATCGTCTACTTGGTAGAAAGTGTGGTTAGTTTTGTGCCCTTAGTAGTTCATTGTCTTTCGCAGAGATGAAATAGCTGGATGCAGCGAAAAGGCCTACAATTTCAATTAATGATGCCCGGAAAATATTGTTGTTCTCTTCAGACAGAGAACTTTTTGAATATGTCAAAGAGGTAAAATTTTTGCTGCTAAGCTCATTTTCATTCTTATTAACCAATGGAATACATTAATGGCTGGATCTACTTTGGTGGTCTATAGTTAAAGGGAAGTACTACTACTAACCATCTAATTAGAAGTCAATTCTCATTTTTCTTGTTTTCTTTTTGTTCTTTATCACCCATCATTTTTACTTGCCCCCTCTTGGCCAAGAGCTGCATTGAGCAAAATTTTGTTGGGTAATATGATATGGAATATTACAGTGTGTACTCAATAAAAATTGGATTCTACATCCTGTTTTAATAGTCTGTTAGGTCTCAGTTTGGTGCTTGGAAATGGTGAGTGAAAGTAGAAAGAAAGTAGAAATAAATGAGAAAGAAAAGTTTTTTTAGTTTTTCTTCCTTATTTTGTCGTACATAAATAAATATTAAATTAAAAAAAACCAGAAAAGTTTTTTTAGTTTTTCTTCCTTATTTTGTCGTACATAAATAAATATTAAATTAAAAAAAACCATAAGAAATGGTAAGAAATCAAAATAAGAGGGAAAAAAATGATATTTAAAAGTTGACATTTCTCCCTTTTTTTGCCATGTTTTCTTTTCTGCACTATTTTCCAAGGTAACAAAACGAAGAAAAATGGCTTCCTTTGTATTTTCTTTTGCTTTTCTTTATCAATGAATCAAATAGAGCCTAGATGCAACGGCTTTGTGGAGTTGCAATATATGCATTATTTTTGGTTTATCATTCTACTTAAGTGATAGAATGTTAACCTTGTATTAATGATAATACCAAAATCCACCAACATGGAAGCCTTGTTCTTGATTTGGTGTCCAATGCAAGGGTTCTTTGATAAGCATCGTTTTATATCCAATTTGCAGGAACATCCTGAGTGGGAGATAAAGGCAAAAGAATCTGCACCTTGCAAGGAGATACCATCTCTGCAACTCATCAATCAGACAGTTATGCAAGGGTGTTGGAGTGGATAGTGTGAAAGGTATGCTGCCCAATGTTGTCAATGCTACTACCATTCTATTGTCCAACTTCCTGATGCTAAACTTGTGTTTTGCTGAATTTTTTCCTAACGCTAGGATCACTTTATGTAGTTAAATATGTTCACTGTTCACCGTGTGCATTCAGAGCATTTTGTTTTGGCTTCCCCTTAATTGAATACTTGATTTCTTTTTGTTTCTTATCATTTACGGAACACAGTTTATTTTAATTGCAACCTTTGTGTAAGGAGAACAAGAAAAATAAACTGAATAGCTGATTGGATTAAGAATCCTTTCTCTCTCTCCGTCTCTTGCGCACACGCACATGCACACACAACACAACTCTTACCATGTATGTAGCACATTGTCAAAGTAGTGTTAGTGATGCAATGTTTGTGAGTTGTTCAATTTTTTGCATGATTAAGCTTTAGTAATAACCAACTTCACTTGATTAAGCTCATATTATGTGTTTTACAACTTGGGATTTCTTTCTTGTGTACTGATTATTACGTGATCCTAAATTTTCGTATTTAAAACTTAGAAATGAACCGTTTGTGAAATGATTTTTTCCAAGAATGCTTGGTTACAAGGAGTGTAACCAACAATGAGTGGGCTTGGTTGTAGAACCCACACATTCTTGTATGTATTACCGTATAAATTGAAATTAGCTTCACATGAACTTAGATCAATCTAATGCTAGCCCAAGAATGGTTGTGTAAATCTTTGGATGTTTTGAGTTATTTAACAATGACTATTTGCAAATTGAGATTTTAAAATTAAAACATATTTACTGCTAACACAATTGGAGAAATAGAAAAGTGTATTGAATAATATTGTGTGTATATGTCAATACAATCCAATGAAGGCCCATATATATAGGCAAGGAAGAGTGGTGAACAAAAAAGAGAATCCTAAAAGAAAGAGAATCCTAATATTACAATATAATGTAAATCCTAATCCTGATGTATATACAAAATATATATTTACTAACAGTCCCCCTCAAACTCAAGGTGGTTTCAAAGAGACCAACTGGAGTTTGGAAAGTTACTCATGAAAACGACCAGGAAGATGGGTTTTGGTAAATAGATCAGCAACTTGAGCAGCGGAAGAAACTGACTGGAGTTGGATAATGCCACTACTGACATGCTGACAAATGAAAATGACAGTCAATCTCGATGTGTTTGGCGCGATCATGAAAAACATCATTGTGAGCAATTTGAATGACATTACGATTGTCAAAATGAAGAGTAGTAGCAGTGGAATGAAGTACACCCATATATTTAAGTAACCAACAAAGCCATAAAAGTTCCTGAGTAGTGTCAGCAAGAATGCGATATTCCGCCTCAGTACTAGACTTGGAGACAATAGTTTGCTTCTTACTCCGCCAAGAAATCAATGAACTTCCAAGAAAGAAACAATATTCAGTAGTAGAGTGACGATTAGTGGGATCACCGACCCAGTCAGCATTAGAATATGTACATAACTCAAAGGGAGTGTGAGTAGAGTAATGAAGTCCATGAAACAAAGTACCCTTCACATAGCGGAGAATACGAAGAACGACAGCATAATAATCGATCGTGGAGCAGACAAAAACTGGCTGACAATGTGAACTGCATGAGAGATATTAGGCCGAGTAACAAACAGATAGACCAGACTACCCACTAATTGTCGATATAGAGTTACATAAGAAAGGAGAGTGCCCTCTAAAGGGATAAGACGAGTATTGTACTCAAGCGGGGTAGAAGCAGTCTTATTATTCGTAAGACCAGCACAAGATAAGAGATCAGATGCATATTTGGCTTGAGTAAGATACAAGCCACTTGGAGCAGAAGAAATCTCAGGACCAAGAAAATAACGAAGAGAACCTATATCTTTTATCTCAAAATGAGAGCTGAGAAAATGTTTCAGCTCATGAATGCCATCAAGATCATCACTAGTAATAATCATGTCATCAACATAAAGCAATAGAAGAGTAATGCCACGAGCCGTCTCCTAAATAAAAAGAGTAGAATCATAAGAGTTGGAAGAGAACCTAAACTGAGCAATAGTAGTACTGAACTTGGAAAACCAAGTACGAGAAGCCTACTTGAGGCCATAGAGAGCACAGCGAAGGCAACAAACAGTATCTAGAGGATGCTCATAGCCTGGAGGAGGCTGCATGTAAACTTCCTCAATAAGGTCACCATTGAGAAAAACATTCTTGACATCCATCTGCAATAAACCCCACTAACGTGAAGCAACAACAACAAGTAAACTGCGAATAGATGTAAGATGGGCAACAAGAGCGAATGTCTCCTCATAATCAATACCATATTCTTGAGTAAAGCCTTTAGTAATAAGATGGGCTTTGTAACGTTCACAACTTGTTCCAGAGTGGGTAAAGGATCTATGTGTAGTAGAGAAGCTCGGACAGGCGCAAAAACAAGACAACCAAGTTGACCTCATCACGATAATCAGCAACAAACTGGGCATCTTTGTCATCAACCCAAACAGGCTCACAAACAGAAAGCTGATCCCATAAACCATGTATGGATGATAAGAAATCATTAATGGACTGACTTGGTGCCAAACGTTGACCATGAAGACTAGTTCGAATTTGATACTGATGGGAAAGCCCAGTCGTGCGATATCGGTCTTTGAGAAAGTCCCATATGGATTTAGTAGGAGTAGGGTTAGTATCAATTTGAAGTCGCCCGAACTGTAGATGAATTGAAGTGGTAGAGGTATTCCGAAACCAAGTAATAATACGATATTTTTTTCCATTCCATGCATCCAGGCGATCAAGAAATTTAGTTTCAGTTTCATTCGCGTCTTGGACTGGTTTCACCAGTTCTTTAGTAATAACTTGCCATAATTGTCGACCTTTGAGAAATGCAGACATAGCTTGAGAATAGAGAAGATAATTGGTGCCATCAAGAACCACAGAAATTAGTTGAGCAGAGTCGAAGCGTTTCATTTATATAGGAAATGCAAAGAGCAGTGCAGAAAATAGCCGAATTTGAAAAAACAGAGGTGACCATTGAATTCAAAATGCCAAAAAACCTTGGGAATCGATCCAAATACTCTGAAAACAAGACTGGAACTAAGTGAACCGACCAAAACTGTGAACAAATCAGCTCTGACTGAATCGGATGATGCCAGCAACTGTAAGGGAGCACTAGGGCTGACGTCAGCCGAGAGGCACGTGGGTGACATCAGCGAGAGGCTGCAATAGCGGCTTCAGAAAGCTCTTTAGGGCTAATGTTAGCGAAAGTGATGGAAAGGCACAAGCATGAAAGAAGCATGTCGCATAGACCGTGGGTTTGAGGCTCGTGGATGCGCATGTTGCGACTAGTGGCGGGTTGTTAGACGTGCCATGCAAAAAGGAGGCCCGTGGGAGAGCTTGAGTGAGTATTTCAGAGCAAGGTTGGCGGCGCTGAACTTGTCGTGGAGAGGGGAAGGGTCTGATGGCTTTATTTTGTGATTATGGTCACTAATGAGAGAGTCGTAAGGTACTAACAGATCGGGTTAATTTGGGGATACGCCAGAAATTGTTACCGGTGGCTGAGAGTGCCAGTGAGGAAGCAACGAGCAAGGTTTAAAACTTGTGCTTTGATATCATATCATGTTAACACAATTGGAGAAATAGAAAAGTATATTGAATAATATTATGTGTATATGTCAATACAATACAATGAAAGCCCATATATATAGGCAAGAAAGAGTGGTGAACAAGAAAGAGAATCCTAATATTACTATATAATGTAAATTCTAATCCTAATGTATATACAAAATATATATTTACACATTTACCATAAGACAAGCCTCTCTACTTGTTTTTGTTACCTATCGCATTTAATTATTTTTAGTATTTTCCTTGAAGAATCCGCCCATGGGGACTCACGGGTCCCATGTCCATCGAGCTATTAATTTTTTTTTAAAAATTTATTTGTTAATATTTTATTTTAAATAATTTAATCCTGTTAAAAATTTAAAGAACTTCCAAATATAACTGTACACCTACCACCAAAAGTCAACGGCTCTCTCATTTAAAAAAAAAAAAAAAAAAAAAAAAACCTAAGGTCGTGTTTAGTTTTTTTTTTTCGAATCACAATTTTAATTAAAAAATTTTAAAACACTTTTTAAAATTTATAATCAAATACACAATTTAAAAATTATTTTCAAAAACTCATAACAAAACACACAATTCAAAATTCATTTCAAAAATCAAAACCAAACTATTTTCAAAACTATATTTTAAAAGAAAAAAATTCAAAAATTTTTTTTTTATTTTATTTTGTAAAATTATTTATAGACTCATGATTTGAGTGTAAAGTCGTGTTTGGAGTTATGAGTTTCGAAAAGAAAAATTTTATTCGATTATTAGTTTTGAATTATATTTTAAATTTTTTTGGATTTATTTTTTAAAAATATTTAAAATTTTTCTTAATTTTATTTTTTAAAGGTAAATATTTTATATTTTAAATATTTATTTATTTATTTTTATTTACACTGTATTTCATACATTTATGTGTTGTATTTTTTTTAAAAATATTTTGTAAATATTTAAAAATTTAAAAAAAATTATTTTTTATTTTAAATATATAATTTTTATTTTAAATACTTTATTTTATTTTATAAATATATTTTTAAATATTTTAATTTTTTTAATATTTTAAATTTTATTTACTTTTTTTAAGAATATTTTATTTTATTTTTTAATTTTAAAAAGAATTGGATCGCCATATATATCTAAATTATAATAAATTATTTGGTCAATAATAAAAAAAATAACAAAAATTATTTTTTGAAAAAATAAAAAAAATGAAAAATATTTTTCTTCAAATATAAAAATAAACAAAATATTTAATATAAAATAAAAAATAATTTTAAAGGACCAAATTTTAAAAAAATAATTGAAATTTTTTTTAATAGTATTTTGAAAAGAGTTTTGATAAAAGTTTGGTTATGAGTTTTGAGTTATGTACTTGGTTATGATTTTTAGAAATAATTTTTAAATTGAGTTTTGAGTTATATGTTTAATTACAATTCGAGTGTAGAGTTGTGTTTTGAGTTTAAAATATTTACAAAGAAAAATAAAATATTTAAAATAAAAAAATATTTAAATAACAATTTTATATTTAAAATAAAAAAATGAATAAATTCGTTTTACCAAAAGTGAATGATTTATTTTTAAAAAATGTACTAATCGTCTATTTTTTTAAGACAAACGAAATAAAATGAATAAGTTACTATTATCAAATTGGTATAAATATTTTTATAGATGATAAAAATTAAGGGTATTACAAAATGAATGGTTTGAAACAATTAAACAGAACCTCAAGTTCAAAGCCTAACTTTTTATTTAATAATAAAGAGTTAGTTATGTAATTGAATGAGATATTAATAGATGAATGAGTTCTTACATAGAAAATGATGTATTTGATACTATTGATAATGTGATTATTATGTAATGATTCTAAAAATAAAATATCATCCAATGTAATTGTAAAGGTTATGTTCTTTTTTTAAAGACAATAATATAATAGTTTTACAGTTTGTTTTACTTAAAGTATGAAAATTTTAAATGTTTTAGTTTATTTGTTTTTGTAATAGAATTTGTTTAACGTACATATAAGGTGACTCATTTATAAAAAAATTTGGAGTTACGACTAGATTTGCTAAATGATTATGATGACGGATTGTTAATCATTGGCCTGTGAAGTCCAATAACTGTTCTATTTTGGTCAGATAATATTATAGTTAAGGTAGTTAATATATACGAATTTATAGATTAATGGAATAAAATGATATTCGCTAATAATGAAAAATCTCCATGTAATTATCCTATTAAAAATTAAAAACTATGGAAGGATTAAAATATAACTATGCTGAATTTAAAAGATTTAATGTGTTTTTTTAAAAACCAAGAGAAAGAAATTAGTGTAATTAACCCAAATACTATTTACAACACAATTACATCTACTAAATTTGTTTAGTCCAAATTCGTCCGAATAAGTCTCTTTTCAGAAAGAATCAATTAATTCTTCCCGGAAAGAGGCGAATTTGGGCTAAACAAATTATTCCCTAAAAAAGATTCATTTTAACGAATTCAGATTAAATAAATTTAGTGGATTTATGAGGAAAGTGGAAAAGAGTTGGTAGTGTAACAACTCGAAAATTTAAGTTGTCCCTTAAATTTTATACTAGTATTATGGTTGTATGTGATGATATATTATTAAATAAATAATAATAAATACATAATCTAATTTGGCATTGGATTATCAAATATGAGATTAATTAGGAATTATTATTTGATGCCAAATTAACAGAAATATAGAATTAAAATGCTAGTTGGACCAAATTAAAGTTAAAAATAGTAAATAAATAAATATAAAAGTAAGAGTAACTAAATAATAATAATAATAATAATAATAATAATAATAATGGGTGTGGTAGTAAAATAAATAATTAATTTTCTGTTAGTATACGATAGAGTGTAATTTAATTAGGGATTAATTCATTTATATAATTATATTAAAAAATTAGGTCAGAATGTAATTATCTTAAATATTTATTAAAGATAAGTATGAATCTATGAAATTTATTATCGAATCTGGGAAAGATACGCGGGCCAGGAGATGATTAGTGGTGTGGGAAAGAAAAGGAAGAGAAGAGAGAAAGGTAGGAAAAGAGAGGACGGACAAGGGAAAGAAAGGAAGGAGAAGGAGAAGAAGAAGAAAAATAATAGAAGTCGAGAGGGTCTTTGATAGTGGAAATAAAAAATGAGGTATTAAAGTTAAGGTGAGTTATATTATACCTTGTGTTACCATAATATATTTTAGGGATTTTTATTAATAAATTCCATTTAGAAGTGTTTTAACCCAAGAAGTCCATGGAAGAATTTTTTAACCCATTTAGTCCCATGTATGTATAGTTTCATTCCATAAAGTCCTTTTTTCTTGATTTACACTATTTTATTGGACACTTATGCCCTTATATTTAATTTTGATACCCTTATAAATATTTTTTGAACGGTTAGCAATTTTATGATGTGAACATTCATATTTTAAAATTCACATTGGTAGGAATGTAAAATTGGTCCGTGGGTGGCCTGAAACCCGCCTGCGAGCCGGGGCGGGCCCGACCCGTTGACAATGTGAATATTCACATTGATATGTTAACATTCACATTAATAGGAGTGTAAAATTGGCCCGCGTCCCGTGGCGGCGCAAAACCCACCTGCGACCCATGGGCGGCCCGGGGCGGGCCCGATCCGACCCGTTGACAATGTGAATATTCACATTAACATGTTAACATTCACATTGCTAAGAGTATAAAATTGGCCCACGGCCCATGGGTGGCCAAAAGCCTGCCCACGGTCCGGGGCGGGCCCGGCCCAACCCATTGACAATGTGAATATTCACATTGACATGCTGACATTCACATTGATAAGAGTGTAAAATTAGCTCGCGCCTCGTGGCTGCCCGAAACTCGCTCACGGCCCGTGGGCGGCCCGGGGCGGGCCCGGTCCGGCCCGTTGACAATATGAATATTCACATTGACGTGTTAACATTCACATTGATAAGAGTATCAAATTGGCCGGCGGCCCATGGGCGGCCAAAAGCCCGCCTGCGAGCTGGGGCAGGCTCGGCCTGTTGACAATGTAAATATTCACATTGACATGTTAACATTCACATTGATAAGAGTGTAAAATTGGCTCGCAGCCCGTGGGCGGCCCGAAGCCTGAACGCAGCCCGAGGCGGCTTGGCCCGACCCGTGACAATGTGAATAGTCACATTGACATGTTAACATTAACATTGATAGGAGTGTAAAATTTGCCCGCTGCCCAAAGCTTGCCCGTGGCCCGGGGTAGGCCCGGCCCGGCCCGTTGACAATGTGAATATTCACATTGACATGTTAACATGTGTAGACACCCCATTTTTGACCGACCTTAAGACTCAGACGTCACCGATTGAGCGCTTGGTGATGTTGCATATTGTGCTCGTTCTGAGGTCTCGGAGTCTCGGCTGCGAGCCTTGCTTCCGACTTCCGGACTCTTTTGTATTTCGCCTCGGTTTGCAAACCAGGCCCTGTTTTCTCTTCCCCAAAGGAGGGAGAGGTCTCGTAGATCATCTCTCAGTGGCCGTAGGCTACGTTTTGTGGTCGTAGGCCATTTTTCCCGTTTGGAACCTAGTTTTTGATTTTCGGAGCCGTCAGCCGTGTGCCTCGGTTCGGGACCGTTTAACCACCTCCGTTTTCTCTGGTTTTTGGCGCACACCTTATTTCCTCCCTTTTTTAGGGACACTGTGGCCCGAGAGACCACCTTCGTGGTCAAACGCCACTTCCGGTGCCTAACAGCCTGTTTTCGGGGTCCCAGGCCGCGCGTTTCGGCCCCTCGAGCCTTCGTTTTGCATCCGTCTTGGTCCATTTTTGGCAGGGACCTCATTTTCATTGTTAGAGAGGTGGTGGTATGGTGGGAGGCCAGCAATCGTTCTGAAAAACCAGCTTTTTCTCTTCATCGCCCTTTATCACCTGTTTTCCTCACTAGAAAATTGGTTTTCCCCCATTTCCCCCCCCCCTTTTTGGATTTCAAAAATGAGTCCCTCTATATAACCAACACTTGAGCTCCATTTTTAAGGGTTAGACACTTTTGGCTTAGGCTCATAACCCTCCTCCTCCTCCATAACTCTCCATTTTCAAGCTCAAACATCCATTTTCTTGCACCATTTGCACTACAACCCCTAGCCTACCACCTCCATTACTCATTTCAGCACCTTGGAGGACATTTGAAGAGGTTGAAAGCTCAGATTTTCGGACTAAAAGCTGCTGGAAAGTTGTTCTTCAAGGGTGAGTCCCTATTTCCCTTAAACTTGCACTTTTTTGCATGATTGTTTAGCTTTACTTGCAAGTATTTTTGGACTTCAAGCTAAACTGAAAAGATCATATTTTGAGCTCATCTTCATGTTTGATTAAGAACTTTTTGCTGTTTGAGGTCTTCTACTCCTGCTTTGTGCTTTACCCTTCTTTGTAGGCTTATTTTGCATGATATATTTGCCTTATTTGTGAGCATTTTTGGGCTCCGATCCAAACTGTAAAGTGCCTTTTTTTGAGCCCCTCTTTAACTTTGTTGAAGGACTCTTCACTGTTTGGGGCCAGCTACTGTCCCTTGTCTCTAATCTCTCTTTTAGGGCCATTTTTGCATGATAGATTAGCCCTACTTGTGAATGTTTTCGAGGTTTTCCATAAACTGAAAAAAAATCTTGTTTTAACCTCCTCTTTGAGTTTGATTGAGGCCACTTTTCTGTTTGGAGTCATCTCCTTCCTTGCATGCCTTATTTCTTCATGTTTTGAGCCATATATGTGAGCATTTGCATTGGCCTTGTTTTGGCCTCTTAGCCACTGAAATCCAGTGGATTTTCAATGGCTTAGGTGTGTTCTTGAGGGCCAAAATCAGAGGGGGGTGACCCCCTCTCTCATTCTCTTGTTTGGTGGCCTTTTTGGCCTTCCAAAGGGACCCCTCTTTGCTTGCTTCCTAGCCACATTTCAGGGTCAATTTGGTGAGTTTTGGAGCTATCATATTTGATTTCCAGAGGTGTTTTTGCCAAGCTTTATGTCTATCTTGTATGTGCTTAATAACTCCTTGCATGACCCTCTAAAGGAGCTCATCATTTTTGTATGCATTGGCTGTATTTCAATGGTTATTTGAGCATTTTTTGGCATGTTTTATTCACTGGATTTTGCTGGTTTGATGAGATTCCATATGCTTCATGTACATGCCATGTAAACCATGTTTGCTAGTCAATATTGCATGCTATCTTAGTCCATCATGTTAGCATCTTTTGGCCATGCTTTGAACTAGAAATGTTCATATTTTGGGACTGCCTTGACTCTGTCTTTAGGCTTCATGATCAAATAATGCATGTTTTGTATAACTATAAGTCATTGCATGTGCCTAGTTTTGTATTTCGGGGCTCATCTCATGCATCGAGTGCCATGTTTGCATGTTTCGGGACCATTTAGCATCACATTTCAGTGCTGGAATTTGCATGTTTGTATGCCATATTTCATGCCTTGCCATGCCTTGTTAGAGTTGCATGTTGTGCCTTAGGTTCGGTCCTCGGTTTGCGTTCATGTGTGCACACATTTTGATTGTCTCATTTCCATCTAATGGCCGCTGATTTGAGTGTGGCCGAGGTCCACTCATATTGGTGTAAGTCCATTGTGCATTGTGTATGCCATTTCAATTCATAACATCGCGTATGTTAGGTTGTATGTTAGAGCATCGTGTATGCCATGTTACATCGCGCATTGTGTATGCCATTTCATAGCATTGTGTATGCTAGATTGCATGTTAGAATTGCATTCATGCATATCATGCATATTGCATTGTGTTTGGGATAGGTGTTAGCCCAAGCACGGGAAACGAGGGGCGTTTCGTATTCCAAGTGACGGAACGTGTCTCAATTCCTCGGTCACTGACACTCTGGATTATCCATGATGGAGTCCAGGCCTTGTTGTGTTTTCATGTGCATTCATTTCATATTGAGTCGTGCAATTCGACTCCTCGACCATCATGCATTGAGATGCGTGAATCGTGGCACGAGGATCGAGGACAACACTCCTTGAAGAGTAGTCATGCATACATATGTGAAAATACTTATCAATGTGGAAATACTTTTGACCGCCCATGGGCCGCGGGCCAATTTTATACTCTTATCAATGTGAATGTTAACATGTCAATGTGAATATTCACACTGTCAACGAATTTGCCGAGGGCCTCCTGCCCATGGGCATTGGTGAGTTTCTTATACGCCGCCACCTGACCAATTTTACACTCCTATTAATGTGAATGTTAACATGTCAATATGAATATTCACATTGTCAATGGGCCGGGCCCGCCCCGACACCCACGAGGATCGACATGGGCAGGGCCCCTACACATTGACGATATGAACATTCACATTGACAGTGTGAACATTCACATTAGGGGTATTTTGGTAATTATGTCACCCATAGGACTTATTGAAACATAAGAAAATAATGTGAACTAAATGGAACATAAGTAGATGAAAAGGGTATTTTGGTCTTCTTATCTTAAATAGGACCTAATGGAATGGGAGCTTCTATTTACACACACTAAACCCCCTTTATACACACACTTAATGAAGGAGGTGTCTAAAAAGTGTAGTGAGGGGAGATGTGTAGAAAGTGTATATTGTGTGTAAATAGAAGCTCCCTAATGGAATAGTCAAAAAGAATATGGGTTGGATGGAATAAAGCTCTTAGAAAGTGGATTTATCAAAAAAGCTCCCTATATTTTACTTATGTTTTGATTTACCATAATTTGTTTAATACAAGTTATATTTTATGAGTTATTATAAATTCTAAATTATATTAATATTTCAATTACATGGATTAATTTTTGAACTCTATTTGTTAAAATGAAACCCATGGATATGTTTATTTATATTTTAAGGAATATTTGACAATAATCTTATAAACAATTATGTTTTGTAAGTACCACCACGGGAGTTCCACACCTTGGGAGACTTAAATAACCATTGGCCTCTGTTTGGTCACTTTGTGGCCCTCTATCTGTCATGGATCCATTGATCCTATGATTTCTGGTGTGGAGCAAAGTGCTGTGCGGAGATAAGTGCTACACTATTGTGGGAGCCACCTCTATAATCCGTACGAGCCACCTCTTGAATCCGTACCTCTGTTCTGACTGTCACTCTTGTGACCTCTGTTTTGTTCTGTTCGGTACCGTGGTTACGATTATTTATTTACATAATCTCAGTTTTGCTACTTAAATGATTATTTGTTCAGACTAAGTTATCTTAAATATTTTAATTACATAACTATCCATGGTTATTTTGTGTCTCTTATACTCTTGGTATAATATATCTCACTTTGTTATGTGCTTATAGTTGTTTACCAATTTTCAGAAAATAATGCAATTCAGAAATAGCTTTTGGGAAGTCTTAGATGCGGGGGGCTGTGGAATAGACACACATAGCGCTTTTATGAATATGTTTATATGTAAATATCGGCTTTTTGGTCAATAAATTTTGTAATAAAAATAGAAGCTCTAATGATTATTTTGGTACGTTCACTTAAATATTATTTCCACGCGCGTTTATTAATTTGTTCAAGAATTGGCCGGAGGTAACTTCAATTACTGGCCATTACGATGCTTAACCCTTGGGTACGGGGAACAGGTCGTGACAAGTGATATCAGAGCAATGGTTTATAAAAAAATAAATAAATCATCATTGGAGCATAGGACACACGAACAATTAAAAAGTAGGATAGCGGGTAATTAATACCTAAATATTATATTTTGTTAGTCGATTTAATTATATTATAATTTTATATGATTATATATGTATATTAATTTTGTTTTTTTTGTGTGTGCATAATTTGTGAAGGATATTAGATATAATTTTTATTTGTTATAGCAAAAGAAAGAAAATATATAGAGGGTGTCGGGCTCAAGTATCTACCAAAATTATAATATAATTAAATACATATAATTTCCAGTTTAGTATTCAAAAAAAATAAAAAAATTCATTTTGACTTTTTATAAGTGGATTCAAATTTTAAAGATACTAATTTTGAAACTATTTCCCATCAATGGAAGATTCACGGATAAAAGGAATGGAAGTTCATCTCAAATTCCTTCAACTCTGGCGTATGATTCTTTCATTTCATTTCCAGTAGCTTGTTTAATTGTGTTCTTATTTTATTTTTATTTTCAGAAACAAAACTAATGAAAAGTTTTTTAAAATCACTGATTGTTTCTCATTTTAGCCCAAAACAATTTTTGACAACTAGACATTGAGTTGTTTTTGGTAAAGTTTTCTTTGAGGTAATACTTTATATCAGATTAATCATCTAATATATATTTATCAGAGTGCGCAGCGGATAATTTACACATATGACAAATTTCGACGGCAAAATTTTTAAAAGGAGGGAAGATTGTAACAACCCGAAAATTTAAGTTGTCCCTTAAATTTTGTACTAGTATTATGGTTATGTGATGATATATTATTAAATATATAATAATAAATACATAATCTAATTTGGTATTAGATTATCAAATATGGGATTAATTAGGGATTATTATTTGGGGCTAAATTAACAGAAATATAGAATTATAATGCTAGTTGGGCCAAATTAAACTTAAAGAGGGAAATTACCCACAGGTCCTATGTGAAACATGTGGACACCATTTAATCCAGCAACTTTTTGAGTAAACCCAAAAGTCCTACTTTCTTCTTCTCTCTCTCTCTTTCTGTTTTTTGCCTCCCTCTTTACGTTTTCCTCTCTCTCTCTTTTTTCTGCATTTTTCTCTCATCGTCTTTGTCATGGACGGCGACTGGTGATCACGTCTTTCTCCATTGATTGGGGTTCACTGATAATCACCAACCATCGAAATCAACTCGTGACTTCACCCTTACCGACGACGAAGATGATATATTTCCGACGAAGAAGATGAGTGGATCTACATCAGATCTGAGTAGATTTACATCATATTTGGCTAGATCTAAACAAAAAATAGTTGCCAGAGTACAATCCTCTCTCTATATCTGCCTTTCTCCTTCGATCTCTTTTTTTTTTCTTTGCTATACGCTTCTGTTTTTCTGTTCTAATGGAGAAAATTTTCAAATTCTGAACAAGTAGTTTTCGAGTTTTAGTTACAGGCGGTGAAAACTGTAAAATTTTGCAGTTTCAATTTTTTTTTGGTGCTGGAATAAATCATGGTTTAAAACTGTAAAATTTTACAGTTTCAAATTTTTTTGGTACTAAAATGAATAATGGTATAAAACTGTAAAATTTTACAGTTTAATAACATTCTTTAGAACTGTAAAATTTTACAGTTTCATAACATATTTTTCAGTTTGATTAATAAGGATAAATACTTAATAGATTTTTGCTTTGAAACTGTAACATTTTACAATTTCAAAACTTACTTTTCAGTTTGATCAATAATGGAGATTATTTGCTTGAACCTTACAAAAATTGAAAAATAGCATATGTTTTTCCCATTGTTGTTGTTTTTTGTCGTTTCATTTTTTTTCCTTTTAGTTTATCAATATTTAGCGCATTTTGCTATGTTTTCTTTGCTCTAATTTCTCCATTTATTCTTTTTTTTTTCCGGGCAATATTCTAGACATTCCGGTGAGTCTCCAGTGATGTTCTTAACGTCCAGTGAATGTTCTGAACATTCCGGCGACTTCCATTAGCATTCTTAACACTCCGGTGAACTTCCGGCGAAACTCCGGCAACTTTCCGGTGATACTTCGGCGACTTCCTGGCGATGTTGAACATTCCGACGAGTCTACGGCGACCATTTGACGGAAGTCCGACAAGTCTCCTTTTAGTTTGACGGAAGTTCGTTTAACAGTGTCTGTAAATTTAAAAAAAAAAAAGAAAAAAGATTTTTTTGGTAACAATTAAAAATGTATATGACTAATTGGTGCAAGTGTTTTGTTTGAGGATTAGCTGGGTCTTGAACTTTGTACATGGGACTTATCAGTAAGTTCCCCAAGTTAAAGATAGTAAACAAATAAATATAAAAGTAAGAGTAACTAAATAATAATAATAATAATAATAATAATAATAATAATAATAATGGGTGTGGTAGTAAAATAAATAAATAATTTTCTGTTGGTATACAATAGAGTGTAATTTAATTAGAGATAAAGTTATTTATATAGTTATATTAAAAAATTGAGCCAGAGTGTAATTTTTTTAAATATTTATTAAAGATAAGTATGAATCCATGAAATTTATTATTGAATCTGGAGAAGATACGTGGGCCACGTTCTTCCTCCCTATTTATAGGTGATGTGGTGTTGGAAAGAAAGGGAAAGAAGAGCGAAAGAAAGGAAAAGAAGAGGAAGGTGAAGGAAAAGAAAGGAAGAAAAAATGATTGGTTCCATTTTTCTAAAAACAGTTTTCAGAAAATTCTACTTTCTTATTTTTCGTATTTTTTTGTTTTTACTAAATTTTTTTAATATTTTATGCATTTTTTTTTTTACTTTTTAGACACACCTAATATAAATACACCTAAAAAGTAAAAAAATTGTGAAAAAAATCTTTTAAAATTCACTAAATACCAAAAATACAAAAAAAATACAAGAATTCAATACATTTTTTTTTTGTATTTTTATGTATTTCTTAATTTTTTAAAATATTTTTTCACATTTTTTTTACTTTTTAGATACATCTAAGTAAGGTACATATAAAAAAGTAAAAAAAATGTTTAAAATTTTAAAAAAATTCACTAAAAATAAAAAAATACGAAAACAAAAAAACTCAGTTTTCAAAAAACTTAATCCAGAAAACTCAAACCAAACACACTGAATGGGATCTGAGAGGGTCTTTGATAGTGGAAAAAATAGTGAGGTATTAAAGTTAAGGTGAGTTATAATATTTCTTGAGTTACCATAATATATTTTATATATGTTTTGACCTATCATAATTTATTTTATACAAGTTATGTTTTATAAATTATTATAAATTATATTAATATTTCAATTACGTGGATTAATATCTGAACTTTATTTGTTAAAATGAAACCCATGGATATGTTTATTTATATTTTAAGGAATATTTGACAGAAACCTTATAAACAATTATATTTTGTAAGTATCACTACGGGAGTTTCACGCCGTGGGGGACTTAAATAACTATTGGCCTCTGTTTGGTCACTTTGTGGTCCTCTATCTGTCATGGATCCATTGACCCTCTGAGTTCTGGTGCGGAGCAAAGTGTTGTGCGGAGATAAGTGCTATACTATTATGGGAGCCGCCTCTATAATCTGTACGAGCCATCTCTTGAATCCATACCTCTATTCTGACTGTCACTCTTGTAACCTCTGTTCTGTTCGGTACCGTGGTTATGCTTATTTATTTATATAATCTTAGTTTTGCTACTTAAATGATTATTTGTTCAGACTAAGTTATCTTAAATATTTTAGTTACATAACTATCCATGGTTATTTTCTGTCCCTTATACTCTTGATAAAATATTTCCCACTCTGTTATGTGCTTATAGTTGTTTACCAATTTTCAGGAAACAATGCAATTCAGAAATAGCTTTTGGGAATTCTTAGATGCAGGGACTGCAGAATAGACACACACAGCGCTTTTATGGATATGTTTATATGTAAATATCGGCCTTTTGGTCAATAAATTTTGTAATAAAAATAGAAGCTCCAATGATTATTTTGGTACCCTCACTTAAATATTATTTCTGCTTGTATTTATTAATTTGTTCAGGAATTGGCCGGAAGTAACTTCAATTACTGGCCATCACGATACTTAACTATTAAATACGGGGAGCGGGTCGTGACAGGTAGGGAGGAAATAGCTTTTTAAGCATATTTGTAGAGAGAGATTCTTGAAAACATGCTGAGAGGATTCTTTTATTAACTTTTGGATAATTAACTTACTAGCATATCACCCGTGCTATGCACAGATTGTGTTTACAATTATCTATATATGTGAATTGTGATTTTTAAATATATTTTTTTAAATGTCTTCTTTTTTTTTTCCTTTTTTATATTATATTAAAGTTTAATATTTTGATAATAATCATATGTATTGGAATTTTTAAGAAATTAAATGTCTTTTTTTATTATTATATTATTTTAAAGTTTAATATTTTGATAATAATCATATGTGTTGGACTTTTCAAGAAATTTTTTTTATGCTTGTTCTTAATGCATTAAAGTGTTATTATAAGGGATAATAATCATATGTGTTGGGACTTTTCAAGGAATTCATAAGTGTTGGATTTCAAAGAATTTTTTTATACTCGTTCTTAATGCATTAAAGTGTTATTATGAGGGTAAGACTTGAGAGTTGGGAGAAGTTAATAAATACTAAGATTTTTTTTTAAATAAAAAAAACAAGAAATTTAGATTGGGAGATTGGAGCTCCCACAAGGCTTGGGGTTAAAAATCCTATTTTGCTTAATATATAGTACTAGCCTATCACCTGTGCTATGCACGGAATAATTATAGATATTTATATTTGTTTTAGATTTTTTTAATATATAAATTATATTTTTAAAGATTTTTTTATAAAAATAATTTAACAATCTTATCACTAACCATAGTGTATGAGAGAAATTGAAAAGAGTATTGCAGTAACTATATACAGTTTTATCCATAATTATTTGTATGAGGGGATTAAATATTGATCAAGAGATTTTGATCAAATCAATAAATGCAGGCATGTAGAAAGACATGTGCATTGAAAAAAGTTAATAAATGTTGATCAGGGGATTTTGACCAAATTAATAAATATTGAGTTTTTTTTTAATAAAAAATTTAGAAAATTCATATTCGGATATTGAAGCTCTCACAGGCCTTGGGATTAAAAACCCTCTTTTGCTTAATATATAGTATAGATATAGATATAGATAGATAGATGTGTTGAAATTTTCAAGGAATTTTGTTTATGCTGGTCTTTAATGCATTAAAGTTTAATTATGAGGGGGTTTTGACCAAATCTCCACAAAGGCATAGCGAATGGAAAAAATTAACAAATGCTGTGTTTTTTTTTTAAATCAAAAAATTAGAAAATTAGGATTAGGATATTAGAGCTCACTCATGGCTTGTAGATTAAAAACCATATTTTCCTTAGATAATTGTGTTTACAATTATCTATATATGTGAATTGTGATTTTTAAATGTCGTCTTTTTTTTAATATTTTAAATGTCTTCATTTTTTCTTTTTTTATATTATATTAAAGTTTAATATTTTGATAATAATCATATGTGTTAGACTTTTCAAGAAATTAAATGTCTTTTTTTTATTATATTATGTTAAAGTTTAATATTTTGATAATAATCATATGTGTTGGACTTTTCAAGAATTTTTTTATGCTTATTCTTAATGCATTAAAGTGTTATTATGAGGGATAATAATCATATGTGTTGGGACTTTTCAAGGAATTCATGTGTGTTGGATTTAAATTTTTTTTTATATTTGTTGTTAATGCATTAAAGTGTTATTATGGGGGTAAGACTTGAGGATTAGGAGAAGTTAATAAATGCTATTGGGAGAAGTTAATAAATGTTAAGATTTTTTTTTAAATCAAAAGATTAAAAAATCTAGATTGAGAGATTGAAATTTCTACGAGACTTGAAGTTAAAAATTTGTTTTTATTTAATATATAGTATAGGTAGAAGTATAGATTGTAATTGATTTAAGTTATTTTTACCAAATAGATTGGAAGGAAAAGTTATGACAAATTGTCTGACACAAATTTTAAAGCCCAAATTAACAGCTCTTTTGAAGTCTGTACATTTCGTCAACGCGGTTTGTAGGGAGAGATTGAGGACTTTGTTTGAACAGGACATGAGCGATAACCATTTGAAGCTTATTAGAACCCTTCCAACACAACGTCAACGCGGTTTGTAGGCAGAGACTTGAGGCCTTTCTTTGAACTTACTTTGAACCCCATAATAATATATTAGTGGCTAGGGAAAAAAGGGGGGGGGGGGGGGGGGATTAAACTGTCCAGTTGACAGAAAAAAAAAAAAAGAATTATAAAAAAGTATAGTGTTTTGATTATTAAAATGTATAAGTTCTTTCATTGATTTGTAAATATATATTTTTTTATTGTTGCACCGGACGGTTGTTTCCTAAAAAAAAAAAAAAAAAAAAAAAAACAAAACAAATTGTATTTAGGTCATGTTTCAGGACTAGCCTTTCTTATTTTATTTTTTTGGTGTGATTAAAATAGATAATAAGATAAAATATCACATTTTACACATCAATTAATTATTTTTTCTTTCACAATCAACTATTTAACTATTAGAATTTTTTTTTTATAAATCATCCTGAACATATATATATATATATATATTTCATCTCATAAAAACAATAAAAAAAAATAAAAAAACAACTAAAATAGTAAGTCCCAAACCAATCCTTAGAGCATTCACAGTGAAGCTGTTAGGGGGGTGTTAGTGTCAGTTGTTAATTTTTTAGCCAGCCATTTTCTATTTTGTCTTCACAGTAGAGCTATTAAGAGCAACGTTAATGGTGAAAGTTACTATCAGATGTTAAATTGTTTGTTAACTACGGCCAACGTTCTAGCTAGTGAGAGAGAGAAATGAGAGAGAGACAGAGAGGGGGGACACTAGGAAGCAGTGGGGAAGTTTGGTCGGATGTTCAGCGGGTTGTTCAGTCGGACATCTAGGAAGTGCTGTTCTGGGCCTGTGTGAGGGTTAAGAAGAAGAAAATGAAGCCAAAGCTCCAACCCAGACCATCCAAGAAGATTCTTTGTCTTTCAAATATTTGTCAACTGTAAACTCTTTCTTTTTCTTCTTCTTGAGAAATTTTATTGTAGTGTATTTTTAGTAATTGTTTTGTTGTCCATTTTCAGGATCTGGAAGTCGGAGATAGTGCCTGAGACCGAAGTGACGAACGAAGCAGAGGTCATATATATATATTCTCAACTAAGAAGAAGTGCAGTAGGCAACATAAGAAGAAGAGCAGTAGGCAACATAATAAATAATTTATTTATTTTATTTATTATCTATATATATAAGAAAAAACGGATTTTTTAAGGGAGTTCCAAACTCCCGAACTAATTTTGTTAATTTATTTATTTAAAAAAAAAAAAGCTCTATTGATTAGTTCCTTAAGTCAAAAAATCAAAAAAAAAAAACTCTAATTATTTATGATTTTGAATTTTAAAATTTAAAACAATATGATAAGTCACCCTCACTCTTTTCAAAATTAATATTGATCAAAATAATTCAAATAAAGAAACAATAAAGGCACTAATTATTTATGATTTTAAATTTTAAAATTCAAATAATATGGTAAGCCACCCTCATCTTTTCTGAAAATAATATAAATCCTAAAATTTTAAAAACCCAATCAAATTAAAAATTCAATACAATTATCACTTTAGAATAGTCAATATTTGATCCTTTTTTTTCAACTCGACCAACTCTTTTCCAAATGTAATGATGCAAAGATTACTCTCTCTCTCTTTATCAATAGTCCAAATGTATTTCAAGTTTGTTTGTTAGTTTGTATTTTTTTTTTGTTGTAAATTTCTAAAAGTTGATGGCTTATTAAAAATATTTAATAATTATAAATTTCAATTTGATCAATTTTTCATTTTATTTTTTTGGTAATAGAATTAGGTTGTTTATCAAAAGGTAATTATATGAATTAAAAAAAAAAAAAATCTCATTTTGCTTAAGTGAATATGGATCATATATTGTTTTTTTATTTATCATTTTGGATACTATTGTATAACTATAAAAAATTATTGTGATCACATGTTATTTATCATCTGATATATTATTACTGTATTATTGTAATTAGTTTTATTATTGATGTCTATTATCATTGTAGTGGTGAAATGTCACATGATAAATAAAAATATGTTTGGTTATTATTATTATTATTATTGATAATATATTTCTTTATTTATTTTTTACAATGTTCAAAAAACAATTTATGTTCATTGTTAGTTTTTGTAGATAAGAAGTCAAAAATAAATTATATATAATTCAAGTTATATCTAATTTGAGATTGAAAAGGAAAGTTCCAAAAGAAATTATAATTATATATAATTTTAAAATATTTTTAAAAAAAATACAAAGAAAAATTGGAACTATAAATTATAATTATCAAACAACCTAATTCTATTACAAAAATAAATAAATAAATGAAAAATTGATCAAATTTAAATTTTTATAATTATTAAATATTTTTAATAAGCCATCATTTTTTTATTCAAATTTTAGCATGATCTGGTTTTAAATAGTTTTTTAGATATAAATATATCTTTTAAGAAGGGTAAATTATATCGATAGTCCCCGCATTTTGTCTCTTGTGTCAATTTGATCTCTGTAATCTTAATTAGCTTGATTTTGACCATTAATTTTAGATTTTGTATCAATTTGGTCTAATTGATAATGCCGGTTAAGGTTTTTAAAATAAAATAGTTATTGAGTTGGTTGACATTAACTTACTGAGTTGAACAAATTTATAATTTTATCTATAAAATTATAACAGATGCTACTCATGTGTGTATTTTCAATAAAAAAAACTAGCAATTATAACAATTGAATCAAATTGAAACAAAATTATAAATTCTGGATTAAAATCGAGTAAATTAAAATTGCAAGGACAAAAATAACACAAGAGTTAAAATATAAGGACTACCAATGTAATTTATTCTTTTAAGAATAACAACATAATTTCTTAATTAATTTTAAAATTGTTAATAAATATACCAAACAAATATGTACATAATTCCTATTTTTGTTATAATTTTTTAAAAAAATATATTTAGTAATTAAAAATTAAATAAATAACTCATGGATTGGCCATGAACTAGACGATTCTCCAAAGATTAGGCTTAAATCAAGAAGTATTGACAAAAAAAACTGACTTGAACTAAATTTTCTTAACTACTTTTTAGTGTTTAATCCAATATTAAAACCCTTCAAATTTGCTCATATCAGTCATGAATTGATAAGCTATGACAAAATTTAAATTTATTAGGATTAGAATATGACCTACAATGTAGAGTGGCTCTATCTTATATAATTTTTTCATCCATAAATATATATAAATATTCATTTAATTGTTTTAAACATAAATATATAGTTTTTTAAACTAAGTTCAAAATTTTTAATTATTATAAAAAATACTTACAAATATCTATTTACTAATTTAATAAATAGATAGGTCAAATGATTCATATAAGTTGGGAATAGACAAAGATAATTTTTAATGATTAGGTGAAGGACAAGTTGGCATAAATCTAATATTAAGTCTAAATTTAATATCACAAGTGAATTCTAATCTATTTTTACGTAAATCTTATAACATAAGATAAATTATAATTTTGATGCTAGACAAATTTTTAGACTTTACAAAACATAAAAAATTAATATATTGACAAATGTAATTTACCACTATTCTTTGATAAATTAAATTTATGAAACTCAAAAGACGAAATGTATTTATATTTTGTCATAAATATAATTTTTGTGATTTATTTTTTAATTTTTACCAATTGAATTATGACTTGTATTTGTTATTAAGAACTTAGAATACAAACGTAATGACATAAGAATAATAAAAAAAAATTCTCTTATATGTAATTGTGATAAAAATGAATAAAATTTAATTGATTCTAAATTATTTTTACTAAATAATCTAGATAAATTTTTTAGATTATTATTTAATTTTAAAAATTAGTTTTTGATTATTTATTTATACTCGTGCATAGCACTAATAATTATGCTAGTTTATATATATATATATATTCTTAACAAATACCTTAGTACATCTATTGCACCATTACCCACTCGCTAAAATTAACAAATTTTTAACAAACTTTAACACATATTTTTAGACCCTACTTTTATCATTTTTTATTGGGAAAATTATTTAAAAGTCCTATTAGGGAGACTTATGCTACATATGGTCCTATTAAAAAACTTATGTTCCCATAAGTCCTGTGGGAAGTTTGTTGACACATTTACCCTCAATATTAGTTGTTAATATCATAAATAATAGTAAAACCATATATAGGAAATTGATATAAACGTAGCGTAACGTGACACCTACATAAACGTAACGTGACACCTATACGTAACGTGACATCTACATAAACGTAACGTGACATATCTACATAAACGTAACGTAACATAACACCTACATAAACGTAACGTGACACCTATATAAACATAACGTGACATATCTACATAAACGTAACGTAACGTGACACCTACATAAACGTAACGTGACACCTATGATCTATGGTAACATTCAATTTTTTATATAGGAAATTGATTTTATTTATTTTTTGGATTTTTTTGGGACAGCCAAACAACCAAATTACTGAATTCAAACACAATTAATTAACCAAAAAAATAATTCATAAATCACATTTCAATGATTGAAACAAAATAAATTGAGATTTAATAGCCATAAGAGAGGCTTCAAGGAGGTTTCTGGCCATGAGAATCTGATCCGTTGGGTTGAGATCGACATCGTCGATCCAACGCTTCTGGATCTTCATGATACTATACACATAAGACATCATCACCACGAACACCGTTCCAGCGACAGTCTTGACGACGATTGGAGCGCGACCGCGTTTCACATGATCCAAACCCATGATCACAAGCTTCCTTAGAGGGGTCTTGAATACGAAGATCACGATCAGAGCCATCTCGGAGAATACGAGAGTGAAGAGAAGGTGAATCATTTTCGAAGAGTGGACAGAGAATTCAAATCTGTGGGGTTCGATTGGAGATTTCAAGGGCTGTGATGAGAGGTGTATGAGTTATTATCGTGAATTGAGGTGTATGGAATCGGAGAGAAGAGAGCAGAGATCAGCAAGTAGAAGAAGAGAGATGGGTTTCCATTCTTATATAAAAAATGTTACAGATTGGGGATCAATGCTTGTGTCAATTTTTTTATTTTTTTATTTTTTTTAAGTCATATTATCATAGATCATATTTATATAAAACGTAATATGACACCAACATAAATCAGTAACATTTTCACATTTAATTTTAAAAAATAAAAACTTATTAAGTTTGCGAAACGTAACGTGACATGTTACGTTATGTTTATATAGGTGTCACATTACGTTTATATAGGTGTCACGTTATGTTACGTTTATGTAGGTGTCACATTACGTTACGTTTATATTGGTGTCACATTACGTTACATATATATAGGTGTCACGTTACGTTACGTTTATGTAAGTGTCATGTCATGTTACGTTTATGTAGGATCTTGTGGAATACATTCTTATGAAAATAGGACTTGAGACTCTATAAGAAATTATACAGGACTTAACCTAACATAAGTGTCTGAAAAAGGACTTATAAATAAGTTTCCCTTTTTTATTATATAACACACTTTTAACACACTTTTTAATTATTCCGTTGTGATGGTCTTAGTGGTCCCCTTTCTTGGTTATCTATAAATAAAGCTAATGACCGGGGGTAGGTTCCCTGATAAGTTATTCTTAGAAAATGGCCGAATCTGATGAATGGAGCCCTTTTGATTTCAGTAGTGATGAAGAAGGAAGCGTAGCAGCATATTTCCCTGACGATTTCAAGCAATATGTTTCTTCTCTTTCATGTCTAGGGGGTGCGTGATATGTTATATGGATGGGTTTTCTGAAGCCGAGAAGACGACCAATCCAAACATCCTGCGAATGAGTGGGACTTTTATGTCTCTTCTTCTTCTTCTTCTTCTTCTTCTTCTTCAATATGGACTTTCAATATGGGTTTTATTTATTTTAAATCAACACAGCTACCTACTACCTGCTTTTGAAATCTCACTTCTCTCCTCGTTTTTATTATTTTAAAATTTTATTATTAATCAGATATTTTGGATTTAAAAAAGAAGTTTGAGAGGTGAGTTTGCACCGAGCAAACGGGCCAAGCTAGTTGTGACTTGGGCCTCACCGTTGGATTACGCGACAGAGTTGGCATAGCTGAGGGCAGTTTGGTCGAGGTTCTAGATCATGCGGCTGAGTTAGCCTAAGATCCAGAAGTTGGACTAGGCTAAGCCAAGCTAGGTGAAGCGATGATCCAAGGCTGAGCAAGGTTAGCGGGAACGAACGGAGTTGGGCAAACCGAGCTAGTTATTGAGCTTGACCCTGAAGGTTGGCCGGAATTGAGGCTGGAGCTGACCGGGCTATGCCTAACTCGGTGGAAATTAGGGGTGGGCGCGGGTCGATTGTGGCTACGGAACCTCCAATCCGCCATCCGTCCGCCAGATTGGCGGATTGGAGAAAATCAATCTGCATCTGTCCGCCAATCCGGCGGATGTAGATTGAGCGGATTAGCGGTTTGGCGGATGGATGCGAATCGGTTTGGTGGTTTAAAATTTTATAAATTTTCAACATAATTCAACTTGTGCACATCCTCAAAAAAGAAAAGAAAAGAAAGTATTACAGCTAATGACTTAAAAAAATATTACAATCGCTGCATGCCTCATCCAAAGCAAGAAAGTTTGAAACTTTAGAATATCACAATCACTGTCTGCCTCATCCACATACTACAATCACAACATGTCTCATCCACATAAAGTATTACAATCTATGGTTTTTAAAATATAAAAATAATTCAAACCACCAAAATCATGAACAGAGCAGTATTAAAGATTGTATGTTTCTGTATTGTTATATCTATATCTGTTTTTGAAAACAAAAACCAACCAGCATATATCATATTTTCTATTTATTATTTTTAGAGATAGATTTAAAAACCAAAACATATAGATAAATAATACGTTTATTTTTTTCAATTCAAAAAAGATATTCAAGTTGAAAACTTTTTTTCAACAGAATATTTAAACTCTTTTTTAATTGAAAACACAAACAGAATATTTAAACAAACTGAAAACACAAAATTTTATAAATTACTAGGGGTGTTCGCTGTTTGGCGGTTCGGTTGCGGCCACAGGAATCTCAAATCTTCCATCCGTCTGCCAAATTGGCGGATTAGTGAAAATCAATCCGCAATCATCCGCTCGTCATCACGCATCCATCCAAAATGCGGCGGATTGGTTCGGTTCGGTCGGTTTTGGCAGATCGGTATATCCGCTGCTCACCCCTAATGGAAATTACCAGGTGGTCCAATTAGAGTACGAGAAGAGAAGCTCGCCAATGGTATGCGTCAATACCGTTTGGCATTTTGGCTAATGTTGTTTGGCGGTATTGACGGGTACACGTGTAAAGAATAGAGATGGCAGTACAACCACATGTCTAGGAAATGACGAGCAGAGAAGCGCACGCAGAGGCTATATAGACTGAGTGACGCCTATACAAGGCTTAATTTCTGGCTAACCAGAGCTCTATTGGTCTTTGGTCTCTTTTCTCTTTCTCTCTCTAAAAAGGTGTTAACTTGATCGTTGGAGGGACTTTCCGGCATCACACCCGCCGAGTAGCTCACCGTTGTTGTGTTTTTAGGTTGTTTGGAATGAAATGAAGCTTGGACACAAAGAGTACGAATAGTGACGAATATTTTCTCCCCGCACAATTGGCGCCATCTGTGGGAATTCGACAGACAAAACCTTGTCCTCCAAGCTTTTCCGGTCATCTTTTATGGCGAACAACGATGACATTCCGTTGTTCGCCATCGACGGCATCACGCCAGAGTCCGTTCGGCGCAGAGATGGCCTGCCCGCCATTCTGACGATGGCTGGTTTGGAGACCTCCGCACGAGGACTTCCAAGAGATGCGTGAGACAAGCGCGCAAGGAGTTCTGGGTGCTCTGTCAGCCCAGAAGAGCATCGCCAACGGCGAGACTCACACACTCAGCACCTGGAAGACAAGCTAAGAGACCAAGATACCATTATCAACAAGATGACAACAGAGATGGAGGCCATGAAACACCAGATGAAGGGAAAGGGCATCGCTGGAGTGGGGAACCACAGTAAGCATGCCTATTCTCGCAGTTTGGACAGTCAGAATAGACGTCGCCCCCCTTCACTCTCTGTCACAAGAAGCTTTAGAGCTGAAAAACTATGTCATGCGGTGGTGACATCTCTTACGCAAGACAGTAGTTACTACCCCTTACGTCCGACGATGGCGTTGGGATATTCACGCTCCAAGCGTTGGAAAGACCTGAGGGATGTGTTGGAGGAGCACGCTCACTGGGGAGAAGCACAGAGGATGTCCATGCAAGCAACCATGGAAGAGATCTAGGGATTTCAGTTTTAGAAGACGTTAGTAAGAAGGCCAAGGAAAAGGGGCATAAAACTCGCAAAATATAAATGGTCGATTTATTTTTGGAATGCCGAATACTGCCAATATGAAGTTTTGTTCTTAGTTTTACTTTTTAAACTTTTTTCTACTATTGACGTAATGAAACAAGTAGATCATTTTTTGAGAAACGTTGTATTTTCGCCTCGCCAAGCAGATTTAGCGCGGTCCAAGGGGCAATTGACAATCATTTTGATGGAAAGATCATAATTCCTTTCTGGGCTAATTTTGCATGGCAAGATGAAATTGGTGTTTTGTTCAAGTTTGGAATTCCTTGGTGAGCGGATTTTGCTCGCCGAGAAGCAAGTTGCCGAGCTGACCTTGCTCACCAACTTTGAAGTTCCTCACCGAGCGGATTTTCCTCGCCAAGAAGCAAGTTGCTGAGCTGACCTTGCTCACCAACTTCGAAGTTCCTTGCCGAGCAGATTTTGCTCGCCAAGAAGTAAGTTGTCAAGTTGACCTTGCTCGCCAACTTTGAAGTTCCTTGCCTAGCCAACTTTGAAGTTCCTTGCCTAGCGGATTTTGTTCGCCAAGAAGGAAGTTGCTGTGTTGACCTTGCTCGCCAACTTTGAAGTTCCTTGCCAAGTGAATCTTGCTCGCTAAGATGCAAGTCGCCGAGCTGACCTTGCTCACAACTTTGAAGTTCCTTGCCAAGCGGATTTCGCTCGCCAAGAAGCAACTTGCTGAGTTGACCTTGCTCGCCAACTTTGAAGTTCCTTGCCAAGCGGATTTTGTTCACCAAGAAGGAAGTTGTCGAGCTGACCTTGCTCACCAACTTTGAAGTTTCTTGTCGAGCTAATTTTGCTCGCCAAGATGCAAGGTGCCGAGCTAACCTTGCTTAGCAACCGTGGAGTTCCTTGCCAAGCTGATTTTGCTCGCCAAGATGCAAGGTGCCGAGCTAACCTTACTCGCTAACCTTGGACTTCCTTGCCGAGCTGATTTTGCTCGCCAAGAGGCAGGTGCTGAGCTGACCTTGCTTGCACCTTGGTTCAGCTCGGCATGTTGGAGTTCTTTGCCAAGCTGATTTTACTCTCCAAGATGCAAGGTGCCGAGCTGACCTTGCTTGCCACCTTGGAGTTCCTTGCCGAGCTGATTTTGCTTGCCAAGATGCAAGGTGCCAAGCTAACTTTGCTCGCCAACCTTGGAGTTCCTTGTCGAGCTAATTTTGCTTGCTAAGGTGCAAGGTGCCGAGTTGATCGTACTCACCAACCTTGGAGTTCCTTGCCGAGATGCAAGATGCCGAGCTGACCTTGCTCGCCAACCTTGGAGTTCTTTGCCGAGCTGATTTTTCTCTCCAAGATGCAAGGTGCCAAACTGATTTTGCTCACCAAGAAGCAAGTTACCGAGCTGACCTTGCTTGCCGACCTTAGAGTTCCTTGCCAAGCTGATTTTGCTCGCTAAGATCCAAGTTGCCAAACTGACCTTGCTCACCAACCTTGGAATTCCTTACCGAGCTGATTTTGCTCTCCAAGAAGTAAGTTGTCGAGCTGATTTTGTTCGCCAACGTTGAAGTTCCTTGCCGAGCTGATTTTGCTCGCCAAGATGCAAGTTGCCGAGCTGACCTTGCTCGCCAACTTTGGAGTTCCTTGTCGAGCTGATTTTGCTCGCCAAGAAGTAAATCGGCGAGCTAAGTTTATTTTGCTCGCCAAGGAAGTTGCTGAGTTGATTACACTCACCAAGAACAAAGTTACTGAGTTGACTTTGCTTGCCAACTTTGAAGTTCCTAAACCGAGCTAAAGTTGAGTAATCCCATTCATGTTACAACAGAAGGGATTTAAGGCCAACGACCGAGCGAAGTGAACCACTGTGCAAAGTGTCTAGCCCGGCCTAGTGATGTAATTCCAGTCACGCGAATGCGGATGAAATTAAGGGGCAATTGAGAGGGGAGTTTGCGCCGAGCAAACGGGCCAAGCTAGTTGTGACTTGATCCTTGCCGTTGGATTACGCGACAGAGTTGGCATAGCCGAGGGCAGTTTGGCCTAGGTTCTAGATCATGCGGTTGAGTTAGCCTAAGATTCGAAAGTTGGACTGGGCTAAGCCGAGCTAGGTGAAGCGATGGTCCAAGGCTAAGCAAGGTCAGCAGGAACGAACGGAGTTGGGCAAACTGAGCTAGTTTTTGAGCTTGACCCTGAAGGTTGGCCGAAATTGAGGCTGGAGTTGACCGGGCTATGCCTAACTCGGTGGAAATTACCAGGTGGTTCAATTAGAGTACGAGAAAAGAAGCCCGCCAATGGTATGCGTCAATACCGTTTGGTAGTTTGGCTAATGTTGTTTGGTGGTATTGACGGGTACACGTGTAAAGAATAGAGAGGGCAGTACAGCCACGAGTCCAGGAAAAGACGAGCAAAGTAGCGCACGCAGAAGCTATATAGACTGAGCGACGCCTACACAAGGCCAAATTTCTGGCTAACCATAGCTCTATTGGTCTTTGGTCTCTTCTCTCTTTCTCTCTCTAAAAGGGTGCCAACTTGATTGTCGGAAGGGATTTCCGGCATCACACCCGCCAAGTAGCTCACCGTTGTTGTGTTTTCAAGTTGTTCGAAATGAAATGAAGCTTGGACACAAGGAGTACGAATAGTGACAAATATTTCCTCCCCGTACAAAGATCAAAGATGTCCTTCGAAAGTGTTTACTCGATTGGTTTGGATATGCAACACTATTTCAATTTTGGGCACCCACAATGACAATGGATGGCCGGTCTTATCTTACAACTCAAAACCAACCTTTCGCTCTTTCTACATTTGATGATGATGTTAAAGGACTTTGTGGGTATAGGATGATCTCTATGGACTATAAATTTTACATGGATAGAGAGAGTTCTGATGAAGAACTTAGGGTTCCTGGCCGTGTGTTCAAGCATGGATTTCCTGAAATTCACTCCCAATGTAAAATGTTACTCTATCAAAGAGTATCCATTGCACGACCATGCTTTACGTTGCCAAGTTAAACAATCTTGGGCTATCCCAGTGTTTGATTCTTCTACCCAATTATGTGTTGGGGTACTTGAGATAGTTTCAACAGTGCCTTCAATGGAATTTCTATTGAACTACTACTATGGTTTGCTGGATTTGCTTAATTGTCTTGAAGTTAGTCCCCTAACTCACAAATTGGCATTTTTTTTTTTATGTATTTCTAATCTTGATTGATTAACTCCCCTCTCTCCTTTCTTACATGTATGCAGAATTGTGCTCTTTTGATAATTTTAATTAAAAAAATATATATATCAAAAAAAAATAAAATAAAAAAGATGAGAAGTGTGTTTTTAATAGGGTAAATTACAAAAATATAGTTTGTTTAAAATAGAGATCGTCTCCTATGATTATGGAAAGTACATCTTGCTTCTTCAAATTTCTAATTGTATAACAAATGACTTATTTTATTAATAAATCATCAACTACTGTGTGGTAGTTGGCCCATTCAACCGACTAATCCATTGGATCAACAATTTTTTCCTTTAATCTTTTAGTTTGTGCATATTTGATCCTATTATAATGGAACATGGCTACGTGCTCCTCATGTGTCTATTCTGCATAAAATTCATAGTTTTTTAGACCAACTAAACACAAATTACAAAAATTAAAGAGCAAATCTTTTGAAATCAAAATTAATCGGACTAAAAAAATTAATATTGGATGAGGCTAGATGGACCATTAGCACAACTATTATTTGTTCACTTTTTTCATCTTGTTAGTGTAATGGCATGCGAGGAGTATGTAATTGCGTTATTTCCTCACGGTTGTTATCAATATCAATGTGACACAAAATGTAAAATTAAATGGTAAATTGTTATAATTAAAATTATAAGATCCAAAAAGATACAATGAATAAACTATTGAATTGAGGATAAGATAGTGTGTTGTTTATCTTCTCAGCATGAGCTTCTATGGTAGAAAGAAAGAAAGCAAAGCAAAACGTCAAGTTATATTTTTTTATTGCATTTCGTGCTTATTTAGGCGTGACTGAATTGTTTTTCCATTATAGAGTCTCTTATATGCTTCCTTTTCGTAGCAAACAAATATTCTACATTTCAAAGTGTACAAGATTCCTTAGTTGCATCTTTGCATTCCCTTGTAGGAGGTAGGTCTGGAATCTTCAATTTCACATGTAGACCATCGCACGGATTTAGTAAGTGGTACACTGTAATGTAATGTCAAATTTAGTATTTTATTTTATTTTTTAAATTAATATATGAGGAATATCGTCTGACAATACTTGGACGTGACAATACTTTTCAACCAGATTCAGAATGTGAAAAAAAGTGAAGCCTTAGTTGAAATCAGCAAGGTGTTAGAAGTTTTGCTTGAAGTTCATGGTTTACATTTTGCTCAAGTATGGGCCCCGTGCAGGGTAGACTGGACATGCAGGGCTCTGGTTAAGGGTGACATCTTTCATGTGATACTCAAATTTGATGAAATTGACTGCTATGAACTATTCGGTATGGCCAATGTTGAACATCACTTAAGAAAGGGGCAAGGAGTTTTTGGGAGAGCATTCTACTCCCCTAATGTATTATTCTGCAAGGATGTAACCCAACTTAGCATAATTGACTACCCATGGGCACACTATGCATGAGATGATAAATTAGGTGATTGTTTCGCAATATGCTTGCAAAGTAGTTGCACCGGAAATGACATTTACGTGTTAGAGTGCTTTATGCTGCCAAGTAACAAAGACTATTATAGTAATCAACAGGCTGGATTGAGGAAAATATTGGAAATCATGAAGAAATTTTTTGGTACTTTTAAGCTTGCTTCTGGAGAAGAACTTTGGGGGACATATATATATATTGAAGAAATTCCTTTTCAGAATGGTGAGAAACTTGATTCTGTTCAAATGTCCCAGACTACTAAATCTTTGCCTAGGCTGGAGCCCTTACAAAGTGGAGGAGGGATGACACAACTGGATTTATCGAATCAACAATCAATGGATTCATTAAACAATGAAAGCAATGTTGTAAGTGCGGAACGAAGCAACATTGATGTTACTTGTTCATAGGAAAAAGGTAAAACAAAGAGGCCAAAAAGAGTGAACAATAAAACTAGTGTTAAAATTGAAATTCCTTTAGATGATATCCTACAAAATTCAGAAAAGAGCATCTAGGTTGCTGCAGATAACCTCAAAGGTATCTGCACTCTTAACAAATTAAAATAGAATATTGCTTGTGATTTTACTTATTATTTTCAACTCGACACTCTTCTCGTAAATAAATATTTGACATTTTGCACTAACAAACATAAAGTTGTCTCTCTTAGCTAGATTCTTCCTTTTGCAGTTAGCCGATCTACACTAAAGCGTGTTTGTAGGGGTTATGGTTTCCTGAGGTGGCCACCATGCAAGAAGCAGATGATTGGTTCCTCTCAACCTAGTGAATCTTCCCCGGGTGTTGATCATCAACAAATACCACAATTAAATTATTATCAGCCTTTTAGTCAAGCCTCAGCTGCTGTTGTTCACGCAAACCCACGTAATACAGTGATCTGAGATGCAAATGTAGTGGCCGTGAAGGCAAAATATATCAATGATATTATAATAAAGTTTCCGCTGTCTTTGTCATCGGGACTAGTTGAGTTGCAGCATCAAATCACCAATAGACTGCACTTAGAGGATGGTTACGTCAAGCAATAAAGATGAGATAGACGACTTAATTGTAATAGCTTGTAATCAGGACTTACAAGACTATATAAGCAGTTCTACATCGCCGGGCAGCACTACCATCATGGTATTCATTGTTCCAAAGTAGTCAATTATCAGTGACCAGCTTGAATCATCTCAGGTTTTTTGTTGCTGCTAGATTTTCTTTTGTTCTATCTTTTGATTCTAGAGATAGTTGTTGGATTATCATGCCTTGTTTCCTCTGTTTCAGGAAGGTTGGGAGTGTTTTGGGTTTTTTTTCGTTTTCTCTTGACAGTTGGATTCTGGACAACTGTTTCATTGTCCCCTTGTATTAGCATTAATAAAATGTTACTTTCTTTGCTTATCAAAAAAAAAAAAAAATTCAACATAATACATCCTTCTAATTTTGGAGCTCTAAGAGCATCTTCAACGGTTACTCAAAATTTTCACCAAATTTGAGTAAAAAAAAACCAATTTTCTCAATCTGATACCGCTTGCTCCAACCGTGCATCAAACCGTGCATCAAAGGGAGTGGTCAACCGGCCAGTCGACTGGTCAGAACAAATTTTTTTTTTAACGTGTTTGAACCTACCAATTTGAAAGGGAACCGGTCGACTGGTTGGTAAACCGGCCGGGCAACCGGTTGGTCTCCTCCAACGGTCCAGAACAGTGAAATGCTGAAATACAGAATTTGTCCTCAGTTTGGTGAAATGTTTGAGTAATTCTCATTTTGATATTAGTTTGATGAAATCGTTGGAGCAAAAAAAGTTGCTTTTTTTTACCAAATTCAAATCTGATGCTAGGTTTAGTTCATCGTTGGAGATGGTCTAATGATGTGAAAATTAAAAAAAAAAAAAAAAAAACCGAGGCCAAAATATCACATCAATGGGTGGGACCCACCTCCTAGAGCTCCTTTAGAGATTATTTTATTTTAGAGCTCCCAAACATTTTTGAAAAATCTCACTTCATTAGAATGAACCTCAAATGATGTAGTTATTTCTTGTTTATATGGAAAACAACAAGAATAGAGGGTTCTAATTTTGGAAGTCTAAAGAGAGCTCTAGTGATGTGGCAAGAGAAAAAAAATAAAAAACAAAAATATAGGCACTCACATCACATCACATCACATCACATGTGGACTCCACTCCTTACCACATCACTAGAGTTCTCTTTAGAACTCTAAAATTAGAATTCTCAATCTTTATTCATATGGAAAATGCAAAATGGCAGAAGTGTTCATTGAGTTGGCATGTCAAGCAATTGACTGCATCATCAACATTTTCACCTTTTATAGCTAGGATAGAAATGGAGCGTCAGGATCCTCTAGAGTGGTAATCCTGCAGTGATCTCCTAAAGTGAGGAGATCAAATGGCTGAAATTAAAACTAACCAAAATGATGTCGTTTTGATTAGTAAATTGAAAAAAAAAAGATTTCAAAATTCCCTCCATTTAGAACAGGTATAGCAGCAGAAGGAGGGAAGACAGAAGGAAAGGAAACCAAAGTGCGAGAGAGAGAAGAAAAAAGAGAGAGGCCGCTCCTCTATGCCTCCGTTCTTGCTGTTCTTGCATGCCGTCATGCCGCTTCAGAATCGATTCTTTGCACACACTACTTCAAATGAATTTGGATGGTAAGATTTGTTCTATTAAATGCTTGGTCAGGATTGAGCTGTTGAACATTGAGGTCTATGAAGATAGAAACCATACTTGAATATTAGGATGAATGAAAATATGATGGACAAATAAGGCAGGAAAGAGAACCGAGATTGTGAAAAGAAGGCAAAGCCTCCGGAATCCTAAAATAAAACGTAGATTTTAATCAGAAATTCTACACATGATAGAGAGAGAGAGAGAGAGAGAGTTGAAGTCATTTTCAAAGGAAAAAAGAGATATGAAAGCAACTTCATTCCCAATCGCCTGTAAAATTTAACATCATAAATTTGAGATTCATATTGTACACAAAGCCATAAACGAGCATAACAAAACTACATTGATGAGACTTCAATATTTGTAAACTCATATAAAATGAAAGAAATCACCCAGAATCAAGTATGTGTTGTTAGTACAAAATGAGAAAATATAGCAAGAAGGTCAAGTGATACAAATTCAACTCCTACATAAATATTCTAGAGAGAGAGAGAATGTAAATGAAGAGAAATTTTTTTCAAAAACTATAATTAGTTGTTGATTGCTAGAACTTAAAAATTCTTGTGGATAGATATTTACTTTTCTGCACTTGAGTTCTGTTAGAATAAGATGGTCCATGAATTTTATTGTAACACGATAACCCAAACTTTTCGAGGATGTCGATTTGGAACCTCCTCCCAAAATAATTATGAACTTCGCCTTTATCCCTAAAATCATCATGTCCTTGGTAACCCCCCGTTGTTGAAACCTTCAATCTGAACCACACCAACTCTAACATCTTATTTGATAGACCAACTTTAGCACCTTTCAGAATTTACAGTTCAAAATCTTGGCCAGCACCAAGATAGATTGCCTTACATCAGAGAGCATCTATTGCATAGTTTTATAGTGATATAGAAGATTCAAGCAAAAACTACATGCTTACTGATTTTTCTATTGCTATGCTTATTGATTTTTCTTTGTTTTTTTTTCTTTTTTTCATGCATCCATTATGTTTATCATTGTGTTGCAGCTAATAGTGAATCATGCCCCCCTTTTTCCCAATTTGTATCAGTCAAGAGTAACTAATACCTAATTTCAACAAGCTTGGAAAATTATTTTGGTTATTATTTTCACAATCTATGTTCTCTTTCCTGCCTTATTTGTCCATCATATTTTTCATTCATCCTAATATTCAGGTCTGGTTTCCATCTTCATAGATCTCAGTGTTTAACAGCTCAATCCTAACCAAGTATTTAATAGAACAAATCTCACCATCCAAATTCATCTGAAGTAGTGCGACGGCACGCCGGCGGCGATGGCGGGGCGACAGGAGGAAGAGAGGAGCGGCCACTCTCTCTCTTCTTCTCTCTCGCACTCTGTTTTCCTTTCCTTCTGTCTTCCCTCCTTCTGCTATTATACCTGTTCTAAATAGAGGGAATTTTGAAATCATTTTTTTTTCCAATTTACTAACCAAAATGACGTCGTTTTGGTTAGTTTTAATTTCAACTGTTGGATCTCCTCACTTTAGGAGATCACTGCAGGATTACCACTCTAGAGGATCCTGATGCAGAAATGGAAGGCAGGATACAAAAGCCCCATAAAAATTCAAACTCAATTAAATGCAAAGGCAAAACATACTGTGATTCTATGAAGCATAAAAACAATTTAAATCAATTATGGTTGAGACCAAAGCTTATAAAAAAATTTAGGATAAATTATGTTGGATATGCAGACAACCTTCAATAGAAAGCCCAAGCCTGGGGGTGGGGCACACAACAGAATTTTTTCCAGGCTTGTTTGGCTATTTTCGGCCCATAAATTTTTACCCTATGTAATGTAACAGTGTTTATACCTTCAATAGAAAGCCCAAGCCTGGGGGTGGGGCACGCAACAGAATTTTTTTTTACCCTATGTAATGTAACAGTGTTTATACCTTCAATAGAAAGCCCAAGCCTGGGGGTAGGGCACGCAACATAATTTTTTCCAGGCCTGTTTGGCTATTTTCGGCCTATAGATTTTTACCCTATATAATGTAACAGTGTTTATACATTTTAGGATTAGAGAGAAAAGAGATATTGCTGTCGTTTTTTAGTGTGAGGGATAAGAAGAGTGTTTGAAATTCTATACTCAACATAGTGAATTGGTGTGGTTCCTAGGAATATAGGCACGTTGCCGAACTTTGTATATCTATGTGTTCTGTCTATTTATTTTTGCTGTGATTCATAGGGTTTAGGAATTGAACATGTTGTTTAAATCCTAACAAATTACACTAACCTCTCCTAAGTTTTGGAGAAAATATAGTAAGTTCTACAAATTTGGCATAATTATACTGAACTCCTTTATGGTTTTAATTCATCACTCTTACCTCTTTTTTCATAAGAAATTCACTAGTTGTATAAATGAAAAAAAATGTTGTTTTCATCTCTCTTACATTAAAATGTATATTCCACTTTGTATATCTTTTTGCCTTTATACCATCTGCATTAATTTTGATCTCTTTAATTATACTAAAAAAGAAGTCAGTGTAATTATTTAAAAAAACCTCTATCCAAAAATTAAATTAGAGTTAGAGCTTGTAAAAGCATTTTTTCAATTAGAAAAAAGAGCATCATTCAAATTAAAAATAACATTTAATATTACAAACTATTAATAAAAAATCCAACACCTGTTGCTCAAAAATAAAAATGTTCAGAATTTGAATAGAGTACCACTGTTAAAAAAAAAAAAGCGTTATGCATTATAAAAATATAATATAAATTTTATTCCGAAAAGTGAGTGTACGGTATAAATTTAAAATTAGTGGGATATAAATCACACTCACAATAAATATTGTAACGCCCTCAAAATAATACAACAAAACCCATCATTTTAGACATGCAATGATATAAGAGAAGTGAAGACCTTTCTATTCATCAGAGTAATTCTTACAAAAGTATTACATGTTAACAACAAAAGCAAATGTCCTACGGGCTTACAGCTTTCCAAGTCAACACTTGGTTACAAAAAAAAGAAGAGTACTAACTCAAAAACATATAAAATCCTTGGCTTGAATTTACATGTAATACATCCAAAGAAAGCAAAACAACAAAACAACAAAACAGTCTACCTGCCTCTAGCCTCCCAAGCTATATCCTTGGAGATGGCATGCTACTTGTACCTGAAAATGATGTCCCATATAGGGTGAGCCAATGCCCAGTAGAGATATGCTAAACATAGTATGAGCAGTAACTAAGACATTAGCAATTGATAACCGTTTGACTCACATAAATCAATTAATAAACCATTTCCATTACATGACAAGTGTGTCCATATTTTCACCCCATTTTTCATTTCTTATCCAATTCTCAATTCACAACCCTGGCTCAGCACCTGGCCATATACTTTAAATGAGATTACATCTCATAACAACAACATTTCTATTTCAATTGAGATGACAACTCAAATCAACCATTTATTACTTCATAATAGATATACATTTTAGTGTTGTATCAATCTTAGACAAAAACACTTCTATACTTCCAAATGATACACATTTTAGTGTTGTATCAATCTTAAACAAACACTTCCATATTCCACAAATGACACATATTTCAGTGCTGTATCAATGTCAACAACGTCCAGTTTAGGAGTCCATCCCCTATCTTCCCCTAAACCGTGGAGTACATCCCTTATCTCCTCCCACACAACACAATGTATATAAACATAGATCATATACATAATCAATCAATACATAAGGTTAATGTATTATTCCAACCGTCATATTCGATGACATGTTCAATTGATTAGTTTTAGTTTGCCTAATCATCATGCATTGTCTACAACAATCAAAACTACCCTCCATCGGTAGCCCAAAGCAATTATTTCTAAATAGATAATAAATGCCTTAACAGATAAATTATCAACATTTCCAAAAGTGGGTGATTAACAAATCCAACTCCACCATCTTATAATATAATGAACCAATTTCATTATTTCCAACTCAATTCCATATAACCACAATTTTTTTCAAATTAATTATACTAATTAATTTATACAATAAGTTGGGGTTTTCTATCCCTTTTCTCAATATTAAACCAAAGGTTCATATATCAACAACCAACAACAAAATCATCATTTTAGGACCCAAAATACATATTAAAAAAATCAAAATAGCAAACCCCCCTTTTACACATTTTGAAACCCTAGGTCCCAAAATCAAACCAATTAAACAATATGCTCAAAATCTAGGTCAAAGCCCATAAGAGTGAGTAGGAATCCCTACCTCAAATTCGGAGTCCAAATGGAGAAGATGAAGAAATTGAAAATGCTCCAAACACCAAATTTCTCGGATCAAAATGTAGTCCTCGACGATCCCCATAACTTTTACAAAGGCCAAAGGTGAGGAAACCACTCATACTAGATCAATCCCTAGAAAGAAGGTAAGGTTTTAGAGAGAGGAGCTCTCAAATCTGAGTTTAGGAAAGTAAGAGAGAGAAAAAGTGTTGAAAAAGTGATCCAAAAAGTGAAAACTCAGAGTGATATAATCGACTCCTCGCTCGAGCGTGGAAACCCCCGCTCAAGCGTCAGAAACAAACTCACGCTCGAGCGTCCAAACCCCCGCTCGAGCTTCAGATACAACCATCCAGAAGTTTTGCAGAAGAGTCCTCGCCGAAGGCCAAACTCTCGCCGAAGCGTAAGACACAAGTTCCGCTGAAGGCCGAACGCCGAGCGCCGAACATTGCAGAGAAATCTTGGGAGATGGATATTCCCGCTTGAGCGCCAAAACCCCCGCTTGAGCGGAGAAGCAAAAAAAGAAGGGCCCGCTCGAGCGTCAAAAGTTTAGCTCGAGCATGAAGGCTAAAATCTGGGCATCAACTTTTGGTTTCTAAACCCAACCAACTTGTTTCAAACCTGCCCAACACAACCTAAGACTCAAATACAAAGAGTAAAGGATGTAAACGAGAATGAGACAACAACACATCCACGGAACCGAGTCCGGACTACAATAAATAAGAAAAAGGGAAACCGGGATCGCTATAACCTTCCCCCCTGAAAGAATTTCATCCCTGAAATTAAATACAGGTTTTCAAAAACAAGTTTTCTCCATTCCCAACAATATTATAATGCAATATTAAACAACCCGACCCATTACCGGTCAATTCCATCTCTTTTCAAGAGGCAAATCACAATATATAACTCAATATGCATTATTAACATGCTTTCCCTTGAAGTTCACCAATTTCAACACATTCTCCACAATTCTATAACATTTGGAACATTAATATCATGCTTGCATTTCCATAAGATATTTAACACACACAATGTTAAAACAAACTTCCATTTTGAGGCAAGTTCCAAAGCATTTTTCCATAAACCAAAACATTTACAATCAACTTAAGACATATATAATACTCTTAAAGTTCAATAATATTATAAAATCTCAATACATGATTATACATCAACAAACATGTCCGGATATTTCTCACGGACTTCCAGCTCATGTTCCCAAGTGGCTTCCTCCACTCCGTGATGCTTCCACAAAACTTTCACCATGGGAATGGTCTTGCCTCGCAAGACTTGATCCTGCCTATCCAAGACCCGAACCGGTCTCTCCTCATACGAGACATCTTCATCTATCTCCAAGTCGGTCCAATCCAACACGTGCGATGGATCCGGCTCGTACTTCCGAAGCATACTAACATGAAACACGTCATGTACCCCGGATAACTACGGTGGCAAAGCCTAACGATAAGCAACCTGCCCAATCCTCTCGAGGATCTCAAAAGGACCGATAAACCGAGGGGACAACTTCCCACTCTTCCCGAACCTCATCAAACCTCACCTAGGTGATATTTTCAGAAAAACATGATCACCCGTCTCAAATGCCAAAGGCCTCCTCCTACGGTCGGCATAACTCTTTTGGCGACTTTGGGCTGTAACAAGCCTCCTACGGATAAGCTCAACCTTCTCCGTCGTTTCCCTCACTAACTCCGGGCCCAACAAAGGTGCATCACCCACCTCGGCCCAACATACTGGAGACCTACATGGTCGGCCATACAAGGCCTCAAACGGTGCCACACCGATACTAGACTGAAAACTGTTGTTGTAGGCAAACTCCACCAAGGGCAAGTGCCTCTCCCACGTCCCACTAAAGTCAAGGACACAACCTCGAAGCATATCCTCAAGGATCTGAATAGTACGCTCGGACTGCCCGTCAGTCTGAGGATGATAAGCCGTGCTAAAGGTTAACTTCGTACCCAAGACACTCTGCAAACTCTGCCACAACCTAGCAGTAAAGCGAGGATCTCTATCTGAGACGATCGTCACTGGGACCCCGTGCAACCTCACTATGTCCTGAATATATAAGTCGGCAAGATGATCTACCGAATCTCTCACGCGCATAGGAATAAAGTGCGCCGACTTAGTCAACCGGTCTACAACCACCCAAATAGCATCACTACCCCGCTGAGTCCCCGGAAGACCTACAACGAAGTCCATAGTGACATGCTCCCACTTTCACTCGGCAATAGGCAAGGGTTGTAACAAACCCGCTGGCCTCTGATGCTTGGCCTTCACTTTCTGACAAGTAAGGCACTTCGACACGAAAACTGCCACATCCTTCTTCATACCCCACCACCAAAACTGGCGACCCAAATCTCGATATATCTTAGTACCTCCCGGATGCACCGCAAGGCGTTAATGGTGAAACTCTCGGAGTACCTCCTCTTGGCAAGACTCTGGCACAAACAAATGGTCTCGGTATCTCACACTCAGGTCGGGATACACTGTCAAACCCTTCTCAACCTTCCCACTGGAGATTTTTTCTCGGAGGGATTCTACCTCAAGGTCACCTCCCTGTGCCTCTAACACTCGAGTCACAAGTGTAGGTTGTGCAACAACAGAAAATAAGGCTGCAGCCTCAACGGATTCGCCTAGAAGCAAATCAAACTCCCCAAGTGCACCCAACATCTCCCACTCCCGGATGGCTATACAAGCTACATCACTAATGGATTTCTTGCTAAGGGCATTGGCCACTACATTGGCCTTTCCCGGGTGATAGTGCAACTCAAAATCGTAGTCCTCAATGAACTCCATCCACCTCCTCTGCCTCAAATTCAAGTCCCTCTGTGTGAATAGGTACTTCAAACTCTTATGGTCCGAGAATACCTCGAACCTCCCACCATAAAGGTAGTGCCTCCAAATTTTTAAGGCAAAGATCACAGCTGCTAGCTCTAGATCATGTGTAGGGTACTCCCACCATAAAGGTAGTGCCTCTAAATCTTTAAGGCAAAGATCACAGCTGCTAGCTCTAGATCATGTGTAGGGTAATTCCTCTCGTGAATTTTCAACTGACGTGAGCCATAGGCAACCACGTTTCCCTCTTGCATCAACACACAACCCAAACCCTCTCGTGAGGCATCACAATAAACCGCATAACCCAACCCTCTCTTCGGAATAATCAGAACCGGAGTGGTGGTCAATCTAACCTTCAACTCCTGGAACGACTTTTCACAAGTCTCACTCCGTACAAACTTGACCCCTTTCCGCGTCAATCTAGTCAACGGTGAAGCTAACTTGGAGAAATCTTTCACAAACCGGCAGTAATACCCAGCTAATCCCAGAAAACTGCGGATCTCAAAAACACTCTTAGGCTGTGCCCAATCCTGCACTGCCTCTATCTTGGATGTATCAACAGACACTCCTTCCCCGGAAACCACATGGCCTAAGAACTTCACTTTTCCCAGCCAAAACTCACACTTCCCGAACTTGGCATACAGCCTATGGGTTCTAAGCAACTCAAGCACCACTCTCAAGTGTTTCTCGTGCTCTTCCTCAGAAGACGAATAAATCAGAATGTCGTCTACGAAAATGACTACAAAGCGATCTAGGATTTCCCGGAAGATCTGGTTCATCAAGTCCATAAAGACTGCCGGTGTATTGGTGAGCCCAAATGGCATCACCAGAAACTCATAGTGGCCATACCGCGTACGGAATGCCATCTTTGGAATATCCTCCTCCTTGACCCTCAACTGATGGTAACCCGATCTCAAATCTATCTTAGAGAAACAACGGGAACCTTTCAACTGGTCAAACAAATCATCTATATGGGGCATAGGGTACTTATTCTTGACCGCAGCCCGATTCAACTTCCGGTAATCGATACACAATATCAAGGCACCATCTTTCTTCTTAGCAAAGAAGGCCGGTGCTCCCCACGGCGAAACACTAGGGCGGACAAAACCCTTATCTAGCAACTCCTGGAGCTGAATCTTCAACTCACTCAACTCGGCTGGGGCAAAACGATAAGGTGCCATAGAAATCGGCGTCGTGCCGGGCCCTAGATCAATGGAGAACTCAATCTCTCGGTGAGGTGGCAAAATGACAAGGTCTTCGGGAAAAACATCCGAATACTCGCAAACCACCCTCGGCAACTCAATCCCAGTCTCATCACACTCACTACTCAAAAGACTAGCAAGGAGACCACTAAGCTCACTCTACCCTCGCGGATCATACACCGGTGGCAACACACTACCAACCCGATCCCCTAGAAAATGGAAACAATCCCCGCTCAAGGTACATACTGTGACCCTCTGGCGGTAACAATCGATAACAGCCCGGTATGACGTTAACCAGTCCATACCCAAAATAACATCAAAGCCCGTTATGGGCATAACTACAAAAGGAAATGGAAGTCGACGGTCTGCTACCTCTATATCACAACCTCTACACCCTTGTTTCAAAATCAACTCACCCCCAACAGGTGATACAACACAAATAGGAGATGCTAACTGTGCCAACTCCAAACCCAAAACAGATGCAAATGCAGTAGATATAAAAGAATGGGACGCACCCGTATCAATCAACACACTAGCAACCGAGTTGCAAAACAAGAAGGTACCTCTCACAACTGATGAAGCCGGTACAAGATCCTGCACGGTAACAGCATACACGTGCCCTGTAGGCCCCTGATCAACCTGCTCACCTCTAGGAGCAAACGACTGCTGCACAGACTGGGACGATGAAGCCCCCTGATTGGCCCTCGAGGCCTGAGCTGACTGAGCTGGCTGAAAACTCTGCCTCTGCCCAGATGCACCAGATGTGCCACTCAACTGCGGGCAAAACCTCTTCAGGTGCCTCGCCTGACCACACTGATAACAAGACAGTGGCTGACCCTTGTCTTGACTCTGGCTCTGCGGTCTAGCTGAAGAAGAAGCAGCTATCTGACCTCTTTCCCTCTGCGGGCAAGCTGGAGACTTGTGACCCAGCTGGCCACATTTAAAACAAGTCACGTCTCCCTGACTGCCTCTCCCCGAGCCTGCATTCGGCACTGGAAAGGTAGATCTAGCAAAACCTCCCTGAGATTGTTGAGGGTGTGAACCCCTCTGTCTCCTGCCATTACCCTGACCATCCTGACTCCTCTTGGAGCCTTTCTGCCCCTCCTTCTCCTGCATCATGATCTCCATATGGGCTGTAGCATCAACCAGATGCCCATAGTCTCGAATCATAGTCCCGTCAACTTTCAACTTGAGGCCACGCCTCAACTTCTTCTCGAACTCTATACAACAGCGTTCCTCGGACGCCACAAGTTCAGGTGCAAACCTGGACAACCTAGTAAATGCAAATTTCAAACTCGCCATCAAGAACTCAACAGAAAAGCCGGCAGAATCGATCTCAGCTTCTCCCTGACAGTTGGAGATAAGAACTTCTCCTGGAAAGCATCTACGAAGGCCTCCCAAGTGCCACCAATACGACCCCTCGTGTACTTCCACCATTGACCCGCATCCTCCTTAAGCTGGAAAGATGCCAAGGTCACCTTCAATGCTCCGTCCTCGATGCCAAGCATCTCGAATGTCTTACTCAACTGCTCCAACCACTCGTCAGCCTTAAGTGGCTCCTTTGGATCCCCGACAAACTCGTCCGGATTAGATCAGAAGAACTCCCTCTTCAAGAAGGAAGGCCCTGCATCAACAACTGGCTCGAATCGAGCTCGAATCGGATTCTCACCGAGAATTCCCGTAGACTCCCTCAAAGCATCGGCTATTCCTTGGGCTAAGGCGCCCATAGCCTACTGACCTGCTGGCTCGGCCACATTGGCCTGGCCAACCCTTTCCTGCTGTGCCGGAATATCATCCGGTAAAGGCATCTCCTGCCTACCATGCCTACCACGTCTCCCTCCACGTCCTCGTACTCGTCCTGACATCCTAATAAAGGTGACATGAACATTAGCACATTCACAAATGTGCCGTAACTAAAACACTCGCGTCCTAATATATGGACAACTGTAATTCACTCCACATAGGAACATAAACACATAAGCACTTACGAATTTCACTTCCGGATAATGATAGTCCCGAGGCGTTACTAGAGTTCTGGTTAGAAACAGCATTGATCAAGTGCTTTTCCAACAAGACTCACAGAAACCCAAGGATCCAATCAACATCCTAGAAACTAAATCCCATACCCAAGTAGTCACATAAACATGTTATCACATAAGCACATAACAGTACACACAAGTCTCTAACAAGCGAGACAAACCCATTGTGATACTAATCACTTCCCACGTACCCAAAGTATTCAAACCCGGTACGCTCTGATACCAAGTTGTAACGCCCTCAAAATAATACAACAAAACCTATCATTTTAGACATGCAATGATATAAGAGAAGTGAACACCTTTCTATTCATCACAGTAATTCTTACAAAAGTATTACATGTTAACAGCAAAAGCAAATGCCCTACGGGCTTACAGCTTTCCAATTCAACGCTTGGTTACAAAAAAAGAAGAGTACTAACTCAAATACATATTAAGCCCTTGGCTTGAATTTACATGTAATACATCCAAAGAAAGCAAAACAACAAAACAGTCTGCTTGCCTCTAGCCTCCCAAGCTATGTCCTTGGAGGTGGCATGCTACCTGTACCTGAAAATGATGTCCCATATAGGGTGAGCCAACGCCCAGTAGAGATATGCTAAACATAGTATGAGCAGTAACAAAGACATTAGCAATTGATAACCGTTTGACTCACATAAATCAATTCATAAACCAATTCCATTACATGACAAGTGTGTCCATATTTTCACCCCATTTTCCATTTCTTATCCAATTCTCAATTCACAACCCTAGCTCAGCACCTGGCCATATACTTTAAACGAGATTACATCTCATAACAACAACATTTCTATTTCAATTGAGATGACAACTCAAATCAACCATTTATTACTTCATAATAGATACATATTTTAGTGTTGTATCAATCTCAGACAAAAACACTTCTATACTTCCAAATGATACACATTTTAGTGCTGTATCAATCTTAAACAAACACTTCCATATTCCACAAATGACACATATTTCAGTGCTGTATCAATGTCAACAACGTCCGGTTTAGGAGTCCATCCCCTATATTCCCCTAAACCGTGGAGTACATCCCCTATCTCCTCCCATACAACACAATGTATATAAACATAGATCATATACATAATCAATCAATACATAAGGTGAATGTATTATTCCAACCGTCATATTCGATGACACGTTCAATTGATTAGTTTTAGTTTGCCTAATCATCATGCATTGTCTACAACAATCAAAACTACCCTCCATCGGTAGCCCAAAGCAATTATTTCTAAATAGATAATAAATGCCTTAACAGATAAATTATCAACATTTCCAAAAGTGGGTGATTAACAAATCCAACTCCACCATCTTACAATATAATGAACCAATTTCATTATTTCCAACTCAATTCCATATAACCACAATTTTTCTCAAATTAATTATACTAATTAATTTATATAATAAGTTGGGGTTTTCTACCCCTTTTCTCAATATTAAACCAAAGGTTCATATATCAACAACCAACAACAAAATCATCATTTTAGGACCCAAAATACATATTAAAAAAATCAAAATAGCAAACCCCCCTTTTACACATTTTGAAACCCTAGGTCCCAAAATCAAACCAATTAAACAATATGCTCAAAATCTAGGTCAAAGCCCATAAGAGTGAGTAGGAATCCCTACCTCAAATTCGGAGTCCAAATGGAGAAGATGAAGAAATTGAAAATGCTCCAAACAGCAAATTTCTCGGATCAAAATGTAGCCCTCGACGATCCCCACAACTTTTACAAAGGCCAAAGGTGAGGAAACCACTCATACTAGATCAATCCCTAGAGAGAAGGTATGGTTTTAGAGAGAGGAGCTCTCAAATCTGAGTTTTGGAAAATAAGAGAGAAAAAGAGTGTTGCAAAAGTGATCCAAAAAGTGAAAACTCGGATTGATATAATCGACTCCCCGCTCGAGCGTGGAAACCCCCGCTCGAGCGTCAGACACAGACTCACGCTCGAGCGTCCAAACCCCCGCTCGAGCTTCAAATACATCCATCCAGAAGTTTTGCAGAGCAGGTCCCCGCTCGAGCGTAAGACACAACTCCCGCTCGAGCGTCGAACATTGCAGAGGAAAGTACTGGGAGATGGATATTCCCGCTCGAGCACCAAAACCCCCGCTCGAGTGTAAAAGTTCCGCTCGAGCATGAAGGCTAAAATCTGGGCATCAACTTTTGGTTTCTAAACCCAACCAACCTGTTTGAAACCTGCCCAACACAACCCAAGACTCAAATACAAAGAGTAAAGGATGTAAACAAGAATGAGACAACAACACATCCACGGAACCGAGTCCGGACTACAATAAATAAGAAAAACGGAAACCGGGATCACTATAAATATAATCCATTGATTTAGTTTTTTAGGTAATTTTTTTATGAGTTTATTTTATTGTTGTATATTAATTATAGGATCTTGTATTACAATATATATATATATATGGGAAATTTTATGATACACACCCCTCCAAGGTTGTGTACCATATGCACCCTATCTCAAATTAGCATAATTTTATTACAAAATTTTGTAACATCAATCACAAAATGTGTAATCTCGTCACAAATTGACGTAACAAAAAATATTGTAACCAAAGCACAAACTTTTGTTATATGAACCACTAAATTTTAAACATTTTGTTATGTTAATTTATGACGAGATTACATATTTTATAATTAATATTACAATTTTTTGTGATAATATTCTGACAATTTATAATAGGGTACATATGGTTGCAATTTCCTTATATGCTGAATGATCTTCATTGTGCAAACATCAAGGCCGGCTCTGAGGTAAGGCAACTAAGGCGGTCGCCTCGGCCTCCAATTTTGAATAAAATTTAGGGCCCCCAACTAGGGGGTGTATCATGTCGTGTTATTTCATAATTACTTGAATATTAGTTCAATTTATTTATTTTCATGTTATCGTATGGTCTTATTTTGATTCATGTCCGATTGATGTTTAATGTGGTATTTTTCACTTTTAGTTAAAAATAACTTAGCAGGTGTATGGAGAGATTAAAATTTTTCCCATGAGTTGAATTTTATAAAATTTATTTATACTAAATGAAATTATTCATAGAATGTTTGATTTTAATTCAATTGCATTTTTCTAATTAAAAAAATTGTACCTTATTACTATATATTTTTTTACTAGATTGACTCTAAAATAGGTAACAAAAAAATACATATCTTAAATGAAAAAAAGATATTAGCCTTAATTATTATTTTACATATTTTTTATTCAGTTAGATGGAATTAAATAAAAGATTAAAAAAATGTCATGGCATCCCTTAGTGAATATTAAAATATATAACTAACAATTCATGTTATTAAGTCGTGTCATACTTACATTTATGTTGAAAAACAGTCAACTTTAACTTGCTAATTTTATATATTGTTTGAGTTGTGTCGAAAATTCTCATCCTTACCCCAAATTAATTTTAGCTATTATAGCATTGATAAGCTATAAAAAAAAATTCGATTCAAGTAATTCAACTATTATATATATATCTTTGTTATCTAAATTTTGTTAAATTGTAATGCAATAGAAATAAATTTTTATCCTTTTTGTTTTATCCAAACAATTTTTTTTTATTGGGTAATGATATATGAAAGGCCCAATTTAAAAAATTTGCCTTACGCCCCTAATAACTCAAGGTCGGCCAGGGCAAACATGGCCTTGTGGATGTCACTGGAAGTATTATTATCTTTGTCATTATACTTATTTTTTTCTCAATACATGACAATCATAAAATGAAGCATAAAGCAAATGACAAAAACATATAAATTTGGTTTAAACGTGAAATGTCACTATGTTAGATTATCTTCAATAATATTAGGTATTTTATCTATCTAAAAGTTATTATAATGCATATACTTTATTTTATCTATCTACCTTTTTGATGTTTGCACTCTAACCGTGCTTTTTATTTTAATTATTCATCAAAATATTACTCACTTTAAGGAATGCCACATCAGCAACAAAGATGGAGGGAAAAAATCACATGGGTCAAAAGTATTTTGCTTAGCCTTTGAAGGTTAGTTTCATTTAGTGAATGTGAGTTGAGGTAAAATGTCTAATTATAGACCTAGTGCATCGGAGTTTAAACAAAAAAATTATACTATGCATTTTAACTAACAGATATTATGTGCCTAGTGAGTTGGAGATGCTCTTAAGAGCAACTCCAAGATTGTTATACGAAATGGCTTGTAAAATACCCAAAAAAAGTACTCCTTTTTATTGAGTTGATCATCAACAAATATCATAATTAAGTTGTGATCTGCCTTTCAATCAAGCCTCAACTACTGTTGTTCACACAAACCCAAATAATACAGCAATCGAAGATGCAAATATTGTGACCATGAGGGCAAAATATATTAATGATATTACAATAAAGTTTCGGCTGTCTTTTTCATCAAGACTGGTTGAGTTGCAACAACAAATAGCCAAGAGGCTGAACTTAGAAGCTGGAAGTTATTATGTCAAGTATAAAGATGAGGAAGATCACATTATTTTAATAGCTTGCGATGACGACTTGCAAGATTGTATTAGCACGTACAGATTGCTGGGAACTTCCATCATGGTATAGTTTGAACCAAAGCCAATTACCATTGACCAACTTGAATCATACTAAAAACTACTTGTGTTTATACATTTTTCATTTTTATTTTATTTTTACCATCTAACACTTTTTATTTTTATTTGTTTAGATTTCAACTTTTTCACTTTATCATAATGAACCCCAAATGATGCAGTTATTTCATGGAAAATGCACAATAGCAGCAGTGTTCATTGAGTTGGCATGTCAAGCAACTAACTTCCCTCAGCTGCACTTTCACTTTCTTACACATGCAATCCCCACATTTTATAACTAGAACTGAAACAAAGGCTAGATAGGAAAGCCCTTGTATAAATTCAAACTCCATTCAATGCAGAGGCAAAACATACTCTGAAACAGAAAAGCAATTCAAATCAATAATGGTAAGATCAAAGCTAGTAGAAAAAAAATAAAATTTTGAGTTAAAGCATGTCAACTGTAGTGTCAGGTAACGTAACAGTATCAATCGCGGAGTACCGGTATCGGTAGTATCGGCCGGTATGTATCGGGAATCGATTGTCACGGACGTGAAATTTTAAAAATCTTTTTACAGGTTTGTCAGCACTTTCTTTCCCATACTGCTATTCCGGTGAGTATCTGAAACAGATGCTCGATTTTCCATTATTTAACGGCCATTTTTTTATAATTATTGTGTCAAGCATTAAGATGAAGATCTTGAGTGATTGTTGATGACCTACAGCACAAACTCATTGAGCAATCAAGTTTGCCAATTCCAGGAATTTAGTAAAAGCTGCTAGTCTACTCCAACCAACACTTTTTCACGGGGAATTGAACATGTTAATATTCTCTTTTGTACTTTCTAGTCTGCATTAGGTACTTTAAAGTTGTGTTTACTTCATATATTTGGGTACGAATTTGAAAACGGAAAGGAAAATGTGAGAGAAATGGAGAAAAAAATAGTTTATATTTCATTCACATTTTCCTCACATTTTCTTTTCCTTTCCAATTTCTTATTCAAATCTATATTCCAAATGCAAGCAAAAAACTATATCTCCAGTGAACAAAGTCTTTTAACAGGTAGATAATCTCTTGCTGGAAATTCCATTCTTTTTCACTCTTATCTTGGTAACTGTTGAATGTTACCATGTTACCTTCAGTTGGTCTTCTTCTTAGCCAACAATCTTTTGCACAGTGGCTAATCTTGTCACAGTTCAAGCACTCTATGTTGTGTCATCAAAATTTCGTAGGTCTTCGATCATCTTCATTGTTATCGGACAGAACTCCCCCTCTTTGATAGCTTCTATCATACTGCTATTTTTCATCTTCTTCTTTCTTTGTTCTTTCATATTTTTGCCACTTCGGTCAATCTCTTCTCTTGCTACTGAGTAATGCTTCCTCTCCACTTTCTTTCTTTAGTGTGACTCCGGCCATTTTCTTAGCCAGAGTTTCTTGATTCGCCAATAAACTTTCCAACTCGACCAGTGATGGTTGAGTGGACCATCCTCTAATGGCAGCCATAAGCCTACTATATTCAAGTCTAAAACATTGAGTAATAATGCGCCTCATTTTAGATTCGTTAATTTTCTACTCATGATCAAGTTGTGAAATTTCATTGCAAAGAGTCTTTACCTTGAGAAAATATTGACTAATAGTCATCGACCCTCGTATAACTGTTGCAAGCTCGTTCTCTAGATACTGGAGTCGTGCATCATTCGTCTTTGAAAACACCGCCACAAATGTATCCCAAACCGCTTGTGGAGTAGTAGTTTCCCAAACATACTCCAATAACTCTTTCTGGACGGTTGTCCTTAACATGAACATCGCCTTTCTGACCTTGGTTCGCCACTTTCGCAAGGATTCTGCATTTTCTTCTTTCGGTGGAGTAATATGTTTTCCATCAATGATTTCCATAGATCTTGACCTTGAAGATATGTCTTTATGCATATTCGCCAAGTCATAATTATGATAATTTAATTTCTCCACATATTCGATGAAATTTCTGAAATCAACCATAACAATTGTGCTCGTCGACTTCAACAATCTCATGTATCAATCTCAATCGTTTTTTGTGTCAGTCTCTGAACGACCAAGCTCTAATATCATATTGTTGAGTTTGACACACTAGTGGACCCAAAAGTATAACATTTATTGATAACACTCAAGTACACTTGTACAACCACACACTAATACACATCACTTATTCACTCACATAATACATTCAAGCGCTTACACTTAGACCTTGTGCCTTCCTCATACAAGAATTTTAGACACCTCTCACTAAATCACTCTTGTAGTGCTTGACCACTCACTTACTCAATTGTCTAGAAACAAACCTCATCCACAAATTGAGTGGTGATAAATTTGCTTTAGAATATTCTATGATACACTCTAACTTCTACTATACTCTAGAATTATCCAAACTACTCTAGTACATATTGACTAATCGTCATCAACCCTCGAATAACTGTTGCAAGCTAATTCTTACCTAGCTTTATATCACTAAGGCCCTGTTTGATTGTTCGGATTGGATATAAGAGTTTGAGAAGGATATGTAATACCTAAGGATAGGAATAGGACATAATATGTTATAGGATATGAGATGGATTATATATACTGTGGGGTCAGTTATACTATGTTTAGTTAAGAAGATATAGGCTAGGATAAGAGGAGAGTAGTTATTTTTGACCTTTGGATGAATAATGAGCTATATCCGACAGTGGGGGATATACAATACCATGGGGGGTGGTATTGGATATCCCCCCCCCCTTTTGCATCATATACTATCCGAAACTCACAGAGGTTTCGCAGCTATTTGAGAGATTCAAAGCCACTTTTATTAGCAATGATTTCAATACTTGTTCCAAACTCCTTTCTCAGCTCAAGGTCACAATTCCCAAAACCCTAATTTTTATCTCGTCTTAGATTCAATTTCATGTTTTTAATATTTGTTTCTGAGTGCCTCTTACAATTTCGGAAGGCCTAAATTTATTAATTACTGATTTTTGTTATCTAGTTTTTTTTTTTTGGATAGGTAAGTAACATTTGGGACTTTGATACAAAACCAGAAAATTAGACATCTTTGTTTATGTATTGGTCGAATTTAGATGGTATTCGGTATGAAATTGGACATCTTTGTTTATGTATTGGTCAAATTCGGATGGTATTCTGTATATATATAAATATATTTTATATCAATAATGCTGCCATTCTAGTGACACTGTATGGAAATGGGTATGCCTTGGGCATAATTGTTCAAATCTTTTGTATATTGAAAAACCTAAGTGATTTGTGATTAGATCAAGATTTAATTGTACCAATTCCCAAACGATTAAAACTAACAATCTAAATCATCTAGCATATACGAAAGTGATTTAGATTGTCGCTTCAAAAATAATAAACTGACACAAATAATTTTTATGTGGAAAAACCACAATTGGGGCACCTCCAATTGTGATTAAAAAACTACAGGCGAAACGCCACAAATCAATCCATTATGAAAGTAAGAAAGAATACAAATTTATCAAAACAAATTACCCAAACACAATCAATTTGTCTTCAACAATCTATATCTCTTTCAGCACCGCCTTCGTCTCAGAATTGATTTGCTTGATGTTGAATCCACAACATCCATGTCGAACCAACGACTGCGCACAGCTTCGAACTCCTTCTAATTCTCCACGTTTAAATCTCCAAATTCCACCAAAGAAGAAGAACACTCTTGAAGATGAACAATCAAACTCTTTGATGTATGCTTGTCAAACAAAGAGTTGAATACTTAATCAAACATCAAAGAAACCTAGCAAAATAGCCCCTGAAGAAAACCCTAAAACCCTCAAAGAAGATCTGGAAGCCGTGTCCTAGAAAAAGAGCAAACTGCAATTTTATAGCAGCAGAAATCGCGATGTCCGCTCGAGCGCAGGAATGGACGCTCAAGCGGGGATGCTAAAATGCATGTTCCAAACCAGGATTCACACTCAAGCACAAGAACTTACGCTTGAGCGTAAAATCACTCCTCATAGTATTTTTGCAGACTAGCCAAAGCATTGGAAGGTGGAAACTCTGCTTAAGCACAACTTTTCCCGCTCGAGCGAGAAGACCAAAATCAGAAGAAAAGATACAATGCGATTAACCCAAGCTTGTTTGTGGAATTGGCAAAAAATAGGGTCCTAACATATATGATTTGGACAGTGAGAAAATTTTCAAAACAGTTACAAGTATTTCAATACCATCGCTAAAGAAATTATGGAATGTATCAGAGATAAAATGCAGTTGTTTGTATACGATGCCTAATACTCAACTGAATTGATGGAATTAGAGGGAATGGAACCTCCCAATCTCCATGTATTTGATCAAAGATGATTTCGGATTGGCTGCAGCATGGTGTAAGTCATCTTCTTTTATTTTGCAGGTCTTGTTGACAGAGTTTAGAAGCCTTCCACCATTGTTTGAAGAAACACCCAATGCAATTCATGAGTTGACATTAGCAAGTAACTTACTTGACTTTATCTATCAAATATATTGTGTTCCTTTAGTTAGTTATATTGCTATTTGCTGATAAACCTACTCTTTTATTGATTCACATGATTCTATCCTCTTGGGTTGTGTGTTTTTGTGCAAGATTAGGATATGAACAGAGAAGAAAACCCATTTATTGTTATCCTTCTTTGTTGGTTCTTCAATTTCATCTCTTCCATTGTTCTTAACTTGGTTTGTGAGCTACAGTTGTTTTAGCTTTTTCTATTTTGCCTATATATTTTGCATTGTGAAGTGACTGAAGCAATGTAATAGCTAAGCAGGTGAGGCTAAATTTTTCATGTCTTTCCTCACTGTGCTAAGAAAAAAGCTTCATCATAGTTACAAACACTATTTTTTTGTTGGGTGACAATTATATTGCATTTAGATGGGTTTGGATGACAAAACTTTGAGGGAATACAAAGTATTCAAACAATGTTTTGAAAATACATGTTTTCGGAGGGCCTTGGAAGTTTGGAAAATCTAGTCTATGAAGGCTTTATTTTGACCTTTACGATTATTTGATTTTTCGAGGAGAGAAAAAATGCATGTCTTGGAGACTTTCTAGGCAGGAGTGTTTTCAATTTGCTCTTTTTGCCATGATTTGTGATGTGGAGGTCATATCGTGTTCATGGTCGTTAGAATGCTATGATTCACGATACGATTTGATTCATACGATTTGATACGAGTTTCAACAAAAATGATTCAAATCATATTGTTGAATAAAAAATGGAGTGAATCGTACGATTCATTATGATTTACTTCTATTTTTATTTTGTTTACATAATGCATGATACAACGTCGTTTTTCCAAACTATTAAGATATACAGAAGAGATTAATTAGTTATATTGATATACATAAGGCAGGGAGAATGTCAATCACCTCCTTATTCATTGCCTTGTTGCTAACAAGTTATGAAGTTTGATCTTCTCATTTTTTGGGGTTGAGTGGGTGATGCCATTCTCAATAGGTGGGCTTCTAACTTATTGGAGTTCATTTTTCCTAAGAACTCGGATAAAAAGGTGCGGTAGACTGCAATGTTTGGTGTTTTGTGGACATTTTGAAGGGACAGTAATAGGAGGTCTTTTGAGGGTTGAAAAAAGAAAACTAGTAATGTTGCATGACAATCCATGGAGTGTGCTTAGGGGTGACACTACACTTAATTGAGACGGTTCAGTTGAACCCACATAAATTTGTTTATTTATTTAAACAAATGAATTTTTCTTGCTCATATTAATTATAGGTTCATTGAGTCTTTTGAATTTTTGCTAAACCCTCTTACTTGGACTTAAACTCTTTACTTGCATCTGGTTCCAATAAAAACATTATGTAATTATATTTTTACAATACTATAGTATATTATTTGTTTAGAGTTATACCTTTCAAACTACTCTCTTTATAGAGGTTAGTTTGTTGGCCAGAGTTCTTACACCTTATTAAAAGGTTAAGGCCTTGTTTGATTAAGATGATTAATAGTGAAAGGATTAATAATTTCATGAATTAGTGTAGGATTAGTTATCCAATTAAATTAGTAAGATAATCTTTTGTTATGTATTCAAATTTTTTTTTCCTTTCATGCTTGAAATTAGGAAAAAATTCGCCAATTTTGTCGGATTGAATGTACGTCGTACATGTAATCCGGTTAATAAAACTTGCAATCAAACATGGGATTGTGAGTCCATGGACTAACAATCCCAATCTCAATGCTATAATCCTGCTAATCAAACATGCCCTAAGAGTTTCACTTTTCACACTTGCATGTTGTTACGACCCAAACTCGCCTCAATAGGTTTAGTGTCATAACCGACCAGTAATCCGAGATTACCAAAGGCCTACTTAACAGTAATACGGTAATAGGCGCTTGTGGAAGCTTATAACTAATAAGGTATAATGTCAAATGAGGTTTGAGACTTAAATGGAACAAAATGAACTTATATATATATATATACACACATAAGTCACATCACACTTATGTACACAACAAAAACATAATCTAGGGATTAAAGTCCCATTAACAAAACTAGTCTTGACCACATACAAAACTAGTCTCAATAACATTTAAAACATTTAATTACAAAAACAAAAAGGTGAACCCTGAACCACCCATGAAGCTTTGAAGCTTGTCAGTTTAGAAACTCGTAGTGAGACACGGTAGTTGGCTTGACAAAACAGGGTTCAGGTTGACGCCGCTAAGTCCAGTCCTATGCTTGATCACCTACATACATATATTAAACAAAGAGCTAGGGCTCAGTAAATAACAACTATGTAAAAGGGTATTGGATGATGTCCTTACAGTAATTCTAATAAGTCAATTTCAATAGTAAATTAGTTCTCAAATCAGAATCTTAGACTTGCAAAATCATATTGAAATCATAGCAGTCATACATGGTACATCCAATAGCAGAATAGTACAGTAGGTCTTAAAGACCGAAACAGTCATATATGATGGTCATCAACATAGTAAATAATAGTTCCAAACATTGGAACTAACAAAGATCTCTGTAACAGTAGCAATAACAGATGCTATGGATGCCATGAGTACATTTCAGAAATAGGACGATCATTCATTCAACAAAAGTACCATTTTAGAAATAAAGCATATTATCAGTCAAAAACTAGTTATAATTTGAACATAGCCTTGCAACGTTATTACTCACAGTATGCTCCTTGAAACACGTGATCATAGTGCGGCGTTTGACCTACATAACACATTCAAGCACAATATCTCAAAATACGTTTATTTCATTCAGTCGGTTCTATTTGGTCCAGTCATTACTGATTCGTTCATATAGCGATCCTGGGTTTACCCCTTGTTGTACAGTGATCCGGACGTGTGTCCGTAGATGTTAGTAGTTGATTACTATCTTGTTTACATCCTTATCTACTTTGTTTTTGAGTTATAGGATGTGTTGGGCAAGTCTGTTACAGGTTGGTTGTGTTGGGAACCAAGAGTTGCTGTCCAGATTTTTGGACCTTCGCTCGAGTGAGGAGTTGGTCGCTCGAGCGAAGCCATTTTGGTCCTTCGCCGCTGTGGTTTGGTCGCTCGAGCGAGAGTTGAGTCCTTGTCTCTGGTGGGTCGAGCAGGTGGCTTCGCCGAGCGAAAGCAAGGCTGCACTGACTCAACACTGGAATTCTTGGCTCGAGCGAGCTGGTCTTCGCTCGAGCGATCTAGTTCGTTTTTTGCTCGAGCGAAGCTGTTAAATCGCCGAGCGAAGCTTCAGTTGTTGGCTCGAGCAAGGCTGTCTTGGCTCGAGCGAGTGTTTCCTGTGTCTGGTCGCTCGAGCGAGTAGGCCTTCGCTCGAGCGAGCCTGTTTATATCAGCGGGCAGCAGCGTTTTCAAAATCATTTTTTCATCTCCTTTTCATCTTCAAACCCTAGAATCCGAGAGCCTCTCTCTCTAAACTCTCTCTCTCTCTCTCTAAGATTTGATCTCCCTAGAGTGTGTATCTACCCTAGGGCCTTTGTTAAAAAGATAGAGGTTGTCGAGGGCTTCGATCTAATCGGAAAAAGTTTGGATTTGGAGCACGTTGGGTTTTGGTGTTCATCTCCATTTTGGCTCAAACTTCGAGGTAGGGATATCCTACTCCTTTTTATGGATTTTGTCTTTAAATTTTAGCATTTTGATATGTTGGGGGTAGTTGTGTAATTTCGAGAAAGTTTGGGACTTTTATGTAATTTTATAAAAGTTGGGGTTTTATTTAAAATGAACCTATATGCATGTTTAGCATAGAGAAAGGGGATTAATGTGGAATCATTAATGAGAAATGGAACCTTAAGGGTTAAAATGTGAATTATGGAATATGCCCTAATTACATTGTTGAATTAATTTGTGAAATTAATTTGGAAAATGAGGAATTGGAATGAGAAGAATGGAATTGAGAATGTATGGGATTAAAGGGTGTAGTTAGATTATTTATCACTCACCGTATTGAAATGTTGATTATATATCCATTTGTCGCATTTATTTTCTGCATAGAAATAATTGCTTTGGGCTATCGGTGGAGGATAGTCGTGATTGTTGTAGACAATGCATGATGATTAGGCAAACTAAAAATAATCAGTGGAATGTGTCATTGAGTATGACGATAGAAAGAATACATTAAATCTATGTATTGATTGATGATGTATATGATAATTGTTTATATGCATTGTGTGTGTTGGAGGAGATAGGGGATGTACTCCACGGTTTAGGGGAAGATAGGGGATGGACCTCTAAACCGGATGTTGTTTGGGAGAAGATAGAGGATGGACTCCGTAGATAGAGCTCATATGCTTATCTAGTGATGTGTTGACAGAGCTCATATGCTTGTCTTGGAAGTGTGATATAGCTCATATGCTTATCTTTGGAAGTGTGATATAGTTCATATGCTTATCTTTGGAAGTGTGATATAGCTAGTATGCTTATCTGTGGAAGTAATGATATAACTAATATGTTTATCTGTGATGGAATGGAAAGTGTTTAGTATGAGTTACTGTCTCATATGAATTGGTTGGCCAGGTTCTGAGCCAAGGTTATGAATTGAGAATTGAAAGGAAAGAAAAGGGAAAATGAAAGGAAACATAGACTTGAATGTCTTGGAATTGTAATATGTTATGAAAGAATGTAAAAGTGTTGACCATCTATCAACTGTTAATCTTTTAGTCATTGTTCATAACTGGTTTAGTATATTTCTACTGGGCTGTGGCTCACCCTATATGGGAACATCATTTTCAGGTACAGGTAGCATGCCACCTCCAAGGACATAGCTTGGGAGGCTAGAGGCGGACGGACTTTTTGCTGTCTATTTATCTTTGATGTATTACATGTAGATTCAAGCCATGGGCTTAATGTGTATTTGAGCTAGAGCTCTCTTTTTTGTAACCAAGTGTTAACTTGGAAAGCTGTAAGCCCTTAGGGCACTTGCTTTTGTTGTTAACATGTAATACCTTTTGTAATGAATTATTCAGATAAATAGAAGAATGTGGACTTTTATTATATCAATGCATGTCTCTTTTGATGGGTTGAATGTTATTATTTTGAGGGCGTTACAACTTGGTATCAGAGCGTACCGGGTTCGAATACTTTGGGTACGTGGGAAGTGATTAGGATCACAATGGGTTTGTCTCGCTTGATAGAGACGTAGGTGTAGTGTAGCATGCTAAGTGCTTATGTGATAACATGTTTATGTGATTATTTGGGTATGGGATTTAATTTCTAGGATGTTGATTGGATCCTTGGGTTTCTAGGAGTCTTGTTGGAAAAGCACTTGATCAACGCTGTTTCTAACCGGAACTCTAGTAACGCCTCGGGACTATCATTATCCGGAAATGAAATTCGTAAGTGCTTATGTGTTTATGTGCTTACGTGGAGTGAATTACAGTTGTCCATGCATTAAGACGTGAGTGTTTAGTTTTGGCACATTTATGAATGTGCTAATGTTTTGAGTTACCTTTATTAGGATGTCAGGACGAGGAAGAGGTGCTAGGCGTGGCAGGCGTGGTAGGCAGGAAATGCCTTTACCGGATGAAATTCGCAAGACAAGAGAGGGAGTTGGCCCTGTGTGGCCGAGCAATGGTCAAGAAAGGCTATGAGTGCCTTGGCCCGGGAGATAGCAGGAGCTTTGGGTATTCTCAGAGCTTGGAACCAGGCAGCTAAGGCAGGTCCTTCTTTCTTGAAGAGGGAATTCTTTCGGTCTAACCCGGATGAATTTATTGGGGATCCGAAAGAGCCACTGAAGGCTGACGAGTGGCTAGAGCAAATGAGTAAGACGTTCGAGATGCTTGGCATTGAGGACGGAGCACTGAAAGAGTCCTTGGCATCCTTCCAGCTGAAGGGAGATGCGTGTCAATGGTGGAAGTATGAGAAAGGCAGAGTTGGTGGTACATGGGAGGCATTTGTAAATGCTTTCCAGGAGAGGTTCTTATCCGCAGTGGCTAGGGAGAAGCCGAGGGATCAGTTTAGCTGGCTGAAACAGGAGGGTTTGTCGGTGGCCAAGTTTGAGGCTACATTTACTAGCTTGTCCAGGTTTGCACCTGAACTTGTGGCGACAGAGGAACGCCGTTGTTACGAGTTTGAGCGGAAGTTGAGGCGTGGCCTCAAGTTGAGGGTTGGCGGATCTTTTATCCGAGAGTATAGGCATTTGGTGGATGCTGCAGCTCATATGAAGCTGATGATGCAGGAGGAGGATGAGGAGAAACACAGAGGCTCCAAGAGGGGCCAAGATGGCAGGGTGATGGCAGGAGACAGAGGGGTTATAACCCTCAGCCGTCTCAGGGTGGTTTGGCTAGGTCGACTTTCCCAGTACCGAGTGCAGGCTCCGGGAGGGGCAATCAGGGAGAGTTCACCTGTTACAAGTGTGGCCAGTTGGGTCACAAGGCTTCAGTTTGCCCGCTGAAGGGTGGAGGTCAGAGAGCTGCTTCTTCTTCAGCTAGACCGCAGAGTCAGAGTTTGGACAAGGGGCATCCCTTGTCTTGTTATCAGTGTGGACAGCCTGGGCACCTGAAGAGGTTCTGCCCACAGTTGAGTGCCACTTCTGGAGCATCTGGTTCTAGACAGATGCAGGGATTTCAGCCAGCTCAGTCTGTGCAGGCCTCGAGGGCCAATCCGGGGGCTTCATCGTCCCAATCAGTGCAGCAGTCTTTTGCTCCTAGAGGTGAGCAGGTGGATCAGGGGCCTACAGGGCGCGTGTATGCTGTTACCGCGTAGGATCTTATACCGGCTCCATCAGTAGTGAGAGGTACCTTTCTGTGTTGCAACTCGGTTGCTAGTGTGTTGATTGATACGGGTGCATCTCATTCTTTTGTATCTGCTGCATTTGCATCTGTTTTGGAGTTGGAGTTAGCACAGTTAGCATCTCCTATATGTGTAGTGTCACCCATTAGAGGTGAGCTGATTCTGAAACAGGGTGTTAGAGGTTGTGATATAGAGGTCGCCGATTATAGGCTTCCGTTTCTTTTTGTAGCTATGCCCATGAAGGGCTTTGATGTTATTTTGGGTATGGACTGGTTATCGTCATACCGGGCAGTTATCGATTGCTACCACCAGAGGGTCACACTTTGTACCTTAAGTGGGGAGTGTTTTCATTTTCTGGGGGACTGGGTTGGTAGTGTTTTGCCACCGGGGTATGATCCGCGAGGGCGGAGTGAGCTTAGTGGTCTACTTGCTAGCTTTGAGAGTGGTGAGTGTGATGAGACCCAAATTGTGTTGCCAAGGGTGGTTTGTGAGTACTCGGACGTCTTTCCCGAGGATCTTGTTAGTTTTCCACTACATCGAGAGATTGAGTTCTCCATTGATTTAGTGCCCGACACGGCGCCGATTTCTATGGCACCTTACCATTTTGCTCTAGCAGAGTTGGTTGAGTTGAAAGTTCAGCTCCAGGAATTGCTAGATAAGGGCTTTGTTCGCCCTAGTGTTTCACCGTGGGGAGCACCAGCCCTCTTTGCTAAGAAGAAAGACGGTGCCTTGAGATTGTGTATCGACTCCTGAAAGTTGAATCGGGCTACGGTTAAGAATAAGTACCCTATGCCCCGTATAGATGATTTGTTTGACCAGTTGAAGGGTTCCCGTTGTTTCTCTAAGATAGACTTGAGATCGGGTTACCACCAGTTGAGGGTCAGGGAGGAGGATATTCCGAAGACGGCATTCCGTACGCGGTATGGCCATTATGAGTTTCTGGTGATGCCATTTGGGCTTACCAATGCACCGGCAGTCTTTATGGACTTGATGAACCGAATCTTCCGGGAATTCTTGGATCGTTTTGTGGTCGTTTTCATGGACGACATTCTTATCTATTCACCTTCAGAGGAGGAGCACGAGACACACTTGAGAGTGGTGCTTGAGTTGCTTAGAGCCCATAGGCTGTACGCCAAGTTTGGGAAGTGTGAGTTCTGGCTAGAAGAAGTCAAGTTCTTAGGCCATGTGGTTTCCGGGAAAGGGGTGTCTGTTGATACATCCAAGACTAAGGCAGTGCAAGATTGGGCATAGCCTAAGAGTGTGTTTGAGATCTGCAGTTTTCTGGGATTGGCTAGGTATTACCACCGGTTTGTGAAGGATTTCTCCAGGTTAGCTTCACCGTTGACTAGACTGACTCGGAAGGGAGTCAAATTTGTATGGAGTGAGACTTGTGAAAAGTCGTTCCAAGAGTTGAAGGTTAGATTGACCACCGCTCCGGTCTTGACTATTCCGGAGAGAGGGTTGGGTTATGCGGTCTACTGTGATGCCTCACGAGAGGGTTTAGGTTATGTGTTGATGCAAGAGGGGAAAATGGTAGCTTATGGCTCACGTCAGTTGAAAATTCATGAGAAGAATTACCCTACGCATGACTTAGAGTTAGCGGCTGTGATCTTTGCCTTGAAAATCTGGAGGCACTACCTTTATGGTGAGAGATTCAAGGTGTTCTCGGATCATAAGAGTCTGAAGTATCTGTTTTCACAGAAAGATTTTAACTTGAGGCAGAGGAGGTGGATGGAGTTTATTGAGGATTATGACTTCGAGTTGCACTATCATCCGGGGAAGGCCAATGTTGTGGCCGATGTCCTTAGCAGGAAATACATAGGTGTTGTAGCTTGTGTAGCCATCCGGGAGTGGGAGATGTTGGGGGCACTTGGTGAGTTTGATTTGCTTTTGGGCGAATCCGTTGAGGCTGCGGCCTTGTTTTCTGTTGTTGCGCAGCCTACACTTGTGACTTGAGTATTAGAGGCACAGAGAGGTGACCTTGAGGTAGATTCCCTCACAGAGAAGATCTCCAGTGGGAAGGTTGAGAAGGGTTTGACGGTGTATCCCGACTTGAGTGTGAGATACCGAGACCGTTTGTTTGTGTCGGAGTCTTGCCGAGAGGAGGTACTCCGAGAGTTTCATCATTCGCGCCTTGCGGTGCATCCGGGAGGTACTAAGATGTATCGGGATTTGGGTCGCCAGTTTTGGTGGCGGGGTATGAAGAGAGATATGGCGATTGTGGTCGGCGCCTTACTTGTCAGCAAGTGAAGGCCGAGCATCAAAGGCCAGCAGGTTTGTTGCAACCCTTGCCTATTGCCGAGTGAAAGTGGGAGCATGTCACTATGGACTTCGTTGTAGGTCTTCCGAGGACTCAGTGGGGTAGTGATGCTATTTGGGTGGTTGTAGACCGGTTGACTAAGTCGGCGCACTTCATTCCTATGCGCGTGAGGGATTCGGTAGATCATCTTGCCGACTTGTATATCATCTTGCCGACTTGTATGTTCGGGACATAGTGAGGTTGCACGGGGCCCCAGTGACGATCGTCTCAGATAGAGATCCTCGTTTTACTGCTAGGTTGTGGCAGAGTTTGCAGAGTGCCTTGGGCACTAAGTTGACCTTTAGTACAGCTTATCACCCTCAGACTGACGGGCAGTCCGAGCGTACTATTCAGATCCTTGAGGATATGCTTCGGGGTTGTGTCCTTGACTTTAGTGGGACGTGGGAGAGGCACTTACCATTGGTAGAGTTTGCCTACAACAACAGCTATCAGTCTAGTATCGGTATGGCACCGTTTGAGGCCTTGTATCGCCGACCTTGTAGGTCTCCGATTTGTTGGGCCGAGGTGGGTGACGCACCTTTGTTGGGTCCGAAGTTGGTTAGGGAGACGATGGAGAAAGTTGAGCTTATCCGTAGGAGGCTTGTTACAGCCCAGAGTTGTCAAAAATCTTATGCTGACCGTAGGAGGAGACCCTTGGTGTTTGAGGTAGGTGATCATGTCTTTCTGAAGATATCACCTAGACGGGGGTTGATGAGGTTTGGGAAGAGTGGGAAGTTATCCCCTCGGTTTATTGGTCCTTTTGAGATCCTTGAGAGGATTGGCGAGGTTGCTTATCGTCTAGCTTTCCCGCCACAGTTATTCGGAGTTCATGATGTGTTTCATGTGAGTATGCTTCGGAAGTATGAGCCGGATCCATCGCATATATTGGATTGGACTGATTTAGAGGTAGATGAGGATGCCTCGTATGAGGAGAGACCGGTTCGGGTCTTGGATAAGCGGGATCAAGTCCTGCGTGGCAAGACCATCCCTTTGGTAAAGGTTTTGTGGAAACATCACGGAGTGGAGGAGGCCACTTTGGAACGTGAGTTGGAAGTCCGCGAGAAATATCCGAACTTATTTGTTGATTTGTAATCATGTAATGAGAACTTGTAATCTTGTTGAACTTTAAGAACATTGTTGTGTCTTAAGTTGTAAAACATGGTATATGTTTTGGTTTATGGGAGTTGATTGTAATATTGCATATATTGGCTATATTGTAGAACTGGAGATGTATCATGAAACTTTACTATGATATGAATTGAGAACCATGTATGTTGGAAATGGTTGAAATGGAAAGGAAATGCATGTTATAGATGCACATTGAAATGTATATATTGTGAAATGCCTCTTAATAAGAGATGGATGACCGGTAATGGGTCGAATTGTTGAATGTTATAGTATAACATTGTTTAAAATGGAGAAAAACCTGTTTTCGAAAACTTGTTTTTAATTTCGAGGACGAAATTCTTTAAGGGGGGGAGGTTATAGCGATCTCGGGTTTACCCCTTGTTGTACAGTGATCCGGACGTGTGTCCGTGGATGTTAGTAGTTGATTACTATCTTGTTTACATCCTTATCTACTTTGTTTTTGAGTTATAGGATGTGTTGGGCAGGTCTGTTACAGGTTGGTTGTGTTGGGAACCAAGAGTTGCTGTCCAGATTTTTGGACCTTCGCTCGAGTGAGGAGTTGGTCGCTCGAGCGAGCTTCTGTCTTTGGTCCTTCGCTCAAGCCAGGGTTTGGTCGCTCGAGCGAGAGTTGAGTCCTTGTCTCTGGTGGGTCGAGCCAGGGTGGCTTCGCTCGAGCGAGCGATTGCGTCTGGTACTGGACCTGAACACTGGAATTCTTGGCTCGAGCGAGCTGGTCTTCGCTCGAGCGATCTAGTTCGTTTTTTGCTCGAGCGAGCTGTTCGTCGCTCGAGCGAGCTTCTGGGTTGTTGGCTCGAGCAAGGCTGTCTTGGCTCGAGCGAGTGTTTCCTGTGTCTGGTCGCTCGAGCGAGTAGGCCTTCGCTCGAGCGAGCCTGTTTATATCAGCGGGCAGCAGCGTTTTCAAAATCATTTTTTCATCTCCTTTTCATCTTCAAACCCTAGAATCCGAGAGCCTCTCTCTCTAAACTCTCTCTCTCTAAGATTTGATCTCCCTAGAGTGTGTATCTACCCTAGGGCCTTTGTTAAAAAGATAGAGGTTGTCGAGGGCTTCGATCTAATCGGAAAAAGTTTGGATTTGGAGCACGTTGGGTTTTGGTGTTCATCTCCATTTTGGCTCAAACTTCGAGGTAGGGATATCCTACTCCTCTTTATGGATTTTGTCTTTAAATTTTAGCATTTTGATATGTTGGGGGTAGTTGTGTAATTTCGAGAAAGTTTGGGGCTTTTATGTAATTTTATAAAAGTTGGGGTTTTATTTAAAATGAACCTATATGCATGTTTAGCATAGAGAAAGGGGATTAATGTGGAATCATTAATGAGAAATGGAACCTTAAGGGTTAAAATGTGAATTATGGAATATGCCCTAATTACATTGTTGAATTAATTTGTGAAATTAATTTGGAAAATGAGGAATTGGAATGAGAAGAATGGAATTGAGAATGTATGGGATTAAAGGGTGTAGTTAGATTATTTATCACTCACCGTATTGAAATGTTGATTATATATCCATTTGTCGCATTTATTTTCTGCATAGAAATAATTGCTTTGGGCTATCGGTGGAGGATAGTCGTGATTGTTGTAGACAATGCATGATGATTAGGCAAACTAAAAATAATCAGTGGAATGTGTCATTGAGTATGACAATAGAAAGAATACATTAAATCTATGTATTGATTGATGATGTATATGATAATTGTTTATATGCATTGTGTGTGTTGGAGGAGATAGGGGATGTACTCCACGGTTTAGGGGGAGATAGAGGATGGACCTCTAAACCGGATGTTGTTTGGGAGAAGATAGGGGATGGACTCCGTAGATAGAGCTCATATGCTTATCTAGTGATGTGTTGATAGAGCTCATATGCTTGTCTTGGAAGTGTGATATAGCTCATATGCTTATCTTTGGAAGTGTGATATAGCTCATATGCTTATCTTTGGAAGTGTGATATAGCTAGTATGCTTATCTGTGGAAGTAATGATATAACTAATATGTTTATCTGTGATGGAATGGAAAGTGTTTAGTATGAGTTACTGTCTCATATGAATTGGTTGGCCAGGTTCTGAGCCAAGGTTATGAATTGAGAATTGAAAGGAAAGAAAAGGGAAAATGAAAGGAAACATAGACTTGAATGTCTTGGAATTGTAATATGTTATGAAAGAATGTAAAAGTGTTGACCATCTATCAACTGTTAATCTTTTAGTCATTGTTCATAACTTGTTTAGTATATTTCTACTGGGCTGTGGCTCACCCTATATGGGAACATCATTTTCAGGTACAGGTAGCATGCCACCTCCAAGGACATAGCTTGGGAGGCTAGAGGCGGACAGACTTTTTGCTGTCTATTTATCTTTGATGTATTACATGTAGATTCAAGCCAAGGGCTTAATGTGTATTTGAGCTAGAGCTCTCTTTTTTGTAACCAAGTGTTAACTTGGAAAGCTGTAAGTCCTTAGGGCACTTGCTTTTGTTGTTAACATGTAATACCTTTTGTAATGAATTATTCAGATAAATAGAAGAATGTGGACTTTTATTATATCAATGGATGTCTCTTTTAATGGGTTGAATGTTATTATTTTGAGGGCGTTACAGTTCAGGTACTTCTATTCGTTCTTTAAATTGTTCTTATTTATGATATGCATGTGAAGTTGAAATACACATGAAAACCATATAAATGGAAGCCCGGAAGTAAGAAAAACAAAAAGAAAACAAAACTGGGACTGCCCTAAAACTACGCGTGCGGAATGCTTTGGCCGCACGTATGGAAACACCACCGCACGTGCGGGCTGAACGTGCAATTAAAGCAATATGTTTAGCTTCCAGTGCTCTGTTTTCTGCACGTGCTGGTCTCCAAGCCGCACGTGCAGTTTTGGGTTTATTCAATCCGAAATTGCTTTGAATTGGAACTCAATCTTTTTCAAAAACCAACTCCATTCTCTTGTATTTTAAACCCCAAAACTCTTAAAACAACTTGAATTTTACATTTCTAACTTCAAATAAAAATCATAACTTTATAAAAAAATCCCAATTTCCACTTAAAAGATCAAAATCTAGAATTGAAGTGTAAAATCATAAAACTTGCATATGTGAGTTCCAATTTCAAAATTCATGGAGTTTTCTCCTCAAAGTTGAAGAACCATACAAGAAGTCAAATGCATGAAGAAGATTTTCATGAAATTATGCCATACAAGATAGATTTATAAGATAATTTCTTCAATTCTTCTCTTAACTAACTGGCATGTTCTGAACTTTCAATTCCAACAACAAATTTTCCAACTAACCACGAATTTATCCTAATTAAGATTTCATCTTAAAAGATGATGAATGTGGAGTCTCAATTTCTAGAAATTTGAGTGAAAATCTTACCCTTAGTTGAAGAATTCATGGAGACTTAGAGCTTATCTTCAATGGCTTCCTAAGCTCCTCTCTCAATCTCTTCCTGAAGCTCTATCTCTAGAACTCTCTAGTTATCTCTCTCTACAAAGCCCACTAAGTCCCTTTTCTTCTCCTACTTCAATTGATGTGTAGCTTAGGGAGTTTAATTATTCACTAATCTCCCTAAGCTCTAATTAATTATAAGTTTAAGTTTACATTAATAAATTCCATTGAATTAAATTCCACCACTCATATACTTAATTCAATCATCACACTATAATTTAAATTAGACTAAGCTTAATTATACTAATGTGAATCAGACTCTAATTACGTATTCCAAATATTTAGTTTAATCTTGTACAAATTACTGATTCAGGTAGGTTCAATTCATATCCTAACCATATTCATTAACAATAACACAATTCAAATCACACATGGCACATAATAACACATAGTCACATAATCAATGCAAATCATATGATTAACTTAATTAATCAAGGAGGTGGTTGTTACACATGTGAAATTTATTCCCCTCGTACTTGTTTGAGATGTCAATCCCATTTTGGGAGTTTATTTATAACTGTGTTTTATGTTGTAATTATTGTATTTGTTTGGGATGTCTTCCATATTGGGAGTTTATTGTGTTTTATGTTGTAATTATGAACACATTTTATTTCCTTGTATGAAGATATATTGTAATAACAAATAAAAAACTTTGTTGTTTTCTCATCTAATAACAGTACAAGATCGTCATTCATATCATATCTTTATCACACAACACAAGATTTGGCTATTACTTTTTACTTTTGTAACGCCTTCAAAATATGATATAAATCAACCATTTATAAGATCTACAAATATGATAGAAATGTTATATTCTCATTCATAAGAGCCCACATTACAAACGATATTACGTGCATTACACTTTCATAAATGTTCATTCTGAAACTACAACATGTAATGCTAATTAATAACAACAAAATAAATGCCCTACGAGCTTACATCTTTCCAAAAGATAACTTGGTTACAACAAAAGAGAGTCATAAGCTCTTTACAATTAAAGACCTTGGGTTAAAAGAAAACATATAAACACAAAAAAAAAAAAAAAAAACAAAAAAAAACAAATTAACAAAATGGAGCCTTCGGCTCCTAAACCTCCCAAGCTAAGTCCTTGAAGGTAGCATGTCACCTGTACCTGAAAATGGTTTCCCAAGTAAAGCGAGGCAAAGCCCAGTAGAGATATGCTAAAACAATATATGAGATTTAACTAAGATATAAGCATTAGATAAATGTGCACTAATCTTAATCAACGCATACTCTTTCCAAGACCATTCAATATACATAACCATATCTCTATTCATTTCTATTCATCCATTTTGGGTAAATTTACTAACCAAATTCATGATCATCTAACCAACCAAAATGAGATTACAACTCAATGGTTCACAATTTAATTCATTCATCAATCCAACACTTCTATTTTCTTGCCATTTTACGGAATCACATCCGAGGGAACCGGTACCTATATATATATATATAAGATTTCGAGACTTTCACCCTGGACACTCTGGCCAACTTAATTTTCAATGGAGTCCATCTCCTATCTCCTCCCAAACAATGGAGTACATCCCATATCTCCTCCCAAACAATGATACATATACAATGTATTTAAACACATTGTCATATACAATGACTAATCAAATCACATATTCAATGGTTTAATCAAGCCGTCATATTCAATGACATAATTCAATTGATTAATTTCAATCTTCCTAATCCTCATGCAGTTTCTACAACAATCATAGCTATCCTCCACCGATAGCCCCAAAACAGATATTTCTAAACAGACAAATAAGTTTATCAAACAGATAATTTATCAAATTTCCATAGGTGAGTGATTTATCAAATCCAACTACACCATTCATTTACGTAACCTCCCAATTTCATATTTCCCATACCAATTTCATTATTTAACATAAATTAGGGCAATTTTTCCTCTCTTTCCAAATATCAATCACAAGTCTATATTTCATCATTTCAACCCATATAATCCCATCTTCAATACCCAACATATATTTTCATAACTCAAAATAGTAAACCCCTCTTTCAAACCTTAAGTTCAAACCCTAGTATCACCCAAATGCTTCCAAAACCCACCATTTATACAAAATGGCAAATACCTAGGTTAAAACTCATAAGAAAGAGTAGAATATCCCTACCTCAAGCTTAGATGAGAGAGAAGAGGGAAAGCTCAAAAGTTGATGGCGACGAAATCACGTTTTGCCCTGATCAAAACGAAGCCCTTGACAAGCTCTACACTTAATCTCAAAGGAGCAAGGTGAAAAGATCACTCTAGGTGAGTAGATCTAGAGATTTAAGTGTAAAAGGTTGAGTTTTAGAGAGAGAAGAGAGAAATCACGGTTTAAGAGGAAAAATGGGAGGAAATAATGAGAGAAAAATGGTTTGGGCCTATTTATAATAGTAAGGAATAGCCCTAAGGTCAAATAAAATAATAGGCCCAAAAACCCCCAAAGATAGGGCCCATTCGGACCTTAAAAATCTGAAGAAAAAAAACACGCAGGGGTCGACCCTTCGGGCATGGGGGTTGACCCTTTAGGTAGAAAAGACAATCTGGCACAAGCAAGGGGGGTCTACCCTTAGATAGGAGGGGGTCGACCCTATTTTCCAACAACTTCCACACAGATTCTGCAACATAAGAGGGTCGACCCTCCCCAGACTGGTGTTTACCCTATATTCCAGCAACACTTCTAGAAACTTCACCAACAGGTAAAGGTGGACCCTTAGGAAGGCTGGTGTCGACCCTAGAATGGAATTTCTAAGTCTTTAAGGAACCTTTGACAAGAACAAGAGCAAACAACCAAACCCAACAAGTTTAAATCGGATTATACTCCTCCAAAACCAACATACACAACACCAAAGAGTTCCAAAATAAAAATAAAGGATTTGAATACACTTCCCCAAAAGCTTTGAAGGATACAGCTGCTACAATTTTTGTGTCATGTGTTTGCCGAATATGATTGTTGGTGGTGGTGACCAAAGGGGGTAGGAGAAAGTGGAAAGAATGAAAACTTATTTTCGAAACAAGTAGAATAAACTTCTTCTTTTTTTTTTAAATAAAAAATTTAGCATAGTTTGTCAATAGTTTTTAGAAACAAAATTAGGCCCCAAACGAGTTTTTGCATATAGTTTTTAAATTATTTATAAACATAAAAATTGTAAACATAAACGTTATGATGCCTTGAAAATTAGGTGTTTTACTGACAGGTTTTGATAAGAGGCTAGAATTTAATGTTGGATTAAAAAAAACTAGCAAAGTTTTGACAAGTGGTTTGAACCCATTGATTATTTATTTATTTTATTCTCTGGCCTCTCCCCTCTCGCATTTTTAGCAGTGATGTGCTCTTGCCCCACCTATTGGCACATAAATTTCAACCAAATTTATGTTCAGATTTGAAATACAGTCAAGCAGTTAATGACACGCATAGAGCCTATGATAGGATTATTGTAGGTAATCACTTCTTAAAATGATCAATTTAATCTGTTGAACTGCGTAAATAAAATGACGTCTTATCTCACCGACATTAATCAAGATACTCAAATGACACGTGGAGCCTACGAAGGGTGGCACTTGTAGAGCCTACAGTAAGGACACCACATAGGATGAAATCCAAAAGCTTAATACGGTTAATCAGATATACGATTAATCAGATATGATTATGCCTAAATTCAAATGGTGTTATCATTCAATTTGAAGTTCAAATTGAAGATGAGGCACTCTTATCACATATACATGGCCCTCTATAAATATGAGGACCATCACACAAGAGAAAGGATCGAAAATCAAAAGTTAAAGAGAGAGAGAGAGAGAGAGAGAGATCAGGAGTTAAAGAAGACTTCACAAGAAAGAAGAAGAGAAACCCAGAGAACTCAAGAACCTACGCTAGAAACGCATAATGTCGATCAATAGGTAAAGGGTTCCAAGCCCAAGAATTGTGCTTTAAATTCAAGGGTTTAAAACCCACAACAATTTCAATAAAATATTTCTTTTCCTCAAATTATTTTTTGTTAATTTTTTGTTCTTCATTAATTAGAGGTTTCATTAAATTAAAAATGTGTAATTAACGATCTGGAATACAAATTGGAAATAGGAACTTGTATTCAAATAATCAACACTGTTTTGTCTAAGAACTAACCAGTGGACATTTGTGACATGAACTTTGAAATGTGTTGAAACACTTCATGTTTCAAAATTTGTGTCTACACCACCAAAGTTAGATTCTTGTGTTCGTCCTGTTAGGAAATCGTTTCTTCCTAACAAGGATCGATGAGATAAAAAATAATAAACAAGAAAGATAAAATGAATCAAAAAAATCACACACAAACAAGAACACAAAGATTTACGTGGTTCACCCCAGAATAGAGCTACGTCCACGATTACTACGGTTTTCACTATGATTAGAAAACGATATGACTCTGACTCTCTACAATACAAGTGGTGTCCCCTTCATCTATTTATAAGTATAAAAATTAGGACAATGTAGAAGTAACAAGAAATTACCAAAGTACCCAAAATATTTGGACCCCTCATCCCTTAGGGGAGGCCCCTGATGGAGCCAATCAAGAAAGAGATTTCATTAGAGAGAGAAAATCCCAAAATGGGTACAAGAGCTCTCATGCTCTAAAATATTCAATATCAAAATATCATAAAACTGAATACTAGAGATGCCCAACCACCTATTTATAGGATAAAAGACCCAACTAACTCCAACTAACTCTTATGGTGCTAGACATAACAACTATACTAGTTCTAACTACATTAGACTTCCCTTCTAAAGGAAAACAACTTGTCCTCAAGTTGGGACTGCAACAAATTGATTCAAGGAAACAAAATAAAATAAAAAAATGACTCAAAACATTGACTTATGGAAGCACGATGGACATGCAATGGTGAACAAAACTAAGTAGTTGCAAGTATTTATTCAAGATCATCCTTGCAAATATCCTTCCATCAAAATGAGTTCTTGTTTATAGACATCAACCGAAGCCATGTTGAGGTGTGAATAGGCCACCTATGTAGCATGTCATTTTGGAAACAAGATGTCATCAAAATAACACTTCTTGCATGGACCCAAAATAAACTTATCCTTCCTCTACGAAGCCGGGTTGGGTACCAAGTCAACACAAAGTGGACAAATGGCTTTGAAGATAGCATAAGCGGCATTTGTTGGAAGCAAAGAGCATTCAACACCCATGAAACTTTAATGTCATGACTCTCCACCATAATTTTCTTGGAATCTAGAAAAGGAATAGGAGGGATTGCAACCACTTTCATCATGGAAAGGAATGTAAGAGAAAAACTTGCTTCATCTTCAAGTACACCTTCGCTCTCTACAAGAAAATTATTGTCATCATCATATAGTGGTCAAAGATTGGAGCTCCTCCATATGCACAAACATAAACTTTCTTTTCATATTCATGAACATTAACTTCATCGTAATCGAATGCCCCACTCATTGGTTCATCAAAGATGGAAACATTTTCATCGCATTAAAGATAGGAACATCTTGATCACAACCTTGTGTTTGCTCATAATCTTCTCCACTAAAGATGGAAGCTCCAACATCAAAGATAGGAACATCCGGATCATAATCTTGCCCATGATCACTACTTTCTTCCACATCCTCTTCATCATAATTTGGTTGAACCACCTTGTCACTAAAGAGCATCTTATGATGATGTCCATCATCAAAAGTCTTTTTCATTCCCACACTAGTTGAGTAACCAATTTGGACATTGTCATAGGATGGTTGTCAGATTGCCAAGCCTCTTCGGTGATATCCGAAATTTGAAATGCCCTTCTTTTGGTGCTTTTCAACCAGCAAGGGTGGCACGTTACAAGAAGGCAAGAAGTGTTCCTTGAGCTTCTTTCTCATCTTTCTCCACTTTCTAACCTTTTCTTGGCCATTTCTTTGCCTACCAACTTGTAATGGTTTCCACCAATCAGAGGTACGACCTTTGAGGCTTTAAGAGACCAATTTCACTTTCCTTGCTTCTGGCACATCATAACACTCCAAATGACTTTCAATTGTCTTTAACCATTCCTTGAAAACATCCAGATTGTAGCTTCCACAAAATTCGAGAAACTCTAAATCCTTTACGATGTCATTCCATTTAGAATCAAACTCATGTGACTGTGCTCTACGCCTATGCGGAGCATCGAAGGAATCATAAAATTGACGATCCTTGAAACCATTACTACTTTGATAGGAGGTAGGAGACGTTGCACTGTCTCGGTCAAGGTTTCAAAATGCGGCGTTACGTAATAGTTGTGGCCGTAGGCACCACTCGTTACCCCGCTTTTGTGGTGTGATTGAGGTTCAAAGGTGTGTCGGTCGTAACGATGCTGTAACGGCCCGTTATGCACCGTTACGTAACAGTTATGAATTGCTTCTTTCGGAAAAAAAAACAAAAAAAAGAAGAAGCTAAAAATGAAGGAAGAGGGATATAGAGAGAAGAGGGAAGATGGAGGAGTAAGAGATAGAGAAAGAGAAGAGGGAAGATGAAGAACCTGTTATTGATTTGTTGAAGCTGTAAGACCTATGCTATTCTACTCAGCTGCTATCACTCAACCATTTTGTTTGTGTGTGTCTATCTATATATTGTTTGAAAATATTCATAATAATAAGTGTGGTCATTATCTAATTGGCTTAATTAATTAATATATATATATATATATATTTAGGCTCTTATTTATTCTCTTACTTTCATCATTATTTATCTTATATATAATAGTTAGTGATTGATTATTTTGTAAAATATCTAAAAAACATAACACCTATAATTATATATTAATACATATTTTATACATGTCAATTTTTGTTGATTAGTTTATTTTATTTTTATTTACAAGTTATCCAAAAAGAAAACAAATATTGAAGTGATCCAAACCCAAAGATTTTTTTTTTCTTTATAATTTTTTTTTTAATTTTTATATGATTACATTAGCATGTATAATTTATTTTTTAAAACTATTCAAGTTAAAATTTACATATGCTTCCACAAGTATAATAATTAAAAAAAAAGAGGCAAATTACCTACACCTCCCTTGCGGTCTAATGAAATTACAGATTTCCCTTGAGGTTTCAAAAATTACATCACGCCCCATCGCAATTAACACCGTTAATGAATATCATAAATTGACTAAAATGCCCTTTTGAAAAATAAGGGCAAATTACCTACACCCCCTTGAGGTTTATCTAAATTACAAATTCCCTCATGAGGTTTAGCTAAATTACAGATTTCCCCTTTGAGGTTTAGCTAAATTATCATTTTTAAATAAGTTATGAAATGAAAAATTAAAATGGAAAAACACTTATCACACTACAAAAAATTAAGATTTTAGAGACAAAAATTTAGAGACAATTATTTTTAAGGGACCAAATATTTTTGTTACGAAAAGTGTCATTATATTTTTAATAATGAAAATTGAACATAGTGATTAATTATTAACTTTTTGGTATCAAATTTTGTCTAAAAAATAAACCATTTTGAGACCAAATTATTTTGTCTCTAAAAGTTTATTTATTATTGACATTTTTGAAATTGTATTGCTAAAAGCCTTATTTTGAATTTTGAAGGTGACCTTTTAGTGACTATTCCCACGACGATAGAAATTAGTCCATAATGTTGTGTTTGGTTGGGGGATTTGGGAAGGGATTTAGAAAGGAAAAGGGAAAAGGTGTGTGAAACTAGGTGAAATATAAGTAAATCTCTCCTCAAATCCCCCAACCAAACTCAACATAAATGTCTTTTGCAACAAAATTTTCACTTTTAGAGATCAAAAAAATTGGTCTCTAAAACTCTTATGAGTTGTAGTGTCAGATAGTGAAAATATCATAAAATTAACTAATAATTAAATAAGTTAAAAACACAAGAAATGACTTGTCAAAAAATTCTTAGAATATGTTTGGTTTGATTTTTAGAATTTTTTTTTAAAAAAGTAAAAATTAATTTGGTTAAGAAATAAAAAATAAAAAATTATTATTATTTTTATACAATTTTTATCTTTTGAGTGGTTAGAAATATTTTTTACAAATTAAATATATTTTTTCATATTTATTTTTATTAAATTAGTTTTTTTTTTATCTAAACAACAAATCAAACATGGTTCCAAAAATTTAATTTTTTTTCCATCTAATGTAATTCTTTTGTAAATTTTGTTGATTTATCAAAGGGATTTCAACGGGGGCAATATCGCCCATCAATATATATTTTAGTGATATCAGTTAACAATTCTTAAGGTTTGTTAAGGGAAAGAGTTAAATTTTTATGCAAATATAAACCTCGGGGGGCGAGATGTAATTTCTAAAACCTTTGAGGAAAATCTGCAATTTAGCTAAAACTCAAGGGAGGTGTAGGTAGTTTGCCCTTAACAAAATAATTTTATACATCTAAGTCCAATAAAAGAAAATTTTGCCATAGTGTAATATGGATTTATGACATATAAAGTCATTAACTATTAAAATAAAATGTAAAAAACTCAATTTATACCTAATACTACTGCCTCGGTATTTTGCACATCACCCGGTACAAGTGCAAAAACCCGTCCTTGCCTTAGAGTTTCTTTCCCTGAAGTAGCTTTAGGATTTGATTTCGGTGTAGAGACCGATGCCGCCGAACTTGCTATGGGTCTATTAGTACCTTGGGGTAAGAAAGGAGAATCTTTGACCATGTGGCTAGTTTTGCCACACGTAAAGCATGCCCTGGAGGTTTTGTAACAAATACCCTTATATGTTCTACCACATTTTGGACAAGGCAGTATAAAACTATTGCCTTGACTAGAGCTATTTGATGACCCCATATTCTGTTTCTTATTATGTGCGTTGTTCCAGCCCTTTTTGAAGTTAAACCCTTGTTTTTTACCTTTCCAGTCAGTCATCGATGTCTTGGCCTCTTTTAACGCTACAATATTTGCTTCGGACATAAGAACTCTATCAAGAACATCCACATATTTGAGAACATTGATCCGATCAAGCACTTCAGCATTGAGTCCACCTTCAAACTTTTTGGCCTTTTTATAGTCAGTATCTACCATATGTGGTGCATACCGAGTGAGCTCTGTGAATTTAGCTTCATATTCTGTCATAGACATAGTACCCTACTTTAACTACTCAAATTCTGACACTTTGCGGTCTCAGATACATTGAGGAAAATAATTTTCATAGAATACCCCTTTGAACTAAGCCCAAGTCATAGAACCGTTATTATCACGAATGCGCATCCACCACCGTCTCACTTTCTCCTGTAAAGGGAAGATTGCCAATAACACTTTTTGTGCCTTGGTGCACGGGAAGACCTCAAACAAATTTTCACTTTCCAAGATCCACGCTTGGGCTTTCAGTGGCTCAAGACCTTCTTGGAATGTTGGTGGCTTCATTTTATTGAACTTTGGGGTTAAAGCTATGATGTCATCATTATTGATCGGTTCAATTTGGACAGGTGGTGGAGGAGAATGTGGGAGTTGTTGTCTCAGAGATTCAGCCAATAATTCAACCATTCTTTCCAACCAGTCTATTCTTGCATCCAAAGATTAGTTTCATCTACATTTCTTGTGCCCTCCATTGGTCTATATAAAACAGGGTAATAATAAACATAAGAAAGACAATTTTCATATTTTCATTTTCATCATATATGCACATAATAAGTCCATACACACTTACACATGCTGAGGTAATGTCCTAATTTCTTTTCTAGGACATTCTATAGCTCATTTGGACGTTTATGTGCGGTATAACTCGTTCTCTGATTGTAAAAACTCTCGTCACTGTTTACCGATTAACTACCGATTACTGCTAAACTGAGACTGATTATGATAAGTAATTGAACTGATTAAAATACTGAACTGGCTGACTGAAATCTGAAACTGATTGATTGAGTATATCTGTTTGAATTGCATTCTATCTGTTTGACTGTTTGATTATATGTTCATGTTTTTATGTTTAAACTGTAAACTGAAGGCCTTATCAGTGGTCGAATTCGAAATTGACTGATGTTTCGTGATCATTAGAATTTATAGGATGTTATGGCATATTTATCTGAAAACTGATTTGGTATGATTAAATTAGATCAATATGGATAAATTACATAAGTTGGCTTTAATTACAACCTTGCCACTTTAGTGGCCCACTACCTAGACACATGTGAGCCTTAGCATTCATTCAACAAAACACTTTCAACAACCAAATTCTTGTGTTTAAACCGACATACAGAGAGAGAGAGAGTAGGAGACTAGAGTGATTTCATCTTGTAATGCTTGGAAATTGAGAAGTTTGGAAGAGCTCTTGATCAATTGAGCTTGTATAGCTTGTATTCAAGACCTAAGGTAGATCATTGACCTTCTTTATTGTGTATTTGAGTTTATTCTTGTATAATTCATGGGTCTTTAGTGATTTAAGGTATGAATTGGTTCAATAGTGTTGAATTAGAGCTTCAATCATGCATGCATGTATGTATTTGGAAGTTTTGAGGTTGTAAGTTCATAATTCCTCACATGCATGTTCATAATATTGTTATAGTTCATGTGTCATCATGTTTTTGAAAGATTTGAGCTCATTTGAGCAAGCATTGAAGCTTTAAAATGGTTTAAATTCATGCATGTTTGCATGTTCTTCATGTTCATGAAAATTGGTTTGAAATTGAGTTGAATTAAACACCCTTGGGCTTTGGTTTTACAAATTGAGCTTTGGGATCATGTTGAATTATGGGTTTTGAAGTATTTTCCAGAAAATAAGCCCAAGAGGATCGAAATTTTTGCATCAAATCATGGTTTTAAGCTTGAAGGTGCAATCTGGATTTTCCAGATTTTACACTCCCGCTCGAGCAGGGAAATTGGCGCTCGAGTGGGGAATTCGAGCATCCAGTACTTTGCACTATTTTACAGTCCGCTCGAGCGGAGGAATTCACGCTCAAGCGGAGGCCTATGTCTCACGCTTCGGCGAGCGTCGAGAGTCGGCGAAGATTTCACCTATCGATTTTTACATTCGCCGGCGGAGTTGCCGCTGGCGGATCCCTTTGTTGCATGTCCGCTCGAGCGGGGAAACCTGCGCTCGAGCGGGGATCTGTTTTTCTGAAAAATCTGAAACTATTTTCTGTGTGCATCTTTGCATCCTCATCCCATCCTAAGCATTCTTAGGCCTAGTTTAAGACATCTTAATGAGGATATAGATGTAGAACCACACCGAGGCAAATTAGGGATCAAGTTATTATCTTTCCCAACTGTGTAGCTTAGTGTGTGTTCAATCTGTAAACTGTGTAGGGTTGGCGACTGGGGACGCACTCTAGCTTACTGTAGCCCAGAACTCTGTGAGTAACAACTGTGTAATGATATGTTCAAAATGATTATCTTCTGAACAATCGAACTGAACTGTTTTCTGAACTGATACTGTTAATTGAATGAATGTATGTCCTATGTTCTGAACTGTATTGTGGCATCCTTAGTAACTACTGTTTACTGTTACTGTTATAGAGATCTTTATTGGTTCCTTTGTTGGAACCACTGCTTTTTACTGATTGATGGCCATCATTGACTGTTCGGTCTTTTAAGACCTACTGTTTACTGTACTGCTATGCTAATGGATATACCACATATGACTAAATGACTGATCGACTGAAATACCTATTTAATGAACTGTTTTCATTACTGTAAAGACATTCATTTTAAACCTCTTTACGCATTATGTTATTCACTGGGCTTTAACTCACTGCTCATATATACATATGTAGGTGTACAGGCACCAGACCGCGGCTAGAAGCGTCGGGGTAAACTCCAGTTTTGTCAAGCCAACCACTGTGCCTCACTGCGAGGTTCCGAGCCTGTCAAGCTATGGCTTTGGGGTGTTTTAAGTCCCCCGTCTGTTTCTGTATCTATTTGTAATCTGTATAGACTGATAGACTGTACTGTACTGTTTATTCGGGATTAAGTCCCTGATCTAAATGGTTGTATATAATGTACATACTGTTTTGTCACTGACTGCATATATGTATGAAAAGTCTTTTTGGCATACAGATTGTCACAACTCATTGGACATTGTTTATTTACTGTTTTAGCTTCTGCCAGGCCCCTGTACTCTATTTTACTCTATTACTGTTAAGCAGGCCTTCGGTAATCTCGGATTACTGGCCGGTTACGGTGCTAAACCCATAGGAGCGGGTTTGGGTTGTGACAGAGTGGTATTAGAGCAATACTTACCACGAGTTATACCGCACACACGTGTCCAAATGAGCTATAAGATGTCCTAGAAAAGTGATTAGGGCATTTCATGAGCATGTAAAGTGTGTGTGGCTATGACATGACTGAATATATGCTAATGTGATAAACTGTTTAAATATGCAACTGCTTATATTTATAATTGCTATAACTGCTTATAGTGAAATGGATAATGCAAGAACTACAAATGAATCTGAATCCTCATCCTCTGAGGCAAGAATGACAAGACTGGAAAGAATGACGGAACTAATAACTGAAAGATTAGATCAACAACAGAACCAACAGCCCCACATTCTCCTCCGGTACAGCTGGAACAGAACGTCAATGTTAATGATGGGGACATAATTGCTCTTACCCATAAATTCAACAAGATGAAACCGCCATCCTTTCAGGGAGGCCTTGAACCGTTAAAAGCTGAAGCATGGGTTCTTGAGACTGAAAAGTTATTTGAGGTTTTTCCGTGCTCTGAAGCACATAAAGTACTGTTAGCTACCTTCACCTTACAAGAAGAGGCTAGAAGGTGGTGGATGCTTATCCGTGATGACAACACTGTTATGACTTGGGCTCAATTCAAAGGAGACTTCTTCGAAAAGTACTTCCCTCAGTGTGTCAAGGACAGAAAAGTAACTGAATTTGAACAGCTGAGACAGGGCACAATGTCCGTTGCTGAATATGAAACAAAGTTCACCGAGCTTGCTAGATATGCACCGCACATGGTGGACACTGATTACAAGAAGGCCAAAAAGTTTGAAGGCGGCCTTAATGTTGCAATACTCGACAGAATTAATGTTTTAAAGCTACCGAACTATGTAAATGTTCTTGACCAAGCTTTGATGGCTGAATCAAACATCGAGGCACTGAAAACTGAAACACGAGCGTCTGAATGACGTGGTAAAAGGCAGGGTTTCAAATTCAAGAAAGGCAAGCATAACCCATTGAACAAGAAACAGAATACGGGGTCAACAACTAGCCCCAGCCAAGGGAGTGGTTTCATACCACCCTGTTCCGAGTGTGGCAGGAAGTACAAAGGGGTCTGTTACAAAATATCTGGAGCCTGTTACAGGTGTGGCAAGGTGGGCCACATGGTTAAAGACTGCCCCTCTGCTCCATAGGCCAGTACTAAAGCTGCACCAAGCGTAGCAGCATCAACTGTTGCACCAAAACCGAAACCCAAGGCTACCGGGAAAGAGCCTATGAGGCAGGGCCAAGTGTTTGCCCTAGTACCGGGAGACGTACAAAATACTGAGACCGTTGTGTCAGGTATCCTCTCTATTTGTACTCAAAATGCATATGTACTGATTGATTCGGGGTCTACACATTCATATGTATTGCATGCTTTTTAGCGAAAATTGAATAGACCCTTAGAACCCATGAATTATCTGTTAGCTGTATCTTCACCCGTTGGGGGATCCATGACTTGTGCATATATGTACCTTGCTTGTGAAATCATTGTCGGAGATGCACATTTGTTTATTGACTTACTGCCACTGAACATTGATCATTTTGATGTAATATTGGGGATGGACTGGTTAACGAAATATCATGCTACCATAGATTGTGTAACGAAGCAAGTAGTTTTCTGTCCACCTGGTTTGCCTGAATTTGTATTTAATGGAAGTGGAGTAGTACCTCCCCCGTATTTGATTTCATCTATGAAAGCTGTCAAACTGATTAGAAAGGAATGTAAAGGGTATCTGTGTTCTGTATTGACTATATCTACTGATGACAATGCTAATGTGAATAGTATTCCCATAGTCAGAGAATTCCCAGATGTTTTTCCAGATAATCTGCCAGGGGATTTGATTGACAGGGAGATTGAATTCACCGTCGATGTGATTCTGGGAACGCAACCAGTATCTAAAGCTCCTTACCGAATGGCTCCAACTAAACTGAAAGAATTGAAAGTGCAACTGCAAGAACTGTTAGATAAAAAGTTTATCAGGCCCAGTACTTCGCCATAGGGCGCTCCTATTTTATTTGTGAAAAAGATGGACGGCTCACTGAGACTGTGTATTGACTACCGGGAACTGAATAGGGTAACTGTGAAAAATAAATACCCATTGCCTCGTATTGATGACTTATTTGATCAGTTGTAGGGTGCTCAAGTATTCTCTAAGATCGATCTCAGATCAGGATACCATCAGTTGAAAGTTAAACTAGAAGACATTGACAAAACTGCTTTTCGAACGAGGTATGGACATTATGAATTTTTAGTTATGCCTTTTGGAGTTACCAATGCACCGGCTGCATTTATGGACCTCATGAACAGAATCTTTAAACCATTCCTCAATGACTTTATTGTTGTATTCATTGATGACATCCTGATTTATTCTAAGACTAGAGAAGAACATGAACATCATCTGAGACTTGCCCTACAGACCTTAAGAGAACAGAAACTTTATGCTAAACTGTCTAAATGTAAATTTTGGCTTGATCATGTTATGTTTTTGGGGCATGTTGTTAGCAAAGATGGAATTTCTGTTGATCCTCAGAAAATTGAAGCTATAGTAAACTGGCCTAGACCAACAAATGTGACAGAAGTCCGAAGCCTTTTGGGACTAGCCGGGTATTACAGAAGATTTGTCAAAGATTTCTCCAAAATTTCCTTACCGTTGACTCAGTTAACTCAGAAGGGGATATCATTTGACTGGACTGACCAAAGGGAATCAGCTTTCCAAGAGTTGAAAACTCGGCTTGTGACTGCACCAGTTCTTACCCTACCTTAAGGTACGGATGGTTTTACCATTTTTAGTGATGCTTCTCATAAGGGTTTGGGTTGTAAGTTCATAATTCCTCACATGCATGTTCATAATATTGTTATAGTTCATGTGTCATCATGTTTTTGAAAGATTTGAGCTCATTTGAGCAAGCATTGAAGCTTTAAAATGGTTTAAATTCATACATGTTTGCATGTTCTTCATGTTCATGAAAATTGGTTTGAAATTGAGTTGAATTAAACACCCTTGGGCTTTGGTTTTACAAATTGAGCTTTGGGATCATGTTATATTATGGGTTTTGAAGTATTTTCCAGAAAATGAGCCCAAGAGGATCGAAATTTTTTAAACAAATCATGGTTTTAAGCTTGAAGGTGCAATATGGATTTTCCAGATTTTGCACTCCCGCCGGCGAATTGAGCATCGATACTTTACCTTTGTTTCTGATCCGCTCGAGCGGAGGAATTCACGCTCGAGCGGAGGCCTGTGTCTCACGCTTAAGCGGACGTCGAGTGGGAGTCGAGCAGAGATTTCACCTATCCAGTACTTTTACAGTCCGCTCGAGCGGGGTAGTTGCCGCTCTAGCGGATCCCTTTGTTGCATGTCCGCTCGAGCGGGGATTTGTTTTCTAAAAAATTTGAAACTATTTTCTGTGTGCATCTTTGCATCCTCATCCCATCCCATCCTAGGCAATCTTAGGCCTAGTTTAAGACATCTTAATGAGGATATAGATGTAGAACCACACCGAGGCAAATTAGGGATCAAGTTGTTATCTTTCCCAACTGTGTAGCTTAGTGTGTGTTCAATCTGTAAACTGTGTAGGGTTGGCGACTGGGGACGTGCTCTAGCTTACTGTAGCCCAGAACTCTGTGAGTAACAACTGTGTAAAGATATGTTCAAAATGATTATCTTCTGAACAATCGAACTGAACTGATACTGTTAATTGAATTAATGTATGTCTTATATTCTGAACTATATTGTGGCATCCTCAGCAACTACTGTTTACTATTACTGTTATAGAGATCTCTATCAGTTCCCTTGTTGGAACCACTACTGTTTACTAATTGATGGCCATCATTGACTATTCGGTCTTTGAAGACCTACTGTTTACTGTACTATTATGCTAATGGATGTACCGCATATGACTGAATGACTGATCGACTGAAATACCGATTTAATGAACTGTTTTCATTACTGTAAGGACATTCATTTTAAACCTCTTTACGCATTATGTTATTCATTGGGTTTTAGCTCACTGCTCATATATGCATATGCAGGTGTACAGGCACCAGACCGCGGCTAGAAGCGTCGGGGTAAACTCTAGTTTTGTCAAGCCAACCACTGTGCCTCACTGCGAGGTTCCGAGCCTGTCAAGCTATGGCTTTGGGGTGTTTTAAGTCCCCCGTCTGTTTCTATATCTGTTTGTAATCTGTATAGACTGATAGACTGTACTGTACTGTTTAATAGGGATTAAGTCCCTGATCTGAATGATTGTATATAATGTACATACTGTTTTGACACTGACTGCATATATATATGAAAAGTCTTTTTGGCATACAGACTGTCATAGCTCATTGGACATTGTTTATTTACTATTTTGGCTTTCGCCAGCCCACAGACTGTTTCTTGTATTCTTATTAGCGAGCCTTGATAATCTCGGATTATTGGCCGGTTATGGTGCTAAACCCATAGGGGCGGGTTTGGGCCGTGACACTGATACCACTCTATCACGACCCAAACCCGCCCCTAAAGGTTTAGCTTCGTAATCGGCCAGTAATCCGAAATTACCAAAGGCCTACTTAACAGTAATACGGTAATAGGGACTTATAAAAGCTTATAACTAATAAGATATAACGTCCAATGAGCTGTGAGACTTAAATGGAACAAAATGAGCTTTTATATATATATATATACACATAAGTCACATCAAACTTATGTACACAACAAAAACATAATCTAGGGATTAAAGTCCCATTAACAAAACTAGTCTTAACCACATACAGAACTAGCCTCAATAACATTTAAAACATTTAATTACAAAAACAAAAGGGTGAGCTCTGAACCACCATAAAGCTTTGAAGCTTGTTAGTTTGGAACCTCGTAATGAGACACAATAATTGGCTTGACAAAACAGGGTTCAGGTTGACGCCGTTAAGTTCGGTCATGTGCTTGATCACCTACATACATATATTAAACAATGAGCTAGGGCCTAGTGAATAACAACTATGTAAAGGGGTAATGAATGATGTCCTTATGGTAATTCAAATCAGTCAATTTCAACAGTAAATTAGTTCTCAAATCAGAATCTTATACTTCTCAGAATCATATTGAAATCATAGCAGTCATACGTGGTATATCTAATAGCAGAACAATATAGTAAGTCTTAAAGACCGAAACAGTCATATATGATGACTATCAACACAGTAAATAGTAGTTCCAAAGATTGGAACCGACAAAGATCTCTGTAACAGTAGCAGCAACCGTAGTAGTAACAGATGCTATGGATGCCACAAGTACATTTCAGAAATAGGACGATCATTCATTTAGCAAAAGTACCATTTCAAAAATAGAGCATATTATTAGTCAGAAACTAATTATAATTTGAACATAGCTTTACAACGTTGTTACTCACAGTTAGCTCCTTGAAACACCTGATCACAGTGCGGTCTCTGACCAACATAACACATTCAAGCACAACATCTCAAAATACGTTTATTTTATTCAGTCAGTTCTATTTGGTTCATTCGTTACTTATTTGTTTGGGTACTTCTATTTGTTCTTTATATCGTTCTTATTTGTGATATGTACATGATATGTATGTGAAGTTGAAATACACATGAAAACCAGGGAAATTGAAGCCTGGAAGTAAGAAAAATGGAAAGAAAATGAAATTAGGACTGCCCTGAAACCGTACATGCGGAATGCCATGGCCGCACTTGCGGAACCACCAATGCATGTGCGGATCGCATGCGCAATTAAAGCAGTATGTTTAGCTTCTTGTGCTCTATTTTTCGCACGTGCAGGGCTCCAAGCCGGACGTTCAGTTCTGGGTTTGTTCAATCCAAAAAAGTGCTTTGAATTGGAACTCAATCTTTTTCAAAAACCAACTCCATTCTCTTGTATTTTAAGCCCCAAAACTCTCAAAACAACTTGAATTTTACATTTCTAACTTCAAATAAAAATCATAACTTCATAAACAAATCCCAATTTCCACTTAAAAGATCAAAATCTAGAATTGAAGTGTAAAATCATAAAACTTGCATATGTGAGTTCCGATTTCAAAATTCATGGAGTTTTCTCCTCAAAGTTGAAGAACCATACAAGAAGTCAAATGTATGAAGAAGATTTTCATGAAATTAGGCCATGCATAATAGATTTATAAGCTAATTTCCTCAATTCTTCTCTTAACTAACTTGCATGTTCTAAACTTTCAATTCCAATAACAAAATTTTCCAATTAACCATGAACTTATCCTAATTAATCTTACATCTTAAAAGATGATGAATGCAGGAGTCTCAATTTCAAGAAATTTGAGTGAAAATTTTACCTTAAGTTGATGAATTCGTGGAGACTCAAAGCTTATCTTCAATGGCTTCCTAAGCTCCTCTCTCAATCTCTTGTTGAAGCTCTATCTCTAGGACTCTCTAGTTATCTCTCTCTACAAAGCCCACTAAGTCCATTTTCCTCTCCTACTTCAATTGATGTGTAGCTTAGGGAGTTTAATTATTCACTAATTTCCCTAAGCTCTAATTAATTATAAGTTTAAGTTTACATTAATAAATTCTATTGAATTAAATTCCACTACTCATACACTTAATTCAATCATCGCACTATAATTTTAATTAGACTAAGCTTAATGATACTAATGTGGATCATGCTCTAATTACCTATTCCAAATATTTAATTTAATCTTGTATAAATTGCTGATTCAAAGAGGTTCAATTCATATCCTAACCATGTCCATTAACAACAACACAATTCAAATCACACATGTCACATAATAACACAGTCACATAATCAAAGCAAATCATATGATTAACTTAATTAATCAAGGAGGTGGTTGTTACACATGTGAAATTTATTCCCCTCGTACTTGTTTGAGATGTCACTCCCATTTTGGGAGTGTATTTATAATTGTGTTTAATGTTGTAATTATTGTATTTGTTTGAGATGTCTCTCATTTTGGGAGTTTATTGTGTTTTATGTTGTAATTATGAACTCATTCTATTTCCCTGTATAAAGATACATTGTAATAAATAAATAAATAAAATCTTTGTTGTTTTCTCATCTAACAATAGTACAAGATCATCAATCATATCTGAAAAATCTAGAAGTCCCTTAAATATTGATTTGTGATTATGTATCAATTTTAAGCAGTAAATAACAATCTGAATTAAACAATTAAGACAAATCGACACAACGATTTTAACGTGGAAAAACCACAATTGGAGCGTGTAATAACCCTGACCCGTAATTAGCTACTAATGGGGAATTAAGGAAGCTAATTAAGCGGATTAAATAAATTATGGAATTGTTATGTGAATTGCATGTTATTTGGTTATCTATCTGTTACCCGTAGAAACATCTGTTTGGAATGCCGCTTTAAAATGAAAATTGAAAGCCTTATCGGCATCCAAACCCGAAATTGATTATACCATGGTGTTATTTGGAATTTTTAGAACCTTATGGAAAATTTTATTAAAAATTGATTTGGTATGATTAAATTAGATTAAATGATTAAATGAAGCTAAATTACAAGAGTTGGTTTATTTACCATTTTGCCACCCTAGTGGCACACTTCATACATAAACAGTTTGAGCCTTAATTTACAACATTTCATCAGCCTCTTTGAGAGTCCCAAACCGACTAGAGAGAGAGAGGTTAGGAGAAAATCTTGAATTCATGGGAATTGGCTTGGAGATTGAGAGATTTGAAGGGATTTTTGCATAATTGTGCTCCTACACTTGAACTTCAAGACATAAGGTAGAAACTTCATCCTTTTAATTGTGTATCTAGGTGGTATCTAGCATGGATCATGGTAGTTTAAAGATTTAAGGCAAGAATTGGCTCTAGTATGTTGAGTTGTAGCTCAAATCATGCATGCATGTGCATATCATGAAGTTTCAAGTTGTTTTCATGGAGATTCTTGCATGCATGTCCATATTATTGTTTTAATCCATGAGTTTATCTTGTTTTCCATCAAATTATCAAGTTTAATCATGTTTTGGAGGGTTTGAATTCAAAGGAATCCATGCATGTTGTGTTCATAAACATTTTTGAAGTTTAAGCTGAAATTGTGAGTTTTTACCAAACTCTTGGGCCATGATTTTATGAAATAATCTTTGATTCATCATGTTTTACAAGTTTACTATGTTATCTCAAGTTTTGGGGCCCAAGTGATGAGTTTTGGTTAGTTAAATTCGAGTTTTGAAGTTGGAGGTGCAATCTGGAAATTCCAGATTTTGCATCCTCGCTCGAGCGAAGAAGTTCTCGCTCGAGCGACCAAAAGTCCGCTCGAGCGTCAATTGCAAGCTCCCAAAAGTTTCATGCCATTTACAGATCGCTCGAGCGAAGGAATGTGCGCTCGAGCGACAGTTCACATTTTTGCATGTCCGCTCGAGCGAGGAAGTCTACGCTCGAGCGGAGTGTCATTTCTGCATGTTCGCTCGAGCGAGGAACCCTACACTCGAGCGAGGAACCCTACGCTCGAGCGAGGACCTAAAATTCTAAAATTTTGCCTAAGTGTTCCAAGACATGTTTTGACATCCTCATTGCATCTTAGGCATTCCTAAGCCTTAATTAAGCTATAGTAATGAGGTTATGGGTTAGAAACACACTAAGAAATGAATGTGTTAAGTTAAGGAGAATGCAAGGGTGTGTGTGTTCTAAACATTGTGATAAGAATGAACATGAACCAACGTAATGTAAGCTAAGCCGTGTTGGCCACTTGAATGTGTAATGATAAGATACGTTGTGTTATGTGCCTTTGTGATTGTAGGTCAACGTCCAAGAATTGATTGACCACCTACAGAACCACTGTGAGTAACGTTATCGTAAAGATACGTTTATATAAAATTATGTTCCAAATGAAATATGATATGCTATGATTTCTGAAATGATATCTATTTATGTGAACGAACATTCCAAGTTTGAAATCTATTATGGCATCCATAGATAGTCCCAAGTCATGGGGGACGGCATGAAAATGCGGGTCCATGACATATAAGTAATTACGAGATCTCGTTAGCCACTTCATTGTGGTGATATGTGTTTAATCGGTATTCGGAACCGATTACTCTAGTCGGAAGACGTTCTATTCTGTTCTGTGTTCTATGGGATATGCCATTATTATGTTCTGATATGAGATGACTATGATTATGCTATGATTTGTTTTATACGTATGAAATGTTCGGAATTCGTTCACTAACCCCTTTACCTTAATGTTATTCACTGGGCTTTAGCTCACTGTTTGTATATATATGTATATAGGTGAGCGTTTTGGAGTTCAAGCCCGAAGGCTTTTGCCTGGAGTTCTGTTCTGTTGTCAGCCAACCCTTGTGCCTCATGTGGAGGTTCCCGAAGTGTCTGGGGTTCAAGTTTTGATTAGTCTGTTTATGCATGAGACTTGAATTTAATTATGTTGGCTGTACTTAAGAATTTGTAACGTGTGTGGTATAACGTTTTGTTGGCACTCTGATATGTACATAAAGTTTTAAAATATTCTGTTTCATGTAAGTCAACACAACTCATTGGACAATTATAATTTTTGTATATTGCTTCCGCTAGCCCCTTATCATATGCTTATCTGTTCAGAGGCCTTCGGTAATCCAAGGATTACTGGTCGGTTACGATGCTAAACCTACAGGGGCGGGTTTGGGTCGTGACAGAGCGCCTCCAATTGTGATAAAAAAACCACGGGTAAAAGCCACAAAACAATCCACTAAGAAGACAAAAGGAATTACACAAGTATACTCTCAATTACCTAGCGAATCCACGCTCGAATTAAATCGACCCCTATATGCCTCTTCCACCACGGTCTTTACCTCAGAACTGTCTTGCCCAACATTGAATCCACAACGTCGATGTCGAATCACGACGATGAGCCACTCCGGAATCCACCAAAGCTTTAGGTCTGAATTCCCTAGAATCCACTGAAGAAGAACATTCTCTTTTGTATAGAATAAACAAACAATCCTTTGATGTAGACTTCTTAAACCATGAGTTGAATACTCAATCAAACATCAAAGAAAACTAGCAAAATAGCCCCAGATGTAAACCCTAGAACCCTCAAAGAAGATCTAGAAGCCGTACCCTAAAATTTGACTGAAACACATTATAGAAAACTGAATCGCGTTCTCCTTTCAAGCTCAAGAATGGCCGCTCGAGCGGACCTCGCTCGAGCGCAAGAAAGTTCGCTCAAGTATAAAATCCCAACTTCCAATACTTTTGCAGACATGTCAAACTTCTGGAACCAAACGTTCTCCGCTTGAGCGCACAAACGGCCGCTCGAGCAGACAAGCAATTTCAAATGCAATCTCGATCCCCGTCATAGTTAGCGAAGTGGCAAACTTGATATGATTAAGATCACAAACTTCTCTGCATAGGCACACTTCGGGTTGGATTTGCTTCTAAAAACTCATAGCCTCACTAAAATAATAGAGCGAATAAAATTACAATTGAAAGGAGTTTTGTTAAACGAGATTGCCAAGAATAAAAACCTAACAATATCATATCTTTATCACACAACACAAGGTTTGGCTATTTCTTTTTATTTTTGTGTCGTGTGTTTGCCGAATATGATTGTTGGTAGTGGTGACCAAAGGGGGTAGGAGAAAGTGGAAAGAATGAAAACTTATTTTCGAAACAAGTAGAATAAACTTCTTTTTTTTAATAAAAAATGTATCGTAGTTTGTCTATAATTTTCAGAAACAAAATTAGGCACCAAATGAGTTTTTGTATATAGTTTTTAATTTATTTATAAACATAAAAATTGCAAACATTAACGTTTTCATGCCTAAAAAATTAGGTGTTTCAGTGACGGGTTTTGACAAGAGGCTGGAATTTAATATTGGATTAAAAAAACTAGCAAAGTTTTGACAAGTGGTTTGAACCCATTGATTATTTATTTGTTTTATTCTCTGGTCCCTTCCCCTCTCACTTTTTTAGGAGTGATGTGCTTTTGCCCCACCTATTGGCACATAATTTCAACCAAATTTATATTCAAATTTCAAATACAGCCAACCAGTTAATGACATGCATAGAGCCTATGATAGGCTTGTTGTAGGTAATCACTTCCTAAAATGAACAATTTAATCTATTGACATCCATAAATAAAACGACGTCATATCTCAGTGATGTTACTCGAGATACTCAAATGACACGTGGAGCCTACGAAGGATGGCACTTGTAGAGCCTACAATAAGGACACCACACATGATGAAATTCAAAAGCCTAATACGGTTAATTAGATATACGATCAATCAAATATGATTACGCCTAAATTCAAATGGCGTTATTGCTCAATTTGAAATTCAAATTGAAGATGAGGCACTCTTATCACATATGGATGGCCCTCTATAAATATGAGGACCATCACACAAGAGAAAGGATCGAAAATCAAAAGTTAGAGAGAGAGAGAGAGAGAGAGAGAGAGAGAGAAATCAGGAGTTGAAAAAGTCTTCACAAGAAAGAAGAAGAGAAACCCAGAGAACTCAAGAACCTATGCTACAAACGCATAATGACGATTAATAGGTAAAAGGTTCCAAGCCCAAGAATTGTATTTTGTATTCAAGGGTTTAAAACCCACAACAATTTCAATAAAATATTTCTTTTCTTTAAATTATTTTCTGCTAATATTTTGTTCTTCATTAATTAGAGGTTTTATTAAATTAAAAATGTGTAATTAACGAATTGGAATACATATTCGAAATAGGAACTTGCTATTCAAATAATCAACACAGTTCTTTCTAAGAACTAACCAGTGGACATTTGTGACATGAACTTTGAAATGTGTTGAAACACTTCATGTTTCGAAATTTGTGTCTACACCACCAAAGTTAGATTCTTGTTTTCATCCTATTAGGAAATCGTTTCTTCCTAACAAGGATCGGTAAGACAGAAAATAACAAACAAGAAAGATAAATGAATCGAAGAAATGACACACAAACAAGAACACAACGATTTACGTGGTTCACCCCAGAATAGGGCTACGTCCACGGTTACTGCAGTTTTCACTATGATCAGGAAACGATACAACTCTGACTCTCTACAATACAAGTGTTGTCCCCTTCATCTATTTATAAGTATAAAAATTAGGACAATATAGAAGTAACAAGAAATTATCAAAGTACCTAAAATATTTGGACCCCTTATCCCTTAGGCGAGGCCCCTAACGGAGCCAATCAAGAAAGAGATTTCATTAGAGAGAGAAAATCCCAAAATTGGTGCAAGAGCTCTCATGCTCTAAAATATTCAATATCAAAATATCATAAAACTGAATACTAGAGATGCCTAACCATCTATTCATAGGATAAAAGACCCAACTAACTCTAACTAACTCTTATGATGCTAAACATAACAACTGAAAAATCTAAAATCCGGAGATATTGATTTGTGATTATATATTAATTTTAATCAGTAAATAGCAATCTCAATCAAACAATCAAAGACAAATCGACACAACGCTTTTACGTGGAAAAACCACAAGTGGAGCGCCTCCAATTGTGATAAAAAAAATCATGGGCTAAAGCCACAAAACAATCCACTAAGAAGACAAAAAAGATTTACACAAGTGTACTCTCAATTACCTAGCGAATCCATGCCTGAATTAAACTGACGCCAATGTGTCTCTTCCAACACCGTCTTGACCTCAGAATTGTCTTGTCCAACGTTGAATTCACAATGCCGATGTCGAATAACGACAATGAGCCACTTCAGAATTCACCAAAGCTTCAAGCCCAAATTCCTTAGAATCCGCTAAAGAACAACTCTCTCTTTTGTGAATAAAACAAAACAAACAAACCCTTTGATATAATCCACTCAACTCATGATATAAACTCTCACAAATATCAAAGGAAACAAGCAAAGGAGCTCTGGATGAAAACCCTAATACCCAAGAAGAAAATCTGGAAGCTGTACCCTAAAACCTAACTAAACCACAGCTTTTATAGCAAGCAGATTCGTGATCTCCACTTGAGCGCAAGAATGGCCGCTCGAGCGGACTGACTAAAACGCGTGTGACTAAACAGGGTCTACGCTCGAGAGCAGGAATGGCCGCTCGAAAGAAAAAAACAACTCCCAGTACTTTTGTAGGCGAGTGAAACTTCTGAAAGATCGCGATCTCTGCTCGAGCGCTGGAATTGCCGCTTAAGCGGAAAAAAATCTCTCAAGCTCTGAAATATTCAATATCAAAATATCAAAAAATTAAATACTAGAGATGCCTAACCACCTATTTATAGGATAAAAGACCCAACTAACTCTAACTAACTCTTATGTTGCTAAACATAACAACTATACTAGTTCTAACTACATCACCCCCAAACCTGCCATTAGATCTAGGGTTCATTGTACAATACTTATTAGGGTCCACCATAGTTCTAAATATTGGCCGGTACGGTACGTACCGGCCGATTCATACCATAAAATCATAGCACCGATTTGGATATGGACCAGTATACCGGTGAGAATGAAATTCACAGCCGTACCATCCAAGTCCCGGTACGTAGTGGCCTGAATCCGATATATGGGATGATACAGTCCGATACAGATTTGCAGTTCACATCTCACAATCAAACTTCTTTGTGGCTTGGCTCCATAGATGTAAGCTTCTTTGGGCTATGGAGTTCACTTCAACAACCTTCAAGGTTCTTTAAAGAAGGCTTCTCCCTGAGTTGTTGTAATTTGCAAGTTGTAATTTGTGCTGTTGTTGTGCTCTATTTTTTTTGTTGTTGTTGTGCTCTGTTTTTGGTCTCTCTCTTCTTTTTTTTTTTGTCGATCTAAAGTTGAAATGTTTGTCTAGGTTGGCTGGATTCTGCAGCTTCCGGTTAGCGTTTTTACATAGAGAGAGAGAGAGAGAGAGGATAGGTGGTATGGGTGTCTTGCTTTCGGTCAACGTCGTACATTCTTGTATTATGGTATGGGTGTCTGAGGTTGGACTGGATAAGAAGAGAGAGGTAATTAGGTACATGGAGGTGCATTGGGAGTCTGAGATTGAAATGGATAGTGAGAGGGAGTTTTTATGTGCATTAGGGCCGAGCTAGGCCAAGGCGTGATAAGGGGTCGTTCTGTGGGCCGCAGTAAAAAGGGCTGAGTGAAAGGATCTTGTAATTAGCTCAGTCCAGACATGTTTATAATCACCACGGTCGGAGTAGTGATAATTAGCTCGGTCATAATATTCGGAGCCGAGGTGCTTGGACTTCTTAAAGTGGACTTTGCCTTGTTAGCTTGGTCCAAACTAATGTACGGCTAGCTCGGTCTCAACAGGCCAAAACCGAGGTACAAGTGAAAGGAAAACCGAGCTATGTGTTGCATATGAGGGCGTTGGATTAAGTATGACAAAGGGCTAGTGTTAGCTCAGTTGTACTATCATCCAACCGGGGTAAAACCATCTCACTTGGTTTAAGCAATGAGGGGGGGGTGTTGAAAGATAAGCATTATCTTTCATGAGTGTGATTCCTAGGAGGACTCTACATGGAGGAATAAGAGTCCTACTAGGATTGTGCCACGCGGAACCTATAAAAGCTCACAACAAAACCTAAGGACAGGTAACACAACTTTGATTCCCGAATACACAGAGCATTTTGTTTATTTGTCTATTTTTGCTGACTTAGGCATCGGAGAGGTATCCGGCACACACTCGCTGGCTAGCTCACATTTGTGTTTTCAGGAGGTAAAGCGACGACGTACGGAGGAGTGCAGACTTGATCAACAGGATTATACAAGAACATTATTTCGTGCTCGTACAATTGGCGCCGTCTGTGGGAATTCCAGAAAGAACAAAACCTCGTGATCTCCTCTCTAGTTAGAAGCAATGGCGCACAATGAAGACTTGCCACAATCAGCCATTGATGGGCAAACCCCTAAGGGGGTAGGAGGCGGGAAGGTTTGCCTTCTATCCCTCCCATGGCAGATTTAGAACCCCAACGACAGAACCCCCGGAGGGATGCAAGGGGGAGACGGGCTAACAGCCCCCGTCGCTCTCAAAGTCCTAAAAGACAGAGGCGGAGGATGGACCCTCAAGTTCTGAAGGATCGTGTGAAGGAGCAGGACGAATTAATAAGGAGGATGGCGGCAGACATGGAGTCGATGAAGCGCCAGATAAAAGGAAAAGGGGTGGCGACAAAAGAGGGGCGCAAAGGCAACACGCCCCCTCGCCACTCGGAGGATTGTAATAGGCGTACCACACCATCACAAGCAGAGAGTAGGAACCTTAGAATAGGCGACACTCAATCAAGGACTTCCAGGACTCGCTACTCTAGGTCTGAGAGAACGAGAACTGAGAGGTCATATACAGAGGGAAGCACCTATCGGCCCTCGCACACGCACCAGACGTCGTCTAGGCACACGGAGTTGCCTAGATCATCTGACTTATGGACTGTGCTTGAAGAAAGTGCACGATGGAAGGAGGATACCAGGGCATGCGACCCACGCAGAGTTTCATCCCTTCAGCGGTTGGCCCCTCAGATGCATGGGAGCATCGAGGCAGGATGCCAATACTGTGCCTTGCTTATGAACCAACAGACAAAGCATTAGCAAGGCTACAGAGCTCGCCGTTCATTCCGGCAATTGAGAACGCGCCACTGCCTTCAGGTTTCCACCAGTCCAAATTCACCACTTATGAGGGGAAGACAGACCCCTACATGCACTTAAGCCACTTTCGCCAGGTTATGGCAGTATACCGGCGAAACAAGGCTTTAATGTGCATCATATTCCCATCCAGCCTTGGCGACCTAGGTTTAACCTAGTTCAAAAGGCTACTAGAAGGCAGCATTGCCTCATGGACACAGTTGGCAGAAGCGTTCGTGACTAGATTCAGGACGAACACCAAGACACCAGTGGAGATCAACCAACTACTCTCTATTGACATGGGCGAAAAAGAGACGTTGAGGTCCTACAACAGTCGCTATTGGGAAACCTTTGACCAGATCGGGGATTGCCTCACAAACCTCGCCATCGCGCAAAATAAAAGGGGCCTGCTAGTCGGCAACAAATTGAGGGACTCAATTACTATGACGCCACCCCTCACGATGGAGGCCTTGATTGAAAGGGTACACTAACATATTCGCGTGAAGGAAGATAACGCTCGCACTAAAGTGAAATCTGGCACCACAACAATGCCAGATAAAAAGACTACGGCAAAAGTCAACACGGTAGAGCAACCAAACAGGAGTGGGCGAGGCAGGCGGGCCAACAGAGAGGACCCAGACAGAAGGAGGTTAAGAGTCCGCACTGCCATTACCACAGTGTTCAAAAAACCAATCTACCGAATTCTCAACGAGATATGCAATGAACCTTTCGTCCGATGGCCAGCTAAGTTGGGAGAAGCATAAAAAGACTACGATGAAAGGTCCCGGTGCACCTTCCATGATGAAAAGGGGCACCGTACTGAAAATTGCACGCCATTGAGGTAGCATCTGGAGGAGTTAGTGGCAGCTGGGCACCTGGACCAGTACATAGAAGGAGGAACACAGCCAGCCCCCCAAAACCACAACAACCCAAACGGAATGCCGGTCGACGCCCCACCTCAAGGCATAATTAACGTAATACATGGAGTATTCGAACCTGAACGGGTATGTGAGCTCAGGGGAATGATCAAAAAGGCTGAGCACTTGAGGGAGGTATTAAGTGCACAACCTGCCATCAAAAATTGGAGAACAAAGGCCACAAATGTCATATCTTTTTCAGACAAAGATTTAGCAAGGATAAACTGCCCTCACAATGACGCACTGGTTGTCACTTTACGCATCAAGAATTATGACATCAAGTGGATTTTGATTGACCAAGGGAGCTCATGTGAGATAATGTATTACAAAACCTTCAAACAACTGAAACTGGAGGACAAATACTTGGCACCTACAACATCTCCCCTGATCGGATTCAACTCAATGCCAGAGTGGCCAGTGGGCAAGATAATCCTCCCAGTCAGAGTAGGAAACATGACGAAACAGGTGGAATTCTGGGTATTGAAAGTCTCTTCCACTTACAACATAATCTTGGGAAGGACATGGTTGCACGCCATGCGATCGGTAGCATCAACTTACCATCAAGTATTATGGTTCCCCAACAAAGTCGGAGTAATTGAAGAGGTCTTTGGAGATCAAATTATGTCCAAACAGTCCTTCGTCACAGTAAATGGCAGTCGCGCTGCCAAAGGGTATGTACAGATGGTGGAAGAACCTAAGAGTAATGAATTGTTTGTGGATGTTGGCAAGGCCATTGAACAGAAGGCAGTGGAAGACTTAGTACAGGTAAGGATAGATGAAAAGAACCCATAAAAGTTCTTTTTGCTCTACTCGTCTATGTCCAGCACTGAGAGAATAGAGGTCATGGAATTCTTAACCTCTAACATCGAAGTGTTCGCCTGGACGCCGTATGACATGTCTGGCATTGACCCAAACTTCATCTGTCACCAACTGAACGTTCACCCAACTGCCAGACCAATTATACAGCGCACTCGCAAATCAGCACTCCACCACACCGAGATAGTGGTGGAAGAAGTGGGAAACCTTCTAGAGGCAAGAGCTATCAGAGAAGTGCACTATCCCAGGTAGATCTCCAATACCGTAGTAGTGCCAAAGAAGAACGGAAAATGGCATGTCTGCGTGGACTATAAAACAGTCAACAAGGCATGCCTAAAGGATAGTTTTTCCCTACCACGGATAGACCAACTGGTAGACCTGATGGCAGGACACAATCGACTTAGCTTCCTTGATGCGTATAGAGGTTACCATAAGATCGCTATGTATGAACCAGACCAGGAGGTCACATCGTTTGCAACACCTAGAGGACTGTATTGTTATAAGGTCATGCCTTTTGGCCTAAAAAACACAGGGGCAACATTCCAACGGATGGTCACCAAGATGTTTGAACCATTGTCAGGCAGAACAATGGAGGCTTACATAGATGACATGGTGGTCAAAAGCAAGGATGAGAAGGACCATCTCAGGGACCTAGGTGAAATGTTCCAGATCCTGAAGAAGAACAAGTTGCGCCTTAATGCATCCAAGTGTGCGTTCGGCGTAGGATCAGGCAAATTCCTAGGCTTCCTGGTGACCAACCGAGGTATAAAGGCAGATCCCTCTCAGATCAAAGCAATCTAGGATCTAGAGAGGCCCAACTCAGTAAAAGAAGTGCAGTATCTCACTGGCATGGCAGCTGCACTCAACCGGTTCATAAGTCGGTCACAGATATCGACCATTTTTCCAAGCATTAAAGGCCAAGTTTGAGTGTGATGAAGAATGCGATCGCGTCCTAGAAAGCCTAAAAGAATACATGTCTTCTCCACCGTTGCTAGTAACCCCAATACCTGGAGAAGAGTTCTTTTTGTACTTGGCAGTTTCACAGCACGCAGTCAGCGCAGTGTTGGTCCGAGCAAAAGAAATCCAACACCTACCCATCTTTTATGTCAGCAAGACCTTGCTGGGCACAGAAACCAAGTACTTACCATTGGAAAAACTGGCCTTAGCCTTGATGATGGCCTCAAGGAAGCTGTCGTATTACTACCACGCTCACACCATAATCATCCTAACAGCTTTTCCATTAAAACTTTGTTTGAGAGGGTGAACTTTTCTGGGCGAATCTTCAAGTGGGCGGTGGAATTGGGACAGTTTGACATCAAGTTTCAACCCAGAACCGCAATAAAAGCTCAAGCTTTGGCAGACTTTGTGGCAGAGTTCACACCAAGAAGTCATCACATCTGCCCAGTTGACTTGACTGATACAACCGAAATGGGGACGGAAAGTGTCGCAGTAAATGCGCAACCCCTAATACAAGATACGCAGCCACATTGCAAACCACATAGGCTTGAAGATAAGCAGAAAGAGGCAAACCATGCTACACCAGACAAAGACTCACAAACAAACAAAAACTTGGTAAAGTTAGATAATGAAGAGCAAACCCCAACAGTAGGCGTGGACTTTGAAGAAAACATCAGCAACACTCAACCCCAAGACATCATCTGACCCCTCCACTTGCTAGAAGCTATTTGTTGGAGAGATGTGGAAGCTCTTTGTGGATGGAGCATCCAACAGGCACGATGCAGGACTTGGCATAATCCTCATTTCACCAGATGGCCTAATAGTGGAACAAGCAGTCAACCTTGGCTTCCCAGCATCAAACAACGAGGCGGAGTATGAGGCACTTTTAGCAGGCCTAAAATCAGCACTCTACATGAAGGCAATCGAGCTAATAGTGTACAATGACTCTCAGCTAGTGGTAAACCAAATTTCAGGCGACTACGAGGAAAAGGATGAGAGGATGGCTAAGTACCAAGAGTTAGTCAGAAAAGAGATCATGAAATTCGAAGTAGTGCGAATAGAGCAGATCGGCCGAGAAGAAAACAGTAGAGTAGACGAACTAGTAGGCTTCGCTTCGATGGCAGATACATCCATCCCACATCCATTACTGATCGACTTCCTACCGAGACAAGCATTGAAGAACCCAAAGTAGCCGAGGTATGTTGTGCCGAACTAGGCCCTTCATGGATGGATCCCATTATAGTGTTCTTAAAAGACGGTGTCTTACGTGAAGAGAAGAAGGAGGCCAATAAAATAAGAGCAAAATCACAGCAATTTTGGCTCTCTTCATCAATGGCCTTGTACAAGAAATCCTACACAGGACCTTACCTAAAATGTGTTCATCCCAGCAAGGTCGAAGCATTCTTGTTCGAGATACACGAAGGCGTATGCAGAAGCCACCAAGGGGGAAGATCATTGGCCTACAGAGAAATTTCACAAGGATATTGGTGGCCTTACATACAAGCAGATTCAGAGAAGTACGTAAGGAAGTACGGGAAATGTCAAAAGTTCACACACCAAATACATCAACCAGCCAGAGAGCTTCTACCTTTAACTAGCCCATAGCCCTTCGCTATGTGGGGCTTGGACATAGTAGGACCACTTCCAACGGCACCCGACAACAAAAAGTTCTTTCTCGCAGCAACAAACTACTTCACAAATTGGGTGGAAGTAGAAGCACTCACATCAATAAAGGAAAAAGACGTAAATAAATTCATCTGGCAGAATATCATCACTCGGTTCAGCATACCCAAAGCTCTAATTCTGACAACGGCACTCAGTTTGATGGCAAAATTTTTAGAGGCTTTTGTGAGGAGTACATGATAGAATTCTATAATTCTACACCAGCATACCCCCAAGCAAATGGCCAAGCGGAAGCATCAAACAAAGTTGTCTTAGATGGATTAAAGAAAAGGCTGGAAAAAGCAAAAGGCAAGTGGGCGGAGGAGCTTCCTCATGTTCTATGGGCTTACCGTACCACACCTCGGCGGTCAACTGGAGAAATACCTTTTTCCTTGGCCTATGGCATGGAAGCAGTAATCCCACTGGAAGTTGGCCTCCCCACCATCAAAAGTGAAAATTTTGACCCAGAGTTAAATGGAGAAGCCATAGCCTTGGAACTCAACCTTGCGGAAGAAAGAAGAGAAAGAGCACTGGTTCACATCACCTCATACCAGCAAGAGTTATCCAGAAAATATAACAAGACAGTACATCCAAGGCAATTCAAGATTGGAGATTGGGTGCTGCGCAAAGTGATGGGAAACACCCTGGTACCCGGAGATGGCAAGTTAGGGCCTAATTGGGAACGACCTTACAAAGTGGTTGGATTAGCAGGAAAAGAGGAATACCACTTGGAAGATGGAGACAGCAAGGCCATTCCTAGGCCATGGAACACTGTCAATCTCAAACTATTTTACTTTTAGCTTTTCTTTAAAGTACTTGTAATTTTTCCTTTTTCAATAAAAAAAGTAGTTTCCTTTTCGCATAATTGTTTTCTTCTGTAAAAGTTGTTTTAGTGAGCTAGGGGCAATGAAAGCAGTGTTGGCCGGAATAACCAACACTTGGCTCTAAGTTTGGCATGAATAACCAACTTCGAGCTCTCTTCAGCTAGATCAGGATCTAGGCTGAAGAAGTTTGGTACGAATAACCAAACACTTGGCTCCAGTTTGGCAGGAATAACCAATTTTGAGCTCTCTTCAGCTAGATCAGGATCTAGGCTGAAGAAGTTTGGCAGGAATAACCAAACACTTGGCTCCAGGTTGGCAGGAATAACTAACTTTGAGCTTTCTTCAGCTAGATCAGGATCTAGGCTGAAGAAGTTTGGCAGGAATAACCAAACACTTAGCTCTCTTCAGCCGAGATAAGGATCTAGGCTGAAGAGTGGTTGGCTGAAAAAACCAACACTTGCTTCTCCTAAGCCGAGATAAGGATCTAGACGAAAGAGTGGTTGGCTGGAATAACCTCCTTTAAGTACTCTTCAGCCGAGATAAGGATCTAGGCAGAAAAGTGGTTGGCTGGAATAACCAACTTTGAGTATTCTTCAACCCAGATAAGGATCTAGGCTGAAGAGAATTGGCAGGAATGGCAGAATAAAATACAAGGCTCCAAGACCGAGATAAGTACCTCGGCCACAGGAAGCTAAACTTCATACAAATTATAGTTGAAGAATAAGTGCAGGTATGGAATAAACCGAGAAAAAAGATGCAGAAATTGAAGATTTCATTCCAAAGAGCATTACAAAAGGTGGGGCCGTAGCCCAGTTACAAACTTCATTAATATCAAAAGAAGAAAAGTACAAAATCAGGCAAAAAGGTCTTCCAAATCGGTGTCCAACTCAACCCGGGCTTCACCCAAAGGTAGCTCGGTTGTAGCAAGCACACCTTGGTTGAGCTCGGTCGAGGGCACCACATTAGTCGCAGTAGGCGAAGATAAGATGGAGACCACTGGAGTGGGAGAGATAGATTGGCGACCGAGCTGGGCGTTGTTTTGAGGAGCAGGGTCCTCGTCCTCCTCCCCTTCTTAAAGAAATTTTTGTTGCACTGCATTCGCATACTCCACCATGTAGCTCGGTATAAAATGTGGAGGAGGATTCAGGAAGACCTCGATCTCTTGGCTATGACCGAGCTGCGCCACTGCCGCCTTCCATCTACATTTGAAGAATATGTCTTTCGCAGCTTCACATTGTTGGATGTAAGTGGCCTCCCCCTCCTTATAGCCCCGGTCTTTAGCATCTTCTACACTCTTCTCCAGCCTGGCGATCTCTGCATCTTTCTTCTTCTCAAGCTTGGCCAGCTCGCGCATATATTTATCTTTCAATACGGCCGAAGCCTTCTGCTTATCTGCTTCAGCCGAGTTGACCAGCCCGGTAAGACGGGCGATTTCGGTCTGTAGCTCGGTGGTCTTCCGTTGGGCCTCTTCTAGTTCGGCCGTCTTAGCATTGGCTTCGGCCACGGCCTGACGTATTGTCTTGCATAGCTCTAACACGTGCTTGTAAGCAACGCGGTTCTTCTGCATGGCTTGCAAAATAAGAAATAACAATTATGAATAAAAGCCGAGTAAACAGATGGCATAAAGTGAAAGATGATTAGAAGGAGCACTTACTAGCACCATTAACTTAGTGGCCGAACGGATGGCTTTTAGTTCAGTGAGGTGATCGTGGTGATCCATGTCGGTGGGCAGACACACGCTTTTGGCGAGATTAAAAGCGAGGGAGTGGTCCTTGTCTACTACCACCGAATCGGCACTGGAAATAGACCGGTTCTTATAAGTTATCTTTGGGGCCCATTCAGAAGGGCTAGCCTGGTCAGAACCCGCGGGTTCTGGGCTCGGTTGCATGGTTTGAGGGAGTATGGTGTCTTCTTTATCAACAAGGCGTGGCTCGGTTGTGGAAGGCCGAGCGCGCTTGCTTGACCGAGATGATGAAGGCTGGGCGATTGGAAGGGCTACCACAGCCTCTTGTGTTTGGCCGGCTTGTGGTACTTTGACTTGATTTGTTTCGGTGATAAGGGCCCTAATTGCTCTCTTCTTGGCCATTTCTTGTTCCGCTATTAATGGGATCAGATTGATTTGAGGTAGTGTTGGATCTGTTCGAGAGTGTTCCGTATGGAAATCACACCTGGTCTTCCTTTTACTCATCAGATCGTATGTCAGTTCAAAGTTGAGTAGCTTCACCAACCTCGATTCTTGATGCAGCATGTGAGTGCATCTAGATTGGAATCAGATTATGCGACTTTAGATGGTTCAAGTCTGCATAAGGAAAAAGGCAACGGTTAGCACAGTGCAAAACTAATAAACAGAGTAAAGAACGTACGAAGCTAAAACCGTGGTATTCATACCAGCTACTCCCTTATTCCAGTTAATTCGGTCGTCCAGGATCTGGGCCTCGTGGTCTTCAAATTTGCCCAAGACCCAGAAAAAATCATCGTCATTTACATATTTGTCTGGAGTGTTTTTTATTATTTTCTCTCGGTGGCGTCTTATTCTTAAATAGTACACCCAGCTGTCTTCATTCTGGCCTAGCGAATACTGGTGAAATAGCTCGGCTAAACCGAGGTTGAGGCCAAGTCAGCGATTTAGCTCAACAATGCCATTTATTATTCTATATGAATTGGTGCTAAGTTGGGTAGGGCATATTGTAGTTTGCCTAAGGAATTCACAAAGGAGTGGCTGTACAGGGAATCAGAGTCCGGCTTCTACAATAGAAAAGACGGTGAAGGGAACGAAGCCCTGTTTTCCCCATGGAGTTGTATCTAGCTCGGCTAGGGAAAGATGGACGTCGTCTGGAATTTCGTAATCCTTTCGGAACTCGGCTATGGCCCCTGGAGAGTTCACTAAAAATCGATACTTCCCCATGTGGACTTAAATTATGTATAATTTAGTTAGGTGTTGAGATGACCTTCAGTATCTCGGTTGAGTGTGCAAAGGTGTGCCTGGCCAACCTAGTCAGTCTGCAAAGTAAAAAGGAAAAGTGTTAAGCACAGATCGTTGGACCGTGCTAAAAGAAACAAATGTAAAATAAATGGAGTCCTAGCTTGGCTACGTAGGATATTGTCCGTTCTTAGCTCGGTTGAAGCGAAGGACTTCAGTTTGGTTAAGTGAAACGAGAGGTTCGTAGCCCGGTTGAAGCTTAGGGTGCGGCATTCTTGGTTCGGTTTTGACTAAGTCAGAAAGTTGGTTTGGTCCCAAGTGATAGCCCGGTCATTGGTTAAGGCTTTCTAGTTCGGTAGTGCGCACACCTAATACAGTTCCCTAGCTCGGCTAAGTGAGACAGAAGGTTCTTAGACTTATTGAGACTTAATCTAGTTCGGCTGGGTGCACACCTTAAGTACAAACAGGTTCTTAGTTTGGTTGAAATATTATTTTGGATCAAAAGCGTCATTTCTAAAATTGGTTATGAATCCAGTGGATCTATTACATAGTTCTTGGAATAAAGTGGTCATTTTCCATGGAAACTACAAAGTGTTTTGAGAAACATATATACTATGCTATGCATTACAATACTATGCGAAATAAACAAAGAAGAAAAAGGCTTGAGCCACATGCCAGTTCAAGGTGGGGGGACTGAAGATTAAAATAGTATCAGCAGGAAACACGAACTTTGCAGATGCAGTGTTGAGGAAAAATGGAGGCTCAGAAGGGTAGAGAGAGAAGATGATGAATAGTAGAAATGGTTGGTTCAAAACGTATAGTTTTTGTGTAAAGAAAGTGAAAAAGGCAAGACTGTTCAAAATTCGCGAGGTACGAAGTCGGCGTCGACAGCTGTAATTAGCCACTAAAGGCTTGGCACGTGTCCAAGAGAATTGTAAGCGATTCAGTTTTTCAGCGCCTAAAAAGACGTTTTTTGACTGAACCAATCGATAGCCCAGTGGCAATTTAACTCGGTTGAAAATCTAAAATTTTAGCTCGGCTAGTAACAGGTAATCCCAATCATGCTACGCAGATGGAATTAAGGGGCAATTGAGAGGGAGTTTTTATGTGCATTAGGGCCGAGCTAGGCCAAGGCGTGGTAATGGGTCGTTCTGTGGGCCGCGATAAAAAGGGCTGAGTGAAAGGATCTTGTAATTAGCTCGGTCCAAACATGTTTACAATCACCACAGTCGAAGTGGTGATAATTAGCTCGGTCATAATATTCAGAGCCGAGGTGCTTGGACTTCTTAAAATGGACTTTGCCTTGTTAGCTCGGTCCAAACTTATGTACGGCTAGCTCGGTCTCAACAGGCCAAAACCGAGGTACAAGTGAAAGGAAAACTGAGCTATGTGTTGCATATGAGGGCGTTGGATTAAGTATGACAGAGGGCTAGTGTTAGCTCAGTCGTACTGTCATCTAACCGGGGTAAAACCATCTCACTTGGTTTAAGCAGTGAGGGGGGTTATCTTTCAGGAGTGTAATTCCTATGAGAACTCTACATGGAGGAATAAGAGTCCTACTAGGATTGTGCCACGCGGAACCTATAAAAGCTCACAATAGAACCTAAGGATAGGTAACACAATTTTGATTCCCGAATACACAGAGCTTTTTGTCTATTTGTCTATTTTTGCTGACTTAGGCATCAGAGAGGTATCCGGCACACACCCGCCGGCTAGCTCACGTTTGTGTTTTCAGAGGGTAAACCGACGACATACGGAGGGGCGCAGACTTGATCAATAGGATTATACGAGAACATTATTTCGTGCTCGTACAGATAGGAAGGAAGAGGTACTTAGGTACATGGAGGTGTATAAACAAACATTTACAATCTACAAATCCACCATAAACACACACACCTCCATTAAATGTTTCCTTCTATTTATTTGTTTATACACCTACACCTCTATTTATATTAATATATATATTTATTTTTTTTCTCAGTACAAGAAAAATTAATAATCAAATCAACTTTTTTATTAAAAGTTTATCATATGTCAAAAAAAAGCTTGAGGCTAAAATAAATACATATTATTTAGTTGAAAATGAGTCAAAAATACTCTTATATATCAAAATTTTAATTAAAATGTAACAAATTAAGGCTAAAAGAGTAAAAAAAATGCATAAAATTCAGTTTTAGAGGGATTGCTAATGATTTTTAAAATTTCACGGTCGCGACAGCCGATTCACGATTTGTACCGGCCAATACTACCAATACAGATACTCCGCAATCGATACCGTTACGTTACCCGATATCGCGATTTAGAATTATGGGGTCGACAAGACCCAACACATCCCTATGTGCAATTCATGCAACACAAGTTGGCCAAGTATTGTGGCATGTAAGAGCGCTGTCAGCTCTATCTTCAGTTGAGGTACGATGATAATAACAACATGCACTGAGGTATGAAAAGTGATGACCACTATGGAAAAGTTGATCAAAAGTAAAGATCGCATAAGACAAGTTTTCACAGCCCTTTAGGTGAATGCTCTTGTGAAACATACTTGCAAATTTGATTGGGAAAATTAAAAGATGGAAATCACTGGTGACTGAGTTTGTTTAAACAACTGTAGCTTTCAAAAGATCAACTATTTCAAGTCCTAGCATTTTGACTAGAATACCTGATTTGGTTAACGTGGCATGCTGGTCATGACTTATGTATAAGTTTTACAATTACATTCTAAGGAAATTTGAATATTATGTGTACCAAATTTTGTCAAATTACTTCCATTTTCAAGTCTTAAGCTGTTTCACTGATGAGGTTTCTGACTGACAATTTGCAGGGGATATATATGAGCATGCAGTTGTTTTAAGTGTGAAGATTGAGGACCAGGATGCCTTTGAAAGGGATTTTTCCAGTTGAAGCCTTACTATACAGATGCACAGTAACTTCTCATGTCTTTTTTGTTTTTTTTGTTTTTTTCGGACGACCTTTATATTTTAAATATCCTTGACGAAAATGGGTGGCAAAAGATGAAATGAGGACCACACGTTTTCAGGTTGTATAAAAAAGGTCATATACTTTTTTGCCATGTTTGAGTTGATATGGAGTCATTTTTTGAGGAGAATTTCAAGCTATGCTTCTTTTTCCCCTCCACAGGTTAGATGGCCTCAGAAAACTAAACCAGACAATGAATTGGTTAATTGTTCTAATTTGTGTGGGCTATTATGTTAACATTTTGGTTTCTTCAGATTGAAACCAGATTTTTCTTATCAGACTTTTCTTTTTTTTTTTTTTTTTGGGGTGCAAGTAGTAGCAGTTGGATTTGATGGACAAAAACACCACCTTCAGTTTGTGTTGGATGAGAAACATATTTTTAAATGCATTGCCTTCAAGCTATAACTTCTATGTGCTTCATATCTGTATTAATTTGAATTAGCTAATCCTAGTTGCGGTCATGGAGGAGGAGCTAGTGTACATGTGACACTCAGTGCAGAGTAACTTGTCCAAACAATTAGACTGAATTTAAGGTATATGAAGGATTTTTGTTTATGTTTTTTTGGAACATGTCTGTTTTGTTCCTTCCTATCTGATCCATGTGTTGAAGTGTGCCGCTTTTAGAAAGTCCTCAAGCAGTTAACAATAAAGCAAAACATCCTATATGTTAATTTCATGATTGTGAACAACTTTTTCTATTTCTAGTGGCATATAGTGGGGGTAATGTGGTTGACAATGTGTCGATAAAGTGGGTAGTCAGTGTTCAATAGTGCAATTGAAACAGGCATGGCCATTGTTGATTTCTGTCTGGTTCTAGAGTGAGCTTGCTGCTGACTTATCTTATTTATCTTGTTTAACTCTTGAATTTGAAATGTAGTGGTCATGACTTTTTTTTTTCTTTGATGGAGCAGTGGCCGCCTTCCACCATCTCCTCAGGAGTGTCCTCTCTTAGGTCTCAACCTTTTGAGACTCCTTGTGCAGAATAGAATTGCTGAATTCCACACTGAATTGGATTGCTTTCAGCCAGTGCTACAGAGAATAATTGTATCAAGCATGCTGTAGAACTGGAGCAATCGTTCATAGAGGGGGCTTATAACTGTGTCTTGAGTGCGAGACAGACTGTACCCCATGAAACTTACGTTTATTTCATGGATCTGTTGGCAAAGACAGTCAGGTAAACTGTGTGACTTTACTTATGTCAGAGATTAAAAGCAGAGGCAAGAGTTGAAATAATATCTGATTTTTTAGGGTGTTTTATTTGATTATGGTTGTTCATTCCGTTCATATAATATCATGTATTCTTTTAAGTAGAGGAAAATGGGGGCATTTATGGTGAGGTCTATGTTGATTTGTTTTGGTTGACATGTTTTTCTGTCCTTTGTGCTACGTTTGTTCATAATATCAAGTTAGTGACCTGAGAACAGGGATTTACACATAAATTCTCTATATACATATGCACTGCAGACTGATCAAGCACTCTCGTCTTTTCTTATTTTTCTCATTCCAACTATGGTAGCATGTGCACTTTGGAAAGTGTTGGTATTACTGCTTTTACACATGCACATTGTTTGCTTGGTAGCAACATTGACTTTCCTGCAAAATTTGAATTATATTAAGTGAGGCCCTATGTTAATTTGTTTTGGTTATCACGTTTTTATGTCTCTTTTGCTACATCTGTTCATAATATCAAGTTAGCGACCTGTGAAGTGGGATTTACGCATACATTCTCTATGTATACAAGTGCACTGTGGAGAGATCGCTCACTCTTGTCGTTTCTTATTTTGTTCATTCCAACTCTTGTAGCATGAGCACTTTGGAAAGTGTGGGTTGGTATGTTACTGCTTTAGATACACACATTGTCTACTTGGTAGAATGTGTGGTTAGTTTTGTGCCCTTAGTAGTTCATTGTCTTTCGCAGAGATGAAATAGCTGGATACAGCAAAAAGGCCTACGATTCACTTTCAATTAATGATGCCCAGAAAATATTGTTGTTCACTTCAGACAAAGAACTTTTTGAATATGTCAAAGAGGTAAAATTCTTGCTGCTAAGCTCATTTTTATTCTTATTGTTAACCAATGGAATACATTAATGGCTGGATCTACTTTGGTGGCCTATAGTTAAAGGGAAGTACTAACCATCTAATTAGAAGTCAATTCTTATTTTCCTTGTTTTCCTTTTGTTCTTTATTACCCATAATTTTTACTTGCCCCCTCTTGGCCAAGAGCTGTATTGAGCAAAATTTTGTTGGGTAATATGATATGAAATATTACAGTGTGTACACAATAAAAATTGGATTCTACATCCTGTTTTAATTTTTGTTGTTTCTCTATCTGCTTCTCAATAGTCTGTTAGGTCTCAGTTTGGTGCTTGGAAATGGTGAGGGAAAGCAGGAAGAAAGTAGAAATAAATGAGAAAGAAAAGTTTTTTCAATTTTTCTTCCTTATTTTGTCATAGATAAATAAATATTAAATTAAAAAAATTCATAAGAAATGGTAAGAAATCAAAAATGTTTCTTCATTTTCTTCACCATGTTTTCTTTTCTGCACTATTTTCCAAGAAAACGAAATGAAGACAAATGATTTCCTTTCTATTTTCCTTCCCTTTTTCTTTTTTCTTTTTTAATCACCAAATCAATGAATCAAATGGAGCCTAGATGCAAGGGCTTTGTGGAGTTGCAATATATGCATTATTTATGGTCTTTCATTCTATACTTTAGTGATAGCATATTAACTTTGTATTAATGATATATAATACAAAAATCCACCAACATGGAAGCCTTGTTCTTGATTTGGTGTCCAATGCAAGGGTTCTTTGATATGCATCGTTTTATATGCAATTTGTAGGAACATCCTGAGTGGGAGATAAAGAATGGGGTTTGTGATTTTCCGAAAGGCAAAAGAATCTGCACCTTGCAAGGAGATACCATCTCTGCAACTCATTAACCAGACACTTAGTTACGCAAGGGAGTTGGAGCGGATAGTGTGAAAGATATGCTGCCCGATGTTGTCAATGCTACTACCATTCTATGGTCCAACTTCCTGATGCTAAACTTGTGTTTTGCTGAATTTTTTCCTGATGCTAGGATCACTTTATGTAGTTAAATTTGTTCACTGTTCGCAGCGCGCATTCGGAGTATTTTGTTTTGGCTTCCCCTCAATTGAATATTTATTTCTTTTTCTTTCTTATCATTTACGGAACACAGTTTATTTTAATTGCAATCTTTGTGTAAGGAGAAGGAGAAAATTAAACTGAATATATGGCTGATTGGATTAAGAATCCTCTCTCTCTCTCTCTCTCTCTCTCTCTCTCTTACTATGTATGTAGTGTTGGAACAATCTTCTGTGTAGATAAAATAAATAGAAACAAAATCAAACAAAATAAATAAATAACGTACCGAATTTATTTATCGAACCGAATTAAAATTAAAAGACCAAGTCGAGTGTGTGACACTCTATTCTTAAAACAGATTCGCCCTGTTACGGTGCTTACGGTTGAGTGGCGTCAATCTCCTAGGATACAATGATCTTAACCAATTTGTAGTAACACTCCAAAACAAATTGTTCGGCGAACCAAACCTGTGATCTAACTCTCTGAATATTTATTCTAAAACTAATATATGAAGAACAAATGCACTAGAACAAAATGGACAGCAAAGAGACAAAAATTTCACACTGAATTTTCAGATACCCCGGACTGCAGGAAAAGGATTAGTATTTATAGGCAACTACAGTGGTCCGAACAGGTGCAACCTGTTTTAAACAGATGCAGACCGTTTGCTTTTGAACACATTTATTCAAACATTTGAAAAGGTAACCGTTGAAATAAATTATCAAACCTTTTGTTTTGACAAATGTATTCGTTGCAAACAAAAGAATTGATTGTACCTTTTATTATTAAACTATTTGGAATATATATATTTAAACTATTTAAATATATATATATATTAAACTATTAGAATAATTTAATAAATAAAGGAAGAGGTACAAACTTTAGGAAACTACTTAGGAACCCAAAATTTGAATTTAGAATTAAATTAAATTCCCACAATTACAAACTTTAGGAAACCACTTAAGAACCAAAAATTTGAATTTAGAATTAAATTAAATTTTCACAATAATTTTTATTGAAAAAATTCAAATAAATTTTATCTAAAAAATTAATGTTAGACCCAAAAATGACGTTAACTTCTCATTCACTCATAAATGGTTTTGACGTTCCGTCTTCACCGTGTGACTTCTCACGCGGCAAGGAACACGTCACCTCTTCGGACCCACCCCAAAAGACGTTTGGGGCCCACTCAAAATTGGACTAAAAAATATGCCTATATTAAACTATTTTTTCCAACAATCCCCCACATGAATGGAATTTGACGGAGAGAAAATGCAACAACATGATCTAATTACAGAGAGTACAGAAATTGAAAATATTTTGCAAAGGATAGGTAGCTTTTGGCTTTGAACCTTCCCTTGTGAGACACTATCGGATTTACTAGCTAAACAGTGAACATGATGTCGTGAACTGTTCAGTCGTTTGTGTAAACCAAAACAATAGAACTCACACAGTATATCCCCAGACACAGTTTAGTTCTCACTATTGTGTTCATTTTGGTCCTGAACAACCTGGTCTTCATGAGTGCTCTAAAGAAATGTAGCCCTTCACAAATCTCACAGAACCGGCCCAGTTCACACTCACATAGATGATGCTTATAAAGAGTATCTTGCCATACTCCACTAGGTTTACCTAGATATAAGAATCATTAAAATTTTACTTAACCTCAAATGCTACAGTCATCACTATTTCAACATAGAAATGGGTAGGAGTTAGACTCCCCAGTGATTCTTCTGAGTCATTCACAACTCGGTTGTCCCTTTGAACCTAGATCTTGGGATCTCCAGTCAACTAGGTTGGGTTGCCGTTATGGTAACTCTTATTTAATAGGCTTAAGTCCCATTCCCCTCGATGAATTCTCAACTAACTCTCTTGCTAACCCTTTGGTTAGTGGATCTGCTATGTTGTCTTCAGACTTAACATATTATATGAAAATAATTCCATTAGAGAGTAGTTGTCTCACGGTGTTATGTCGACGATGAATGTGTCGTGACTTACAGTTATACATATGACTCTGTGCTCTACCTATAGCTGATTGACTATCGCAATGTATGCATATAGCAGGCACCGGTTTTGGCCAAATTGGAATATCTTCAAGGAAGTGGCGAAGCCATTCTGCCTCTTCCCCTGCTTTGTCCAAAGCTATGAATTCAAATTCCATAGTAGACCTAGCAATACAAGTCTGTTTGGAAGATTTCCAAGATACAGCCGCCCCACCAAGAATAAAGACATACTCACTGGTGGACTTCGAGTCTCTAGTATCCGATATCCAATTTGCATCACAGTATCCTTCTAGTACTGCTGGATATCTAGTATAGTTAAGCCCAATGTTACGAGTAAATCGGAAATATCTAAGAACCCTTATAATTGCTTTCCAGTGTTCTACTCCCGGATTACTCGTATATCTACTTAATTTACTTACTACACAAGCTATATCTGGGTGAGTGCAGTTCATCAAGTACATTAAGCTTCCAATAATTTGGGCATACTCTAATTGAGAAATATTTTCCTGTACATTCTTAGAAAGATACAAATTAACATCTACAGGTGTTCTAGAAAGATGATCATCATCTTTGCTGAATTTGTCAAGTATTTTCTCAATGTAATGAGATTGTGACAAAGCATATCCTTCTGAGGTTTTGGTAATTTTCATACCAAGAATTACATCAGCAATGTCCATGTCTTTCATGTCAAAATGTTTATTCAACATTTTCTTGGTAGTTTTAATCATATCATTATTACTACCTATGATGAGCATATCATCTGCATAAAGACACACAATGACATAACATTTGTCTGTGTTTTTAATATAAACACATTTGTCACACTCATTAATTTTAAATCCATTTGACATAATTGCCTTGTCAAATTTCTCATGCCATTGCTTTGGCGCTTGTTTTAAACCATATAATGATTTAACCAATTTACACACTTTCTTTTCTTCCCCTAGAACAAAAAACCCTTCTAGTTGTTCCATGTAAATTTCTTCATTTAACTCACCATTTAAGAAAGTGGTTTTAACATCTATTTGATGAATTTCTAGATTGTATAGAGATGCAATGGCAACTAGCATTCTAATGGATGTTATTCTAGTAACCGGTGAGTATGTGTCAAAGTAATCTAGACCTTCGTTTTGTCTAAAACCTTTGACTACAAGTCTTGCCTTGTATTTGTCTATTGATCCATCCGCTTTCAATTTTCTTTTGAAATCCACTTGTACCCAAGAGGTTTACAACCTGGTGGCAAGTCCACTAATTCCCAAGTGTGATTTTGCAAGATGGATTCAACTTCACTGTTGACAGCTTCTTTCCATAAAGGAGCTTCAGGACTGGACATAGCCTCTTTAAAAGTTAAAGGCTCATTTTCTAACAAAAATGTTAGGAAATCTGGACCAAAAGATTTTGAGGTTCTAGCACGTTTACTACGCCTAGGTTCCTCTTCCTCATTTTAATTTAACTCTTGCTCTTGATCATGTTCTTGATCATTACTAGTAATAGCATCAAAAGATCTCTTATTATTACTAGTCTCTTGTCCAGTTTTATTTGGAAATACATGTTCAAAGAATGATGCATTCCGAGACTCAATAATAGTATTTACATGCATTTCAGAATGTTCTGATTTATGAATCAAAAATCGATATGCACTACTATTCTTGGCATAACCAATGAAAATGCAATCAATGGCCTTAGGACCCATCTTAGTATTTTTAGGACTAGGAATAGCCACTTTAGCCAAACACCCCCACACTTTTAAGTATTTGTAGGATGGTACTCTTCCATGCCACAATTCATAAGGTGTTTGATTTATTTTCTTTCGGGATACTTTATTTAAAATATAATTAGCAGAAAGTATTGCTTCCCCCCACAAGTTCTGAGGTAATCCAGAACTAATTAACATGGCATTCATCATTTCTTTTAAAGTCCTATTTTTCCTTTCAGTAATTCCATTTTGCTGAGGTGAATAAGGAGCGGTAGTTTGATGAATTATTCCATGTTCTTCACAAAATTCACCAAAAGGTGATTCATATTCACCACCTCTATCACTTCTAAGTTTCTTGATTTTCTTACCAAGTTGATTTTCAACTTCATTCTTATATTGAATGAAAGTTTCTAAAGCTTCATCTTTGGTTCGAATTAAATAAACATAACTATATCTAGTATAGTCATCTATAAAAGTGATAAAATACTTTTTCCCACCTCTGGTTTGAATTGATTTAAAATCACATATGTCACTATGAATTAATTCAAGTGGTTCTATACTTCTTTCAATTGTATGAAAAAAACTTTTAGATAATTTTGCCTCAACACAAATTTCACATTTATGATTTGAATCAATGTCAAATTTAGGTAAACATTCCATATTAATTAATCTATGCAAAGATCCATAATTAACATGTCCTAGTCTACCATGCCATAAATTTGAAGACTCAAGCAAGTAAGAAGAAGATGTATTATTATTAATAACTGAAGGTACAACGGTCATTACATTTAACTTGAAAAGGCCATCAGACATGTAACCTTTTTCCTACATACATCCCGTTTTTGGTAAGTACAAACTTGTCACTTTCAAAAACTAGCCTAAACTCATTCTTACTCAACAAAGATCCGAAAACTAAATTCTTGCGAATGTCCGATACATGCAGCACATTGTTGAGAGTGAGTTCCTTTCCAGATGTCATCTTGAGTACAATCTTTCCTTGTCCTTCAACTTTGGAAGTTGAGGAGTTGCCGATAAAGAGTTGTTCACCATTGTCCAATATAGAATAAGATGTGAACATCTTTTTGTCGGCACAAATATGGCGAGTAGCACCAGTGTCCACCCACCATTCTTTAGGATTTTCGACAAGATTTGCCTCGAAAACAACTGCAGAAAGATTGATACCATCTACACCATTGGAAATATTGTCCACTTCAGTCATGTGGGCTTGAACAGGCTTCTTGCTTGTTCTTCTTTTACTTTTGCCTTTGCTACGACAATCTTTCGCCCGATGTCCCTCTTTGTCACAGATGTAACATTTGCCATTAAACTTGTACTTTTTATTATCTCCCCTTTTAGAGCCTCGTGATGAACTTTCTCCAGAAGACTTTCGTTTCTTGGTTTTTGAAGCATGTTCCACCACATTTGCCTTAGACTACATAGGATGCTTACCAGCCCTCTTTTCAGAATTGCGGTTGTCCTCCTCAATTCTCAAACGCACAATTAACTCGTCCATAGAAATTTCTTTACGCTTGTGTTTGAGATAGTTCTTGAATTCCTTTCAGCCTTTTGGTAATTTTTCAATTAAGGCTACAACTTGGAAGGATTTACTGAAAGACATGCCTTCTGCATGAATATCATGTAAAATGAGTTAGAAATCTTGAGCTTGGCTGATCACAGTTTTTGAATCAACCATTACAAAATCCAAGAATCTGCCAACTACAAATTTCTTTGAGCCGGCATCTTCCGTTTTGTACTTTTTCTCCAACGATTCCCAAAGTTCCTTTGCTGTCTTGATTGGACTATAGACATTGTATAATGTGTTGTCAAGTCCGTTCAAAATGTAGTTCCGGCAAAGGAAATCGGCATGTTTCCAAGCATCAACCGCAACAACCACTTGCCGGTCGGTTTCATCCTCTTTCAGGATAGGAGCATCTTCACGGAGGAAACGAGTTAGGTTCAGAGTTGTAAGATAGAACAACATTTTCTGTTGCTATCTTTTAAAGTTAGTTCCTGAGAACTTCTCTGGCTTCTCTCCATGATTTATTGGTACTGTCATCATAGGAGGGGGGGTTGGTGCAATTGCAGCCACCACAGTAGTACTTGTTTGGGCATTAGTTTCAGTAGCCATCAATTCTAATATATAAAACAAAATTATAATTAGAATTTACACTACACAGAAAATTAAACCAAATTCACATAATTAAATTCTGTAAAAATAAAAGAAACAAGAATTTAACTTTTATCTTCCAATTAATTTTGGCAATAAAATAAAATTTTATTCAACGAAATTAATTCCACACAGGAAATTAAATTCTGTAAAATAAAAGAAATAAGAAAATAACTTTTATTTTTCAATTAATTTAGAAATAAAATAAAAATTTTATTTAACCAAATTAATTCCACGCAAGAACTTAAATTCTGTAAAATAAAAGAAATAAGAAAATAACTTTTATTTTTCAATTAATTTGGAAATAAAATAAAAATTTTATTCAACCGAATTAATTCCACACAGAAAATAAATTTCTGTAACACTTCAATAATTAAAATACTAAAACGGAATTTTAATTAATGAAAACTCATAAAATAATTTCCAAAAGCCAAAATTAATTTTTTTGACAAAATTCCACAAAAATATATTCTGAATTGTTAATGACACCAGTATCGTACTATTAGTTATCAAAGAAAATAGACAATATATTACTACTATCTGTCAAATAGCATATAATCACTATTTGTTTTTCCAACCAGAATATTATTTTGAAAATTCACAGAAAATAATTTTCTTAGGGTTGCGGTTAAGTATGGCTCACGACCGATGGGTGTAGGGGTGGAGGTGGTGGATTTATATGTGGGGGAGGGGGCTGTAGACCTTCCAAGTTTGGTGGATAGGGTTGCGGTAAAGTATGGCTCAGGGCTCGTTCTTGGTTGGGTGGAATATCTGGAGGTGGTGGAGGAGGCATAGGGAGATTTCTTTGGAGTAAAGCATTTATCAGGGCCTGGTTTTGCTCGGCCATGCGGTTAATGCTGTTGGTAAGCTCGATGAAGTACTGTGGTGGGTTATTTGGATTGGGAGGGTCGGTTTGATGGTCGGCAGCATTATGGTGAGAAGCCATAGATCTAGTTGTGACCATACACTTGGATGGGTAGAAGGAAAAGATTGTTAGGACAGGGTCTCCGGCGACAATGAGCACAACTGGCGTCCGGATAAGAACCACTTCCCACAGACGACGCCAACTGATAATACAGTTTGTTCCAAGGGATAGATCGGACTGATCCCAGCTCCTCAGGCCCACGTCCGAATGATTAAGCTAACCAGGTAACCTGCATACAAGTTCAACGGGGAACGGTGTAGTCCCCCAGTGAACCCTCCGACGAGCAAGTTAATAGAGAAAGTAGAATGTAGAGAGAGAGATTGGAGATAGAAAAGCTTAACCTTCTTCTTGTCTTCAACGTTTGCTTATATCCTTTGGTAATCATTTCGCTGTCCCTTCTGACCTGCTCTCCTCGCCGAAAGTCTATGCTATAGCTTACGTTGTTTAGGGTAAGGTTGTGTTGTTTAGACGGAGAGGTGTTGTCGTAATAAATGCTGTGATGGGCTACATTAATGGTGATGTGCAGTGGCAATAACTTTGCAGATCTTTGTCTGCTGATGTGGCTTGTCCTTTGCCTGCCATATGTCTGAATGGCAATGGCTCTTTGAGCTATGTTGGATTCCAGCTTTTCAGGACTCCACCAGCTAGGTTATGTTCTGGGCTCCAAGTGATGGGCTTGGGTTGTTTATGGTGGGTTATGGCCTTTATGGGCTTAGCCACGTCAATTGTCAGTGTAATTTTTGGCTTTGTTTTCACCTGAATTTGTTTCGTCTTTTCCTGTTGTAGTTGTTTTTGTTTAGATTTTTGGGAAAAAAAGAAAAAGAAAAAGAAAGAGGTAGTTAAATCTCTTTTTTCCAACTCTAAGATCTTTTTTCCATTTTTCTTTTGTGGCCTGGTTTTGCTTGACAGTGTTGGAATTGTTATTCTTGGCCAGCATTGCGGCAATTTCATTGTTCTTTCTTTCAGTGATGAACCTTTTTGGCTTTTACATCAATAAACTCTCTTTTTTTCTTTGTTGATAAATAATTTTTTTTAAAAAAAAGTAAAGTCATCTTATCATTAGATTTGAGGTGGTGGTAAAAAAAGGTAGAGGTAGAGGTAGAGGTAGAGGTAGAGGTAGTGGTGGTGTAAATAGAGTTACATTAATTGATAAGTATAAGTTCAATGAATGGTAAGTATTGTGCTCATTATTGGTGAGTATTTAATAATATTCTACTTACTATAAATAGTGCTCAGTATTGGTAAGTATTTAATAATATTCTACCTACTATGAATCTGTATTTACTATTTCATAACATTTAAGTTACTACTTATTTAAATTATACTTACTATTTTATCAGACTTGACTTATTACTTATTTAAACCACACTTATTAAATTAAACCCCACTTATTACTCAATGAGACCCCTCAATTAGTTGTAAATATTGTTAGTATAATAAGTAGTAAGTATTATTACAATTAGTTATAAATGAGAGATCTTCCTAGGTAGATCTTCCATTTTTTTTTTCAAAATATTTTAGATATTAAATTTGTAGAAACATATTCATATGAACTTGTGGGCAAAAAAAATTCATTTCATTGTGGATTTTAAATTCATAAAAAATTATGTATTTTTCAAAATTCCTAAAAGGTTGGTATATGAAATTCATATAAATTTTTTTATTTTTATAAAATAATTAATAAAATTATGAGAATTTTAAATTTAAAAAAAATTAAAAATCACTTTATTATATTTATTTTGATGTTTATAAAATTTGATTATAAATTTATTCCTAACTTCTATATAATAAGGGAGAAGGGTTTTTGAAAATGTCTAATTTATCTTAGAGATACATTTTGATCCAATGGTTTAAATTGTCTCATCTAAATTTCAATGGTTGAGATGTTTTCATTTCCCGCCCAAATGCTCTTTGAGCATCAACGGTTGAGATCAATTACCATCAAGATCTAATGGTCCAAAATGTAAATTGAAGAAAATCTCTCTCTTCTCTCCTCTGCGTCATAGCTACTTATCTCTTCTCTCTCTGATTTCAATTTTTGAACTCTCTCTCTCTCTCTCTCTATACTTGCATTGGAACCCATCCCGTGCGACGACACTGACCACCTCTCCTTTGTGTGTCATCCTCTCTCGATGACACCACCGACCACCTCCTCTCCTCTCATCCTCCTCTTTCGTCTCTCTCCCCTTGCAAGGTAAACTAGAACTTCCAACTTTTGCAATTCATGATGTTTTTGTGGGTTTGGTTGTAAAGTTGCAATTCATGATATTTTTTTGCTTGAATCTGAATATTTTTGTGGGTTTGTAAAGTCGAACCTGGATATTTTTGTTGAATCTGGATATTTCTGACATGTGGGTGTTTGGTTGGATTGATTTTGAAATGAGAAATGAGTTTTCATTTTTGAAATAGATTTTGAATATGGATATTTTCATTTTTGAATCTGGGTTTCACTTGATATATATGCATGTATAGTCCAGTGTATAAAATTGATGAAGGGTTGGAGATGTTCTTAGTAAAATGTTTAAGGCCCTAAAATATTTTCTCTAAATTTACTACATAGCAGGGGTTGGGTCTTGGTTGATTCCAAAACTAATCAACAACAACACATAAATAGTACACGCCATTGGGAGTATATTTAGGAGTATCCAACGTTAATAAATACTTACTAGATCTAAGTATGTAGAGATGTTCAAAGTAATTGGAGAAATGATTTGTTTAGGTTGTATGATGCATTTGAATCCAAAGAATGTCAAATTAAAGGAAAATTTTTCAATAAGTCTTGCTTTCCCATGAAATGTCCATTAGGTCTTATTAACACTTGAATCAACTCTCTCAACATAGTGCTAATATGATTGAAGAGGAAATTCTATGGGGAAAATAAGATTTAACTGGTCAAAATTAAACTGTTTGATGTATGTTTTCCTGTTCTTGATTTTCAGGTTATCCTTTATGTTTACTTAACTTTCATTAGCTGTTAATGGATGCAGTTATATTGAATTTATTGACAGTATATTATGTGTCATTTAGCAGGTTCATGCATAGTCCAATGTATAAATTGTTTTCTTCTCAAGTTCATGAAACCCCATATTTCACCTCCTCTCATTTCATATATATCTATTGGGTTATAATTTCTTCTGGGTTTTGTTTGTTTTGATGTTTTTGTGAAGTTTAAGGTGTCATTCATGGGTACTCTGTTTTATGAAATTAACTGTTCTGTTTTCATATCCCTTTTATGTTGCATTTACTTTCCTAAGATTTGAATCGGAGAAAGAATCAATATATTGAAGCATTTTTTACTTCTTCATCCCCACCCCCTGGCAGACATGAAAAGATATGCACAGTTTAGTGAGTTGCATATAGTTTGCATGTGTAATTTGCTTTTTATTATATTCTTGATTTATTGAGTTATATAAGTGTCTCACAATTTGCATAAACATCTTCACTGCCAAATCGTGAGTGAACTAAAACCTTAATTTCACTTAATTTTCAAGAATCCTTGACTGCTGCTAATTGTTTGATTGCTAATTAATAGAGTTTATTGATTCTATCTTATTTTTTTAATCCATAACTGTATCTCTCTATCTAAGACCAAAAATGGCTTTCACTGGAAACTCCCACAGCTTCTATTTTGAACATAGACTTATTTTTTGGGGTAAATAGGTATTTTTTGTGGTAACTAGGTATTTTTTGTGAAATTTTTTAAGTTTGTGAAACTCCCACAATTTTTTTAGTTTGTCAAATTTTTTTCAGATAACATTATATTTTCCAGTGATACAGGGTTTGGTCAAAGCCTCCCACTTGAGGGCATTGTAAAACTTATATCTAATAACATTGTATTTTCCAGTGATGCAGTGTTGATGTGATAAAACTGTCAATTGGCTGGTTCTGTTTTTTTATTAAATAGAATGATCATTGTAATTTTTTTTCCCCAGTTAAATTTAACTCAACTAACTGATTGGGGGCTGAGGGAAGTTTGTTACTGATCCCATCTCACAGATTTTAGAAGATAAGCCTGAAATATTGAAGATAAGCCTGAAGATATGCAGGTAAGGATGTCTAAAACCTACCTTTTTTTCCCTCACATCTTTTCATTTTTGTGAGGTTCCCATTGAAGTTTTTCTTTGTTTACATTCTTTGCAGCCCATCCCTAATAAGAAGATCCACTGGAGACTTATTGATGGTCTCCCTACCATTCAACTTATTTGCTCAAGAGAAAGTTGATATTGCCGTTATTGAGGTTAAAGTCTTTCGCTATACATCTTTAAAGCAATTTGCCAGATCCCAAGCTATAGATCATTGTGAGTAGTGGTGCTGAAATTAGTGTCTAAATTCTTGCATGGTCAACTGGTTGAACAAAAGAAGAGTTTGATTCTAGCTCAAAAGTTGCATGGAAACTGGAATAAAGATGGAAGGGCTCATCAAGAGATCAAAACATCGAGAAGGTATTTAAAAGGTCTAGAACATAGGCAGTGCAAAGACATTACCATTTTTTCAATATGTAGTGCATGAACATTACCATACACGAATATAAAAACACATGAATATGTTTCTTTATCTACATGTTAAGACTGCTTAGCTGATTGAAAGTGTTGGCCTCACCTTTATTTTATTTATTTTTATTTAATTTAATACTTTTGTAAATAGCCCAACTTTCTCCGTAATATCTTCTAGAAACTGTTAAATTTAAACACCTGAAAGGCAGTATTGTTATGGCATGTTACTACATTGCACCACTTGCATAGCTTTAGTAGATATATGCCAAGAGCGCTTACAATTTTGTTGGACCTGAAAGTTTTTTAACTTTTTTATATGCATGTAAGAAAATGTGCATAATTTGTCATGGTTAAACATTATGATGTTGTTTTCATTCATCTTTTCTTTTCCATTTCTGTCTTTCATTTCAAAAGAGAGAAGATATTGTGGATGTGTTCAAAGTCTTTGAGAATTTACCAAATTAAGGAATCTCATGAATATCAATTTATTTATATGTGTGATTGCAACAGAATGTTCACATTCATGTTCTTAATCTTCCTTTGGACATTGGTTGCTGCTTTATCATTGATAGTTCTTATGTTTCAATTGCCAAGAACTTTATTTTCATTATCTTTTTCAACATTTCATCAACAGGTGACACTATTTGCTATGCTCTCATGCGCTGTAGGTGGAATAAGAGAATCAACATTGGTAAGGCCAAAGATTCTCATTACAATTTTTTTTTTCCTTTTGGATATTAGTGGAAATTTTTTAAAATATAACCCCCGATTTTCCTGTATCCCATCACAGGCAATGTATGGATTCATGCAGGTTGATATAAACATAAAATTTAATAAATATCTGTATGCTAATAACCGTTTATGATCATGCTGAAAGTTAGAAACAAATATAAGCAACATGGAAAACTTATCAGTTTATGTTGCAGGTATTTGTGCTTGATTTGATTAGTTTTTGCTTGGTGCAATTGTAAAGGCCTTGGTGTTTAGTTTAGTGTGAAAATGCAGGTCTGAGTAGTTAATAATGTAGGTCAGTCACTGTACATAGTTCACCCCTAACAACACGGCACATCTAATGGGATGGTTGCTGCAATTCAAATCCACCGTTGTTGCAATTCAAACCCATCGTCGCTGTACCGATGTTCAGAGGTAATTTCATAACCGTCGAGTTTCATGATTTTGCTGTTCGAATTTGGTACCATTGTTCAATTTCATGATTTTGTTGTTTTGCTATTTTGGGGTTGGCTTGTTTTACTATGAAGTTGAGGGCTTAGTTGAAATGCTTTGTTTCTATAAATTTTATGAATTTGGATTCTAAATTTGTAGTTTATTTGGTGTATTGAGTTTCATGTTTTCATTTAGGAAACTATCGAGTTTGGTATCAAGATCGCTGACATTTGTTCATGTCATTGTTCAATTTCATGATTTTGTTGTGAAATTTGGCTCTCCTTTCCTAGATTTCTTTGTTCCAGCCACAACCACATCATCGCTGTACCACTATTCAAAGGTAATTTGATTTCTCTTTTTCTTCCTTTCTCCCTTTGAGTAATTGAGTAATTTAGTTCGCATGTTCGAGTTTGGTATCAAGTTCGCTGATTTTCTTTGTTCAATTTCATAATTTTGTTGTTTGAAGTGTAACACCCTCAAAAAAATACATAAAACCCATCATTCTTGACATGCAACAATATAAAGGAAATAAACATCTTTCTATTTATCAGAGTAGTTCTTACAAAAGTATTACATGTTGCCAACAAAAGTAAACGGCCTATGGGCTTACAACTTTCCAAGCCTACACTTGGGTACAAGAAATGAGTACTAACTCATATACATATTAAGCCCTTGGCTTGAATTTACATGTAATACATCAAAAGAAAGTAAAACAACCAAAAAGTCTGTCTGCCTCTAGCCTCCCAAGCTATGTCCTTGGAGGTGGCATGCTACCTGTACCTGAAAATGGTGTCCCATATAGGGTGAGCCATAGCCCAGTAGAAATATACTAAACCAATTATAAACAATGCCTAAAATAACAGCATTCGATAGATGGTCCACACGTATACATCCACTTATAACACATTACAGTTTCATGACATTCAAGTCCATGTTACAGTTCACTTTCCATTTCTTGTTCAACTTTGAGTTTGAAAACAAGGCTCAGTACCCTGGCCAATCATTTGATGAGATTATAATTCATCATTTAAAACACATTCGAAATTCATGATAGATACACATTTTGGTACTGTATCAATAACACATAAACCACTTTCATACTTCACAATTGATAACGATATACATTTTAGTGCTATATCAAATCAATTCAAATACTTCCATAATCCACACTTGATACACATTGTAGTACTGTATCAATGTCAAACAAAATCCGGTTTAGAGGTCCATCCCGTATCTTCCTCTAAACCGTGGAGTACATCCCCTATCTCCTCCCACACACACAATGTATATAAACATAGGTCATATACATAATCAATCAATACATAAAGTTAATGTATTAATCCAACTGTCATATTTGATGACACATCCAATTGATTAGTTTTAGTTTGCCTAATCATCATGCATTGTCTACAACAATCAAGACTATCCTCTACCGATAGCCCAAATCAGTTGTTTCTAAACAGAAAATAAATGCACCAAATGTATAAAATATCAACATTTCAACTAGGTGAGTGATAGATGATCCAACTACACCCTTTAATCCCGTATCTTCCCAATTTCAATATTCTCAATTCAATTCCTCATTTCTCAAAATTAATTATACAAATTAATTTATCATTGTAATTAGGGCATTTCCCATAATTAACAAAACAACCCTAAGGTTCCATTTTCACCCACAATTCATCATCTATCTCATTTCTCTATACCAAACATGCATATAGGTTTATTATAAATAAAATCCCATCTTTTGTAAAATTACTCAAAGACCCAAACTTTCTCAAAATTACCCAACAACCCCCAACATATCAAAATGCTAAAATTCAAAGACAAAGCTTATAAAAGATGAGTAGAATATCCCTACCTTGAAGTTAGAGCCCAAACGGAGATGAAGACCAAACACCAACGTGCTCTAAATCCCAAGTTTTTCAGATTAAAACGAAGCCCTCAACACCCTCTATCTTTTTAACAAAGGACTTAGGTTAGATTCACACCAAAGAGAGATGAATCCCTAGAGAGAAGACAAGTTTAGAGAGAGAGAGAGGGTCGGCTCTAGGGTTTCAAAAAGAAAAAGGGATGAAAAAGTGATGTTTTCCCCACTGCTGCCTGCTGATATACAACAAGCTTGCTCGAGCGAAGACTTGGTCGCTCGAGCGACCAGACACAAGAAACCTACCTCGCTCGAGCGAAGGAACTCTCGCTCAAGCCAACAATGCAAACCCTCAGGTCTGTAACCAGACGCACGCTTGAGCGACTGTAGACACCCCATTTTTGACCGCCCTCGAGACTTGGGCGATACTGATGGTTTGCTCGGTGATGAAAGATGCGTAGGGCAAAGGTCCGGTTTCTTCTGCAAGGAGAGAGACAAATCTCAATTTCACACCCCATTTTGGACCAAAATTATTTTGGATGTTTTTTTTAGACCTTAAAACCCTCTCTTTCAAAACATTTTTGAAATAAAATTTCCACGATGTTCCGACGCTCGCATTTCGGTAAATGTTGCGCTTTTCGGTAAACCGAGCAAGGACAAAGTGGAGATGAATGAAAGAGAGATGAAATCTTTGAAAAATCTTTCAAAACATCTTACTTAGGGGTTTGAAGTTGAAAAAAAGAGGAGAAGAGGGGAGAAACCAAGTTAGAGAAGAGGTTCGGCATGAATCCGGGTAGAAGAGAGTCGAGCGGCCCTCGCTGAATTAGGCTTATTCATCTGTATACTTGGACTTTAGCTATGAGGCCACCACCATTGGAAAGCTTACTTCCGGGGCTTCATTTTTCACTAAAGAATCTCTTAAAGCCAAGTCCGGGTGGGGAAGATATGATTGGTTGGAGTTGGGCATCATCCCGGTTGGATCGAATCTGCGTGGCTTCACCAAAAAGGCCATAACTTTTTGCACAGGAGGAATTTTAATGAAAGGTTTGTGCCATTGGAAAGCTATCTTCCGGGGCTTCAATCTGGACATCCACCATCCTTTTTTTGACCTTTCAGCCACCCATCGGCAATCTATTTAGCCGACCGGCCAGTATAAATTGCATCCTGGCAATTTATTGTGCCGACCGGCAATTTATTTGGCCGATGACCTCTTTTCATGGCCGATATGACCCTCTTGACTCTTGCAGGCATGGTGCATGCCAGCTATGCCAGCTGGGATGCACAGACCCAGATCCCCATGCACGGGTGTGGCTATTTTGAGCCTTTGCACCACCTTTGGCCCCTCTTTTGCACCCTTTTCTCAAGGCTTCTTGAGGAAGCCTTGACCCCTTGTCTTGGCTTCCTCAAGAAGCTTACACCTCCAACTTGGCTTCCTTAATAAGCCTTGCCCCCTTTGCCCCCCTTGACCCTTTCTTTTTAGCTTGTCTTATAAGCTTTAAACCCTTTCCTTTGCCTATATAAGGAAGCCTCCTCCTCCATTGAGAGGGTTGAACAAAAAACCAGACCTATACATATATATCTGATATATATCCCCCCCTCTCTCTATATCTCCCTCTCTCTCCTCATTTGGGTGTGTTAGAGGGCTCCAAAGTGTGAGGTTCTTGGCCCTTTACACTACACCTCCAAGCCTACTACCTCCACCATCCATTCAAACATCTTGGAGCATGTTTTCAGAGGCTAAAAGGTTGAGTTTCTGGGTCCAGAGGTTGCTGGTTTGGTGTTTTTGAAAGAGATCTTCAAGGGTGAGACACTTACCCTCTTATTTCTTCTTTTTTTGTACAAGCTTTTAGGCCATCTTTGATATTGATTCGAGCTTAGCTATAAACTGAAAAAAGTCTTTTTTTTTAGCTCCTTTTTAAGTTTGTTCAAGAACACTTTTGTGTTTGGGATTGTCTACCCCCTCTTAGGCCTTGTTTGGCCTCATTTTTGTGCATTTTTTGTGAGCTCCGGGACCACCTTGTTTAGGCCTCCTCACCATTGAAATCTTGAGGGATTTCAGTGGTGAGGAGGGTGTCTTAAGGTCCTAAGAAGGAGAGGGCCATCCCCTCTCCTTATTGTCTTCATTACTTGCATTTTTGGCCTTCCAAAGGACCTCATATTTGCATGTTTCCTAGCCACATTCCATGGCATTTTTAGTGGGTTTTTGGACCCCCATAGCTTATTTTCAGAGTTGGTTTTAATATGCTAAGAGTCCTTGATGCATGTGTTGAATAACCCCTTGTATGGCCCTCTAAAGGAGCTCATTATTTTTGCATGCCATGGTTGCATATCAGTGGTTATTTGGGCTTATTTTCACATGTTTTATTCACTGATTTTTGCTGGTTTGGTGAGATTCCATGTGCTTCATATAGCTACCATGTAAACCATGTTTGCTAGTCAAAGTTGCATGCCATTTTAGTCCATCTTGCTAGCATCTTTTGGACATGTCATAAACTGGAAAAATGCATGTTTTGGGACTGCCTTGGTTCTGTCTTCATGCTTCATGATCAAATAATACATTCTTTGTATAGCTATAAGTCATTCCATGTGCCTAATTTTGGGTTTCGGGGTTCGTCTCATGCATCGGGTGCCATGTTGCCATGTTTCGGGGCTGTTTAGCATCATATTTTGGTATTGAAATTTGCATGTTTGCATACCATGTTTCATGCCTTGCCATGCTTTGGTAGAGTGGCATTCGTGCCTTAGGATCGGTCCTCGGTTTGCGTGCATGTGTGCACGCATTTCGAGTGTCTCTTTTTCATCTAATGGCCACTGATTTTGGCATGCTTGCGAGCTATCCATATTAGTTTAAGTCCATCATCACATGTTGTTGCATGCCATGTTTGCTTATATGTTTAGGTCGCGTGCCTAGTATACATTGCTCATTCGCATGTTCATGTTGCATACTTAGCCTCCATGCCTAGGTTGCATTTCATTGAGCATGCATCCCTTGCCTCTTGATCAATCATGATAGGGGTTGGGGCCCTTTGATGTGTTTTGTGCTTGCATTTCATTTGACATTGAATTGCAAACTTGGCCTCTTAGGCCATCATGCATCGAAATGCACAATTGATGGCCCGAGGGTCGAGGGCCATGCTCCTTGAGTCCATTGCATGATAGGGAGTGTGGCCATGCACACATTTGCTTGAAAATTCCATGCCATACACTGCTTGCCCTCTGCTGCTGTCAATTGCAGGTTCTGCAAGAAGTTTTGGCCGGTGGGCTACATAAAGTGTCGATCGGCAAACAATTTGTGGCCGATATCTTCAAATCTGGCCGATGATCACTCCCTTTGGCCAATGGTGTTCCCTCTTGGCCGGTGATGCTCCCCAGTGTCCATAGATTCATCCTTGGGACTTGCGAGAATTTTAGAGGCGAGGCGTTAAGCAGAAACCTTGATGCTATGGCGGTGAGTTTCAAGCGAGCGAGTCAAGCATGCATCATTCGCGCATTCCGAGGCAGGGCTGCGGCCACCTTCTTGTTGCATTTAATTTGTTAATTAATTAGAAGTTTTGTAATAATTAATTTAGTATCATTTATTCGGACTGTAATATTTATTCGGACCCTCCGAGCGAGGGCAAATTTGTGATAAGTGTGCGTGAGTATGTGTATGTCTTCCAACCCCACGTCTTTCTTCCCTTTTATTTACTAGCTTTCGATGGTTAGTCTAGGGCATGTTTCAATTAGCATACAGTATGATAGCATGTTTGCATCCATCATTCGTTTTGCATGCACCGGGCTCGGCGCATCATTCTAACTGCATTTGTATTTCAATTCCAAATTGAATACGTGTTAGTTGTAGCGTTTCACATGTCATTGTAGATTAGCCGAGCCTATCATAGTTGCATCTTGCATGTGTTGCATTAGCCATCTTAACATAAACTAGGATCATGCATATGATTACTAACTGGTTTCTGTTTTGGCTTGGAGTACTCTGTAAGTTCTTTTGCTTTAGCATCCTTGCATGCGTGTGAGTGTTGCCATGACAGCATGATTACCATGAGGCTAGTTGCTTATGTGATATAACTACTTGAATGCCTGTGGATGGAGATTGAATTACCTAAATTGGAATAATGCATTAAAACTGTGAGTTTTAAGCCCACTAGATAGTGGCAAAACCATCTTTTCTAAAGCCCACTTGAGGGTGGCAAAACCTGCATTTTAGCCTACTTGCGAGTAACAAACCGTTTTCAAAACAAACATGTAATGTTTTGTTCCAATTTAGGCGATTTGGTCTATACTTGTTTGCTGTGCACATAACATAGTAATTCTAGGTAAATAACCGGAATAAGAATACATAATGTTTTCAAAATTGGATATCACGGTTAGTAGAGGCCAATCATTGATCGGGCGAGAGGGGGTGCTCATAGCTGACCTTCCCCAATCGTACCTAAGTTCTCGAGCCGAGGCAACTTTGGTGATGACGGACATGTGGCCTTTGGCACCGAGTCAGGGTTTCCTAAATTCCTCAAAATAAAATATTTAGGTGGCGACTACATGTCCGCAGCGATCCATGTTTGGCACTTCTTTCAAAAATCTGTTTTCTCAAAATGATTTGTCGGATTTGGACTCTTTGGTTCAGATTAAGAACCGTGACAATTTGAGTCCGAACTGTAGTGGACCCGCAAAAACGAATGGAACGGGACCTCAACCCTCCCGGGGCGTTCGGGGACGTCTACAGCGACAGACTGCTCGCTCGAGCCAAGAAATGCAGCTCTCAGGTCCAAAACCAGACGCAATTTCACGCTCGAGCGACGAAACTCTAGCTCGAGCCACCAGACACAAAACTCAACTCTCGCTCGTGCAAACAAAACCTGGCTTGAGCGAAGGACCAAAAGCAAAGAGCTCGCTCGAGCGACAAACTCCTCGCTCGAGTGAAGGATCAAAATTCTGGGCAACAACCATTTGTTCCCAAACACAACCAACCTGTAACAAACCTGCCCAAGACATCCTATAGCTCAAATACAAAGTATGAAAGGACGTAAACAAGATATAAATAGCTACTAACATCTACGGAACCAAGTCTGGATCACTGTACAACAAGAGAAAAAACCCAGGATCGCTATAACCTCCCCCCTTAAAGAATTTCGTCCCGAAAATTTGCACTAGTTTTCAAAAACAAGGTTTTTCTCAATTTTAAACAACATTACATCTCAACATTTCATAACTTGACCCATCACTGGCCATTCCATCTCTTATCAAGAGGCATTACATAGCATATATTTCAACCTGCATTATCAACATGCACTTCTCTTCCATTTTAACAATTTTAAAATGTACATGATTTCCATTTCCATATCATATTCAATAATCATGATATAATTCCATTTCTATAACACACTCAACGTATGCAATGTTATATCAAACTTCCAATTCAAGGTAAGTTCCAAAATACTTCCATTAAACCAAAACATACATGATGTTTTACAACCTAAGATATATTCAATATTCTTAAGGTTCATTAATACAACAAATTATACAACATATGCTCAAATATCCACAAATAGATCCGGATATTTCTCTCGGACCTCCAACTTACATTCCCAAGTGGCTTCCTCCACCCTGTGATGTTTCTACAAAACTTTTACCAAAGGGATGGTCTTGCCTCGTCAGACTTGATCCCGCCTATCCAAGACCCGAACCGGTCTCTCCTCATATGAGGCATCCTTGTCAACCTCTAAGTCGGTCTAATCCAATACATGCGACGGATCCGGCTCATACTTCCGAAGCATACTCACATGAAACACGTCATGAACTCCGGATAACTGCAGCAGCAAAGCTAAACAATAGGCAACCTCGCCAATCCTCTCAAGGATCTCAAAAGGGCCAATAAACCGAGGGGACAACTTTCCACTCTTCCCAAACCTCATCAATCCCCGCCTAGGTGATATCTTCAGAAAGACATGATCACCCACCTCAAATACCAAAGGTCGTCTTCTACGGTCGGCATAAGATTTCTAACGACTCTGGGTTGTAACAAGCCTCATACGGATAAGCTCAACTTTCTCTGTCGTTTCCTTCACCAACTCCGGACCCAACAAAGGTGCATCACCCACCTCGGCCCAACAAACTGGAGACCTACACGGTCGACCATACAAGGCCTCAAACGGTGCCATACCGATACTAGACTGAAAGCTGTTGTTATAGGCAAACTCCACCAAGGGCAAGTGCCTCTCCCACAACCCACTAAAGTCACGGACACAACCCCGAAGCATATCCTCAAGGATCTAAATAGTACGCTCGGACTACCCGTCAGTCTGAGAATGATAAGCCGTGCTAAAGGTCAACTTAGTGTCCAAGGCACTCTGCAAACTCTGCCACAACCTAGCAGTAAAACGAGGATCTCTATCTGAGACGATCGTCACTGGAACCCCGTGCAACCTCACTATGTCCCGAATATACAAGTCGGCAAGGTGATCTACCGAATCTCTCACGCGCATAAGAATGAAGTGCGCCGACTTAGTCAACCAGTCTACAGCCACCCAAATGGCATCACTACCCCGCTGAGTCCTCGGAAGACCTACAACGAAGTCCATAGTGGCATGCTCCCACTTCCACTCGGCAATAGGCAAGGGTTGTAACAAACCCGCTGGCCTCTGATGTTCGGCCTTCATTTGCTGGCAAGTAAGGCACTTAGACACGAAAACCGCCACGTCTCTCTTCATGCCCCTCCACCAAAACTGGCGACCCAAATCTCGATACATCTTAGTGCCTCCCGGATGCACCGCAAGACGTGAATGGTGAAACTCTCGGAGTACCTCCTCTCGGCAAGACTCCGACACAATCAGACGATCTCGGTATCTCACACTCAGGTCGAGATACACCGTCAAACCCTTCTCAACTTTCCCACTGGAGATCTTCTCTCGGAGGGAATCTACCTCAAGGTCACCTCTCTGTGCCTCTAACACTCGAGTCACAAGTGTAGGCTGCGCAACAACAGAAAACAAGGCCGCAGCCTCAACGGATTTGCCCAGAAGTAAATCAAACTCGCCAAGTGCCCCCAACATCTCCCACTCCCGGATGGCTATACAAACTACATCACCTATGGATTTCCTGCTAAGGGCATCGGCCACAACATTGGCCTTCCCGGGATGATAATGCAACTCGAAGTCGTAATCCTCAATAAACTCCATCCACCTCCTATGTCTCAAGTTCAAATCTTTCTGTGTAAACAGATATTTCAGACTCTTATGATCCGAGAACACCTCGAATCTCTTACCATAAAGGTAGTGCCTCCAGATTTTCAAGGCAAAGATCATTACTGCTAACTCCAGGTCATGGGTAGGGTAATTCTTCTCGTGTATTTTCAACTGACGTGAGCCATAGGCAACCACTTTCCCCTCTTGCATCAACACACAACCCAAACCCTCTCGTGAGGCATCACAATAGACTGCATAACCCAACCCTCTCTCCGGAATAATCAAGACCGGAGCGGTGGTCAATCTAACTTTCAGTTCTTGGAGTAAGTTTTCACAAGTCTCACTCCATACAAATTTGACTCCCTTCCGAGTCAGTCTAGTCAACGACGAAGCTAACCTGGAGAAATCCTTCACAAACCGACGGTAATACCCAGCTAATCCCAGAAAACTGCAGATCTCGAACACACTCTTAGGCTGTGCCCAATCTTGCACTGCCTCAGTCTTGGATGTATCAATAGACACCCCTTCCCCAGAAACCACATGGCCTAAGAACTTGACTTCTCCCAGCCAGAACTCACACTTCCCAAACTTGGCATACAGCCTATGGGCTCTAAGTAACTCAAGCACCACTCTTAAGTGTTCCTCACGCTTCTCCTCAGAAGGTGAATAAATCAGAATGTCGTTCACAAAAATGACCACAAAACGATCCAAGAATTCCCGAAAGATCCGGTTCATCAAATCCATAAAGACTGCCGGTGCATTGGTGAGCCCAAATGGCATCACCAGAAACTCATAGTGGCCATACCGCGTACGGAATGTCGTCTTCAGAATATCCTCCTCCCTGACCCTCAACTGGTGGTAACCCGATCTCAAGTCTATCTTAGAGAAACAACGGGAACCCTTCAACTGGTCAAACAAATCGTCTATATGGGGCATAGGGTACTTATTCTTGACCGTAGCCCGATTCAACTTCCGGTAGTCGATACACAGTCTCAAGGCACCATCTTTCTTTTTAGCAAAGAGGGCTGGTGCTCCCCACGGTGAAACACTTGGGCGTATAAAGCCCTTATCCAGCAACTCTTGGAGCTGAATCTTCAACTCAACTAACTCGGTTGGGGCAAAACGATAAGGTGCCATCAAAATTGGCGTCGTGCCGGGCACTAAATCAATAGAGAACTCAATCTCTCGATGAGGTAGCAAACTAACAAGATCCTCGGGAAAGACATCCAAGTACTCACAAACTACTCTCGGCAACACAGTCTGGGTCTCACTACACTCACTACTCAAAAAGCTAGCAAGTAGACCACTAAGCTCACTCCGCCCTCGCAGATCATACATCAGTGGCAACACACTGCCAACCCGATCCCCCAGAAAATGAAAACAATCCCCACTCAAGGTACAAATTGTGACCCTCTGGCGGTAGCAATCAATAACAGCCCGGTACGACGATAGCCAGTCCATACCCAAAATAACATCAAATCCCGACATGGGCATAACTACAAAAGGAAATGGAAGCCGGCGATCGGCAACTTCTATATCACAACCCCTACAGCCTTGTTTCAAAATCAACTCACCCCCAATAGGTGACACTACACAAATAGGAGATGCTAACTGTGCCAACTCTAATCCCAAAACATATGCAAATGCAGCAGATACAGAAGAATGAGATACACCCGTATCGATCAATACACTTGCAACCGAGTTGCAAAACAAGAAGGTACCTCTCACAACTGATGGAGCAGGTACAAGATCCTGCGCGGTAACAGCATACATGCGCCCTGTAGGTCCCTGATCCACCTGCTCACCCCTCGGAGCATACGACTGCTACACAGACTGGGACGACGAAGCTCCTGGATTGGCCCTCGAGGCCTGCACAGACTGAGTTGGCTGAAAACCCTGCGTCTGCCTAGAACCAGACGCTCCCGAAGTGGTACTCAACTGTGGGCAAAACCTCTTCAGGTGCCTAGGCTGACCATACTGACAACAAGACAAGAGCTGGCCCCTACCCTAACTCTGGCTCTGCGGTCTAGCTGAAGATGAAGCAGCTCTCTGACCTCCTCCCCTCTGCGGGCAAACTGAAGCCTTGTGGCCCAGCTGACCACACTTGTAACAGGTGAAATCTCCCTGATTGCCTCTCCCCGAGCCTGCACTCAGCACTGGAAAGGTCGATCTAGCCAAACCACCCTGAGACTGCTGAGGGTTAGAACCCCTCTGTCTCCTGCCGTCACCCTGACCATCCTGGCTCCTCTTAGAGCCTCTCTGTCCCTCGTCCTCCTGCATCATGATCTCCATATGGGCTGCAGCATCAACCAAGCGCCCATAGTCTCGGATCATAGAACCCCCAACTCTCATCTTGAGGCCACGCCTCAACTTCCGCTCAAACTCAACATAACGGCATTCCTCGGACACCACGAGCTCAGGTGCAAACTTGGACAAGCTAGTAAATGTAGCCTCAAACTCAGCCACAGACAAACTCAACTGATTGAGCTGGCAAAACTGGTCTCTCTGCTTCTCTCTAACAGCTGGAGATAAGTACCTCTCCTAGAAAGCATCCACAAACGCCTCCCACGTGCCACCAATACGGCCCCTAAGGAACTTCCACCACTGACCCGCATCCCCCTTAAGCTGGAAAGATGCCAAGGTCACTTTCAACGTTCCGTCCTCGATGCCAAGCATCTCGAACGTCTTACTCATCTGCTCCAACCACTCATCAGCATTCAGTGGCTCTTTCGGATCCCCAATAAACTCATCTGGATTAGACCAGAAGAACTCCCTCTTCAAGAAGGAAGGCCTTGCATCAACAACCTGGGCCTGAACCTGGGCTTGCACTGGAGCCTGAACTGGATTCTCAGCTCGGAGAATACCCATAGACTCCCTCAAAGCATTTGCTATACCGCGGGCCAAAGCACCCAAGGCCTGCTGACCCAATGGCTCAGCCACATTGGCCTAGCCAACTCCCTCCTGCTGCACCGGGATATCATCCAGTAAAGGCATCTCCTGCCTACCACGCCTACCCCATCTACGTCCACGTCCTCTTCCTCGTCTTGACATCCTAATAAAGGTAACGAAGACATTAGCACATTCATAAATGTGCCGAAACTAAACACTCGCGTCCTAATACATGGACAACTGTAATTCACTCCACGTAAGCACATAAACACATAAGCACTTACGAATTTCATTTCCAGATAATGATAGTCCCGAGGCGTTGCTAGAGTTCCGGTTAGAAACAGCATTGATCAAGTGCTTTTCCAACAAGACTCCCAGAAACCCAAGGATCCAATCAACATCCTAGAAACTAAAACTCATACCCAAGTAGTCACATAAACATGTTATCAAATAAACACATAATGTCACACATAAGTCTCTAACAAGCGAGACAAACCCATTGTGATACTAATCACTTCTCACGTACCAAAAGTATTCAAACCCGATACGCTCTGATACTAAGTTGTAACGCCCTCAAAAAAATACATAAAACCCATCATTCTTGACATGCAACAATATAAAGGAAATAAACATCTTTCTATTTATCAGAGTAGTTCTTACAAAAGTATTACATGTTGCCAACAAAAGTAAACGGCCTATGGGCTTACAACTTTCCAAGCCTACACTTGGGTACAAGAAATGAGTACTAACTCATATACATATTAAGCCCTTGGCTTGAATTTACATGTAATACATCAAAAGAAAGTAAAACAACCAAAAAGTCTGTCTGTCTCTAGCCTCCCAAGCTATGTCCTTGGAGGTGGCATGCTACCTGTACCTGAAAATGGTGTCCCATATAGGGTGAGCCATAGCCCAGTAGAAATATACTAAACCAATTATAAACAATGCCTAAAATAACAAAGATTCGATAGATGGTCCACACGTATACATCCACTTATAACACATTACGCTTTCATGACATTCAAGTCCATGTTACAGTTCACTTTCCATTTCTTGTTCAACTTTGAGTTTGAAAACAAGGCTCAGTACCCTGGCCAATCATTTGATGAGATTATAATTCATCATTTAAAACACATTCGAAATTCATGATAGATACACATTTTGGTACTGTATCAATAACACATAAACCACTTTCATACTTCACAATTGATAACGATATACATTTTAGTGCTATATCAAATCAATTCAAACACTTCCATAATCCACACTTGATACACATTGTAGTGCTGTATCAATGTCAAACAAAATCCAGCTTAGAGGTCCATCCCCTATCTTCCCCTAAACCGTGGAGTACATCCGCTATCTCCTTCCACACACACAATGTATATAAACATAGGTCATATACATAATCAATCAATACATAAAGTTAATGTATTAATCCAACTGTCATATTTGATGACACATCCAATTGATTAGCTTTAGTTTGCCTAATCATCATGCATTGTCTACAACAATCAAGACTATCCTCCACCGATAGCCCAAATCAGTTATTTCTAAACAGAAAATAAGTGCACCAAATGTATAAAATATCAACATTTCAACTAGATGAGTGATAGATGATCCAACTACACCCTTTAATCCCGTATCTTCCCAATTTCAATATTCTCAATTCAATTCCTCATTTCTCAAAATTAATTATACAAATTAATTTATCATTGTAATTAGGACATTTCCCATAATTAACAAAACAATCCTAAGGTTTCATTTTCACCCACAATTCATCATCTATCTCATATCTCTATACCAAACATGCATATAGGTTTATTATAAATAAAACCCCATCTTTTGTAAAATTACACAAAGACCCAAACTTTCTCAAAATTACCCAACAACCCCCAATATATCAAAATGCTAAAATTCAAAGACAACGCTCATAAAGAGAAATAGGATATCCTTACCTCGAAGTTAGAGCCCAAACGGAGATGAAGACCAAACACCAACGTGCTCCAAATCCCAAGTTTTTCAGATTAAAACGAAGCCCTCAACACCCTCTATCTTTTTAACAAAGGACTTAGGTTAGATTCACACCAAAGAGAGATGAATCCCTAGAGAGAAGACAAGTTTAGAGAGAGAGAGGGTCGGCTCTAGGGTTTCAAAAAGAAAAGGGGATAAAAAAGTGATGTTTTCCCCGCTGCTGCCTACTGATATACAACAAGCTCGCTCGAGCGAAGACTTGGTCGCTCAAGTGAACAGACACAAGAAACCTACCTCGCTCGAGCGAAGGAACTCTCGCTCGAGCCAACAATGCAAACCCTCAGGTCTGTAACCAGACGCACGCTCGAGCGACAGACTACTCACTCAAGCGAAGAATAACCAGTTCGCTCAAGCGAAGAAAAGCTCACTCGAGCCAAGAAATGCAGCTCTCAGGTCCAGAACCAGACGCAGTTTCACGCTCGAGTGACGAAACTCTGGCTCGAGCCACCAGACACAAAACTCAACTCTCGCTCGAGCGAAGGACCAAAAGTAAAGAGCTCGCTCGAGCGACAAACTCCTCGCTCGAGCGAAGGACCGAAATTCTTGGTAGCAACCATTTGTTCCCAAATACAACCAACCTGTAACAAACCTGCCCAACACATCCTATAACTCAAATACAAAGTATAAAAGGACGTAAATAAGATATAAACAGCTGCTAACATCCACGGAACCAAGTCCGGATCACTGTACAACAAGAGGAAAAACCCGGGATCGCTATAACGTTGGTATAGGGTTCGCTGAATTCTTTCAAGTATGATTTTTTGAGGGCTTAGTTAAAGTGTTGGTAAAGTTGGTGTTTTCTGAATTTAGTTGAAGTGCTTAGTTAAATTTTCTATAAATTGGTATATTGAGTTCCATGTCTTCATTTAGGAATTTTTTTTCTTCTTGTGAATTACTCTTTGAAAAGAAAAAAAAAAATAAAAAAACACAATTTTTTTGAACCATAATGCATCTTGAGGTAGTCTGTAGTTTATGAAAAAATTTAGGACCATAATGCATGTTTGTTCCATGTCTAAAGCATTCTGTTATCCATGTAGAACTCACTACTCTTTTCACTGCCAATGCACCACTACAGCTTTGTCCACTAACCTTCATATAGTTGTCTCAAACACTTTAGAGAAGCAAGTGATCAAGTAAAATTGGTTAAACAAATACTTTAGAGAAGCAAGTAATCAAGTATGGTTATTGAGTTTATTTATTCATTTATTTATTGTGTTTGTGTGCCAAATGAGTTCACTGAGCCATTTCCATTTTAAAGTCTCTAGATAATTCATTCCCTTTGCCAATAGAATAATTAAGCCCAAAAAATGTGAAGAAAAAAATTAAACTACCATTCACAATTAAACTACTATTTTGTCAATTAAGACAATGAAAAGAAAAAAAAAATTAAACAATGGTGAATGCCTCCATTATTTTGATGTGACAGGAACATGTGCATAGGGGAGGAAAAATACCATACCTTACATGTGTAAGCATGTATGTTACAACAACATTCAAATGCATACCATGTCATAAGCCATAACTCTGCAATAATATCTTTTTCCCATATTGATGCTAAGGGAATTAAAAGAAACAATACAAGCCTCTCATCCAATACTTCTCTTGCACCAGCTTTATGCAAAAGCCTATATAAACGGCCTCTGCAATAATATCTAATTCCCATATTGATGCTAAGGGAATTAAAAGAAACAATAAAAATAGTAGATAGATATTCTGTTACTATGGACAAGTTTGGGGGCTGAGTAACATCACCCATGAAAAGAACAATATTTGGGTGCCACTAAAACAGATTGTTTATGTTAGTTGTTGATTTTTATACCCCCCCCCCCCCAATTAGTTGGTTCACTTTTTTTTTTCCAAGTACATTTAGCGTCGTTTGGTTTTATTAGTTGATACTCCTAATACTAATACAATTTGTTGTTGCTTTGTATCTTGATATAGTGACTTATTAATGCTTCATATCACTACTACTAATTAATTATTGAAGTCATTAATAAAGCAGGTATTTTTCAGGTAATCTAGATGTTTGATAGGTTGGATTTGCATCTTCTGGTATTTTTCAATTCGATTTTCACAGTTCTCATGCTTTGAATCTGTTCTCAAATAAAGGTCTTCACTTGAAATTTCAATTTTGATCGTGAATTGTACAGGGTAAGGATGAATCTAATGATCTGCTTTCTTGGTTGGGTTTTGTATTTCTTACTAATGATTTCTTAGTGGTGGTTACCAAAATAAAATATCACTTGGCTGATTCTATTTTTGATTAAATAGACAATGGTTGTTTGCCTATGTCATTTTCTATTCTGATAAGATTGCTAATTGTTTCAGTCTTGTTCAAACAGGTTATTTTATAGCAAAAATGACTTAGATAGAATCACTTGGCTAGTTTTGTTTTTGATTAAATAGACAATGGTTGTTTGCCTATGCCATTTTTTGTTATGATAATTTAGATGTTTGATAGATTAAGGTAAATAGTATAATAATTTCTTAATGGTAGTTACCAAAATATAATATCACTTGGTTAGTTCTATTTTTGATTAAATAGAATGATCATTTTACAGTGTTGCAATGGTTCCTATTGTAATTTTTTTTTTAGTTACATTTTTTTCGATTAAAGGCATATAATGATTTCTTAATGGTGGTTACCAAAGTATCATATCACTTGGCTAGTTCTGTTTTTTATTAAAAAGACAATGGTTGTTTGCCTATGCCATTTTCTATTATGATAATCTACATGTTTGATAGATTGGGGTAAATAGTATAATGATTTCTTAATAGTGGTTACCAAAATATAATATCACTTGGCTAGTTCTGGTTTTGATAAAATAGAATGATCATTTTATAGTGTTGCAGTGGTTCTTGGTTTTGGTTCTGTTTTGTCAGTTAAATTTTTTTCGATTAAAGGCATTGCAGTTTTTTCCATAACTTTTTGGTATGATGATGTTGAGAGCAAGAGCCTAATTATAAAGGCATTGCAATTTTTTCATCTTCAAGTTCCTTTTTTTTGCTTTATTTATCTATTTGCTAACATTGCAGTTTCTTCATTGTCTTGTGAATTTCTTTATGTGCTTGAATTCTTCTTTCCTTAAATTCTTCAGTTTAAGTTCCTTTTTTTGCTTTGTTTATCTATTTGCTAACCACATGTTTCCTCTCATTGCAGTTTCTTTATTTAACTGGAATTGCTCGCTCCTCTTTCTTTGTTGACTTCATTGTTTTTACCTGTTACTGAACTGAACTGATTCTCACCAAGGTAATCTCTTTTTCCTTCTCTTTCTGCTCTTTTTTGTTACCGACAAAAGGTGCCAAAAAAAAAAACATGTGAACACCTCTTATGGGTTTAGGTTTACCTACTATTTTGATAACAAATTGTTAGAAACTTTTTTTTTTCTTCAAGCCACTACTTGAATAATCTGAACTGCTAACCCCAAATGTTGACTAAATTTTAGCTTTATGAAACACCAAAGCACCACAATTGTATTTTCCATAATGCAATTTCACAATTTCTTTGCAATTTCACAATTTCTTTGCAATTTCAATATTAATTTCTTTATTATTTTTTTTTATACTTACTTATCTAAATGCGTAACGCGTTTTCTTTCGGTTTTCGTATTCTCCATCAAATGCGTCCATTCCAAGTACCCGTTTTATATCTGTCTTCTTGTAACAACTCTCGTCACTGTTTACCAATAACCACTAATTACTGTTAAACCGAGACTGATTACGATAAGTAATGAACTGACTGAATTACTGAACTGTTTGACTGAAATCTGAAACTGATCAAATGACTGTATCTGTTTAAATGCATTACCTATATGTTGTGTGTTTACGTTTAAACGGCTAATTGAAGGTCTTATCGGCGGCCGAACCGGAAACTGATTAGAGTTTTGTGATCATCATGATTTATGTGATTTTATAGTATAATTATCTGAAAACTGATTAGGTATGATTAAATTAGATTTAAATAAGCTAAACACATAAGTTGCCTTAATTACCAAACTAGCCCTTAGTGGGCCACTTAGTCTAATACACATTTGAGCATTGTTTTACACTTGCACAACATTTCATCCGCCACAATTTGAGCACACAACCGACCATAGAGAGGGAGAAATTGAGAGAAGTGATTCATCTTGGAGATTTGCTTGGAGATTGGAAGAATTGAAGTGTTGATTGTCTAATTGAGCTCCTACACTTGAACTACTAGACTTAAGGTAGAAATCCATCTCCTTGATTGTGCATTTATGTTGATTTTTGCATGGTTTAGAGCTAAGTTGAAGTCTAGAGCCAATTTATGGCTTGTAATGTTGTATTAAAGCTTCATTGTTGCATGCATGTTGTTCTTGTTGAGTTTTGAGGTTGTAATTCATGTTTTCCTCACATGCATGTCCATGTTTTGAGAGTAGTCCATGATTTTAACTTGTTTTTGGAAAAATTGGCTCACTAGAGCATCAAATTGAAGCTTTGAAAAGGTTTTAAATTCATGCATGTCTTGGTTGTAGCATGTTCATGAAAATTGGTTGGAAATTGGGTTTCAATTAAACACCCTTGGGCTTTGATTTTACAATTGAGCTTTAGAATCATGTTATTCCATGAGTTTACAAGAGTTTTTCAGGAAATGGGCCCAAGAGGATCGAAAATTATGCATTTAAACTTGTTTTTGAACTTGGAGCTCAAATCTGGAATTTTCAGATTTTGGTCGTCCGCTTGAGCGGGGGTAAGTGCCGCTCGAGCGAGGAAATCGAACGTCCAGTACCTTGCACTGTTCATCAGTCCGCTCAAGCGGAGTAATGTACGCTCGAGCGGAGGATTGGGTGACACGCTCGAGCGGGCGTCGTGCGAAAATTTCACCTATCCAGTACTTTTTGGTTCACTCGAGCGGGGAAGTTGTCGCTCGAGCGTGGAACTTTGTTTGCCTGTCCGCTTGAGCGGGGAAACCTGTGCTCGAGTGGGACTCTGTTTCACTGAAAATTTCTGAAATTACTTTCTGAGTACATCTTTGCATCCTCATCCCATTCTAGGCATTCTTAGGCCTAGTTTAAGACATCTTAATGAGGATATAGATGTAGAACACACCGAGGCAAATTAGGGATTAAGTTATTGTCTTTCCCAACTGTGTAGCTTAGTGTGTTCAATCTGTTAACTGTGTAGGGTTGGCGACTAAGGAGACACGCTCTAGCATACTGTAGCCCAGAACTCTGTGAGAAACAACTGTGTAAAGATATATTCAAAATGATTATTTTCTGGACAACTGAACTGTACTGTTTCTAAACTGTTATTGTTAACTGAATGAATGTATGTCCTATATTCTGAACTGCATTGTGGCATCCTTAGCACCTACTGTTTACTGTTACTGTTACTGTTACAGAGATCTTTGTCGATTCCCTCGTTGGAACCATTATTGTTTACTGATTGATGGCCAACATTTACTGTTCGGTCTTTCAAGACCTACTGTTTACTGTACTGCTATGCTAATGGATGTACCACATATGACTGAACGACTGAAATACTGTTTAAATGGACTGTTTTCATACTGTAAGGACATTCATTCTTAACCTCTTTACGCATTATGTTATTCACTAGGCTTTAGCTCACTGCTCATATATATATGTAGGTGTACAGGCACCAGACCGCGGCTAGAAGTGTCAGGGTTAACTCCGGTTTTGTCAAGCCAGCCTATGTGCCTCACTGCGAGGTTCCGAGCCTATCATGCTAAGGCTTAGGGGTGTTTTAACTTTCCCCCTCCTGTACTGTTTTGTTTACTGTTTACTGTATAGACTGATAGAACTGTACTGTACTGTTAAATGGGGATCAAGTCCCTGCTCCTGAATGATTGTAAATATTATACATATTGTTCTGTACTGAATGTATATATATATGAAAAGTCTTTTTGCATACAGACTGTCACAGCTCATTGGACATTGTTTATTTACTGTATTGGCTTCCGCCAGGCCCTGTACTCTGTTTTACTGTATTACTGTTAAGCAGGCCTTCGGTAATCTCGGATTACTAGCCGGTTACGGTGCTAAACCCATAGGGCCGGGTTTGGGTCGTGACACTTCTAAACCACAATTTCATATGACTTCTTCTCAACATGGGTTTTGTTGGAACTTTTGAGTTTAATTTGGTTTGATTGATTGATTTGCACTCGGTTTGTTCTTCAGTTCCCAAAAAGGGCCCCCCCCAAAAAAGAAGAGTTTTTTTTTATTTTATAAATGTGGGGGGCTTTGGTTTGCATATGTGCGTGCATTCATCTGGGTTTGATTGATTTGTATAATGATTGAATTTATAAAAATTGTTCTTATGTAGGTATAATTTGACTGGTAGGGTGTATTTTAATACTATTTACATATGTATGTGCATTCGTCGTGCTCTCTCTCTCTCTCTCTACTCAAGTGTAAGTAATTTTTTTATTGTTTCTTAGTTTTCAGTTTCGTATCTCAGGTGATTTTTGTTGATTTACACAAATAAGTATGTGTGTGTGTGTGTCAAAAGTTATACATTTTTGTTATGTAGGTTTGTTCGAAGATGTCTATCTAGGTATATGCATCAAACAATGTTCTTCCCACAACAGCCTCATCTTCCCAGTCTTCTTCCCACAATAGCCTCATCTTTTGCAGGTAATTCTACTTCTGACATGGGTTTATATACTATTTGCAGATGTATAATAAAAAATAAAAAACAGAGAGCAGTGTGGGTTTGTAAGGTTTGTAATTTTGAATGTTTTTATTGACTATTGAATATTGTGTATGTCATGTTCTCTCATTTGTTGGTTTATCACTTTTTATGTGTTTAGAGCAGTGTAGGTTTGTAAGATTTGGGTTGGGAGATTATTAGGTTTGTGGGTATATGCATCATGACTGAGTCCTGCAGCAATGCCATTATACATGTGTTTGAATTGGGGTTTGAATTGCAGCAAGGTTATTTACCAATTCTGTTTCGAATCTATTCAATTGATTATTTGTTCTAACCATGTGTGATGATATGTATAGTTGCCCAACTATAAAGTGGTCATATTTTCTTGATTTTCTTTTTCCAACTTCATGTTTACAATTTTTTTTACTTGCTCTGATATTTTGATTTGCAATATTAGTGAACATTATAAATCTTATATGTTTGTTTCTTAATTTGCATTAAGGCTGGGGGAGTTGTTATTTTATTTGAGTTTTGAGTTTTACTTATGGTCATGTCAATAACAAATATTCAAAATGTATTTAAGGTTGGAAGCAAAATGAATCTAAATGGGTGTAGGTGAAGATTGAAGAAGGTGATGAAAGGTGGTTACATACACAAAACTGATGGAACTAAACTTATATAATAAATGGCTTTGGGTTTTTGGACAAAATAAATAGGGTTTTTTAGGCTGTATTGATTTGTAAATGATGGGGGGAATTTAGTTAGAGTTTGTTGTGGAATTACAAAGCGAAGAGTTTGCTTTCTGAATTTTATTTTATTAAATTCTTTCTTAAGAACACTTTTTTCTTAAATTTTTTCTCTAACCTTATGTGATCAATTAAAGGAAGTTCCAAAAAGAAAGAATTGAAAAAAAATAAAACCCAAAGAAAATATTGATTGATTTGTGTAAATTAATATTTTTATCAGTCATTAATTTGTGTCTGTGTTGACAATGTTTTGTATTTGTTCGTAGTGTTTGTATTAGATAACCAATTATTATTTTGCAACAATGTTTGTGTTTAGTTTGAATTGGGTGGTCTATAAAAAAACCTTTCATTAGTGTGACAATGCATGTGTTTGTTTTAAATTGGGTAGTCTATTTTACTTATCATATTGGCTTTTTTCTGTATTTTATAGGTGGATAAAGACTAGAAGCGAATGGTAACATTGACTCCCTTTTTACAGGTCTACATTTTTTCTTATCTCTCTAATGATTTTGTATTTTTTGTTGTGTAAACTAAACGTGCACTTCTTTGATTGATGAGTGTTGAAAGAGTGGCAATCTCGAGGGCATAATTTACACTATTTTTGGTTTCATCACTGACAAACTTTGAAAATGATTGATGTTGTATAAAGTTAAAGATTATTTAGAGACAGATTGATGTTGTATAAACTTATATAGATTTGGTTTGGTTTGAGAGGTAGACATTTGGAGGTGTTTGTCATTTAGATTTTGATCAAGAATACCATTTTTGTATTGGCATGGTGTGCTCCAAAGGGAGAACACCATTTTGTTGTTCCTCTTATTTTGAAGTTGTGTTTAAAGGGGATTCTTTTGCTAAAATATATGTTATCTATTCATTTTTTGTATGTCATGGGAAAACAAAATTTTAGGTATACTTGATTCTCAATGTTCTTAGCTTATGAGAGAATGATTAATGAAAATTATTCAAACAAAACATTATTTAAACCGTGCCTTTAGGTACGAACATACACTAATTCTTAAATAAAATAACACTATACATTTTATTTCTTACACTTTATATTGTGTCTTAAAAAATCAAACAAAAAAAAAATATTTAAAAAACAATAAACAAAATGTTGAGGGAAAGTAATGGTGTTAAAAAATAATTAAAAATTGTATACAAAATAGAGTGGAAATAGCCAATATAGTGTGTTATTAGTTTAGTACAAATTTTAAAGTTTTACCTTACGTTTTGAATCAATAATCTTTTGAAGATATCATTTTCAATAGTAAGTATAAGTTTATAAAACATTCTTGGGTCGTATCATGTGGCATAAGTTTATATAATAGTAAGTTTTCACATGGTAAATAGTAAGCGTGACATGTTGTAATAGTAAACTAATTTTATAAATATTTTATTAAAAATACTCAAAGCTACCTTGTTTGTGGAATCTACCTTGCTTTTCCAACTAAGTATTAATTTACTCATCAATGGTTGAGATAGTACCTTATTCAAATCCAATGGTGAATATTTATTCATGTACCATACCTCAAAATTACTTTTTTGTATGATATAATTTTCTAAAGTTGTAACAAACTGTTTGACAGAAATTTTAAAAATCAAAGAAGCTATAAGTTGCTCAATTAATTAATCTGAGCCAAACAGCCCCTTTGAAGTCTGTACATTTTGCCAACGCGTTTGGTAGGGGGAGATTTTTTGGTTTCGTTCGGTAGAGTTTCAGAATTATGACTAGGGAATAGAGTTGTATTTTGAATTTGTGAGTTTTAGATTTATAATTTAAGTATGAAAAATTTGTTTGGTTATAAGTTTTGAAATTTTTTTTTGAATTGAGTTTGAAATGAATGATGTAACATATAATATTTGATTAAAAAACTCATGACTCATAACCAAACACATAATTCAAAATTCTATTCAAAACTCATAAAAAAATTTAAAAAAATCCAAAAATATTTTTTATTTAAAATATAAAAATAATAGGTGTAAAAAAAAGAAAAAAAAACGAACATTATTTTAGTCAACTGACCGAACGCCCGAGAAGATGACTAGATAGCCGTCTTTGCAAAAGTGGGTATCGAATCAATTTTAAAAAACTTTAACCAAACAACTACCTCAAACCACGTGAAATTAACTCTAAACAACTCTACCAAATATAGTTTTTTTTTTTGGTCAAAGTTGGTAGGGAGAGATTGAGGACTTTGCTGGAAAAGTACATATGGGATAACCATTTGAACCTTTTTAGAACCCTTCCAACAGAGATTTTTTGAGGACTTTTATTTGAAAACGACATATGGGATAACCATTTGAACCTTATTAGAACCATTCCAGCCCCAATAGATAAAAGAGAGGAGAGATGGCATAGTGACAACCCTTTGAACTTACCTTGAACGCCATAATAATATATTAGTGGCTCGGAAAACAAAAAAGAGCGAAATAAGCTGTTCAGTGGACAGAAAAAAAAAATATATATATATATATATATATAAAATTATAAAAAAGTATAGTGTTTTAATTATTAAAATGTATAAATTCTTTCATTGATTTGTAATTTTTATTATTATTATTATTGCAGTGGACAGTTATTTCCTCCCAAAAAAAAATTGTATTTAGGCCATCCTTCAGGACTAGTTTTTTTTTTATTAAAATAGTTAATAAAAATTTTAAAAAAAAGTTTAAATAAATAACAAGATAAAATGTAACATTCTACACATTAATTAATTACTTTTTCTCTTATATCATCTATTCAACTAGAAAGAAAAAAAAAAAATTTACAAACCATTCCGAATATAATTTTTTTTTTTTCATCTCATAATATAATTAAAAAAAACTAAAATAATAAAAAGTCGCAAACCGGCCCTTTCTTGGTTATCTATAAATAAAGCTAATGACCCGGGGTGGGTTGGGTTGAGGTTCCCTGATTAGTTATTCTCAGAAAATGGCCGAATCTGATGGATATAGCCCTTTTTATTATTGTGGCAATGAAAAAGGATATTTCCCTGACGATTTCAAGCAATATGTGGACACTCAACTCAATCGCTGCCCAGTGGTGTATTATATCTTCCGGGGATGGGTTTTCTGGAGCCGAGAAGACGACCAATCCGAACATCCTCCGAGTGAGTGAGACTTTGGGAATTTAGGAGAGAAAAGAAAAGTTAGTATTTATTAAAATGTATAATTTTTTTTATTGATTTGTAATTTTTTTTTTTTTTTTTGCTGTTTCACTGAACAGTTATTTCTCAAATAAAAATTGTATTTAGGCCATGTTTGAAGATTATTTTTTATTTATTTTTTGTTGTTGTTAAAATAACTAATAAAATAAATTAAAATAACTAATAAAATAAAATATCACATTATACACATCAATCAATTATTTTTTATTTCACAATTATCAATTCAACTATAAAAAAAAATTTACAAATCATTCTAAATATAATTTTTTTCAACTTAAAAAATTAAGAAATCAACTAAAACAATAAGTCCCAAACCGGCCCTTAGTGGTCCCCTCTCTTGGTTATCTATAAATAAAGATAATGACCCTGGTTAGGGTAGGATTGGCTTGGGCTGGGTTGTGCGAGTTGAGTTGAGTTGAGATTCCCCTGATAAGTTATTCTCAGAAAATGCCCGAATCTGATGGATATAGCCCTTTTGGTAACAGATACAGTAGCGGTGAAGAAGGAAGAGTAGCAGCATATTTGCCTGACGATTTCAAGCAATATCTGGACACTCAACTCAACAGCTGCCCAGTGGCGTTCTGGGGATTGGTTTTCTGGAGCCGAGAAGACGACCGATCCAAACATCCTCCGAGTGAGTGGGACTTTTATGTCTCTTCTCTTTCTCTCTTCTTCTTCTTCTTCTTCTTCTTCTTCCTCCTCCTCCTCCTCCTCTGAATATGGGTTTTATTTATTTAATTTATAATAATGGACTTTAATTTATAAGTCAATTTTAAATCAACACAGTTACCTACTACCTGCTTTTCAAATCTCACTTCTCTCCTCCAATTTTTTTTTTTTTTTTTTTTGTTATTATTAATCAGATATTTTGGATTTAAAAAAGAAGATCAAAGATATCCTTCGAAACTGTTTACACCGTTGGTTTCGATTTCCAACAACACTATTTCAATTTTGGGCACCCACAAAGACAATGGAGGGCCGGTCTTATCTTACAACTCAAAACCAACCTTTCGCTCTTACTACACCTGTTGGAAGAATTGATGATGATGTTATAGGATCTGTTAAAGGAGTTTGTGGGTATAGGATGATCTCTAAGGACTATAAATTTTACATGGATAGAGAGAGCTCTGATGAACAACTTGGGGTTCCTGGCCGTGTGTTCAAGCATGGAATTCGCGAATTCACTCCCAATGTAGAATATTACTCTATCAAAGAGTATCCATTGCGCGACCAAGCTTTACGTTGCCAACTTAAACTATCTTGGGCTATCCCACTGTTTGATCCTTCTACCCACTTATGTGTGGGTGTACTTGAGATGGTTTCAACAAGGCCCTCAAAGGAATTTCTATTGGACGACTACTATGATTGCCGGCTTTTGCTTGATTATCTTGAGGTTAGTCTCCCAACTCACAAATTGGCATTTATTATGTCTTTCTAATCTTGATTGATTCACTCCCCTCTCCTTTCTTACATGTATGCAGAATTGTGCTCCTTTGATAATTTAATTTAGTTTTTTTTGGAAAAAAATCTCAAAAAAAATAGATGGGAAGTGTGTTTTTAGTAAGGAAAATTACAAAACTATAGTTTTTTAAAAAATAGTACATCACCCCTCTTTAAGTGTTTAATTGTATAACAAATGATTCTATTTATTGATAAATCCTCTCATGCTGTGTGTATCTGGCCCATTGGACCAACTAATCCATTGGACCAACAATTTTTTCCTTTTATCTTTTAGTTTGTGCATATTTGATCCTATTATAATGGAACATGGCTACGTGCTCCTCATGTGTCCATTCCGCATAAAATTCGTAGTTTTTTAGACCAACTAAACACAAATTACAAAAATTAAAGCACTAATCTTTTGAAATCAAAATTAATCAGATGAAAAAAATTAATACTGGATGAAGGTAGATGGACCATTAGCACAACTATTATTTGTTCATTTTTTTCATCTTGTCAGTGCCAAATGGCATGTGAGGAGTATGTAATTGGGTTATTTCCTCACGGTTGTTATCAATATCAATGTGAAACAAAATGTAAAATTAAATAGTAAATTGTTATAATTAAAATTATAAGATCCAAAAAGATACAATGAATAAACTATTGAATTGAGGATAAGATAGTGTGTTGTTTATCTTCTCAGCATGAGCTTCTATGGTAGAAAGAAAGAAAGCAAAGCAAAACGTCAAGTTGTATTTTTTTATTGCATTTTGTGCTCTTTTAGGGGTGACTGAATTGTTTTTCCATTATAGTCTCTTATATGCTTCCTTTTCTTGGCAAACAAATATTCTACATTTCAAAGTATACAAGATTCCTTAGTCATATCTTTCCGTTCCCCTGCAGAAGGTAGGTCTGAAATCTTCAATTTCACATGCAGAGACGGATTTAGTAAGTGGTACACTGTAATGTAATGTCAAATTTGATATTTTATTTTATTTTCTAAACTAATATGATGAGGAATATCTTCTGACATTACTTTTCAACCAGAATGTGAGACAAAGTGAAGCCTTGGATGAAATCAGCAAGGTGTTGAAAGTTGTGCGTGGAGTTCATGGTTTACCTTTCGCTCAAGCATGGGCCCCGTGCAAGGTTGACTGGACATGCAGGGCTCTGGCTAAGGGTGACATTTTCCATGTGATTCACTGTTCCACGAGATATGAGAACGGGAAATTTGATTGCGCCAACAATGTATCTCACTTAAGAAAGGGGCAAGGAGTTGTTGGGAGAGCATTCTCGTCCCCTAATGTATTATTTTGCAAGGATGTAACCCAACTTAGCATAATTGACTACCCATTGGCACACTATGCACGAGATCATAAATTAGGTTGTTGTTTCGCAATATGCTTGCAAAGTAGTTGCACCGGAAATGACATTTACGTGTTAGAGTGCTTTATGCCGCCAAGCAACAAAGACTACTATGGTAATCAACAGACTGCATTGAGGAAAATATTGGAAACGATGAAGAAAAATTTTCATACTTTTAAGCTTGCTTCTGGAGAAGAACTTGGGGGACATTTATATATTGAAGAAATTCCTTTTCAGAATGGTGAGAAACTTGATTTTGTTCAAATGTCCCAGACTACTAAATCTTTGCCTAGGCTGGAGCCCTTGCAAAGTGGAGGAGAGATGACACAACTGGATTTATCAAATCAACAATCAATGGATGCATTAAACAATGAAAGCAATGTTGTAAGTGCGGAACGAGGCAACATTGATGTTACTTGTTCACAGGAAAAAGGCAAAACAAAGAGGCCAAAAAGAGGGCACAATAAAACTGGAGTTAAAATTGAAATTCCTTTAGATGATATCATACAATATTCAAAAATAAGCATCAAGGATGCTGCAGATAACCTCCAAGGTATCTGTACTCTTAGCAAATTAAAATAGAATATTGCTTGTGATTTTACTTAGTATTTTCAACTCGACATTCTTCTCGTAAAGAAATATTTGACATTTTGCACTGCAAACATAAAGTTGGGTCTCTTAGCTAGATTCTTCTTTTTGTAGTTAGCCTATCTACATTGAAGCGTGTTTGTAGAGCTTATGATATACCGAGGTGGCCACCGCGCAAGAAGAATATGGCTGGTTGCTGTCAACCTAGTGAATCTTCCCCGGGTGTTGATCATCAACAAATACCACAATTAAGTTCTGATCAGCCTTTTAGTCAAGCCTCAGCTGTTGTTGTTCATGCAAACCCACGTAATACAGTGATCCGAGATGCAAATATTGTGACCGTGAAGGCAAAATATATCGATGATATTATAATAAAGTTTCTGCTGTCTTTGTCATCGGGACTAGTTGAGTTGCAGCAGCAAATCGCCAATAGACTGAACTTAGAGGATGAAACTTACTATGTCAAGTATAAAGATGAGGACGGTGACTTAATTTTAATAGCTTGTGATCAGGACTTACAATATTATATAAGCAGTTCTACATCACCGGGCAGCACTACCATCATAGTACTCATTGTTCCAAAGTAGTCAATTATCAGTGACCAACTTGAATCATCTGTGTTTTTTTGTTGCTGCTATATCTTCTTTTGTTCTATCTTTTGATTCTAAAGATAGTTGTTGTTGGACTATCATGCCTTGTTTCTTCTGTTTCAGGAAGGTTGGTAGTGTTTTGGGTTTTTTTTTTGTTTTCTCTTGGCAGTTGGATTTTTTAGTATGTTTGGTTTCAATTTTATAAATTTAATTTTCTAAAAATTGAGTTTTTTTTTGGATAAACTACCAATAGGTCCTAATAGTTGGACTTAATTCTTATCAAATCATATTGAAAAGGCCAAGTTTGGGAAGACTAAATAAGTGTACTTTTTGACTTTTTATGAAATATGGGTTGGATTTTGGTTGGGTTTGAAGTGATGTATTAGAGAGGTGATGCGACTTAAACAAGATGATGTGACTTAAATAGAATAGTGACTTTTTGACTTTTTAGATTTTTTTGAAAATGCCAAACTTGGTAAAATTGTCATTAAAAATAATTTTTTTGTGATAATTTTTTATATACGTTGTTAAAAATTGACAATTGGTGACTATTTTTTATCATGATTTTTATAAATTGTCGCTAAAACTTATAATTAATAAATTTTTTTATAACAAATTTTTTTATAGGACCTGTTAGACAATAAGTCTATTTATTAAGACCTATATATAAGTATTCATTTTTTTCGTATTTTTTAGTTTTTAGTTAATATTTCTTAAATTTTAAGTAATTTTTTTATTTTTTTAGATGCAGCTTATTTAGATGTATCTAAATAGTAAAATATTTGTGAAAAAATATTTTAAAAAATTAATAAACACACAAAAATACGAAAAATGTATTGAATTTTCGTACTTTTTTGTATTTTTTTATATTTAGTATATTTTTTAAATATTTTTTTTACAAATATTATACTTTTTAAGTGTATTTATGTTAGGTATGTCTAAAAGTCTAAAAAAATTACTTAAAATATTAAAAAAATTCATTGAAAATATTAAAATACGAAAAATAAAAAAATAAAATTTTTTAAAAACTGTTTTTTAAAAACTAGAACCAAACAAGCTGAGCGTTAATAAAATGTTACTTTCTTTGCTGATAAAAAAAAAAAAATCTTTCACTTCATCAGAACAAACCTCAAATGATGCAGTTATTTCGTGTTTGTATGGAAAATGCACAATAGCAGAAGTGTTCATTGAGTTGGCATGTCAAGCAATTGACTCCATCATGTACATTTTCACCTTTTATAGCTAGGACAGAAATGAAAGGCGGGATACAAAAGTCCCATAAAAATTCAAACTCAATTAAATGCAAAGGCAAAGCATACTATGAAACACAAAAGTAATTCAAATCAATTATGGTCAAAGCTTGTAAAAAAATTAAGGGTAAATTATACTAACTACTCTTGAGATTTAGAAAAAATACAAAAATTTTATAAGTTTGGCATAATTACACTGGACTCTCTTATTGCTTTAATTCATATCTCTCTTAGCTTCATTTTCATCATAAATTCATTAATTGTATAAATGAAAGAATGTTGTTTTCATATCTCTTACATTAAAATGTATATTTCATCTTATATATCTTTTTGTCTTCATAACATCTCCATTAATTTTGGTCTCTTTACTAAAAAGGAGATCAGTGTAATTATTTTAAAACCTCCAAACTTCAAGGGAGGTTAGTGTAATTTACCCAAAAATTAAATTAGATTTAGAGCTTGTAAAAAAAAATTCAATTTAAAAAATATATATTCAAATTAAAAATAACATTTAACATTACAAACTATCCATAAAAAATCCAACACCTCTCACTCAAAAATAAATGTTCACAACTTGAATAGAGTACCACTGTTAATAAAAAATGCCATGCATCACGAAAATATATTCTAAATTTTATTTCACAAAGTAAGTGAGTGTATTGTGTAGATTTAAAATTAGTGAGATGTGGATCACACTTATAATACTTTTCTAAATAATTTTATGAGTTTGTAGTAGTGTTGTATATTAATTATATAGGATCTTGCATTACAATAATATATATCTATATATATAATAAGCGCTTACTTGCTTGAGGTTCGTATTTTTTTTCTTTTCGATTTTGGCCTTTTGATTGGAATTATTTACTGTTAGAGACTTGCACTTTAATTTTTCCATTTTTGCCCTTTTATTTTGTGTTATTTACCAATATTGGTGGTACTGATTTGGATGAATTTTTTTTTGTAATTATGCAAAGATTTTTGGTCAGTTATGAAACATAAATATTTTGATTTTGGATAAATTACAAATACACCCCAGAGAATTTTGCCCTTTTATTTTGTATAATTTACTAATTATAACCTATAATTTGACTTTCCCATTTTAACCTTTTCTTTGGTAATATTTACCAATATTGGTGGTACTAATTTGAGTGAAAGGTCTTTCGTAATAATGTATAGATTCTTGGTCAGTTATGAAACAGAAATATTTTAATTTTGGATAAATAACAAATACACCACTAAAGTTTGTTTAAAATATAAAATGCCCTTACAATACTAAAAATTACAACTGTTCCGTATTAGAATCTTTAATTTACCAAAATAAATAGAAAAAAAATTGTAAAATAATAATAATAATTTGAATAAAATATGAAAAAATTTACTAAAACAAATGAAAATTCGTCTAACAATAATTTTTAAAAAATAAAACAAAACAAAATAATTTGTTATAAGATTTGCATTTTGGAAATATAAATTTATCACAAAAATAGCCCGTCTCTGCACAGATCTAAAAATAATTTTTTACAAATGAAACCAAAACAAAATTTAACAGTGATACCATATGAACATTGACATATAATATCACCATTCAATTATTCCATCCTAATAAAAAATAATAACAAAAAATCTACTCATTTGAACTAAAATTTTATCTCATCTATTTATTCCATAATTGTACCTTATAATAGAAATTAAAATTTCTATCATATATTTAATCATTTATTCTATTCAATTTTGCAAGAAACTACTCTTATTTTTGGATAAAAAGTTCAAGTTGTGGAATGGAATGAAGTGCAATGGAACGAAATGAAATGATTATTTTTTTAAAAAAAATTATGGGATAATTATTATTTCTTTAACAATGCATTTTTTATTATTTTTTGAATGAATCAAATATAAAATAAATATTTTTTTAAAAATGTCATATTATTCTATTTCATTTAGTAAACCCAATAAAATATTAAAGTCAAAGGTCATACAAGGCATGGGCCTTTGACACTAGTGTGTGTGTATATGTATATGTCTTTGTCATTGTGCTTTTTTTTTTTTTTTCAATACATGACAATCATAAAACGAACCCTAAAGAAAATGGCAAAAACATATAAATTTGGTTTAAATGTGAAATGTCACTATGTTAGAGCATCTTCAATTATCTTCAATTATTTTACCTATCTAAAAGTTATTGTAGAAGATGAAATTATCTTCACAGGAAAACGAGATGATGTGTCTCTCCATTTTACTTTGTACAAAGAAACTAAATATCAGTGATTGCCCCTGACCTAGTTTGGTCAAGAGGACCCTCCCCATCAAGTTAGTATATTGATTGGCCATAGAGAAAGATATGTGTAAACTGTATTTAAAAGAGGTTTCTTGGATTACGTCTTATCTGTCCTTTGTGCTTTACCTATTGACCCTTTCATAGTTATTTGGCTTAAATCTTGTTCGTCCGTTTACCTTTTGATCAGAGGTTTTGCCTTCGTTTGGCAATGATCAGTCCAATTGTCAAGTTGCTTTTACCCTTGATCGTTAAATCTTTACCGTATGAATGGCTAAGATTATGTCAGATGCTAGTGGCCAACTTATAGCGATTCCAATTTTGACCCGACTCATTTGATTTTTTGGACTCGGGATTTATGGGTTCTGAATGTTGTTCATGTCGTTTCCACCTTATTCTTACTTGAGTTTGGCTATTGGGTTGTATCGAGCGTGTTTGGGATATGTTGATTACTTGGTTTTTAAACCTTTTGTTGCCCATGATTTGACTCCTCCACTGGAGTGGCACTTGTTGCGCTCGAGCGGGCTTTGTGAACTCTCAGTACTTTTATAGGCCTGCAAAACTACTAGGAGAGTGTATTCTACGCTCGAGCGGCATTTCCTACGCTTGAGCGGGTGTGCGCTCAAGCAGAATTATTGTGCTCAAGCTATGTTCTTTTGTCTGCAAAACTACTGGATGTGTGTATTCTGCGATTGAGTGAAACAACTTATTGTGTCTGACACTCGAGTGTCATTTCTTACACTCGAGCAGAATGTGCGTATATCAGTTCGCAGCAACACCTTTTTACATTACTTTTTCATATCTTTTTCTCTCAAAACCCTAGATCGGGTCCCTCTCTCTCTAAAACATTCATTCTCTCTATATTTTCACCTAGATCTAGTGGTTCCTCAACCCTACTCTCTTTGATAAAAAGGTAGAGCATCTCAAGGACTACATTTCTATTCGAATAGAGTTGTGTTTGAGCATCTTTGAAGTTTCCTCCTTGCTTGGCTCGACTTCTAGCTTTAAGATAGGGACTTTCTACACTTTCCTATGATTTTTTTTTTAACTTGGTTATTTGTTGTTTTGTAAATAATGTTGAGATTTTGAGAATTTTAGACAAACCTAGGGTTTTGGTTTAAAATCCAAAAGAGGGATTTTTCAAATGAAGGTATTGAAAATGGTAGTGGGTATAGATATGAGGTTGTATTGTGTTAAATTTGTTGATTTTGACACATGGGTTAGATTGGGAAGAAAATGGAGTTTTGCCCTAAAAGGTTTCAAGTAATTATTTTGTATAAATAATGGAATCATTACAAGGAATGTGAAATTGGATAGATATTTATGTAAATGGTGGAGTTAGATACTTGTTATCTCTCATCTATGGAAATTTGGAATGTTTATTGGTTTTGGAGATTGTATATCTGTTTAGACTATCTGTTTTGGGCTATCGGTGGAAGATAGCTATGATTATTGTAGAAATTGCATGAGGATTATGTGAATTGAAACTAATCTCTCATCTGTTATCATTGAGTATGACTATGCTTTTAATACATTGTAAATGTATGATGTTTGGGAGGAGAAAAGAAATGTACTCCATGTTTAGGAGGAGAAAGGGGATGGACTCCATTGAATTAAGTTGGCCTGTGTGTCCAGGGTGAAAGTCCCGAAAGCCGTATATATACATGGGTGCCGATTCCCGCGAATGAAATGTCCGTAAAATGACAATAGAAGTGTTTGTATAATTGTTGTGTTGATTTGAGATCCACTAAGGTGTATTCCTAGTTTGGTTGTTCGAATGAAATAGAAAATGAATCATGAACTGAAATAAAATGAATTGAGATGTAAAGCTTGGCATAGCATGGTTTTGTAAAAAGGTTATAAATGATATTTTTGTCATGGGCATTGCCTATGCATATCGTACTTATATCTTTATTAAGATTCATATATTGTGTTAGATTATTCCTACTAGGCTTTGGCTCACCCTATATGGGAAAACCATTTTCAGGTGTTGGTGATATGCCTCCACCAAGGGCTTAGCTTGGAAGGACAGTGGAGTTGAAGGCTCACCCTTGTTGTTCTTTTATTTTGATATTGTACAAGCCTAGGGCTTTAGTTGTGTTAAGCTTAACTTATTTTGTTGTACCTAAGCAAAGACTTGGAAAGATGTAAGCCAGTAAGGCATATGAATATGTGTAGCTTTCATTCCTTGTTGTATCTGTCACCTTTGTGTATTAAACTTTGATAAATGAAAGCATGTTGTTTCAATTATACTTTCGTTTATGAGATGGGTTTGTTGTATTTAATTTGGGGCGTTACAACTTTGTATCAGAGCGTACCGGGTTTGAATACTTTTGGTACGTGGGAAGTGGTTAGTACCACATTAGGTTTATCTTGTTTAATAGAGATGTTAGTGTGTACAATGTGCTTACAAGATAACATGCTTATGTGATTATATGGGTATGAGATTTAATTTCTAGGATGTTGATTGAGTCTATGGGTTTCTACAAGTCCTATTAAAAGAGCACTTGATCACTACTATTTCTAATTGGAACTCTAGTAATGCTGCGGGACGGTCATTATCCGGAATGAAAATTCGTATGTATTTATGTGATTATGTGCTTACGTGGAGTGGATTAAATGTTGTCCATTGTACTAGGACTTGAGGGAATTAGCTTCGGCACATTTGTGAATGTGCTAATCTTTGGGTTACCTTCATTAGGATGCCTAGATGAGAAAGTGACAATTTCCCTCCTTCAACCTGGGAAGGATTGAGGAAACAATTTGTGGAGTTACGCCAAGGTACTACACCTTTGGTACAGTTTGAAGCATGCTTTACTAACCTGTCAAGATTTGCTCCAGAGTTGGTGGAGACTGAGGAACTTCGTTGTTCGAAGTTTGAGAGCAGGTTGTGTGACGACATCCGAGGAAGGATTGTCCGGTCTTGGCATAGAAGTTATAGTGTGCTTGTTGAAGTTGCGACTCATGCAGAGGCAACGATCTTTGTGATAACCCTGTTCCGCATTATGCTAATTGGTCCTTATTATGAATATGATTATGTATTTAATATGATTTTGTGTGCCATTTATGTGAAAATATGTGGTTTTAAATTCCTATATGTTCACCGTAGGAATATCTGTTTGATTATCTACTTTGGAATTTGAGTTGAAGGCCCTATCGGCCACAAAACCCGAAATTGATTACGCCATTGTGATTAGCATAATTTTTAGAGCCTACGGTGAAATTTAATTGGAAATTGATTCGGATCAGATTAAATTGATTTAATTAATGAATTAGTGCTCAATTATTTGATATTAAAATAATGTAACCAAATGAGCTTTTTAATAAGGGCATTATACACTTAATTCTTCTTTTGTATTCATTTGGCTGATATTAACTCCAAGAAAGAGAGAGAGGGTCAGCTAGAGAGGAAGAAAGAAGGAAAATTGTGTGTTTGGCTCAAGTTTGTGAAATTGGAAGGTTGAACTCAAGATTAAGCATAAGTTTGAAAGATTAAGGCTCCTAGGTGAGTAATCAACCCTTGACTCATGGATTTTAGTTTGTAATTTGTGAATTCAAAGTTGAATGATGATAAAGAACATGTATTGTGTTGTATTTGATGAATTTGAAGTCAATAGATGTATGCATGAAGGATATTGCTTTGAATTTGCATGTTTGAGCACAAAATGTATAATCCATGTGAGATTTTAGTTAAAGCTCATATTTTTGACCATCTCTTCATCATCTAAGTTGAGAATGAGGGTAATATATCACATGCATGTACAATTCATGAGAGTGAATGCATGAATTTGTTATGTTGGAAATGAGTTTGGTGTAAATTGTGACATGCATGTGATTAATTTGTGAAATTGAGCTTCATAATGTTGTAATTTGGTGTTTGTACCATGTTAGTACATGTATATGTGAAGTTTGAGACATAATGTACCAGATATATTGATTTAAATGTTGAATTTGGGCTCAAGAACAATTTTGGAATTTCCAGAATTCTTGACGTCCACTCGAGCGGGGGAACCGCCGCTCGAGCATAAAATACGAGCTCCCAGTATATTTTGCAGACATGGTGTCCGCTCGAGCGGGGAAGTTCACGCTCGAGCGGGGAGCTATGTAGACTGACCTTCCGCTCGAGTGTCAAAGCTCGCGCTCGAGCGTAAAAATGATGTAACCAGTACTTTTGCAGACCTCATGGGTTCGCTCGAGCGGGGAAGTCTACGCTCAAGCGGGGACCCATGTTTCTGAAATTTTGAAAATGCGTTCTGTGTTTTGTTTTCCATTCTCTTTCACTTCTATGCACTCTTAGGCACGCATTGAGCATTACGAACGAATTAAAAGGATAAGAAAGAAGCCTAAAGAGGAATATGTGAATTAAGAACGGATTGAATTATTTGTGACCCATTGTGTTCATGAAATGTGTAGGGTTGAGCTCCAGGGAAAATCATCCCGCCGATTACTGTGAGTAATATCTTAATAAAGATATCTGAAATATGTTGTTATCCAATTGCTTACTTCTATGTAAGTTTTATAAGTTCGTTAATTCGATTGGTGGACAATGTTTGCTATGCCAACTAAATGGGCCGGAGGCCAGTTTGACCTAAACGATATAATGAATGGGCCAGAGGCCAGTTTGACATGAAAGTACGAATGGGCCAAAGGCCAGTTTGATACGAAAGTATGAATAGGCCAAAGGCCAATTTGACATGAATGAACAAATAGGCCAAAGGCCAGTCTGACACGAATGAAAGAATGGTTGGGCCAAAGGCCAGTTTGACATGAATGAAAGATAAATGGGCCGAAGGCCAGTTTGACATGAATGGATTGGGCTTGAGGTCGTCCGATGTGTTTGGAACCGCAGTTACTTAACCTACATATGTATATATGTATATATTAAATAGAAATATGAATTGGGCCCAAGGTCGTCTGATGTATATTGTTCTAATGTATCTTCTTTATTGATATTATTCACTAGGCTTTCGCTCACGCTCATTCATGTGTTTGTAGGTGAGCCAAGAGAGGTCCAAACCCAGCCTCAGTGAAGTTTGTGTGGAACAACCAAGGTTTTGAAGAGTCAACCCTTGCGTCTCATGCACGAGACACGTCTTCGCCCTTTTGCTATCTTGTGTCATTTTGTCATGTTAGCGAGGACTTTGGTTTATGTTTGTATATAGTTTTGATTGGCTGACCTAGACTCAAATGATCCTGTCTGTACAGAACTTTATGTCACTGTATTTTCTGATGTGGGTTATTAACATGTATATGTATGGTTTGTTATGATGTGCCATGTAAGCACAGCTCTATGGACAAAGTTTTAAATTTTGCTTCCGTATGGCCCATTTACTCTGATGAGTTATGTCTGGTTTGGTTTGAGGCCGTAGGTAATCTCGTGATTACTAGCCGGTTATGTCCTTAACCCATGGGGGCGGGTTCGGGTCGTGACAATCTTAGTCATGGGATAGAGTAGGGAGAAGGCCATTTCGGCGACCCTTGTAACTTGGGGTGGTGGTAGAACTTTTAAGAGGCAGAGAGGTTCTAACCTACAACAGTCCCAGGGAGCATAGTCTAGATCTACCTTTCTAGTGCCAAGTTCGGGTTTGAGGAGAGGTAAGCAAAAGGGTTTCACTTGTTTCAAATGTGATCAGCTGGGCCATAAGTCTCCGACTTGCCTACAGAGGAAGAGGGCAGGGTTGGTGGCTCAACCAGTAGTTGCACCACTGGGATCATCTAGCCGGTCAGGACTTGGAGTGATTGAGTTCTCGTTGGGGGAGCAGTCATTGGGATCTTCACCAATTCAGACTTCAAACTAGTCACGCATTCGGGGGACCACTTATTTGCTAGGTGTGTAATCAATCGAGTCATGTTAAACGTACTGTAAGTTTAGGTTTCATAGTTATAATAAGAAACCAGTAATAGGATTGTTTAGTTATTAATTTGTTAATAATTTTAGTCTTTGAGCTTCTGTCAAAGGAAAATATTAATAGAGATAAGAATGATATTATAAATAAACTCATCTTCAATGGTGTTTTGTTTTAAAATGAAAGGTATAAAACCACATCATTATATATGAATTTTTTATTTGTATAGTATTACTTGAGATTGATTAAGCTCAACTAACACTTACTAATGTATTTCATTTTCAATAATTTTTTAACCTCACTTTTTTTTCTTTTTCTTTTTTTTTCCACAAGATACCAGTTAATATGTTAGTAATTAGATTACAACACAGGTCAACACCTCTTATATTTGAACCTGAAATCTCACTTATCTTAGTAACAAATTGCTCTCTCCACGATCGTTTGGGCAATTGCCCGAGGTCTATGAACCCCACTTAACTATCCCGGATGTGTCCTATCTAAAAAAAATATTCCTAATTTATCCCAAATGAGAGTGTGTGGTTGAAATTGAATTTGTATAGTGTGATATCCATGTATAGAATAAATTTGAAACAAAAGATAATAATTTTGAATAATTTCTAAGTAATTAAGTCTAAATTTGTAATATTATTATTTCATTTTAGGCAATGAGGATTTGTCGTTTAGTCTCGTAGTACTAATGTTCTATTTTTTTGGTAAATTACACCTTATCCTTTTATGTTTTACTTATTTTCTTACCTTAACCCTTAAAGTTTTTATCTCATTTTAGTTTTAAGTTTTTTCAATTTAACTCTAAGCTAAATTCTATCTAAAATTAGATAAAAATACCATGCTAACTGTCACATGGTATAAAAAATATATTATTATATTTAGGCTTCGTTTGGTAAGTAGTGTTGGGTTGGGTTTGGGGCTATTTTAATCACAAAAAGATAAAATAGGCTTTTTAGCCTAACAAGACAAAACATTACATCCAACCTATAATCATTATATTCTTTCTCTCACAAAAGGTTAAAAAAACTAAAAAGTCTTTCCCAGACAACTTTTTAACCCCATGTTAAAATAGTAAAAAAAATTAACTCACTTTCCAAACGAAACCTTAAATGGCTGTCACGTGGTGTAAAAAATATATTATCATATTTAGATTTAAGTTTAGTTGAGGTGTAGGATAAATATAATAATATATTTTACATCATGTGGTTCTTAATGTGACATATTCTATCTAATTTTAAATAAAAAATAATTTTAAAAGTAAATTAAAAAAAAAAACTTGAAGCGTATATAATCAAAGTAAGAAAAAAAATTAAAAGCTAAAATGATAAAATACAGGAATCAAAATGTAATTTAATTTTTAATTTTTTAATTTATTAAAATAAAATAGAATTAAATGAAATAATTAATTTTTAATTAATCTTTTGTAATAATAACTGATAATTTAATTTATAATATATATATATATTTTTTTTTGTTACAGGAAAATCCTCCCTACCCTCCTCTCGCAGGTCCAAGGCAGCGCCCCTCGCAGAGATCACCAAGGTGTCCTGTTAGCCGTTCTTGTTAGCCGTTCCGAACGAGGAGACTATAACCTGGGAACTTGCCCCGACCTCCCAAGACAAGCTCCGCTTAAGTCAGGACTCGCATAGCGGGGGAGCATTGAACCCACACCAAGTGCTGACTAGACAACTTGATGTCCAACCTCCTAACCAACAATGCTTCCGCCCAGGAGATTGGCCCAAGGGGGGTGGGGAGTTGAACTTGTGACCTTGGGGCTTAAATCCCAAGGCCTTACCACAATGCCACAACCCCTTGGGTTAACAATATAATATATTTTTTATTATTTCTTTAATCAATAGACAAAGATTTGAAAACGTTTGATGTGTGACGGTTGTGTTAATCATCAACCAACCACAGATTCAATGATGGTGGCTGGAAAAATTATTAAGGAAAAAGATCCGGCCCCTTTTTTTTTTTTTTTTTGTTACAGGAAAATCCTTCCTACCCTCCCGCAGGTCCAAGGCAGCGCCCCTTGCAGAGATCACCAAGGTGTCCTGTTAGCCGTTCCGAGCGAGGAGACTATAACCTGAGAACTTGTCCCGACCTCCCAAGACAAGCTCCGCTTAAGTCAGGACTCGCACAGCGGGGGAACATTGAACCCACACCAAGTGCTGACTAGACAACTTGAGGTCCAACCTCCTAACCAACAGTGCTGCGCCCTGGAGATTGGCCTAAGGAGGGAAATTGAACTTGTGACCCTGGAGATTGAACTTGTGAACTTGCCCCTTTTTTCTCCACTCTCTTGACTCCTTTTTGATCGGTTAAATTTTTTTTTTCTTTTTCTCCAATCACCATTTGTTACATGTATATGTGGTGGTGAAGGTGATGATTGGAGGAAGTATTTATCAAAGTCTAATTATTAATGTGTACTTGTCATGTCTTTAACCAATCATAAATTTTTATATTCTTTTATATTTTTTAATTATTAAAAACTTTTTGATGATATGATACTTTTTAGTATGGCTTTAATTGGCCAGTAATACTATAAATTTATATTTGATTATTTAAAAATTATAGAAAATTATTATTTTAAAAATAATAATTTAAATTTCTTTTATACATAAATTTTATAATATAAAAATCCAATATCAACCGCATATTTCCATTTCAAAGCTAAATAAATTTATAGTGGTTAAGGTAGAGTTCCCACACTCATCAACCGTTTGTTATTCTTATCAATACATACTCTGAACCAGAAGACACTGCAAAAATTTACGAATGCCAAGTGGCCACATGCCAGTTTGTCCTTATTAGTTAGTATTATGATTTCCGTCGTTCTAGAATCTATATACCATCAATAATGGAATCTTTAGTCAACAATTTATACATGACTCCACAATTCTATCAAGACTAATTTTTGTAAAAAGTGAGTTTTTAGTTTTTTAATTTTTTTTGAAGTATATTGTTTTTTCTTATATATATTTTTTTTAAATTAAAAAAATTAATGTTTAACCTACCTCTTATAATAGATCTAATTATTATTTGCTGTGAATTTATTACTTACCAAAATTTGAGATAGCTAAATATTTTTATAATAATTTTTTTAAACAGTTAAAATAAATTAAAAATTTTCAAATTAATAAAGATCAACGTATAGAATACAATAAAATAAAAGTTTGGTGAGGAATTTGTATCATTTCAAAAGGATTATATTCCAATTAAATTGACACGTAAAATAGTCAACCAATGTATTTTCATATTATTTGTGTAGCAACACTGGCGTGAGTTATGAGGTTTCTAATTTAAGAAGTTTCATATTTTTTATGATAATTTTGAATTTTAATATATTATATTTTTTTATTATTCTTATTTTGATATAAAATATATAATTATTTTAAATTAGGGGAAAGCACCATTAAATCTTAAATTTGGGAATGTTAACCCATTTAGTCCCGAAAGTTTTTTGTTGATAGGTCCTATTTTATGTGTAAAGACTTTAGTACCCATTTACTTACATGTCTGGGTTAGTAATTGAGGGGGTAATTTTGGATTGGTGTTTATGTGTAATTTATCAAATTACCCAAAAAGCTTAATATAGGCCTTTTTATGATTTCTCTTATTTTCAAACATCAAACATTATTCATCAAACATCAAACATTAGCAACGTCAGGATTATTTATCAAACATCAAACATTAGCAACGTCAGGATTATTCCTATAATGTCGGTGAAAACATTAGCAACGTCAGAATAATTCATCAACATCAAACATTAGCAACGTCAGGATTATTCATCAAACATCAAACATTAAATATTAAGATTATTCATCAAACATCAAACATTATTCATCAAACATTATACATTATTCATCCAACATCATCCGATGTTTTTAATATTTGTGGGTGTTTCAAACATCAGATTCATTTAAAAACATCAGATGTAAATAATTATCCCACATTATCCCACATCAAACATCAGATTCATCCAACATCATCCGATTATTTATGGAGTTATTTTCTGAGAAGGTTCAAAGTTCAAACTGTGGATGTGAATAATTAATTACACGCGCTAACACTCAATTTTGTTTGGGGAAGCGCTCGAGATAGAATTGATCGGCAGTGGTGTTAGACCCATCATCAATCAAGCTCTTGCAAACCTTACTGTCCTGCAAGCAACTCTTGATCTTGTTCCAATTCTTGGTACTATTAACCCTCTTCTGCAACCAATTTGAGTAATCTCCGAGCCTATATTCCTTATACCCCTTCCCAGACACCACCTCTCCAACCCCCTTGTTTGTGACCACGAATGCGAAGATGGTGAAACAGAAAAGAATGACGATGAGGAGGAACATAGCCAAGAGGTAGACCCAGAGAAGCAACGAGACGCGATAGCACGAGCCAACGAGTCCAGGAATCGGCTTCTCCTCCGCTACTGCTTTGGGTGCCATTAGAGAGTCTAGAGAGAGAAAACTAGGGTTTCAAAATCGAGATGAGAGAGATTGATTCAGATGTTGATGTTGATGATATTGTTCAGTGGTGGGTAAAAATGTAAACTTTATATACAATATATCAAAAACATATATCATATTAAAAATAAAAAGGACTAAATGGTTTAAGAAAAAACACTTAGGACTAAGTAGAGCAACATTTATTAAAATGAGATCTATGGGTAATTTTTCCTTTAAATTATAAATAGATCGCGGGAGAGAATAAAAAAAAAAGTGAATTGTTTCAGTTGAAATTCTCTTAACATGTTGTTGGTTGTATAATTTGTAAAAGCCAGTCACAATTTAACAAGTGGCACAAAAGGGACAATTTGGGGAGTTAATACAAGTTGTCAATCGAAGTTAGACACGTGGCAGTTCATATTGGTAAAAATGGACCTTCATAGCATTGGAACAATCACGAGATACAAGATGATATGACTTAATGGTTACTCACAACATTTAAATTCAAAATCATGAGGGAAGCCTAACTGCAAGAGTGGCGTAGTAGGAGTGACTGTGAGAGGGCATGCTTAGCAATCATGGAAGGATATTTTGACGGTTGGAAGCCCACTTCGACGGTTATTATTGAAGAGTATAAATAGCAGAGAAGGCCCCAGAACAAGGGACTTAGATTCAGATAAAAAAAAATCAGTTTATTTACTTCATTTTTCTTTCCAGTTTTACACTTCTTTACATTTCTGCACTTCAATTCCTATACTGCACTTCATTTCCTAGGAGTAGTTTCAAATAACTTATTGCTGTAAATCTCTACAAGGCTGGGTCAAATCATTGTAAGTTTTCATTTACTTAATGAAATTCAGATTCTGAAATTGTTCTTCACTTCTTATTATTTACTAAATTCTTCTAAACAAGCAACCAGTAAAAGTTCTCTTCATTGAGGCAAAGAGAACTAAAACACAATCGTCTGAATATTGGTTGGCAATTAATATTCTGTAAGGACTAATTGATCCTTGTTGGCACGCTCTGAATTACATTATTAACCTTCAAAAGCCGACATATATTTTTGGTACGCCCGGTGGGACTAAAATGGCTAGACGTAGGAGACAAGGAGAAAATGAACTCCTAGAAGAAGAAGTAGAGGGAGAGGTAGAAGTACCCGATCTAGAGGACAATGTGATAACACATCCTATGGAAGCACCTATCTCATCAGAACCTATGATCGAATAGACCAGTAATTCGGAACATGTACCACATATTCAAATTATTGGACGAGGCCATGGAATTAGGCTATCCACTGTTCCATCCACCTAGCCAATGAATCCTTGGGGAGGCTTGGTAGATGCCATGGGACAACAGTTAATGTATACAATGGAAAGATGGGCAACATTCTTCATGGATCGAATGAATTCCCATCAGCCAACTAGCACGAGGCATATGGAGGAAAATTTAAATGTTCCTCAACAAAGATTGGTTAAAGATAAACAGCCTATGCAAAGTAGTGGACATATTAATGGTCAGACTAGTAATCAAAAAGACTGTCACCTATACCTCAGTCTTGGTATGAGCCTCTTTCTAGGCCTGTGGTAAATCAAAATGTCCCATTACCTAACAGCGAAGCCATACAAATTGATGGATATGGGCCAACACAAGAAAATGGCATGAGAATGTTTCCAAATCCCATGTTCGAAGCGATACCTGGCACAAGAGGGTTCACTAATCCTCTGTTCGAATTCACACCTAGGGGGGTTGGAAGGGTTTCCTGCAGCTAGGAGAGAAACAACGCCTATTCCTCCTATTGCAGTACCTTTCGTAGGTCCTTTCACATGACAGGCTCAGAGAGGTCAGCCATATCCTTAACAGCAGCCAGTATCATAAGGACAGCCAGTCTTAAATATACCTCCCTATGGTCCAAGAGAATATCAAATGCATGGGATTCCACCAAACCCTGTGTTTGTTCCTTCAGTAGTAGTCCAACAAGCACAGAATATGGTTCCTATGGACCAAATTGTTGATATTGTCAGAGAAATATATGGACCTATGGCTCGGGGGATTCAGACTCCTGTATATAGAAAGCCATACCCAGAATGGGTAGATAGGCTGCATGAATATCCAAAGGGATTTAGAATGCCAGACTTTGCTCTCTTTTATAGAAATGGAAATCAGTCAATAATAGAACACATTGCCAGGTTTGCAAGCCAATGTGGTGAATTTACCAATAATGATTATATGAAATTAAGACTCTTTCCAAATTCTTTAACTGGGACAGCCTTTGTATGATATATTAACCTTACACCTGACTTTATCCAAACTTGGCAGTAAATGGACAAGACATTTCATGCCCAATTCTTCCAAATAGAGCTAGAAGTTTCCATGGAAAATTTGGCAAGGTTGAGCCAAAGGCCTGATGAGAAGGCTGTTCAATTTATTGCCAGATTCAAAAGAGCACGAAACAAGTACAGGGTCATTCTACCAGAGCTTGAATTTGTAAGATTGGCTCAAAATGGTTTAGAGTTTAGACTTCGAAAGAAGTTTGACTCAACTGAGTTTTGAGACTTAGTAGAATTAACCTATAAGGTGTCTAGATATGATTCTTTACTTGAGAAAGAACAAGATCGAAATACTACATCATACAAAACTTATTATAAGGACCCTAATTATGAAATTGATGCAGCAGAGATCGTAGGGAAAGAGCCTATGACCTGTGAGGCGTTAATTCATAAGGACACTACAATGGATCAACAATTTAAAAAGAAAGACCTTCATAGGAAGTATTCTGTTGACTTAACAAAGCAGATGACATTTTTAATAAGAAAAATGCTTGGTGGCCCAAATTTGCACCCAAAACGACGTCGTTTTGAGACATTCGAGCCATGAAAATTAGGGCCACCTAGCATGGTTGAATTTGCTTGTAGCAAATTTCCTAAAGTTACTAAAGGGAGTTAAGATCCCTACTTCAGAAGAACTTAAAGTGAAACTGTACTATAAATGGCATAATTCTTGGTCTTATTCAATTAAAAACTGTATTTTTTTAGGGGACAAGAACCAAGAACAGATTCGAAAGGGTACTTTAAAATTTTTAGCCAAAGTAGAGAAAGCTATGGGGATTGACACTAATCCATTCCCAGAAATTGGGGAGGCTACAGCCAATTTGGTGTGCCAAATTTTCAAAACTTATCCTTGAAGGAATTTGAGGAGATTAATGTGCAGATACATGTTGCCAGCTAGACTGCTTTCAAGAAAGATACTAGAAGTTCACCAGCAAATGGACAGAGCTTTGCGGACCAAAAGAATGATTCTAGTGAGGAGGCATTGGATGATGACTCTCTAGAGGCAGCTGTCATACAAAGGATGTGTCCCAGATGCAGGTTAAGTTACAAATGGTTGAAATGACTCCCAATTGATAGGAAATAGTATTACAAGTATGTATAGAGACGCCTTAAGCCAACCAATACCTACAACAAGAGGTCATACACAACTGGTCCTAGACATCAGCCATTCTTGGCTGGACCATCAGCTACTAGGATGCAATCTAAGGGTAAGAGACCTCTTCATGAGTTCAGACCACCCAATTACTGCAGGATGGAAGGCCGTTATCCTAAGAGAAGGTCTGAATTGGGCTTAAGTCAGGGAATCAGAGCCAGTAATTGGCCTCCAAAGTCAACTTTGAATAAGATGCAAGGCAATTACCCTAAAAAAAAGGTCTAAGTTAGGCTCAAGATAGGGTGTCAGAATCAGTGATTAGCCTCAACAGTTAGCTTTGAAGGTGGCATCAAAGACTGGGAGAGCAAATTCTGCAACTTAACTAATGAGTTCATGGGTACCTAGGGTGCCAGACTGGTTTGTCATGAAGAACAAGTCTAAGGAAATACCTGCACAAAGAAATGTCTTTGGAGACAAGGGCAGAATGATTAAACCTCTCTTGGCAGCTCCAAACAACTAGATATTACTAAAGCACCCAAAAATAAAGGAATCAGATATGGTTCCAATAATCTCCAGGTCTCAAAGAAGGAAGATCCAACGTACGTATACCCAGTACCAAAAGGATCAGAAGGAAAGTGGAGAGAGTTCTTCATTGGCCCAGTCAAAAAGCCAGACAGAGGAAAAAAAAGTCCAAAAGTGGCTCAAAAGAAGTGTCAACAGGGAGCAGTTGGCTAAGGTTCACACTGCATTGAAAGCCAAGGAAAGATCCAGCTTAGCAGGTCTTGAAAAGGCTTTGATGAAAAGCTACGGTGAGGCAGAATGAGAAGTCGAACTAGGCCAAAGGAAAGAAATGGCTGAAGATGAGATGTTTGAAGTTGTCACGACCCAAACTCGCCTCTATAGGTTTAACGTCGTAACCGGCCAGTAATCCTTGGATTACCAAAGGCCTCTTAACATAATAACATATAATTAGGGGCTACGGAAGCAACTAACAATTATACAACATCCATTGAGCTGTGCAGACTTATGTGAGACAGAAAAATTTTGAACTTCATATACATACATTTACATATCATCATATACATATAGAGACTAGACAGAAAGGGACTTGGCCCTAAATACAAAATAAACAAAAACAAGAAATCAAAACTTGAACTTTATACACATAACCATAACCACTTGACATTTTGGAACCTCCGCGAGAGGCATATAGGTTGGCTAACAAAACAAAGTTCAGGCAGAAGCTCTATGCCTGGTCACGCACCAGATCACCTACATACATAAATAATACAGTGAGCTAGAGCTTAGTGAATAATAACAGAGTAAAGATTTTAGTAAATCATGCTCGGAACAGATTTCAAATCTCATAGCAAATCAGAATCATAATCAGGTAGCAGAAACAGAGTCATAGTCTTATCCATATTCAAATCATGTGTGGTGCATCCATTAGCATAAACATATCTCTTTGGTCAAGCATATCAAGTTCCCTATTGGAACCTCCGGTACCGGGTAACATATCTCATATATCGGCCACGGTATTATTTCCCCCAGGCGAGGGCCTAGGCCACGGTATTATCCCCCGGGCTCCGGCCTCATGACCATAAGCCACAATATTATGTCCCCCTGGGCGAGGGCCTTTGTTGAGGATATCACAATTACGTTTAAAGAAAATTGGACAATCATTCATTCGTACAAAACGTAGCATTTCAGAAAACTTATCATCTTATATCATCAGAAAATAATTAAAGTTAAACATAACTTTACAGAGTTATTACTCACTGTGGGTTAAGTCGATATAAGGCCTCGGATGCCCACCTATATAAATCACATAACAAAAACATAATAGAAGCACCATTCAATATTCATTTCATTTCAATTCAACTCTCTTTATGTGTTCCTAGTTTATTCCATGATTATGTGAGTCTAATTGGTGCCTAAGAATACTTAGAATGTCAAGAGGATGCAAATATACATTTAAAAGAGTTAGTCAAAAATTGCTGAAAATAGGGTCTCCGCTCGAGCGCCACTTTGGTCGCTCGAGCAGACTGTAAAATTTTGCAAAACTTCTGGGAGCTCGATTATCATGCTCGAGCGAGACTTTCCTCGCTCGAGCGGACAGTGTGAATTCTGGGGCTCCCAGAATTGCGTTTGAAGTTCAAATTTGATATTCAAAGCCTAAAAACTTGTATTTTTTGTATAAAAACATGGAGAATCATTGTATAATTTAGTAAACACTCTCAAGTAGAAATCATTTATTCAAAATCATGCTCCAATTGTCTAAATTTAGATTTAATTCATTTTCTCTATATCAAACCTACAAATTTTAAAATATGAATTAAACTTCCCAAACTCTTGAAAATTCCATGATGTATGTAAAAATAGAACCCAATTTCATTATTAATAACAAAAAAAAACAAACTTAACTAATGAATTACAAAATCAATTCCTTAGAATATCAACCTAACTTAATTTTTAACCAAAAACTTAATTTATAATCATAGATGTTCTAAAATGTGTTTAAATTGAATAAAACTTTTAAATTAAATTACATACATTGATTAAAAATCAAAATCACACAAATTCCTAATTTTCAAAGCTTTTCATTTTTATCTTCAAAATATGAGATTGAATTAGTTCAAATTCTTCAAAATCCATGATGCATGTACAATTAGAGTATTAAAACTTACAAAATTTGTTCTTGCATGTAGAAATGGAACTCAAATTCATGCAAGAGTACAAAAATCAAACTCAACATAATTGATTTCTAAATTAATTTTCATAATTATGAATCTAATTTAATTTTCATCATCTTCTTGCTAATTTTGTTCTAATTGTATGAAATTGAAGCACCAAGACCCTTGGAAAATAATGATGCATGTGAAATTAGAACTCAAATTCATCAAAGGTGACTAAAATCATACTTAAAAGATGAGTTTTTAAATCAATTCCTTAATTCTTGAACTTAACTTAATTTTTTTCATTCTTTTCCTTGATTCCCTCATGTTATATGTATTTAAACTCAATTACCTCATAAATTTAGGTGTTGAAGAGATTGTCTATAAACATTGGGTTAGAATTTCTTACCTATTAGTCTTCAAGATCTTCCTTTATCTTTAATTGTTAGCTTTCCATCAAATTCCTTCCAACTAAAAAAATTGAATAGGCTTCATCTCTCCCTCTCTCTCTCTCTCTCTCTCTCTCTCTCTCTCTCTCTCTCTGATTTTTCTTTTTCAGCCGAACAGATTGATGCTAGCTTTAAGGCTCTAACCCTTCTTGATTTCATTTATATTCTTTTTATTATTTATTATTATATATAAAAAATGGTGGGACACTTCTCCACCTTAATTTAATCCATGCGGTGATGTATGTTAGGATTAGTTTAGCACACTAATTGTACATTAGCTTAATTAATCATAACTAATTACAATTCCCACATAATTTAATTAGTCTAGTTTGACTTCCATTAAGACCCAATTAATTATATTTAATCTTTACCATTCTGAATCTGATTTTTAATCAAACTCCCAAAAGGCTCTAAACATTAAATTAAATTTATTAACATTATAAATTGTGATTTCCCAAATCATTTAGGCCTTCAATCTCTGATCAGACTCAAATTTTCATCAATAAATTACGTATTCAAACTGGACACCTCATAATTAAATTTAATTTATAATAATCACAATTCCCAAGCTTCACAACTTGATCAGCTCTAATTCGGACCCAATTAATAAAACCTCAATTTTACTAAACTAAATCGAATATTTAATTAAACTCCCAAATAGGTCCGTAATTAAAATTAAATTAATTCAACTTCTTAATTTAACTTCCTTAAGCCATTTGGACCCTTAATTTCTAATTCCAAAAATAAATCTTTAATAGAATCATATACGAACCAGTCTCCATAGTTTTCATAAATCTTGAATTAAATTGGAATAATTGACAGTTAAAATTCAAATCTCCTCAATTAGTTAAGTGCTAATTACTATGTGTGGTAGGGTCGTCACAGAAGCCTTCATGGCTAAACAGACCTTTTTGGTCGAAAAACCAATTTGAGCAAACCATTCGAAGGAAGTCACCAGTACTAAAGTACCAGAGTGCAGCATGGAAGATGCTTTTGAAATAACTGAACAAGTTAGCCTGGAAAAGAAACAAGTGCAGCCAGCAGTTCAGTTTGGCTCATTTCCTCTAATGCTAGTAAACATGGTATATATATTGCCACAGGAGTTCCAAGCTGAAGATGGAAACCAAGAAGGTCAAGAAATTGATCCTATTCTAGTTTCTAGTGAAGATTCACAGGTTAGTATGATTCAAGATGAGTCTGAAGTGGCCACACGAATGGAAACTGTAGCGATCCCAGTTTTTCCACTTCGCTGAGTATGTCGGGGATCGAGCCACTCGTCACCATGGGTCCAGGGCGCCTTGGCGGCCAAGGGCGCGTTCTGGCGAGGATCGAGCTGCTTGGTCAGCTTGCAGGGGTCCAGGGGATAGCGCCCCTTGGTGGGTCCTAGGGTAGTACCCTGGCGGGGTTGAGGAGCAGCGCCCCTGAAGCAAAAATGCAAAATGCATTAGAAGTTGCTTGTCCGCTCGAGCAGCCGTTTATGCACTCAAGCGGAGAACGTTTGGTTTCAGAAATTTGACCTGTCTGCAAAAGTACTGGGAAAGTGTATTTGACGCTCGAGCGGGGCTTTCCACGCTTGAGCAGACCATGTTATATCAGTTCGTGAATCTGATATTTCAGATCACTTTTGTATATCTCTCTAAAAACCCTTTCCTCTCCCTTCTCTCTACATTTCCCTACGCCAAATTGGATCAAAACCTTGATTTCTCAAGATCCATTAGAGTTCTACCATAAGTTCTTCATCAAAGTTGGTTAACTTCTCGAGGGCTTCGTTATGTGCGGTGAAGATCGAGTTTCGACACCGTTGATTTTTGGAGTTTTATCTCATTTCTTCTTCAAAACTTGAGGTAGGGATTTTCTTAAAGTTATATACATATTTTTGCAAGATCTATATGATTTTCAAAATCATCTTTCGATAGTTTTGAAAATTGATTGTTGATTCAAGAAGTTGAGCGATTTTGAAAGTGGGTTTGTCTCTTGTTCTTTTAAAATGATCTTATGGGTTTTGATCTTCATTGATTGAAGAAAAGACGATTTTGGAAAGTTTTCTTTCAAAAGATTTGAGTTGTATAGTTTTGATGAGAAAACCTAGAATTTGGGAATTTTTTTAAAGGAGATTGAAAATCCATGAATGATATTGTTATATTTATTTTGTGTGTCAAAATAAATGGGTGTTTGGAAATTTTCTTATTTATATTTATATAAATGATGAATTTCAGGGAATATGAGAATTGTTGTTCATTTTGAAAATTATTGTTCAAAACGTTGAAATAGTCTTGAAATAACTAATTGTCGAGGATACTTGAGAAGAGGGAATTGTGTTCACTACAAAAAAAAGTGTTTTTTGCGACGGTAAAAAGCCGTCGCAAATGCCCCGGACGCCGTCACTAATACTTTTTGCGACGGTAATTTGGCTTTTTGCGACGGCAAGGGAGGGTCGCAACAAAGGGGGTTGCAAAAGAGCTTTAGCGACGGTAAGTGCCGTCGCCATTAGTTTCTGCGACGGGAGGGTGCCTTTTCTGCGACGGCACTTTTTCTGTCGCCAATAATGGAAGAAAATGTTAGTTTTCGCGACGGCACATAATTCCCGTCGCTAAAAGTGGGTTTTTGAGACGGCAACATTACTGTCGCCAAAACTCTGGCAGCTTATAACTATTGGCGACGGCAACGTCTACCGTCGCTAAAGGTTTCTTGTCAATTACAATTTCACGCCTTTTTGCGGTCAGATTGGTGCCGTCAAAAGTTTATTACTTTTTTGCGACGGGTTCTTATGCCGTCTCAAAAAAAAAAAAAAAAAAACCTGTTGAGAAATTATTAAAAAAATTAAAATAACCTGTATTAAATAAAAAATAACTATAAAAAAATCTAAAAATTACAGAATAATATAAATACATACATAAACAAAAGTTGACAAATAATGAAAATTAATAATATTGTTCCATTCATAACAATACATAAATAAAAATTCATAACAATAAAAATTATGCCATTACATAATGTCGCATAATACATACATAATGTTGCTCACAAATTTAAATAACATAAATCAAAATCAAAACCAAAAGTTTTCATCTTGATTCGTTCGTGGGTTACAAAAACAAAAATTGGTCATAATCTTTATACGCCCGCATTCCAGAAGAAGCTAACTGCTACTCAGAAATATCAAAAAAACAAGATAAAATAATTAAAAACCATATAATGGTGTTAATATTTTAATTCTGACGTAAAATATAAAAAAATTGACTACTATATAATTAGAAAGATAGTTTAGTAAATAATTTTGATCGACCGAAATCTGCTCTAACTCCCAAACCGAACCCGATTCAAGCCCCTGCCTTTCTCCCACAAGTCTCTCGTGTCTAGGTGGTCGTGTGTGCCAAGTTTCGTGCTAAACCGACGCGGTTTGGTGATTTTGGGGCGTTAACGCCTCGAATTCAAGTTTCTTAAGGAAGTAGTTTGCCTAAAGTGAAATCCAGCTCTAACTCCCAAACCGGGAACCCGATTCGAGCCCCGTCTTCTCCCACAAATCTCTCGTGCCTAGGCGGTCGTGTGTGCCAAGTTTCGTGCTAAACCGACGTCGTTTGGTGATTTTGGAGCGTTAACTCCTCGAATTCAAGTTTCTTAAGGAATTAATTTGCCTAAAGTGAAATCCGGCTCCAACTCCCAAACCGGGAACCCGATTCGAGCCCCGTCTTCTCCCACGAGTCTCTCGTGCCTAGGAGGTCGTGTGTGCCAAGTTTCGTGCTAAACCGACGGCGTTTGGTGATTTTGGGGCGTTAACGCCTCAAATTCAAGTTTCTTAAGGAAGTAGTTTGCCTAAAGTGAAATCCGACTCTAACTCCCAAACCGGGAACCCGATTCGAGCCCCGTCTTCTCCCACAAGTCTCTCGTGCCTAGGCGGTCGTGTGTGCCAAGTTTCATGCTAAACCGACGCTGTTTGGTGATTTTGGGGTGTTAACGCCTTGAATTCAAGTTTCTTAAGGAAGCAATTTGCCTAAAGTGAAATCCGGCTCTAACTCCCAAACCGGGAACCCGATTCAAGCCCCGTCTTCTCCCACAAGTCTCTCGTGTCTAGGTGGTCGTGTGTGCCAAGTTTCGTGCTAAACCGACGCGGTTTGGTGATTTTGGGGCGTTAACGCCTCGAATTCAAGTTTCTTAAGGAAGTAGTTTGCCTAAAGTGAAATCCAGCTCTAACTCCCAAACCGGGAACCCGATTCGAGCCCCGTCTTCTCCCACAAATCTCTCGTGCCTAGGCGGTCGTGTGTGCCAAGTTTCGTGCTAAACCGACGTCGTTTGGTGATTTTGGAGCGTTAACTCCTCGAATTCAAGTTTCTTAAGGAATTAATTTGCCTAAAGTGAAATCTGCTCCAACTCCCAAACCGGGAACCCGATTCGAGCCCCGTCTTCTCCCACGAGTCTCTCGTGCCTAGGAGGTCGTGTGTGCCAAGTTTCGTGCTAAACCGACGGCGTTTGGTGATTTTGGGGCGTTAACGCCTCAAATTCAAGTTTCTTAAGGAAGTAGTTTGCCTAAAGTGAAATCCGACTCTAACTCCCAAACCGGGAACCCGATTTGAGCCCCGTCTTCTCCCACAAGTCTCTCGTGCCTAGGCGGTCGTGTGTGCCAAGTTTCGTGCTAAACCGACGCCGTTTGGTGATTTTGGGGCGTTAACGCCTTGAATTCAAGTTTCTTAAGGAAGCAATTTGCCTAAAGTGAAATCCGGCTCTAACTCCCAAACCGGGAACCCGATTCAAGCCCCGTCTTCTCCCACAAGTCTCTCGTGCCTAGGAGGTCGTGTGTGCCAAGTTTTGTCCTAAACCGACACGGTTTGGTGATTTTGGGGCATTAACTCCTCGAATTCAAGTTTCTTAAGGAAGTAATTTGCCTAAAGTGAAATCCGGCTCTAACTCCCAAACCGGGAACCCGATTCGAGCCCGGTCTTCTCCCACAAGTCTCTCGTGCCTAGGTTGTCTTGTGTGCCAAGTTTTGTGCTAAACCGACGCCGTTTGGTGATTTTGGGGCGTTAACGCCTCGAATTCAAGTTTATTAAGGAAGTAATTTGCCTAAAGTGAAATCCGGCTCTAACTTCCAAACCGGGAACCCGATTCGAGCCCCGTCTTCTCCCACAAGTCTCTCGTGCCTAGGCGGTCGTGTGTGCCAAGTTTCATGCTAAACCGACGCCGTTTGGTGATTTTGGGGCGTTAACGCCTCGAATTCAAGTTTCTTAAGGAAGTAATTTGCCTAAAGTGAAATTCGGCTCTAACTCCCAAACCGGGAACCCGATTCGAGCCCCGTCTTCTCCCACAAGTCTCTCGTGCCTATGAGGTCGTGTGTGCCAAGTTTTGTCCTAAACCGATGCGGTTTGGTGATTTTGGGGCATTAACTCCTCGAATTCAAGTTTCTCCCACAAGTCTCTTAACTTAGAATGTAAAGAATGCAAAGATACATTTGAGCTTAGAATGCAAAGATACATTTTATACCTGATCTTCTGGTGGTGGTGTATATGGATTCTCGTCTTCTGCAGATTCCCTAAATGCCCAGTGGCCACTCGATGCATCAGGAACCTATGTTAGTCAGTGCATAATGTGTTAATCATATTCGAATTTCATACATAATCTTGAGTGAAAATTGAACTATCAAACAATTGTGATGTTTATATGGAACCTGTCTGCATAGATCACACTCGCCTGTGACACAAGGGCCATCATCTTAGCTCTCATCTGCGCAAATGTGTAGAGAACTCGCAGCCTCCTCTCAACTCATCCCTTAGCTCAGCACGAACCTGCTGCGTGATCTGATCAATAGTCGATAGCTGGGGTGTTGACTGTGATGGCCCAGCACCATCTTTATACACCACTCTCCGAGGCACGATTCTCCAGTATAAAGCGACAATATCCATGTCTGTCATGACCTATCAACTCATGGAAAATGGCATTCCTAGCCTCCAAAGTCCGACCATCCTCAGGTAGCATAGAGAGTTGACGATTAAACTCATCATGTATTGAATAAGACATACAAGTATACGCCAAATTAAGATGGTTGACACACAAAAAATAAACTTTAAATACAATCAAAGGTGTTTGGAAACTACCAAGGTCCGGATAACCTCGGGTCATCTACTCTACGTGTCATAAGCCAAACATTCATCTTATCAAGAGACTTCATCGTCATCTAAATTTTGTTAGAAAACTGAAACTTAGAATGCAAATAATTTGCAGAGATACAATGTTTACATATATACAAAAATAAAACAATAAAATGTAAACCTCATGTCAGATCTCGAGAGAAAGTAGTACGTCCTGTGGTATGAGCTATGTCGTGAGCTCGCCGATTTTTAGCGTTCCTACTTGCAATTTTCTATAACAAGTTCAACAAATGTAAGTATGTAAATATGATTTGTATGTTTACATATCATAAATATAACGTAATTGTATACCTCAGCATCGGAAGTACGCCAATACTCCACAAGTTGTTCCCACTGGCTTGGCACAACGTTCATAGGAACATCATCCTTCAGATTAGGATCAGAGCTTCTAGGCTTGAAATACTTAGCCTTAAGCTTGTTCTTGTGATCCTTCCATATGCTGTTGCAGTTTTTCATGCAGATTTAAGGCTAAGTATAACACAAATTTGGAATTCGAATTTGTGGACAAAAATATACTTTTACCTTCACATCCTTCCAGATAGCATCAACAATATCATCAGGCACACTGTTCCAGTCAAGAAAAGTAAGAGGAACAATGTTACCATTCCGCACAATAATGCCAAGTTGAGTAGTTAACTTGGCCACGTTATCCCCTATTGGGCAGTAATTTCCATCAAATTGTATGTCCAGCTTTTTACCAGTACCCCACTCTTTAATGCCCTTGGCACATCCTCTACCACGCCTAGTCGAGGTTGATGAAGAACTAACATGACCTGCGATATACAATAATAATAAACAATATGCAATGGTAACAAACAAATGCAAATTTAAATAATGTGAATACAAATCATATCAAATAAACCTGATGTGGGCTGTGAAGAAGTCGAAGGGTCTGCAAAATACAATGAGAATAAACAAGTTATATATAATGAGCATAAATAAATGTATGTGTAAATAATTTTCATGCAAATCAAAGCAAATTTATATACCTGCGGATGGCTCATAAGCTGATGATGATAGCTGCTGTGGTGCCACTGATGGTGGTGGGCCTTACCGATGGTAGGCGTGGAGGCTGAGTACATGGTAGCTGCTGTGGTGCCACTGATGGTGGTCGATACGGTGGTAATGGCCCCTCAGATGGTGGTGGCACTAATGGCCCCTCCGATGCTGGCCGATGTGATGCTTCCTCTGATGGTGGTGCTACTGATGTCCTGTTATGTAGCACATCAGACATCATCTGTACGGATGATCAGGCTTCCTCTTCCTTCCCATAATAATCTGCAAGCAATATAACATTAATTGACATTAGAAACATAGACAATGGTTTGTCATCAACTATAATATGACATGAATTGAACTAATACAATTAGAAAGACAAAGTAAATTAATAAATTGATGATTAACTACAACCTTGGCCTTAATTGAATTACTAATGTTGATTACATATCAGCCTATTTGAACATCAACTGTTTCCCCTTCTGCGGCTTCCCTCACCCAACCAACTTCTTCATCACGAAGCATTATATTTTCTTCCAATTGTTGGCTCATGTATGGCTCGATTTGTGGATCAGTCGAACTCATATCAAATAAACCTCTTTGAGACATCTTCACCACAACTTGCCAGTCTGGTTGTAATGGGTCTGCAACATACCAAACTTGCTCTGCTTGGGACGCCAAGATGAAAGGTTCATTGGTAATTCGATCATCTCGGTACAACAAATGATTGAAGTTCACCAACGTGAAATTGAAGACATCTTCTTTCTTTCCGTGAATGTTGTCAATCCAATCACACTTAAACAACACATGTTTCTTCTCATTGGAATATCGAATCTCAACAATATCTGTCAATTGTCCATAATAGTACACAGACCCCAGACGAGGATTCTTGTCAATTTTGTGTGGCTCGACGATCATCCATGGCCTTTACTCGATACCGAAACCCATTCAGTATATACCCGTTGAACCTCCTTGCCAGGTTATGAGGACCATTTGCCAATAGAATAATCTCTTCAGAAAATATGACATCAGTAGTCCTTCGCAAAGTTTGGACCTATTTAACACGAAAATGTAAAATTTAAAATGTAGATCGACTTAAGTAACTAGAATCTATAGAGTTAAATACATACATGTTCCTTGAACCAAATGTGAAAAGTTTCAAAATGTTCACGCCGAAGTTGATGATCGTCGACACGAGGCATTTTGAGCTTAAGTACTTCAAGGTGTTTGCTGTGTAGATTGAAATTTTAGCCATACGAAAAATTTAGTTGAAAATTCAATAAAACATAATAAAATATTGAGTGAGTGACTTAACCTACTTTATGAATGGTTGAACCGCGCTTGTATTGCATAAGATGTACCAATGAGCTTGTACCCAAGAAGTATTATCAAGATAAAAGCTTGTGTTTTCACCAGTAGCATGACCCAAATTATCAAGACCACTATAGTTCCTCACGAATTCGACTAGATTTGGTTTCCACATCACTGAGATATTGTGCACAAAAATTCATGCATTCTTCCATAAGATATCCTTTAGCAATTGATCCTTCAGGACGAGCTCTATTACGCACGTATTGCTTCAAAGTAAGAAGATACCTCTCAATTGGATACATCCATCGAAACTGAATCGCTCCACCCAATAAGGCTTCATCAGCTAGATGTATAGGCAAGTGCTCCATTATATCAAAAAAACTCGGAGGAAATATTTTCTCTAGATGACAAAGTGTTACAGCGATGCGATCTTTAATATATTGCAAATCCGTCGCACGATTCACTTTCGAACACAATTATCTAAAGAAATTGCTCAATTCAATCAAGGGTTCAATTATATTCTTCGGTAACGATCTGCGAATAGCCAATGGAATAAGTTGTTACATCAGAATATGACTATCGTGGCTCTTAAGACCCCCAATGCTTCTATCATGTAAGCGCACACGACGTGATATATTGGATGAATACCCGTCGGGAACTCTTATTTCCTTCAACACTTTCAAGAACAAATCTTTCTCATCCTTGGTCATCGTGAATTGTGCTGGTGGTAAATAGGCTTTATTTGACCCTCTTAACTGCAAATGTAGGGGTTTTCTAATATTCATATCTTGTAAATCACGCCGAGCATTAACACCATCCTTCGATTTTCCTGCAACCCCTAATATTGTCCACAACACACTAACACAAACATTCTTCTCTATATGCATCACAGCGAGGTTGTGTCTTATTAGATTGTGCCCCCAATATGGCAATTCATAAAAGATACTCTTTTTCTTCCAACTATGGGTGCGATGTCCACTTTCTCCTTCTCTACATCTCCTATGCCTCTCCTTAAGGTCATCCCTATTGTATTGGGTTAAAATACCCTCGATTCTAATTGTAGCAACATCTCGTTCGGACAACAATTTTGGTTTAAGTCTGACTTCCCGACTACCATCAAATGATACTTTATCCTTCCGAAATATATGGCCAGTACGTAAAAATCTGCGATGACCCAAGTATGATTGTTTCCTACTATGCTTCAACCAACACGATGTAGTTTCCTTATTGCAACAAGGACATGCATATTCGCCTTTAGTGCTCCATCCTGACAAGTTTGCATATGCAGGAAAATCACTAATTGTCCACAGTAAAGCTGCATGCATTTGAAACATTTGATTTGTTGATGCATCAAATGTTGACACACCCTCATTCCATAGTTCTTTCAACTCCTCAATCAACGGTTGCATATACACATCAATCTTGTCACCAGGTCCTTTCGGGCCGTCAATAAGCACGGATAAAATTAGAAATGGTTGCTTCATGCACATCCATGGCAGCAAGTTGTATGGAATGAGCACAACAGGCCAAGTGCTATGAACTATGTTCATCGTCCTGAATGGGTTAAAACCATCAGATGCTAAGCCAAGCCTTACACTTCGGCAATCATTACTAAAGTCAATATTCCGACGGTCAAAATCTTTCCATGCAAGGGAGTCAGCAGGATGCCTGAAGACACCATCATCAGTTCGTTCCTCTGCATGCCATCTCATTAACTTGGCCGTCTTGGATGACATAAACAACCTCTGCAACCTTGACTTTAAAGGAAAATACCTCATCTGTTTTGCAGCTATTTGTTTGCCACCTGTGTTAGGACCATTTGAACCACCATCACCATTTGATTTCCATCTAGAATTGCATATGACACATTTATCAAGATTGGCGTCCTCGTTTCGAAACAACATGCAACTGTTGGGACATGCATCCCACGTCTCATACGTGAAACCCAAATCTGTTGTGACCTTTTGAGCTTTATAATATGAGTCAGGAGTTTCACACCCAGGAATGCCTCATTCAATAACTTAAGCAACATGTCAACAGACTTGTCCGTCCGATTAAGCACCTTCAAATGTAGAAGTCGAACAATGAATGACAAAGATGTGAACTTGACAACCGGATACAATTCACTTTGTGCATCTTGAAGAAGTTTGAAATACTTTGCGATCTGCATTTGGACGGTAGGGGTTGGATGCATGGGGATCACCCCGTGGTTCATCACCCTCAACACTTGTACCGGCATGTGGATTTCCCATAGCCCCTTGTATCATTCCAATCATATCATCTCTAATGTCTAAATTAGCTAATGTTTCATTCTCTCGATTACCATGCAGAGATATGTAAGATTCCCCATGATTAATCCAATGTTTGTATTTTTTTAAAAAACCATTCAAAATCAGATGCTCCCGTACACCATCTCGTACAAAATAGTATCGATTCTCACACTTCCTACACAGACAACTGATCATCGAACCTTCAACCCTATTGGTGTAGGCAAACACAAGGAATTCATCAATCCCATTAATGTATTCACTCGACATCCTATTTGGCAAATCAATCCAACTCTTATCCATCATCTGTACACATCCACAAAAATATCTCACCAAAGTAACTCTAAATATAATACCTACACAAACCAAGTAAATGATAGCATTCCTCTCCGCAAATAAATAAATTGTCATATTAAACGTCAAAAAATACAAAAAAAAAAAAAAAAAAAAAAAAAAAAACCTAATAAACAGAATAAATAAGTGAAAATAAAAATAAATCCTAATATTTTGATTGGTTTTCAATTTATACCATTTACCTATTTTCGTCAACTAAACCCGACAAAAAAAATAAAAATAAAAACTAGTTATTAAACTAAACGAAATGTCTAAAATTCCTATTTAGGATTAACTCCTGTTTTTTTTTAGATTGAAAAAAAGTAATTAAAAATTAATTAAATCCTATTTAAGGTTTAAAAAATTAACGAAATGTCTAAAATTCCTATTTAAGGTTTAAATTAATTAAATTAAAAATTTAAGATTTATTTTATTATAAGGGTTAAAATCCTGTTTTTTTTTTTTTTTTGTATTTTTTTTATTTTCTCTTAAATATTTTTATGACTTATTTAAACAAAGATAAACAGATTTCAGATTTCAGATTAAGATTAAGATAAACAGATTATATTTTTATTTTCTCTTAAATAAACAGATTAAGATAAGATAAACAGATTAAGATAAACAGATAAACAGATTAAGATAAGATAAACAGATTAAGATAAACATAGATAAATATTTTTATTTTCTCTTAAATAAACATATTTCAAATTAAGACTAACTGATTTATATATATATAGACAGATTTTTAGATAAACAGATTATATCCCCAAATTTTTAGATAAACAGATTATATATATTTCAGATAAACAGATTTTTATATATATGGACAGATTTATACAGATATCCCCAAATTGCATATATATACAGATTTATATATATATAGACATTCATCTATATATATATACAGAGACCGAGAGAGATAGAGAGAAAGAGAGAGCATACGCAGAGAGAGAGAGAGTCGTCGCCGGAGCACCACTATACTGTCGCCGCCGCCAAGGCTTGCTTTCGCCGTCACGGAGCACCACTACCTGTAGCCCATTTGAGATATTTGGGGGATGAACTTAGGGATTTGGGGATGAAGTTAGGGATTTGAATTAAGGATCGAGCGGCAACAGGAAAAAGAAGAGCGGGCGTGTTTTTTATTTTTACTTTTTGCGACGGTATGTTGTAGACCGTCGCAAATAGTAGTCAGTAGTTCGTAAAACGGCGCCGTTTGAATAACATTTTTTTGCGACGGCAAATTTCCGTCGCAAATGAGCCACTGTTTGTGACAGCAAACATACGCCGTATCAAAAAAAGGTGTTTTTTGCGACGGTATTTTTTACAGTCGCTAATACTTTCGCATTTCCGACCCCTCCGCGTAGTTTTATTATCGACGGGAAAGTGCCGTCGCTAAAGGCTATTATTTGCGACGGGTAAAGTTACTGTTTTTTGCGACGGGAGGCGCGCCGTCGCTAATTCTTCCGTGTTTTTTGCTCTATTTTCCTGTAGTGGTTATTCCTTGGATGATGAATTGGAATAAAAGTATTTATATTCATCTTGTGAAATTGGCATATCAATTCATTTGATTACATTAAATTTTGAAAGTTGATTTGAAAACTTGCATTGAGAAAATAATGTTGAGAAACAAGTTTTCATGGAATGGTTTTGGGGTAAATACGTTGGTAAGTCTTGATAGGTGGCGTAAATGATATTGAATAAGTTGGCCTGAGAGTCCGGGGTAAAAGACCGAAAACCCGCGCGGATAAGTGTCGAGTCTTCCTGTTAATACCCGGTAAAAATGACAATTTAGTAGTACTTGTATAGTCTACTTGCAAACACCGACCTAGGGATTACCAGAGTCGTATTTACCACCCTTGAAATAAATTGTTAAGTTTTGAACAATTGAAATGGCATGATATCATTGAGTACGATGGTTTTCAAAAGATGAAAATGTGATTTATCTTCAAAAAGGGCATAGCATGGCATGTGCATTTCATCTCTTGAGACTTGTATAAAATGTATATAGTTTGTTAAGAATTTCTTACTGGACTTTATGCTCACCCTACGGGATTTTTGTGCAGGAAAAGATGTGGTGATGCCACTCAACTAAAGGCATGGAAGTATGTGTGTTGGGAGTACAATACTCTCATTTTGCTGTGACTCTGTGTGTAAGCCAAGGGTTTTGTTTGTGTAGGTTTGAATAACCATTTTGTATAACCAGGCTCAAGCATTGGAAACTTGTAAACCCTTAGGGGTATTTATTTGTTTATTTACTTGTTATTGGATTAATGTATTGCTGTATAAAGAACTATTGTATCATGTAATGTAAGTTTGGAGATTTATATTCGATTTTCCTTGAAAAAACAATGATTGTTGTCTTATCATTTGGGCTAGAAATTTGGGGCGTTACAGAAACTGAAGATGAAAGTGAAGAAGTGAGTACTAATCCCTCATATCCCTTCAAGTATCCTACAACATCTATAACACAACATGTTAAGCCCTTGTATATCAAGGCTTTTTTCGATGGGATACAAATGAACAGGGTATTGGTGGATAATGGGGCAACAGTGAACCTGCTTTCGAAGTCCTCTTTGAAGAAATTGAGGAAAATAAACCCCAGATTAATCTCAACCAGCACAACTATTGCTGGCTTCGCTGGGGATAAACAGATGGCTCAAGGTATCCTACCCATCAACCTAAGTGTGGAAACCAGAGATTGTATGACAGCATTCTTTGTGATAGATAGTAATGCCAAGTATAATACTTTACTTGGTAGGGATTGGATCCACACCATCAAATGTGTACATTCCTCTCTACATCAGAAGATAATGATGGCCATATGCAATGGAGAGAAAGAGGAGATCAATGTGGACCCTCAATCCTTTATCGCCTGTGCTGACTTTGCAGAGGCCAAGTTGTATACTGAAGGAGTGACACCACTCAGTATATTGAGAAAACCTGATGGATCAGCCAAAGTGACAACTGATCAGGAAGTAGTACACCTGAAGCACTATAGCGATCCTGGTTTTCCCTTCTTTGTTTATTGTATTCTAGACTTAGGTTCCGTGGTGTTGGTTTTGTTTATATCTTATTTCCGTCCTTTAATTCCTTGTATTCGAATTTTGGGATGTTTTGGACAGGTTTGTTACAGGTGGTAGTGAGTTTAAACCAATAGTTGCTGCCCAGATTTCTGTTTCTTTGCTCGAGCGAGGCTTTTGTCACTCGAGCGAGCTTTGTGTTTTAGTTCCTTCGCTCGAGCTAGGATTCCTTTGCTCGAGCGTCCGTCTGCGTCTAGTTTTAGACCTAAAGGTTGTGTTTCTTGGCTCGAGCGAGCGAGCTGTATGTTTTGGGTTTCTTCGCTCGAGCGAGTATTCTTGCGCTCGAGCGTGCTTCTGGGTTGCAGACCTGAAGTTTCGAATTGTTGGCTCGAGCGAGGCTTTGTACGCTCAAGCGAGGTTTCCTTGTGTCTGGTCGCTTGAGCGACCACTCCTTCGGTCGAGCGAGCCTAATATATATCAGTTGGCAACAGTGGGTTACACTTCACTTTTTCACCTTCTTTACACAAACCCTAGATTCGGCTACTCTCCTCTCTCTACATACACCTTCTCTCTAAGAATCCATCTAGTTCTAGTGGTCTCCTACACTATTTCCTTTGTATAAAAGTTAGAGCTCGGTGTGGGCTTCGCTTTGATCCGAAAATCTTTGGGTTTGGAGCATTTCGAGTTTCATCATCTTCTCCATTTGGTCTCTTTATTTGAGGTATGGATAACCTACTCCTTTCTATAGGTTTTGACATAGATATTATGTATTTTGTATAAATGGTGAATTATGGTAATTTTGGGAAAGTTAGGGTTTGGTTTGAGGTTATAAAAAGGGGATTTTCACTTATTAAATCCCATGTGTTTGTGAGACTAAGAAATAATGGAATTATTGTTGTTAAATTGATGAAATTGAGCCTTAGGGCTAAGGTTGGAAAAAAGGGAAAAATACCCTAATTACATTGAATAATTAATTTGAGAAAGAGTAAAATTAAGTTAAAAATCATGAATTTGGGAAATTATGGGGTTGAATGGTGTAGTTGGATTAATTTATCACTCACCTATGAAAATGTTGATATTTTATCTGTTTGATGAATTTAATATCTGTTTAGAGATAACTGCTTTGGGCTATAGGTGGATGATAGTCTTGATTGTTATAGACACTGTATGTTGATTAGGAAAAACTGAAACTAATCACCTGGAATATATCATTGAATATGACGGTTGGAATAATACATCGAATATGTGTATTGACTGATCATTGTATATGATAAGTGTTTAAATACATTGTATATGTATCTTGTTTGGGAGGAGATAGGGGATGTACTCCATGGTTTGAGGGAAGATAGGGGATGTACTCTCAAACCTATTTGGGAGAAGATAGGGGATGGACTCCATTGATAACTAAGTTGGCCGGAGTATCCAGGGTGAAAGTCCCGAAATTCTAATTACGTTTGCATAACGTAGATAATTGAAGTATTGGAAGTGTTTTAACATGAGTTGTAGTCTCATTTGAATTATGGATAATGGAAGTGTCTTGATATGAGTTGTAGTCTCATTTAACTATTTGGCTAGATAATGAGCCATTTTTATGAATTGAAAATTGAATAAGTAAAGGAAAGTGGAATGAAACGTGGACACATTTGTCATGAAACTGGATTGTGTTGTAAGTTGGTTTACAAGTGTTAGCCATTTTTCAAATGCTAATGTTTTAGTTATTTCTCGTATTTGGTTTGGTATATCTCTACTAGGCTTTGGCTCACCCTTTATGGGACATCATTTTCAGGTACAGATGGTATGTCACCTCCAAGGACGTAGCTTGGGAGGCTTAGAGGCTGAGAGATCTTTTTGTGGTTATCTTTTTGTATTACATGTTTATCAAGACAAGGGCTTATTTTGTGTAAAGAGATAGAACTCTTCTTTTGTTGCAACCAAGTGTTGACTTGGAAAGTTGTAAGCCTATAGGGCATTTACTTTTATTGTCAACATGTAATACTTTTGTAATGAATACTCTGATATATGGAATATGCTTTATTCTCTCATGCTTATGGATGTTATGAATGTGGGTTTATATGTATTATTTTGAGGGCGTTACAAGCACTTAGTGCAGGAGAGTGCCGATGAAGAATTCTTCATCAAGGATGATGCCTAGTTGTATGCAAAAAGATGAGACCCAAGAAGCCAAACCCTTGGCTTTACTTAAGTTTTCAATATTAGACATAAAATCAATAGTCCAGAAGATTCAAGAACAATAGATGGAAGCCATAGTAGTTGGCTGTAAGAAGGAGCAACAACAGGTCAAGCCTTTTACCTTTGATAAGTACTGTGCATTGGACATCGAAACAAAAATCCAAGAAATACAGGAAGAAGAAGCCTTATGGATAGACTTTGTCTATGAAGAAGAAGGCAAAGATGTTGAACCAGAGAAGGTGGGAGCAGAACAAAGCAAAGAAGTTCTTCGAAGGCAGAAGAAGTCCAAAGAGAAGCATTAGTGAGTGCTCAAGCGCAAGACCCCTTGGAAGAAATCAATTTAGGGGAAGGTTCTGCACAGCAACCCACTTTATATCAGTGCTTGGTTAAGTTCTTTTAACAGGAGCCAGTTGTTGGTTGTCCTAAAGAAATATAAGGATTATTTTGCATGGTCTTATAATGAACTGCTAGGATTGGATAGGTCATTAGTAGAATATAGGCTCCTTATGAAGCCTAACTTCAGACAACACAAACAAAAACCAAGACGGATGAGCCCTGAAGTGGTTTAGAAAGTGAAGGAAGAAATTCTCAGATTCCTTAAAGCAGGCTTCATTAGAACAGCCAGGTATGTTGAGTGGTTGTCTAATATTGTGCCTGTGATTAAAAAGAATGGCAAGATGAGGGTAAAAATCGACTTTAGAAATCTGAATTTGGCAACTCCAAAAGATTAATACCCCATGCCCATAGTAGACCTATTATTGGTGGACCAGTTCAGTAGGGCACAGGATTTTGTCTATGATAGATAGGCATTCTGGTTACAACCAGATCTGCATTGCCGAGGAGGATGTCCACAAGACAGCATTCAGATGTCCTGAGAATATTGGCACCTTCGAATTGGTGAAAATGCCATTTGGTTTAAAGAATGTTGGGCCAACATATCAGAGGGCAATGAATACTATCTTTCATAATCTTATTAGAGGATATCTAGAATGTTACAATGATGATATTGTTGTGAAGTCACAGTCTATAGAGGAGCACTTGATTCACTTGGTAGCAGCTTTCGAAAGAATAAGAAAGTTCAAGTTAAAGCTCAATCCTCTCAAATGTGTTTTCGGTGTATTAGCTAGAAACTTCTTGGGCTATGTAGTGTACAAGAAGGGAATACAGATTGATCAGAATAAAGCCAAAGCCATCATTGAGGCCAAACCTCCATCAAGTAAGAAATAAATACAAAAATTCCTTGGTCAGGTTAATTTTCTTCGAATATTTATTTCTAACACTGCAGGGAAAATTAAAGTATTTTTTTCTTTGTTAAAGTTGAAAGATGAAGAGAAGTTTGTGTGGACATCAGAGCATCAAACTCATTTCGAAGGAATTAAAGCCTACTTGGCCAAGCCTCCAGTGCTAATGCCACCAAAGAGTGACAAGCCTTTGAAGTTATACATTACTGCAGTAGAAGATTCATTACGAGTTTTCCTAGCCTAGGATAATGAAGAAGGCAAGGAGCAAGAAGTTTATTACCTTAGTAGGTTTTTAAATTCTTATGAATATAAATACTCAGCTGTAGAAAAACTGTGCCTTGCATTGTACATTGCAGCAATGAAATTAAGATATTATCTTTTGCCTATTGTTGTCTTGGTAATTGCAACCGCAGACTTGGTTAAGTATATGTTATCTAGACCAATGTTGAGAGGAAGAATTGGCAAATGGATATTAGCTTTGTCAGAGTTTCATCTAGAATATGTCCTTCAAAAGGCAGTCAAAGAACAAGTTTTGGCCAACTTTTTGCCAGATCATCCATGTCAAACAGAAAGCCAGGAGATAATGGATCTTGGTATGATCAATGTTGAGCCATGGCAGATATGGTTCGACGAATCAAAGGCTAATGGTCTTATTAGGATTGGTGTTGTAATTAAGTCACCACAGGGGGTAGAAATCACAAATGGTTTCAGGAATGATGAAATTACTTGTTCCAATAATCAAGCTGAATATGAAGCTTTAATAATGGGATTGGAAATGCTCATTGGAATATAAGCTCATGCAGTTGATATATTTGGAGATTCTCAATTGGTATTCAACCAAGTGAAAGAAATTTTCAAATGTCAAAGTGCGAGCATATTACCATATTATGTTATTGCATTACATTTGCTTTCTCAATTTCAGATAGAAAATGTGACTTATATCCCATGGTTCATGAATAATAAAGCCAATGATGTAGCTCAAAAGGCTTCGAATTTCAGAAGGAGGAACGACACCCAATTAAACATAAGTCAAGAAACATATCAAAAATTAATACCACCTTTAGCTAAAAAAAATGTTGTGTTGGAAGTCAATCATAATGACTTACAAGATCAAAATTGGAGGCATCAAATCATGCAGTACTTAACTGGCCCATCTTCGAAGGCTAGCAGAAAGATTAAATTACAGTCTATGCAATACATAGTGTATGGTAATGCTCTTTATAAAAGGGGGACAGATGAGTTATTATTGGAATGTCTAGGGCCAAATGAGGCATTGACAGCTATGACTGAAGTTCATGAAGGCATCTGTGGTGCTCATCAGCCTGGTGTGAAGATGTGATGGTTGCTTTGAAGGCATTCCTACTATTGGCTAACCATCCTTAAAGATTGTATAGAGTATGCTAGAGGTTGCTAGGCATGCCAAAAGCATGGCATGATAAGACATGTACCAATAACTGATTTGCATGCAGTTGTGAAGCCTTGGCCATTTAGAGCTTGGACTATGGATATGATAGGGAAAATACATCCACCCTCTTCAATGCACCACTGTTTCATCTTAGTGGCCACAGACTACTTTACTAAGTGGGTCAAAGGTAAACCATATAAGGCTGTGGATCAAACTAAAGTTATTGGATTTATTAAAGATCTGATTCACAAGTTTGGTATCCCACAGACCATAACCGTAGATAATGAGACTATATTTGATGGAAAGATGGTAAAAAATTTCGCAGCAGAGTTTGGAATTAGTCTTGTTAATTCCACCGCTTATTATGCACAAGCAAATAGTCAAGCAAAATTATCCAACAAGTTCTTGAAAAAAGGAATACAGAGAGTTGTGAAAGACAATCCTACGGATTGGCATAACTTATTGTTGGATGTATTGTGGGCTTATAGGACTTCTCCAAGATCAAGTATAGGAGTTACTCCTTATGCGTTAGTATATGGACATAATACAGTGTTGCCTGTGAAGATTAACATTAGGTCATTGGTGGTGAAATGCCAGGACCAGTTAGCTTCTGAGCAGTACCATCAAAGCATGTTCTTGAAATTAGAAAATGTGGATGAAGCTAGAATTTTGACATTAAATAGCATTTTCTTCCAAAAGAAGAAGGCAGCCAAAAACTATAATAGGAAAGTCAGGCACATTAGCTTTGATGAAGGTGATTTGGTATGGAAGACAATACTTCCAATAGGAATTAAAAGTCATAAGTTTGGCAAATGATCACCTAATTGGAAAGGTCCATATCAAATTCATAGAGTTTTGTCTGGGGGAGCATACCATTTAAGAAATCTGAATGGATATGTGTATCCTAAGAAAATTAATGGCAGGTACTTGAAACCTGCTTATCTAACTATGTGGGAAACACAAGGAGTGTAGAAAATACTAAACAAGAGAAGCATGAAAACACTCAAATAATAAATAAGGATTTCATTTCATAAAGAATTAAGTACATGCAGCCATAGACTGGCCCAAAAGTCAGTACAATGCTTTAGTTGTTCCCTTATAATTGATTCTCTACTTTAAGGGATGGGAACAATTGAATGGTTATAGCCATGTCTTGCCTGCGGTCAGTTAGCCCTTGATTGGTAATCTGCAGTTTTGCAGCAATTCGATCCAAGACTAAGTTAACTGCTACTAATTCCTCTTTTAATTGAGTTTTTTTCTCCAAGAGCTAAATGCGAAACTGAGAAGCGGAGGAATGTTGTCCCTTCAATTCAGATACCTCAGTATGTATATGGGAAACAAATTCCTTGTTTTTTAGTAGCTTCTCCTCTACAGCTTTGGCAATATGGCAAATGTTGACATAAAAATCTATGGTAGCCTCTGCCTGGGATAAGTGGCTTGAAATGGCCATGTTGGATTGCTTAATGACTTTGCAACATTGAAGGAAACCATTATTAAGTATGGGTCTTTGTAAGGCTTTGAATGAGATCCTTGAAAATGATGTCAGCAATTCCAAACAAATGTCTAAGTCCAGTGGAGGCAAAGAAACCCTGCTGATAGTTAGAGAGCTCTTAAAAATTTCCAAGAGGAAATCAGCAAGGGCCAATAGCTCAGCTTCACTGCTGGCTGCTGAAGTGGCTGAAGATGTGTCAAAAAGACTAGCCAGTTGGGCTTCAAAAATGTCTATCTCTTCCATTGACATCGGAGGCATGAAGAGGTCTGGAAGAAGTGGTTGCATAGGGATAGGAGAAGAGGTTGAAGTATCCTTGGCAGTGTCCATAGTCCTGGCCACCAATAATCAAGGAAAGAAGGACTAGAGCTAGATGGTGGTGACAAAAAAGAAATTGGTAAGCTACCAGTATGTTCTTTAGAAGCACCAGCTATCACTGATGAGGTGACAATTAGGGCCTTCTCAGGGGATGAAGGAGCAGCCAGGATTGTAGGGAAAGTAAATTGGGCTAAGGTAAAGGTTAGATGAGGAAGATAGGGAGTTAAGCCCAAGGATAAAGGAATATGTATGCCGTGCCTCAAAAAAGGTATGGAAAGTGTAAAGCCAGGAAGTGGAAGTATCATTTGGATGGGCTCTATACTTAAAGACACTTTGGTGTTGATTTTCTTCCTCCTTTTTGAGGCTACCTCTAATAGTCTTTTAACTTCAGATAAGACTGAAGAAGCCATTGTCGAAGAAAGAGGTGGGGTAACTATTGCTGCAAGACAAGAAATAATAAGCAGTGGTAAGTTTTATTGCTGAAAACTTGGAAAGGAAATTACTAGAGAAGCTAAAGAAATTTACCAGCCTCGAAAGTGGTAGAAATGGTTGGAGAGCTACGAAGAGCATACTGTTCGACAGTTTGTTGCCTCATTGTAGTTTCCCTTTGAAATGCATCAGCAATAGCAGCTTCATTCCTTAATGTCTGTTGCTGTCTGCTTTTCTCATACCTTTGGAAAACCACCAATTCCTTGGATTACTCCCTCTCTACTGTCTTGGCGGCCGCCTGATGAGCAGGGTTATCATTGAAATCAGAGGGGGAGACTGTTATTTTCTTCTTCCTTTTAAGTGGTGTTTCTTCAGGTACTTCCTCCTCTTCAGGACTAAACACAAGTTTTCTCTTCTTTTGTTGTTATTGTTTGTCCTTACGAATGTTTAGGGCTTGAGCCCCTTGAGGAGAGTCTACTTGTAAAGTTCCTGTATTAAAAAGAAAGCCATTAGAAGATAAGCAAGGCATTATAAGCATCATAGAGGAAAGAGAAGGGAAAAAAATGGAAATGCATGCCTCTCTTTGAAGCAGCCCTAGTGACTCTGGAAAGAGGATGAGGAGAGGCAGCAAGATCAGTCTCTGTTACGGCAAGAGTAGGAGCTGAGATAGCAGCAGGGGCAGTAATAGTGGTCCCAGTCTTTTGGGATTTAGCTTGAGAGGGTACATCTAGTCTCACTAACAGATCTTTGGAAGGTATTGCCAGGAGCACCTCCATATTGGTCGTCCACCAATTTTGAAATCTTTTCAAAGCCGTGCCATGTGGGATAAAGGGGGTGAATTGAAACTCACTAAACTCTTGTAGCAATTTAAATCTTTCTTCTTCCAATTTGGTTTTGGATACCTTCAAGTCTCTGACTGTGAGATTAGTATTGGAGAGGCTACGAGAGGGATAGGAATTCCTTGAGTAAGCCTAAATTGTCTGGCAAATTGGGAAGGACAGTAAACTTCAGATATATATTTATAGGCTTGAAGATTCAAAGTACCAATAAACAACTCCCTTGGCAACAAGATAGAAGCCCACATATCCTTGTATAGCAAATTGGAGCATTTCCTGTCAGCCAAAAATGCCCTGAGCCAAGCTGGTCCTGTATTGGCTTCAAAGGGATAAAAGAAGGAAGGAGGTGGAGAAATTGGGAGTTGATGAAAGAAAGAAAAATAATAGGCAAAGTTTGAAGGGTATAAGGACATCCTGGCAAATTTCTCTCCGTAAGTAGTGGGTTCTTGTACCAAATATCTCAAGTACTTAGAGTGTAGACCAGAGAAATATGCGAAGAGTCAGAGTTATAAAACCCAAAGCGGGCCTCCTTGGTTAACATCTAGAGGTTTCTCACAAAATTGGGAACAAGCCCTATAAACATGGCCTAAAACATAAGGAGCCAAGGCTATCCTTCTCTTTGAGACAAGAGCCTTGGCAAATGGGGCAAATTCAAGTATAATCCGCTGAGATAAAGTACAAAAGAGAAATTTGCATAACCAATACAAAATGAAGGAAAAGAACACTTGGTCACCTACAGAACCTACCTTCTTGTTCTCATATTTTACAAAATCATTGAAGAAAGAGTTCAAGGGTGGGATGGTAAAGTTGACTGGAGGGTCTAGGTAACCAGGCGTAAAGGGAGCACCAAGTGGTAAGAGCCCTAAGAGATGGCAAATATCAAGAACGGTGGGGGCCATCATACCACATCGAAACTAGAAAAAATTAAAAGCTGAATTCCAGAAACAAAGGATTGTAGGAATCAAAAAAGGATCCTCAGGGATAATGAACCTGGAAAGGCAAAGGGCATCAAGAATATAGAGCTCCTGCAGATCCCGTTCTCTGGCAGAAACAACCCTGTTATACCACTCCTCCCATTCAACCCTCAATGTGGGCCAGCAGCGGTGGGGGCGGTTTATCCTCCAACTTCCCCAATCAAAGCCCCCTTCGTAGAGTAGACAATGATTCTCTAGACAAGGATACAAAGCAGGAAGTTGAGCTGGGGGTTCTCTGAAGATAGGTCCTAAGACATATTTCTGTTGTTCATTATGGCGAGGAATAAAGAGGCGGCCATCTATGTTACTCGGTTCACCAGCTTTGAGCTTTGATATCTCTTCGTCGATACACCTCTGTAAAGCCACGGATGGGCTCACGTGTTCCACAACTGGCACTTTCAAGGAGGAAGAAGCCATTAACAAGAGCTTTCGGAGGACGAAGCTGAGAAAAGAGTAAAGAGAAGGAGAGAGCGATAGAAATGAAGGGTTTGTGTTTCGGGCAAGCAAGTAACAAGTAAGTTAAAAGCGCAAAGGGAAAGGGTTTTTAAACCTTTCTGTTCGAAGGATGCCCAATCTATCTAAATGGATAAAAAGACTCGAGATAAATTGTTTGGCTGATTTTGGAACCCATATGAGTTTAAGACCATGTCTTAAAATTCGTAGGAGTCCTAAAAGTACAACATGAAAAGTTTCTCTCAAAGGTGACTGTTTGGATGGGAAATGTATCTTAAACAATTAGATTGGTTTCGAAGACAAATATTTGGCTTCGAAAACAGATATTTGGCTTCGAAGTCAAGATTTGGCTCCAAAGTCAGATGTCAAACAACCAACTAAGGCTTTGAGAGCAGAAGGTTGATTTAGGTTGGTCTGCTTCAAAGAGATTGGAGACTTATTCTTAGATTTCTTGTGAAAAATGAAATCCTTCGAAGTGAATTTTGAAGTATTTTGTAGCTAGAATTTGATTCTTATTTGATGTTTTAGACTTCAAAGTTGCAGAGCCAGTACCGAGTCAAGTAAGAGATCAAGATCCAAAAGGACCTGCCTGAACATGGAAAATTCCTTTTTGGGATTCTCAGTCAAAGCAAACCTTTTTGGAAGGCAGCATTATTACTGAGTACTTCGAAGTACTTAAAGGTAACTTTGATACAAAGGTTGGTCAATTCAAGGCTGTTGAAATTACGTTGACCATGTGATTGGAATGAGAAGACCTAAGGCAAAAATTGTTAATTATATTCCATACTTCGGAGATGTTCAAATCAAGTTTCAGATATTCCATTGGAAGTGTTCAAATCAGGCTTCGAAGGAAATTTTTTTGGTACATTCGAAAATCTAATTTTATTTTATTGATATGTAAGTATTTACATTAGAAAGCCTTATTGGCTAGAAATTCAATCTCATAAAAATAAGGAATAGAAAGAGTAACAAGTTCATTAAATTTGACGTAGCAATGTTCAATGAACTTATGTTCTTTCTTTATTCTACTTTCTATCCTATCAAAGTTGGGTTGTTGCAAATGGTATGATCTTATTTAGTGAAAAAGTTGTTTAGTTTTCACCTCGAATTCTATCTCTTTCAGACCTTGTTCCATTTTGTCCATATTGAGATCATCCCAGTATGCTGAGTTCTTATTTTTGAAGTCATTATATTCTTCAATGAGGTTCTCTGCTTCGTACTGTACTTGAATTCGGTTAGTTGTTATTTCATCCAAAGAATTACTGGTAGCCAAAGAAATTTTGTACCAATGGAGAAGGAGTGGAAGTTGGTCCAAAAAAGTTTGAAGTTCTGCCTGGGAAATGGGGTTGAGAACATGACCCTGAGTCATAACATCGCAGGTCCATTTGAAGTTCTTGAGAGAAATTTCATCTCCAAGAAAATTGAAGGGTAGGTGAGAGAAGGCAGCCAGCAAAAGTTGAGCTTGATATCGCTCAAAGGCAGTTGGAAGAGCGGGAGGTTGGTAGGAAGGAAGAAATTGATTCTCGAAAAAAAGTAAGTTTCAATTCCTCCATTCAATGAGGATTTTGAGGAAGATGAGGTGTAGAGGGATCTATGGGGGTTGTTCACGCATTCGAGCTAGTCAATGGAGCAAAGTTTGGCCCTCTTAGCCAAAAATGATGAATTGTATCCCTGTGCTTCGTTAAGATGAGGAGTTCCTTGCACTATCTTTGTTGGCATAGAGGATGTGTACCATGCCACAAGAAAGTTATCTTCCAAACTGCGTTGGTGATCAATGGGTACATAGGGGTAAACCACTGAACTTCGAGCAAAAGGGGAAACAGAAAGGGGATCATCGAATTCTACAAATCAATGGTGAATCTGCTCCCCTAGTTCAGATTCATCAGGTTTTGGCCAACTTTCCCAGCTAGAAGACTTAGAGGAAGAAGAAGCAGTTGTATCCCATGAAGAGAGTGTTGGGGCAGAAGAGAAGCTTCCAAGATCCATTTTTGCAAATGCTTGGTCCAAGGGTTTGTAATTGGCAAATTTTTGGTCTAAAGGTTGGTAATTTGTAAAAGCTTCCATGACTTGTATAAATGGAGGCGGATAGGTGTAACCGATAAATACATTGAAGCTTTTTCGAGGCCTGTAATCATCTTCCATAGACTCCTCATATGCTTGATCAATGTAAGAGAAGGTGTGATTGGCCATTGGGGATGTACCAGTCTTTTCCTTTACTCAAAGAATGGAAGTGCAAGATACAAGGATTTAATGAAGTTCACTGCTTTATTATTCAAAAACGATTATGCTCCCAGAATGTGTAAAGTCTATGCACGTCTTAGAACGTGAGCAAATTGCACTAGTTCATTAATATCACCAAGTATTGGGTATATTAGTGCAGGGGGTAATGTTGGTTGTATAATTTGTAAAAGCCAATCACAATTTAACACGTGGCACGAAGGGGACAATTTGGGGAGTTAATACAAGTTGTCAATCGAAGTCAAACACGTGGCAATTCATATTGGTAACAATGGACCTGCGTAGCACTGGAACAATCACGAGATACAAGATGTTGTGGCTTAACGGTTACTCACAATGTTTAAATTCAAAATCAGGAGGGAAGCTTAACTGCAAGAGTGGCGCAGTGGGACTGACTGTGAGGGAGCATGTTCAGCAATCATGGAAGGACATTTTGACGTTTGGAAGCCCACTTCGACAGCTATCATTAAAGAGTATAAATAACAGAGAAGGCCCCAGAATGAGGGACCCAAACTCAGATCCAAAAACCAGTTTATTTACTTCATATTTCTTTCTAGTTTTACAGTTCTTTACATTTCTGCACTTCAATCCTATACTGCACTTCATTTTCTATGAGTAATTTCAAATAGCTTATTGTTGTAAACCTCTACAAGACTGAGTCAGATCATTGTAAGTTTTCATTTACTTAATGAAATTCAGATTCTGAAATTGTTCTTCACTTCTTATTATTTACTAAATTCTCCTAAACAAGCCACCAGTAAAAGTCCTCTTCATTGAGGCAGAGAGAACTAAAACACAATCGTTTGAATATTGGTTGGCAATTAATATTCTGTAAGGACTAATTAATCCTTGCTGACACACTCTAAATTATATTATTAATCTTCGAAAGCCAAAAAAATCAACACATGTATTTTATGCCCCATTCACATCGGTGCAATGTGTTTATAGAACAGGAAATGACCTAAGGTGGGGGTGTGGAAAGTTTATTTATTGGCTAAAAAAGTCATTTACTCTTTCAATTTTTTTTTGGTTTTAGTGATTTTTTTTTTCAATTATATTAAAGTTTTTTACTTCTGTCAGTTCGTCTTATATAAATGAATATAAAAAGCCAAAAAAAAAAATTAAAAGCCAAAATATACATAAAAACTCTACCATTTTTTACTTATTTTTTTGTCTTTTCTGAAAATTTTTATTGAACTGAATTTAAAAACTTAATTTTCTTTAAAAAAAATCACTAAATGAGAAAATAAAATTAAAAAAAAAAAAAACTTGTCGGGAGCTTTTTTTTATTGACTTTCTCGTATCTGTTATTTTAGTTGTTGTTTACCGTGCATCCAATATTGGCTTGTTTTTGATAATTCGGTTAAAAGTTGTTTTTTAAAATTTTTAATTTTTTTAAATTATAAAATCTCTTTATTTTTTTACATATATATTTTTTTAAATTAAAAAGATTAAAAAATTAATTTTTAATCTACTTAGCAAGCCATTGTACAGTGTCTACACGTAAGAAATCATAGGACATGTCCCAACAAAAATCTTATGATACTTTCACTGAACTTAAAATTTTTTACTAGTTGATAAGACTGCCAAGTTGTTGGCTGTCTCACCCTCATATGATAAGACTACAAGTTTGTTTGATTGTTTGTTTATTTTTTAGTTGAGCATGGTTCTGTCCAGTCCACAATCGAATTGGATCGTATTGTTAGGTTTGTGGAGGTCTATTACGGATTTCGTTTTGATAATTTAAATCATTCAATATATAGAATTCGTTGAGTACTATATACTTATAAAAAATTATATTGATCGGATATCGATAGTTATGTGATCAAAACAGATTTTTGTCAACTGTTAATTTATTCACCGTCCATTTTTTTTATACAAAACTGATTTGATCACATAGCTATCGATATCCGATCAACGTGATTTTTTATAAACATATAGTACTCGACGAGTTCTACACATTGACGATTCAAATTATCAAAACGGGACCCGTGGTGGGCCCTCACGGACCCAACAGTACGGTCCAGTCCGATTGCGAACTGGACAGAAGCGACTCCCTTTTTAATTTAACTTTGAAATTTTTAGAACAATTATCTAAAATTTTATTTTTTTAAGTATAAGGATAATAATAATTTAAAAATTATATTATTTCTATTTATTTACCTATCTATTCATTTGTTTATCGATATTTTTACTACAAGTTGTAATCAATAACTTTCGAATATTTTGACCACGTTAACTCGTCAGTAACAATAATCAACTATTGACAATAGTTAATGATTGATAATAGTATGTGAGAATATTGTAACCATAATGACTATATTCATTAAACATATCCTTGACACTAAAACAAAATAATCACTGAATTTAATATCATATATACCTATAAAAATGAATTTATTATTAATTTTTTCTTTTTTTTTTATCACTATGGATTTTTGTAGTAACTCTTGTGCAACTAATGTGGTCACCGCGGCCAAAACCATGTAAATAGTTGTTCATTAGACCACCTCACATCTAGAAGAGGGATTTTGATTCTCTCAATAAATTTTTTTATATCATTTTATATGATTAAAGTGTATCATTAAAATTTAAAATTAATAGTTATAATTAAAAAAAATGAATCATTTTTTATTTAAAATAAAGATATGTTGTGAATTTTTAAGTGTCATTGATTATGAAAGGGAAATCTCCATTCTGAACTAATCATGTAGTAGGGAGAGATTTTTTAAGTGAAGGACAGAGTAGATTGGAAAGAAGAATTCTCTACCTACCTAGATGACTAAAAATGTATCATTTATAGCTTGATACACCTCTATATTTTTAATCACCTCTGTATTTTTTTTAATTTTTTTGAATCATGTTATAGATGATGTATGAAAGCATGAAGGCAAGGGTGGAGAATGTAGTTGAGAGAGGGAAGGTTGGGGATGAGTACATCACTAACCAACACCAGCGTGAGGCTTTCAACAAATGGACTTCTCAAGGATTTATTCGTCAAGACCATCTTACTGTTATTCAGGTTAATCTACCATTCTTATACAATTTTACTGTCTCTTTCATTTCGAATTTTTTTTAATGTTTTGTTTGGATCTTAAAAGTAATTTATAAAAAGGAATAGAAAAGTATAAGGGGGGAAAATGTTGTTTGGCAGGGACGGAATTAAGATTTCATAATCAGAGGGGCTAAAAGAAAAATAATTTTTTTTCACCATATACACAAAGCACATATATGTATGTATATATGATATATAAATTATATATACATAAAAAAATTAAAATACTATAGAAGCAATTTCTAATATGATGAATAAATTTTTTTTTATGTAAAATAGAAAGAGAATTCAAGATAGAAGAAGAATGACATATATATTTTTTATACTGGGGAACTACTTTATATATAAAATGATATATATATATTTAAAATTCTATGACAAACAACAATATTTACAAACATAGAGAAGTCATGACCCTCATAATTTTCTCCTAATTCCGGCCTGGTTGAGGGTGAAAGTGGTGCTTGGTTTGAGATAGTAATTCCTTGGACAAGTCTACTTAATTTAAGAGTAAGCAAATTCGGGGGAAAAAAATTATATTTTTATAATTTAATCTAGGATTATTTGAAAACACACACTTTTAAAAAGGTGTTTACTATAGATAAATTATGATATTTGTGGTGTTAATTACTACAAATGTCATAATTAAATTATTTTCATTTATAATTAAAAAAAAAAACATAATGAGTCATAACCAAATACATATAAAGCATAATCAAAATGATCATCACAATAAATCATAACCGACATCACAATAAATTATAACCAATAGTTATAACTAAACACTAGGGATAACAAGAGTTCATAATTAAGTTAATTAACACCACAATAGATTATAACCAAAAATTACAAAAATCATAACAAAACATATATTATAGAATTTTCTTTTAATATATTATATGAGATAAAATAACACACTCTTAAGATACAAATTTAATCATAAACTTTAATTGGATGTGGTCTAAATCATAACGAAAAAATTCTGTCGCAAAAAGGCCACTTTGCCGCCGCAAAAAAAAGGTAACGGCAACGTGCCGTCGCTAAAATCTTTTTGCGACTCTCTTTGTTGCGACCCCCACTTGCCGTTGCTAAAAGTCATTTACCGTGACAAAAAATCTTTTGAGACAATATTTTAAATATTTACAAGGGCGCTTTTTTGATAAGTCCCATTTATAACTATTTAGTTCCATAAAACCCAAACTGTTTCTGAATATTCCATTAGGTCCAATAAATGTAAATGGACGAAACAACCCTCTCCGTCTCTCCCGCATGTAACTGATTCTTCAAAACCCATTCCTATTACAACTATTCAATCCACAAAATTTCCAAAAACGAAAACTCAATCCACAAAACGATACTCACATCGCCTCCAAAAACCCTAGAATCACATCGCCTCGTCGTCCATCGTCCTCCATCCTCCTCGTCGTCCATCGTCCTCCATCGTCCTCCATCGTCGACCATCTGCAAAGGTTCACATCGGAAGGAGCGTGCTTCGTCGTTCGGAATTCCTGTCGTCCCACTGAGTTTTCCATACCGACCAACAATGACGAACAAAAGTAAGCACTAACATTCCACCTTCTGGTTTTCCGGATTTCAAATCATAAACACAGATGTTTTCGGATTTGATTTTGTAAAAATAGATGATGTCAACATTCACATAAGCGTTGATTCTTTGAGTAAACTTACGAGAGTATACACTTACGATGAGTTTACACTTACGATGGTTTACATCATAAGCGTTCACATTAAGGTCGAACCCCCAAACTTCACTCAACCTTTGTTATGGAATATGATGTAAACATTCACATTGTGAAATCAATGTGAAACTTGTTTGTCTTATTGGGTCTTGTTTGGTGCTGTTGTCATTTTCGGAATTTATTTTGCAAACATGGATGATGTGAACATTCACATCATGTGAATGTTCACATTAATGTCAGAACCCCCAAACTTCACTCAACACTGTGATGGAATGTGATGTAATATTTACATTGGGATATAAATGTTGGACTTATTTGTGTTGTTGGGTTAATGTTTAGTGCTGTTGGTTCCCCCCTTTGATTTTTAGCAAATTATAACATAATGTAATCATCCATGTAAAATATTCACATTGCCCAGTAGCTGTTGTCATTTTCGGAATTTATTTTGCAAACATGGATGATGTGAACATTCACATTAGTGTTGATTAATGGGTAAACTTACAGCAGTAGACACTAATGTGAATGTTCACATTAATGTTAGAACCCCCAAACTTCACTCAACACTGTGATGCATTATGATGTGAATATTCATATTGCCCAATAAATGTCCAAGTTGTTTGTGTCATTGGGTGTAGTTTGGTGCTGTTGGTTCCCCCCTTTTGATTTTGCTCACATTGGCTAGTAAATGTTGTCATTTTCTGAAATTATTTTGCAAACATGGATGATGTGAACATTCACATTAATGTAAACATTCACTTCACGCAACACTGTGATGCATTATGATGTCAATATTCATATTGCCCAATAAATGTCCAGGTTGTTTGTGTCATTGGGTGTAGTTTGGTGCTGTTGGTTCCCCCCTTTTGATTTTGCTCACATTGGCTAGTAAATGTTGTCATTTTCTGAAATTATTTTGCAAACATGGATGATGTGAACATTCACATTAATGTAAACATTCACTTCACGCAACACTGTGATGCATTATGATGTCAATATTCATATTGCCCCGTAAATGTCCAGGTTGTTTGTGTCATTGGGTGTAGTCTTGGTGCTGTTGGTTCCCCCCTTTTGATTTTGCTCACATTGGCTAGTAAATGTTGTCATTTTCTGAAATTATTTTGCAAACATGGATGATGTGAACATTCACATTAATGTGAACATTCACTTCACGCAACACTGTGATGCATTATGATGTGAATATTCACATTGCCCCGTAAATGTCCAGGTTGTTTGTGTCATTGGGTGTAGTCTTGGTGCTGTTGGTTCCCCCCTTTTGATTTTGCTCACATTGGCTAGTAAATGTTGTCATTTTCTGAAATTATTTTGCAAACATGGATGATGTGAACATTCACATTAATGTAAACATTCACTTCATGCAACACTGTGATGCATTATGCTGTAAAAATATTCACATTGCCCCATAAATGTCCAAGTTCTTTGTGTCATTGGGTGTAGTTTGGTGCTGTTGGTTCCCCCCCTCTGAAATTATTTTGCAACCATGGATGATGTGACCATTCACATTAATGTAAATATTCACATTGTGACATCAATCTCCTATTTCTGTGTGTTATTGGGTGTTGTTTGGTGCTGTTCCTTCCCCCTTTTGATATTTCACAAATTATAACATAATGTGGTCACCCATGTCAATATTTACATTGCCTTGTATGGCTGTCGTTTTTTATTTATTTTGCAAACATGGATGATGTTAACATTCAAATTAGTGTTGACTACTGGGCAAACTTACATCAGTAGACACTGATGTGAACATGCACATCATGAGAATGTTCACATTACTGACAGAACCCCCCAAACTTCACTCAAACTTACAGCAGTTGACACTGATGTGAACATTCACATCAGTCTACAATGATGTAAATGTTCACATTACTGTCAATGCTGGTTGTTAAATGTTGTTTGGTGCTTCTGGTTCCATATTCTGTGTTTCAGCCAATTAAATGTGCTAATTTGAACACACAGGTCTTCCCCAAAAAGTTGATGGCAAGCGAAAGCGAGGGGAATCCCGTGCCAAAACCCAGACTGATCAAATAGCTATTCCTGAAGAAGTTAACATGAAAAAAGTTAACTACCGGTCAAACCTAACAGGGTTGGTCAAACTCTTAAAGGATACAAAATTCACACATGGCCAACTCAAGTGCCTCAGGAAAACACCGTTCTGGCCACTATTTGACTGCTTGATCAGTAACGAAATCGACCTCAACCACTGCATGAAATATGATGATGTCATAGTACGTATAGTACAGACATTCAAGCAATCCAGTGGGAGGTTTTACATTGGAGATAAGAACATCCAGATTTTTAGGAGCGACGTGTCACTGATTTTCGGGGTGGACTGCGGCACCAAGTCGATGGACCTCTCGTATGGTGCAAAACCAACAACCGGCATCATACACCGAATGTGCAAGGATGTTAGTCGGTTATCTGCTGCCAAAATACGAGAAATTCTGAGCGAAGCGTTGAAAGGCACCAAAAAACATGACAACGAGGAGGTCGCAAGATTAGTTTGCATGTACGCATGCGTCAAGCTATTCTTCTGTAGATTCGGGCAAACAATTGGATGGGCTTTCTACTCATACATGGACCCATTAGAGAAGATGATCGAGTATGATTGGGCTGAGAGCATCCGGGCAATCTTGATGGGTTCATTGGGCCAAAACTGTGGAAAACCAGGCCGAGTCACCGGATGTGTGATGTTGTTAATGGTAAATCTCATAAAACTTATTCTATGTTTAATATGAACATTTATGTTTAATATGAACAGTTATGGGCTCTGGACACTCTAATGTGGATGTTAACATTTCTCAACACTGCTGTGGAAGGTGACAACAGTGATGGAAACATTCACATTACTGTTTCAGTAATGTACAAACACACATTATCAGATGCTGGTGGAAACATTCACATTAACAACAGCACTCACCATTAGAAAAATGTGAACATTCACATCAGTAATAGCAGTGACATTAACTGATGTGAACATTCACATCATTAGTAACACTTACCATTACGGAATGTGAACATTCACATCAGAAACATGGATCCCAATTAGCAGATGTGAACATTCACATCAGTGTTAATTGATGTAAAATTTCACAATACTGCCCCAGTGGTGTAAACATTCACATCAATGTTAATTGATGTGAACATTCACATTACTCATATTTGTTATTTGTTTCAGTACTGGCTGTGTGAGCATACTACAATCTTGCAACCCCGTAACCCCAATGCTATTCCACGATGCGTTAAATGGGACCTCACAGCCTTACATAGCAACATGAAGTCCATATCTTTGGCTAAGCTGGGGTTAAATGAGGTATAAGTACAACCAAATATATTGTGCCTATTCACATCATGAGAGAGGAACTAGCTAACTAACATACTGTCTCGAAATGCAGGTATACGGCGGCGAGCTAATGGCATCACCAACTGAAGCGAAGATGTACCGTCATTCAAAATTGAATGTGGAGCCCAAACCTGAGTTTTTGTCAAGTGCAGTAGCAAAGAAACATGAAAGCAATGAGGATCAAAGCGAAGACAGTCAACGTAGTGAAGATAGGGATGCATTTTCTGTCGATGCAACGGACCTGAATGATTTTGGACGTTATACCAACCCAAGCTGTACCGTCCACAATGCTGAGAAAGGAATCATCATAGCACAACCAACTGAACCCGACATTGTAGAAGTACTCATAGCAGAAAACCGAAAAGCTTGGGGTCTTGTACGGCAATGGGAAGCGAAATACAAACAATTGGAAGTATCTTGGGAATTGAGGGCAAGGGTGATTGCTGACCTTGAAGCCAAACTATTTGACCAATCAAGCCCATCCAATGTGCACATGGACATGAAGACTTGCATGGAGTTGAAAGATGCAGAAATTCAGCGGCTGACAAAGTTGGTCATCAACTTGGAATGTGAAAAAACAATAATTCAAGACCTTTTTGACGATCAGTCCGTCCACATCATCACTCAAGTTGAAGCACAGAAGACTCATGACAGCCTGAACAAGCATCCCACTGCAGAATTGGAACACATTGTCAGCCCCCCATCGAGGGTAAAGCGCATAAAGCAAAAGATAAGGAAAGAACACAGGTTGGACGAGTTTGAATACCCCAACCTGCCTGGTCAGAAGAAAGGAAAAGAGGGAGCCGAAGAGCAATCACATACAGTCCAAATTGCACAAGATTTAGACAAACAACCACAAAAAAAGCAGCCAACAAAGTCGAAGAAGTTAACCTTGAACAACAAACTGAAGGTCTGGGCTAACATGAACAAACTCAACAAGCAAAAAGTCCAAAGTTTGCACAAGAATGGCGGTGACGAGTAAGTGATCTTACATATCCCAAAATGTTTTTTTTTTTTTTTGGACCATGTTCACTTCACATACATATTTAATAAATTAGGTCATTTCATAAATGTGCAATGTTAACATTAACGTTTTCTGTAATCACAATGCACAGGTTGCTAGTGTGGCGAGGGGACTCAAAGACTAAAGATGTGTATTTTGATGACATCATACACATCATTAAGGAAGATTCAATAACAAACAACGTATGGGAACTGTAAATGTGTACAAAACACACACACACACACACACACACACACACACACACACAGAGAGTAAAGACACTGCAAAATAATGTACTGCCACCCCTCTGGTTCTGCAGGTGATAGATGCTTATGGTGAAATTCTACTTGAACTACAAGGCCTAGTCAACCCAAGTTTGGAGGATTCATCATTCATCTTTACAAGCACATGTTTGGTAACCACTAGACTTTAATGTTGATTATGTTTCAATACATGTGAATGCTCATCAGTAACATCACTCACCATTAGCATATGGAAGATTCACATCAATACTAGCACTGACATTAACAGATGTGAACATTCACATCAGTAACATCGCTGACATTAACAGATGTGAACATTCACATCAATACTAGCACTGACATTAACAGATGTAAACATTCACATCAGTAACATCGCTGACATTAACAGATGTGAACATTCACATCAATACTAGCACTGACATTAACAGATGTGAACATTCACATCAGTAACATCGCTGACATTAACAGATGTGAACATTCACATCAGTAGTATCACTAACCATTACGAAATGTGAACATTCACATCAGTTGTGTCACTCACCATTACCAAATGTGCACATTCACATCAGTAATATCACTGCCAATTAGGAAATGTGAACATTCATATCAGTAGTATCAGTCACCATTAACAGATGTGAATATTCACATCAGTGTAACCACTCACCATTACGTGATGTGAACATTCACATCACTTGTGTCACTCGCCATTAGCAGATGTGAACATTCACATCAGTTACATCAAACATTGATATTAAAACTGACTTGCATCATTGTATGCCCTTTGTGTGCAGAAAATCATGCAAGAGTACCCCCCTCATAAGAGGAATAAACTGATTGATGTACATATCAAGGAGTATCAAGGCCAGAGATTCTTAATCTTCCCAATACACGACAACTTCCACTGGACAATTGTTGTGTACGACGTGAAAGAGAATGTATGGAGGCATTATAACTCACTGCGCCCAAGAGAAGGCATACATGACCCACATATTGACAAAGCACAAATACTGGTAAGTGGCTGCCAAAAATATGTACTTGTCGTGACGTGTAATATTTCAAATTGGATGTATGCCTATGTTGGTTGGTGCCTAATGTGAAATTTAATTGTTGGCAGATGGACTACATCACAGCTTTGGTGCACAACGTTGGACCATCATCACCATTATGGACCAACTTATCAAGCCAAAATACTTCGAAAACAATCATATCAGTGGACATATGTCCTCAGCAAGCACCAAATTCGTAAGCCTAAAATCAATTTCTACACATGTTCCACAACCATAACCCACCTAAATTTCAAAAACTAACAACAAGTTCGCATTTTCAGGGTGGATTGCGGGCCTGCAGTTTGTTACATCATGAGGGCGCATGTATACCGTGAAGACATTGTTGCCAGCCTAGCTCGCTATGAATGGTGCCAAATAAGAGACTCATTAGTACACCTTTTCTTGAACCACAGAAAGACAGTGCAATATGAAAACCTATAGGTGGGGGTTGTCCACCTATCAACTTACCAAATCATTATCCACATTTAAGACAATTTAGTGTCAATATATTTTTCATATTGGAGCAGACTAGCTTAATTGTAAATCAAGTCTATATCACTGCTTGTACAGATATTTTTCATTCAATATATGTATATGCATTTTCAGACCTATTTTGCATTATTCATGCACTTTGAGATTGTAATTTTTTTTTTAAATGCACATGGCATGATGTGAATGTTCACATCACAAAATTATCATGCACTTTCTTCTGTTTTGAACCATACTAATGAATGTGAATATTGCTTAAAGTGTTCAAGTAACACAATATGGCAGGTCTGACTATGATATTTCTTAACACAAGTAAATAATCACATCTAATAATTTGATGATGTGAATATTCACATCATAACTTCTGATTATGCAAATGGCAACAACAATGTCGTGAATATTCACATCTTACGAGTTGATATTTCTTAACACAAGTAAATATTCATATCTAATAATTTGATGATGTGAATATTCACATCATAACTTCTGATTATGCGAATGGCAACAACGACGTCCTGAATATTCACATCTTATGAGTTGATATTTCTTAACACAAGTAAATATTCACATCTAATAATTTGATGATGTGAATATTCACATCGTAACTTCTGATTATGTGAATCGCAACAACAATGTCATGAATATTCACATCTTATGAGTTCATATTTCTTAACACAAGTCAATATTCACATCTACTAATTTGATGATGTGAATATTTACATCATAACTTCTGATTATGCGAATGGCAACAACGATGTCAAGCATATTCACATCTTATTTCAAAAATGAATATAACAATCCAATGTAAAATACAATGTTGAAATGGAAAAAAGGTACATCCTATATCGGCTCCGTGCATGACTTCCGATTATGGCTCCCCAACTTATCACATCTCCCGCACCTTATTTGCTTCAGTTTCTCACCCCTTGATGGGATCCTATTCTTCTTCGGCCTTCCGGGTGGTCTTTTCACAGTTGGCGGGTATATAGTGAAGTCCGTGGGATCAAAAGGCGGCTTCTCCACCGAGGGTATAGGGAATATGGCTCGAATAAGCCGCGATATGTCCGAACATGAAAGTAATGTTCCACACAATCATTGAGATTGTAGCGGCTCTTCTGAATGGCAATAACAGCATGGTCACATGGGAATCCGTTGATTTGCCATTTGAAGCAAGAACATGTACGCCTCGCGACATCAACTGTAACAGATGGTATCGAATGCACTTCAAACACATCCTCATTGGCTTTGCTAACTTGCCAAGCCCTGCTGTCATTGAATGAATCCATAAGCCTTGTTTCGAATGTCGGACAAATAAGCTCATTCCATTTGTTTGCTTGGTCACGCCTTGCAGACATTTGACGCATCAACTGAGTACGAATTGTGTCCACCATTTGAGTGATAGGAAGATTACGTGCTTCTTTAATCCAGTTATTGAATGACTCTGCCGCATTGGATGTCATCTCCCCATAACGCATGCCCCTGCACAATATCACAAACATTGTACAATATGGAATTTAACAGGTCTAACCATTGACGTTAACAGATGTCAAAATTCATAGTACTGTCATTAGAATACGCTGATGTGAACATTCACATCAGTGGATAATAATGTGACTGTTTACATCTGCTACCAGTTTATAATAATGTGAATGTTCACATTATATGCTTATTATGTTGCCAACTTAAACGATGGACAATATGTGAATGTTAACAAGAACAAAATATGACACGTGTCGACATTCATATCTGTAATACATTGCATGACTATTTGACAACTTAACAGATGTGAAGATTCACATCAGTCATCATTAGCAGATGTGAACATTCACATCATTTACAGTGAACATGAAACACAATTCGAATATTGTTACCATTCTAAATCGAAAATTCACATCGCTACCATTCTAAAATTCACAAAGATAAACACCTTAGGAAACTATTATTACCTGAAGTATGAATTTGCCCAGTGCTCAGGTGCCAAGTCCTTGAAAAAATTATGAGCTCGTTGTTTACCCTCCTCTTTTAATTTTGCAAGCTTTTCATGGAACCCTACCACAGTTGGCTCGTAGGCACAGTCACCCAAACTACTTACTAGGTGATCCCTGAATCCATTATCAATTCCTTTCATCCGGTCTCTTAAATTGCTCTTCAAGTGTTGTAAGCAATAACCGTGATGAGCCGATGGGAACACCTTTGGCATAGCTTCTAACAGACCAAGATTACGATCCGAAATAAAAGTAATATGGCGCTTCCCATCAACAACCTTCCCAAGTTCATGCAAGAACCACGACCAATTGGCCGTGGTCTCTGAATCAACAATCGCAAAGGCAACAGGAAACAGACCTACAACACAACACCAATACACAACTGTTCACAATATTCCAAAGTGAATAGAAAACAGTATAAACGAATCAGCTCATGTGAATGTTCATATCTACATTGCCCTATTTACTATTGTCATTTTTGGATTCAAATTCGTAAACATCAACAATGTAAACATTCACATTAACGACCATTCACAATTCATTGTGGATTGTTAAGTCACTGACAATGTTAACATTCACAGTACTGTTCATTAATGGATCAACTAACATTATTACACATTGAGGTGAATATTCACATCAATGTGTAATAATGTGAATGTTCACATTACTGTCATTAGCATACACAGATGTAAACCTTCACATCAGTGCGTACTAATGTCAATGTTCACATTACTTATAATTTACCAATCACTCTTTTGTCTAGACAATGCTGCTCAGAGTGAATATTGACATGAATAGACAGCTTAAAAAGATACTAACCATTGTTTCCGTCTTTCGCCGTTGCCGCAAGTAGCTGACCTTTGTACTTTCCTTTGAGGAATGTTCCATCCAGGAATAATAAAGGTCGACAAGCATTGAACCCAGAAATACATGCAGCGAATGACATAAAGAAGCGACAAAACTGTTGACTACTCACATCATAGTCAATATTGACATAACTCCCCGGATTGTACCGCATCACAGCATCCGAATACCACCGCAGCTGGTCAAACGATAACGAGTGATCTCCATGAATACCAGCCTTTGCTTTCTCCACACCCAACCATACGACATGGTAACTCACATCTAACCCATAATCCCTCTTCAAAATAGTCACTACATCACACGGCCGAGTCAACGGCTTGTCCCTGACAATTTCATATATGGTACTCGACACCAAATCCGAACTAACTCGCGGATTCTTTGATGTTCGGACATCCGTACCACAAGTATGCACATCATTATACCTCTTGATGTAGAAAAAATCATTTGCTCGTTGTGCTCTACAATGTATAGCCCACAAGCAGCCCCTCTCCTCCCGCATCGCGCACACAGCAGTAACTCTTGTTGTCTCGTTCTTCACGTATGTAAACTGAAACCCACATTGGATGGCATACTTACACAAAACGTCACGAAATTCTTGTGCACCTCCAACAAACCGTTGTCCCACATGCGTAATACCATTTGCCCAAGGGGCTGACAACAACACCTTCTCCTTATGGTGGCAAAATCTCTGTAGTGCATCAACTTCTTCCTCAACCCCCACACGCACCAATCCCAAACTACTTGACTGACCAATATCACTTTTCAACTCAACCACGACTTCTACATGTTGTACCCCCATTGATTTAGCAAGCAGTAACATGTTCTGAAATTCTTCATCATTCTCCAAATCACACCTATTAATCCCAGGTAATTTACAAAACAATGAAATAGAACCAGCAGACAACTCCCCCCATTTTTCACACAAACAGTCCACCAAACGCGAATAACACAATGCGCGGGCAACATTTATTACAGTGGTACTGCAACCATATGTACACACCAACATCATAAAGCTATCCATCTCCTGTAGAAAGAAAACAATACAACAATTAAAAATAATCCAAACCAATACGATATATTCACATTGTGCGAAAATTAGAAGCATACAAGTACAGTTTAAGTGTTAAATCCATATTCTTCACATGATATGAACACAATGTAAACATTTACATTGATAGAAGATCCACATTCATCACTAATCTCATGAACTCCCCTACAAAGTACCATGATGTAAACATTCACATTGGTCCATATACTCTCCATTATATCACTCACACAGAGCCTTCTTACGCAAAACTTAAAGTAAAATGCAAACATCGACATTCTTCACATAATACTAACAGGATGTAAACATTCACATTGTTCCACACACTCTGCATTATAGAATATCCACATTCATCACTAATCTGATGACATCCCCTCCACAGGACCACGATGTAAACATTCACATTGATCCATTTAATCTCAATTATATCACTCACGCAGAGCCTGATTAAGCAAAACTTGAAGTAAAATGCAAACATCCACATCTTACACGTAATACTAAGACGATGTAAACATTCATATTGTTCCATATACTGTGAATTATAGAGGATCCACATTCATCACTAATCTGATGACCTCCCCTCCACATGACCACGATGTAAACATTCACATTGATCCGTATAATCACAATTATATCACTCAGACATAGCCTCATTAAACAAACATCAAAATAAAATGCAACCATTGACATTCTTCACGTAATACTAACATGATGTAAACATTCACATTGTTCAATATACTCTGCATTATATCGCTCACACAGAGCCTCCTTATGCATACATCAAAGTAAAAGGAATATTAGAACATTCAACATATATCTGAATGACCTCCCCTCCAATGACCATGTATGATGCATGTAATTGAGAAAACAGAGCATCCAATCAATATTAATCCAAGAACAAAGCATCTGATCTATCCTACAATTCAAAACAAAAAGTGAACATGTATTCATAACTAAAAAGATTCTAACCTTAATCAGGCAAACCTACAGTCGTGCAGAAACTCAAAAACAACAGCTTCGAGGCAGTTATACTCCAGAAAATGACAGTCGTGCAGTCGTCCTCTTCACTTGAAAATCACCATACCAGAAGAACAACAACAATCGAACCCTAGCACATCAAACCCTCAGAACCATAGAACGACAACATGCAAGATAGAAACGAATCGATTTGAATTAGAAATAAAGAAACTGCCAAAATTGAATACCGAAATCACAGGAACGTGTTTTACGTATTGACACAATATTGACACAGTGTACATATATATATAAGGGCATAATAGTCCACGTATAAATATGAAATTAAAAAAATGGACTTTATGGAATAAACAGAAAACTACATGGGACTCATTGGGATATTATTTTTCTTTGTGGACTTATTGGGATAAAACATCTCTAGATGGGATTTATCAATAAATTTCCCTATTTACAATGTCATTTTACCGTTGCAAAAAGTCAAATTTTTTTGTAGTGTTTGACACTAGCTTCACATCAATGTGTTTACAATCACTACACCTCTGTAATGAATAGCAGGCTTTGTTGGAGATTGGGAGAGACACGGACATCACAGGCGAATCAATGCCAAATCTTATGGGGTAATTACCAATTAGACTTATTTACTTTTATGTTCTAACTAAAATTTATCACTATAAAAATAAGAGATTGATAAATTTATCACTATAAATTTATTTATAAAAACAAAGAGATTGATAAATTTATCACTATAAATTTATTCATAAAAACAAGAGATTGACAAATTTATCAGTTGATAAATTTATTTTTATTTTTTTTTTAGAAAGGTCAATACAAATAGAAGCTAAACAGATTCAGTGCGAATGAGCCTACATAAAACAACAGGCACCTCATTCCTCCAAATTCTCTTACCGGTCACATGACCCACCATTCGAGCCAGCCCGTGGGCAGCCTTATTTCCATTGCGCAACACAAGTGAGCAACAAAAAGAGGTGAAGCATCGGCTTGTACACACAGCACCTTGAAGAAGATGGCCAAACGAAGAGAGCATTTGATCCTCACTGTGAAAGGCTTTAATAACGGATGAAGAGTCCCCCTCCAAGTGAATATGCCGCAGACCCAGTTCTGCTCCAAACGCAACCGCACTTGCCACTGCGAAAGCTTCAGCACAATCAGCATCAACCCAATGTGGCAATCGTTCCAACATGGCTGCAAGAACTTTACCATGAGGCTCCCGAACAATCACACCCACCCCAATGGCCTCCAGAGCACCAAAAGTCACCGCATCGAAATTAATTTTAAACACACCAACTGGCGGTGGCCTCCAACTCGACGGACTAGGACAGATCCTCAATCCTTGAACTTGGGCTCTGACTTGACAGAATTCTTGTAAATAAGCACACACTCGCTGCACAATCCCTGTCGCAACCCGCTTAGCATTATTGAAGATAGCTTGGTTTCGAGCAAACCATAAGCCCCAACACAGTGCAAAAAACGACCCCAAGCCTGCCTCATCAACTTGTTTCGCAACCTCAACGACCCAATGGTAAAAATCATACCCCACTCCAATATCGGTAACGAAAGGTAGAGGACTAGCAGCCCATACTTGTTGTGCCACGTCACATTCCTTAACACAGTGCATTAACGTCTCCACAACTTCGTCACAACAGTCACACCCAAGGTCAATAGGCACTCGGCGTTGCCATAGCCGGTCCCGGGTTGGGATAATATTCAAGCAAGCCTTCCATGCAAAACCCTTGATCTTGTTCAGAATTTTTAAGTGCCAAAACCCTTTCCAAAATCGTCGGTTGGCTTCCCCTCTATTGGACAATTCCGGATATGATCCAATTCTGGACAGGTTCATTTGTAAATGATAAGCCGACCGAACTGAAAACCTCCCATCACGGGTATAATGCCAAATCAAAGTGTCAGAAGGCAGGCAAGGGCTAATAGGAATTTTTCGAATCACTTCCACATCAACAGCCAGAAAATGGTTCTGAAGTTTGCCCAAATCCCAACACTTACGGGCTGAATCTATCAAAACACTTACCGTAGTACCATGATGAAGAGAAAGAGGAGAAATGGGAAGAAAAGAATGGCCCCGAGGCAACCACCTATCGCCCCAAATTTTGACAGTGTGCCCGTCCCAAATTCTCCATCGTAAACCGGCCATCAACAAGGGTCGAGACTTGAAAATACTCCGCCATGTGAAAGAGGGATTGCACCCCAACTCTGCCTCCAAAAACGTCGAGGTCGGATAATACTTGGCCTTCATCAACCGAGCTAATAGCGAGTCATGGGACTAAAGGAGGCGCCATCCCTATTTGGCCAACAAAGCATTGTTAAAATCCGCCAACTGGCGGAAACCCATACCTCCCTCCCACTTCGGGCGACATAAAGCTTCCCAAGATGTCCAATGAATTTTCCACTTATCACCACTTTGTCCCCACCAATATCGACACACCATGGAGTCAATCTCAGCATAGAAAGTTTCTGGGAGTTGGAAACACGACATAACATAGGTAGGAATGGCTTGAGCCACAGTTTTTATCAGAACCTCTCGTCCCGCCACCGAAAGAAATTTTTCCTTCCATCCACTAATCCGTTTCCAAACTCTGTCCTTGATGAAATTGAACACTTCTTTTTTGGATCTACCAAGAAGGTATGGTAAACCCAAGTATTTACTAGATTCAACCATTCTACCAACATTTAGAAGTTGTCTCAACTCCTCCTTACTCCCAGCTTCCACATTAGCACTGAAATAGATGGCAGATTTATCAAGATTTATTTTTTTCCCAGATGCAATCTCATACTCCATCAATAAGGCCTGAATAACTAGAATCTCCGCTGGTTTGGCCACTCCAAAAAGCAAACTATCATCAGTGAAAAATAAGTGAGAAATGCGCGGTCCCCCTCGGGTAATGGCCATACCATTAAGACAATGATTTGACACTGCCCTAGTAATCAATGCCGACAACCCCTCAGCCCACAACACAAAAAGATATGGCGACAACGGATCCCCTTGACGAATACCCCTTGTCGGACGAAACTCCACTGTCGGCTGCCCATTAATCAATACGGAGTAGGACACCGTTGAAATACAACTCATAATAAGCGCAACAAATCTAGACGGCATACCCATACGCTCCATAACCCCTTTAAGAAATCCCCACTCAACACGGTCATAGGCTTTGCTCATGTCAAGCTTGAGCGCAAAACATCCCTCTTTGCCATGTCGTTTATTTTTCATAAAATGAAACATCTCAAAAGCTGTCAAAACATTGTCACTAATCAATCGGCCCCCAATAAAAGCACTCTGATTTGGGGAGATCACAGATGGTAGCACCACCTTCAACCTGTTGGCCAGCACTTTGCTCACAACTTTGTAAATCACATTACATAGGCTAATAAATTTCAAAAATAAGACCTATTGATAATTTTCCCAAATCTTATCTATGTATCGGTTGGTGCTCTCAATGCCCTTGTAAGTTTTTCCTTCTCTTTCTCAGCAATTTTGGGTATGGTATACTCATCTGATGGCTTTCATGACTTTATTTTTGTTTTGCCTAACAAAATGAAATATATATATATACCAATTCATAATGATGATGTCACGTGATATTTTATTGAAAAATGCAATCCTTCTAAATAAATTTATATTGAATTAATTATGAAAATGACACAGTAGTGATAATTTTGTATATAAAATACCATTTTGATGGGTGTTAAGTTTCAAAATAATAGGCTCACAACTCAACTCATCATTTTGTACATATTTTGCATGGGTTTAACTTATTTCAAGTTGGCTATTTCAACTTAAAAGAGTATTTGGGCTTGTTAGGTTCATTTTGGAATCGATTTTGATAATTCGAATCATTCATTTTTTAGAATTTGTTGAGTAAACTATTCATGTAAAAAATCAAGATAATCGAATATCAATAGTTATATATTTAAATTAAATTTGTATTATAAAAAATAAATTGATATTCTTTTTTTTTTTCTTGTATTTTGATTGAAGAAATTCAATTACATCGAAACAGAATCAAGCAGATTAGCGAGCTCTAATCGAGTGTGCCTGACCCAATCAAGAGGGAGGGAACCCCTAAGCCCAGCTCTAGCAACCCAATGAGCCACATCATTTGCCTCTCTTGGGCACCACTTGCAGGACCAACGGCAAAATGGATGATTATTTTTAAAATTATATTTATCGTTTATTTTTTTTAAATAAATATGATTTAAATTTATAGTTATCGATATTTAATTATCTTAATTTTTTACATTAATATTCTTCTCAACGAGTTTTAAAAAACGAATGATTGGGATCATCAATATTGGTTTCAAAATAAGTCTACCAAGTCTAAATGCTCTCTCAAATTAAGATGACAATTTGAGAAAAACCAAACCATGTATATATTTTATGTTTGTATATCATTACACTATTTTATCCGTATTTTTAAAAAAAAAAAATTCTTTTTCTAGAATTAAGATTTCGTCCCAAAAACATACTAATCCCTCTCTTATGCTTTCATAGATTTTAAAATTTTTAAATTAAAAATTAAATGATGTGATTATAAATAATAAGATTAGGAGACATTTTTTAAGGCAAAAAATTCCAGCTCCTTTTCCATAAAGTTTCACGTTGCATATGTACTACAACAATCATTTGTCCAGTCACCTCTGAATAGAAGTGAATGCCCCTGTTGAGAGAGATTCAATTACAAATGATCGATGAGCATATTTACCTAAGGAAAATCATTTAGAAATCAAATTTTTACACAAGAACTTATTATTTAGATTAAAAGTATGAACTATAATAATGAATATAACTTAAAATGATGGGTCAGAGCCTATAACAAAAAAAAAAAAAAAAAAAACTGTACAGTTAATTATCTCTTAAATCTTCTTTTGTAAGATTAAAATAAAGCAAAATCTTTAAGATTCTAAAACAGCACTTTTAAATTTACATCGAAGTGAATTGTTATATACCATTTATTGATTTGTTAAAGAATGAACAAATTAAGACCCAATTTTGTGGTGTCTTAAGACTGACATCATTTAACATAAAACATATATATAGGTTGCTTCAAAAATAAATAAATAAAAGCTAAATTATAAAAACACCTTTTGAAATTTTCTTAAAATACGGATTGATCTCTGTAGTTTAAAAAATTACAAATATCCATTTATTAGAATTTTTTATTTAACAAAATTAACTGAAAAAATAAAATTCTTAAATACTCTCTTATACAATGATAAAATTACTTGAATTAAAATAAATTTATAACATCATTAAAAATTATTAATTGACTTGATGTTTTATTAATAAAATGTACAATTTATAATGAAATTAGAAATTTCAAAGGGCAGATATAATTTCCAGAATTACAAAGACAAATTGTATTTTAAGCAAACTTCAAAATATGTATGTATGATTTATCCGCCAATAATAAATAATAAGTTGCTGATAATGTTTTTTTAATTTTAAGTTTATTTATTTATTTTAAAGGTTCGAATATCAGCAATCATGACAAATACTCCTATAATCCTGACCCTAGATTGTGACATGTATTCCAATGATCCCCAAACACCTCACCGCATGTTATGTTTCTTCTCAAACCCTAAACTTAGGCCCAATTTAGGGTAGGTTCAGTTTCCTCAGATCTTTCATGGGCTCAACAAGGATGATATTTATGCTTGTGAGTTTAAAAGCTTGTTCCAAATCAATCATGTGGGATTGGACGGCCTGCTAGGCCCAAATTATGTTGGGACTGGATGCTTTTTCTCTCGCCGAGTTTTTTTTGGAGGCCCATCATCTTTTCTAGCACCTGAAATCCCCGAATTGAGGCCGGACCATGTTGTAAGGAAGCCCATCCAGGCCTAACAAGTATTGGCATTGGCGCACCACGTTGCAGATTGCAAGTATAAGGACCAGATTAATTGGGGTTCCAAGGTGTGGGGGCATATTTTTGTAAATGACAACACGTGGCCAAGGTGGCACCAAAGTTCTAGACAAGGTGCCACATGTCTTGATCATGGTGCCGAGGTGATCTCGGCTAGGCCGAGGTTATTTGCGGAGATATCGAAATTCGAGATGAACAGATAAGGATCAAGAGTCCTAGAATAAGGGAGCACTTCAGTCTGGATAAAAGATAAAGCTCATAGGGAGTTTATCTCTATCTAACTAGGAGTCCAAGATAGGCATTGAGCCAGAATCCATTGAAGCTAGGCTTCTACGAGGACCAGGTTAGTGCAAGTTATAAAAGAAAGGCACCCTCATGGATCTAAGGTACGTTTTTTGTATCCTGGCTAGTGGGTTAAGCACTTTTTGCTATCTTTGAGAGATAATTGAGTATTGACTTGATCGTCGGAGTGCCCCCGAGTGGACGAACCACCGCCGAAGTCTTATCTTTCTGTGACAGGTTGTTCAGGCACAGGCTCTTTTGCCGGTGTTCTCCAGCTGAGTACCTGTTTGGCAGTGTAGTTAGAAATCAACACACACAATTTGGCGCTGTCTGTGGGAAAGAAAGGATAATAGATGGCCAACGATGGATAGAAAGAGAAGATTGGGAACGACATCCCTACTGGAAGTGGTAAACACTTTGACCCTAACGTAGAGGAGGATAACTACAATGAAGAACCTTGGGATAAGAATCCCGAAGAGAAAGACATCGGTCAGGAGGAAGACATACCAAAGAAGGCAGATTGAGGCGAGTACTATAATGAGAACGACCTCCAGGTATGGAAAAAAAGATGCATGCGAAGGGACGACGAGATGAAGGGAATGGCGAACAAATTGACAGACCTACAATCATTCGTCAGTTTCATGATGTAGAATAACGTCATGCAGCCACCATTTCCGTTACAAGACACGCCGATTCCGGCAGCCAAGAACCTAGAAAGGGGGCCAGAAGACAATTCCTACAGTCCCTCAGCGTGACAGGACAAAGGATCATTCTCACCGGTCTTCACGGGAGGTCGGACGGGGAGAGTCGATGAAAGAAGAGTCTCAGAAGACACATCGTACCAAAGAAGCCTACACCAAAGAACATCGGTATGTTCAAGGGAAGGAAATTTGTTTCGACATGACTAATGGAGGGAGGTCCAAGAGGACTTATAACGACACCGGGAGTAGCGCACCAAAAACACTGAAAACTGTTGATAACCGAGCTCCTGGATGGACCAAAGAGGATTTAAGGGATTACCTCCAGAGGAAGTAACAAGATGTTGAGGTAACCTCTTCGGTCAAGCTGAGAACACCATTTTTGGTAGAATTAGGCAAATTTGAGGCCTCGAAGAGGTTTTACATGCTGAGATTCCAGATATACGATGGTAAGTCTAATCCTAACTTTCACGTCGGCTTGTACCCGAACTCAATGGCACTGTACACCAGGAACGAGCCATTGCTCTGCAAGGTGTTCCCCTCATCCTTTGAGGAAATTGCATCAGACTGGTTTCACAAGTTGCCGAAAGAAATTGTGAAAAGCTGGGAAGGCCTGGCCGAGATGTTCGTAGCCAGGTTTGTCACAAACAAACTACAGCCGTTGAGGGTGGATTCCCTGATAGCTCTGAGAATTAGCGAGGATGAAAGGCTCAAGGCTTATGCCAAGAGGTATTATGAGGTGTTCAACCGAATACCAGGGTGCAACCAAGAGATGGCAGTCGTGTCTTTTAAGAACGGCCTAAACGATAACTGTCTACTCTGAAAATCACTGGCAAAGACACTGCCAAAAAGTATGAAGGAACTCATGGCCAGGATAGAGAAGTATGCGAGAGCCGAGGAAGACACGCTAAGGACAAATACGTCAAAACAAGAGAAGAGAAATAGCTCGCCGAAGCGAGGCCGAAGTAATATTGGATATAACAAGCAAGAGACAGGACTAAGGCCTGCACAGGCAGTCATTACCACATTCCGAATTCCGGTTTACAAAGTCCTAAAAAGAATCAGGAATCAACCCTACTATAGAGCACCAGAGAAGATTCCAGGTGAATTTATGGAAAAAAAGTCTAGGGAAGCGCTGTGCCTACCACAATGAGGACGGGCATCTAACTCAGGGGTACAGAGCCCTAAAAGCACATTTGGAAGATCTGGTAAGACAAGGTCCTTTAAAGGACCTAGTAGATGATGCCAGAACAATGGAAGAACAAGTGAGGCTGCCTTAGGCACCAGCAGCACCACCTCCACCAGCACCACAACTACAAGCAGGCAGATCTCGAGTGATCAATGTGATTCACTCGAAGGTCAATGAGAATGAGATACGTGGGGAAACTCAAAAGGTTAAACAATTACAGTACGTGTATCAGGTCCGGCAGAAAAGACCTAGGGCAGACGAATACCAGGGACCAATGGTGTCCTTTACTGAAGACGACCTAGACATAGTGCAGCATCCACACAACGATGCCCTGGTAATATCCCTCAAGGTTAGAGAGTGCTAGGTAAAGCGCATTCTAATTGACCAGGGCAGCTCTTATGACATCATGTATGCCAGATGTTACAAGGAGCTTGGTCTTCACCAAGATGATCTGGAGCAGTCTAATGGTCCAATGGTTGGGTTCAACGAAATGCCGACGTGGCCCCTGGAAGCAATAAGTTTGGAGGTGCAGGCTGGCACCAAGAAGGTAAACGCAGAATTCATAATAATTAACACCCACTCCCCTTACAATGTTATCCTGGGAAGGCCATGGTTGCATGCAATGGGGGTTGTTCCCTCAACACTGCACCAACTGTTGCGGTTCCCAACAGAGCATGGAATTGAGGAAGTCAGAGAGGATCAAGTGCAGGCAAAGAATTGCTCCATGGAAGCAATGAAATCCACCTGCAACATACGAGAAGCAGAGGCAGTAGAGATTGAGGACGAGGACGTGGAGGTCTTGGAGGACGTCGGCAAGGAACTAGCCGAGAAGAGTGAGGAAGCCCTGAAGAAGATCCTAGTCCAGCAAGGAGACGAAGAGCGTTTCTTCCTACTCGGCTCAGGATTGACCGAGGAGGAGGAAAGTGAGTTAGAAGCCTTCTTACGAGTAAACATTAAGGTGATTGCCTGGACGCCATACGAGATGTCTGCCATTGACCCTGAGGTCACTTGCTATAGACTGAATGTTGACAGGTCGGCTAAACCTGTCATTCAACGAGCTAGAAGGCCGACTTTGATGCATGTTGAGGCAGTAGAAGATGAGGTGGATAAATTGCTGGAGGCCAGAGCCATTCGAGAAGTAAACTATCCAACATGGTTGTCAAACACAGTTATTGTGAAGAAGAAAAATGGAAAGTAGAGGGTCGGCATGGATTTCACCAGTCTGAATAAGGCTTGTCCCAAAGACAAACTTCCACTTCCCAAGATTGACCAATTGGTGGATGCCACTTCAGGGCATGGAAGAATGAGCTTCCTGGACGCTTACAGGGGGTACCATCTGATCCATGTACCCCCTCGATGAGGAGAAAACTACATTTATCACCCCAAAAAGGCTGTATTGCTACAGAGTGATGCCTTTCGGGTTGAAAAATGCAGAAGCAACTTACCAGAGATTGGTAACTAAGATGTTCAGACATCTAATAGGCAAAACAATGGAGGTATACGTTGATGGCATGGTCGTGAAAACCAAAGAACTTGAGGATCATCTGGCCGACCTGAAAGCAGTCTTTGATATCCTGAGGACATTTCGGCTCCGACTCAATGCGTCGAAGTGCGCATTTGGAGTTGGGTCAGGAAAGTTCCTGGGATACTTGGTTACCAGAAGGGGCATTGAGGCGAGCCCAAATCAAATCAAGGCCATCTTGGACTTGAAGAGCCCGATGTCGGCAAAACAAGTGCAAATGTTGACTGGAAGGACCGCAGCCCTGAATAGGTTCATAAGCAGAAGTTTTGACAAAAGCAAACCTTTTTTTAGTTTAGTGAAGAAGGCCACAGATTTCTTGTGGACAGAAGAGTGCAAAGTCGCCTTGGCCAACTTGAAGAAATACCTGACCACAATTCCATGCTCTCAAATCCAATATCTGGAGAGGAACTATTTTTGTACTTGGCGGTTTCGGAGCATGTAGTAAATGCAATAATAATCAAAGAAGAGAAATGAGAACAAAGGGCAGTATACTACGTGAGTAAAACCCTAGCGGATGCAGAGACCAGATACTTACCCTTGGAGAAACTGACACTGGCCTTAGTAATAGCCTCCAAGAAACTGAATCATTACTTTCAAGCCCACAAGATTGTGGTATTAACTGACCATCCTTTGAAGTCCCTATTGTAGCATGGAGACGTGACCGACAAGATAGCTAGATGGGCAGTGGTGTTGGGCCAATACGACTTGGAATTTAGACCCAGAACAGCAATCAAAGGCCAAGTTCTGGCCGACTTCGTGGCCGAGTTCACACTTGGCACCATCCCATATCGGGTTCCATTGAGTCGCGGTTTAGGATGTCCAAGTGAACAAGAAGAATCCCAGCTGGGGATAGCAGAATAGAAGAAAGAAGAAAAACTCAGGCCCTGCGATATTTACATCGGCGACTCCTTTCGTCTATTTGTTGATAGGAGTTCAAATCGTTAGGGAGCGGAGGCAAGAGTAGTGCTGGTATCGCCAGATGGGCGGACGCTGGAACAATCAATTTGTTTGGGGTTCAAGGCCTCTAACAACGAAGCAGAATATGAAGCATTGATCGCAGGATTGAAGTTGGCAGCTGCAATGGAAGCCGATGAGGTGGTGGTCTTCTATGACTCCCAGCTTATCATCAACCAGGCAACATGCGAATACGCAGCCCGAGATAAAAGAATGATAGCCTATGTAAAGGACGTTATCAGACTGGTAGCCTTATTCCAAGATTGCCGACTACAGCAAGTTAGCCGATATGACAACAGCCATGCTGATGCCTTGGCTAACGCCACAACAAAAATAGTCTTTAGACACGAAAACTAATGACGAAATTTTTTTTTGTCACGAAATATGTATCTTTTAATGACGAAAATCATATTTCGTCTCCAAATGTACTATTTTTGGAGACAAAAATAAAATTTCGTCACCAATCTAAATCATAATAAAAAAAATAGGTGACAAAATTATATTTCGTCATTATTTATATTTTTTTTGCCACCAAATATTTTCCTGCTAATATTTTCGGAGGGCGCCAAAATTAATAGACTTTTGGTGACGAAAAAATTGGTCACCAATTATAAAATTATTAACGACGAATATATATTTTGTCACCAATAATTTTTTATATTTTAATATCATTTAGTGACAAAACTATTTTTGTGGCCAATATTTTTATCTTTGGTGAAGATACAAAGCTACGTCGTTTTGAAATTCTTAAATCAAAAATATGTTTCCTGAGCCTTGAGCTTCCCTCATTGTTGCCCTCTTCCTTCATAAAAAAAACGTTTCCTGTTTCCTTGAGCTTCCGATCGGTTCATCAAGCCCTACCCACCATCTCCTCACATCGTCCCCTAGGTTTGCCGCTCTTTATCTTCGCCTCTGCCTTGAACTTACCAGGTTAGTGTCTCTCTCTCTCTCTCTCTCTCTCTCTCTCTCTCTCTCTCTCTCTCAATCTGTCTCTCTGTTCATGTATATATATATAATCGATCGATTGACCTTCCTTTTTCAGCGTTGCAACTCGTCACTTCCGATCGGTTCATCAAACCCTTTTGGCTCTGCCATTGTGCTTACCAGGTCAGTCTCTCTCTCTATATATATATATCTCAATATACAACGATTTTTTTTTTTTGATCCCTCTAATCAGTCTTGTTTCATCGAATGCTCTCCGCAATTTGTCAACTCACTGCCCTCATTTCCATTTCTAGTGAAGAATCCATATCTATGTCTATGTCTATATCTATATCTCTATCATTTGATTTTCATACATACTTTCTGATTTTTTTTTTAATCTCTATCATTTGATTTTCATACATAGACTTTCTGATTGATTTGTAATCGATCTGTGCTTCTCTTTTATTTTTCTTTTATACCCTTGTGTTTGTATATTTGTTTCTAATGCAAGATTGTTTCTTCTTTCTTTTTTTGAAAATTTTCTCTTCTCTGTTTGTTTGCTGAGAAAACCGAGCATTAGAACTGAATACAATTAAAAAATAGCTTCATGATTGGTAACCCAACTGGTCTTTGCTTGTTGCAGAGACCAATCTTACCTGTGTATATATATAGATGCAGGACTTGTGTGCACACTACACACAGGACTTTGCTTTCCCCCCTTCTTTTTGTTGTTGTTTGGCTGCCAAGAATTGTAGATGAAAAGAAGGAAAATTATTGTGTCAAGTACTACTGAAGTAGTGATCAATCTTTGAAAAAAAGTACTACCCAAGTAGTTCTTGTGACAAATTCCAAAGATTTTTCCTAAACCCAAACATGTGCAAGTGAATTTAAAAAAAGAAAAAAGAAAAGACAAAAAAGTAGATGGATAGAGAAGGAGAAAATTACAGTGTCTGTCAAGAACCTAAGTATAGTGTTTGTGAGAAATTCCAAATATTTTCCTTGAACCCAAACACATACAGGTGTTCTGAGGAAAAGATTAAAGATATATGTGATGAGATATCTTCAGCTGTATAAGATTTTGTATTGGCAAGTTCATGGATCCCATTTGTGTGGATCTCTTTTTCTATTGGCAACTATTTCCCATTGGCCAGTGGCGAAATCTTCAATAACCAGATCACGGGTGTTGGTTAACTTGATTGATGATTGCCTATCAACCACCTATTTATGGATTAAAAATAAAAAATAAGATAGAAACCGATCTTGTCTTCCATTTTGTTTGTTTTCTTGCAATATATATATATATATATATATATTGGGAAATAACAATTCAGGATATATTTTGAAAGTTAATTACAAATCTGTAAAATATATGATGCAGATGAGCATTCATTATGACTTTAATTGTATTAGGTGGTGATGGAGATGAGAGAATGATGATGCCCTTAAAATTTTAATCTGTAAAATATTTTTTCTTTTTTTAAAGTAGAAAATATTATTTTTTCAATTAATATTATTTGGTTCTTTGTGCTGTAGTAGCAACTTCATGCTGCAGCAACAACTTCATGTTGGTTCTTAATATTTCTTTCTTCTTTTCTTGGCAACAACAGCAGTGTTCTTGCTCTTGCACTAGCTAGTATGTATTTAGGTAGTATCAAGTATGCTCTTGCACTAGCTAGTATGTTTTTAGAAGGGGCATAGGTTAGTAGGTGCAACATCAGTAGCCTTCAGTGTGGGAGTTCTGCTGGTGGAGTATTTTGGTGTTATAATGGTGGAGTATTTTGCTTTTGTATTGTAGTAGGAATGGTGTTAGAATGGTGGTGTTAGAATGTTAAAATCAATAATGACCATTTTTGTTAGTTTTTATTCCTTACTTGCATATAACATTAGAACTTGTATAACAATCTTCATTAAAGATCTGGACATATATTTGGTGAAGTTGTTATTGAATTTTTCAATTTGATTAGTTCATAAATACACAAGTCTACATTATACTATATTGTTCCTAATCTTTCATTTGTGATCAGACATGGATAAAAGTTGGATTACCCTAGGTAGGACGGCTGATGGAAGGATAAGTAAACCATATAATGATGGGGTCAAGTTATTTCTTCAATTTGCAATGGGGGTTATTGTAGACACCCCATTTTTGACCGTCCTCAAGACTTAGACGTCACTGTTTGAACACTCGGTGATCATCCATGTTTGTGTTCGTTTTGAGTTCCCGGAGGTCTCTGCTACGCGCCTTGCCTCAGGATCTCTTAACTTACCTGTTCTGTGCTTGGTTTTGCACCAAGAACTTGTTTGTTTTTGCACCTGAGGGTAGAGAGTAGCTTGTTAGCTGTCCCTGATACCCATCGGCCTTGGCTTGAGGCCACCGGCCCTATTTTGATGCTACTGGCCATTGATGATGGCCGGTTGGCATTTGGTGTGGTCGGCCGACCATTTATTTGGCCGATTGCCTCCTTTCCTGGCCGATACCATCTTTTTTACCTTTTTCAGGCATTGTGCATGCCAACTGTGCCAGCTGGAGTGCACGGACTTGTCCTCCATACACGTGTATGGAGGACTTGCACCTTTTGCACCCTTTTGACCCAAGCTTCTTGGAGAAGCTTGTACCCTTTGCTCAAGCATCTTGAGGAAGCTTGGACCTTTGTCTTAGCTTCCTCAAGAAGCTTGGACCTTTGAGTTAGCTTCCCTTAGAAGATTAGGCCTTTGTCTTCCTCTATATAAGGAAGCCTTGCTTCTCCTTTTGAGGAGGTTCAGCAAAATCAGATATATATATATATATACACCACTCTCTCTCTATATCTCCCTCTCTCTCTTCATTTGTGTGTGTTAGAGGGCCTAAAAGGGTGTTTTATTCTTAGTTTTGCACTAAGGCACCTAGTATTACACCATACTTGGGTTATTGGGGTCTTGAGAGTTTGTTCTTGGAGTTTTGAGTTGATTTTGATCGCAAGAAGGGGCCTGAGGTTGCTGTTCTTCAAGTGTTCTTCAAGGGTGAGCATAGTTACTTTATATTCCCCATTCTTGCACTAGCTTTTAACCCATTTTGCATGCTGTTTTGAGCTTTGTGTATAACTGATAAAAGTTATATTTTTTGATGTTTAAGATGTTTGATTAAGGTCATTTTTGTGTTGGGGGTCGACCTCCCCCTCTTAGGCCTTGTTTGGCCCCTTTTGTGCCTTCTTTGTTGAGCTTTGGAACCTTTTGTGTATTGGCCTTCTCACCACTGAAATCCAGTGGATTTTCAGTGATGGTGAAGGGGTCTTGAGGTCTTGCATAGGGGAGGGACACCCTCTCCCTTTGTCTCTTATTTGTTTATGTTTTTAGCTCATAAGGGTAGCATGCATGCCTAGCTTTGTTTGGTCTTATTTAAGAGGTTATTTGGTGTTTATTTAGCATGTTTTACCTCTGTTCCATGGTGGTTTGTTGACCCCTTGCATACATAATACACTTGCCTTGCATTCCTCCATTTTGCCTAGAAATGTATCATGCATTTAGACTATCATGCTTGCATGTTCTAGCTTGACTTCATGAAGCTTTTGGTCATATTTTGCCATGCTTAAGGTCTGTTTGGTACTAATTTGGTCATATTTTCCATGTTTGGTATAGCCACCATGCATTTTGGCTTGTGAGCCTTGAGTGTGTGAGTCATTAACATGCCATAGTTGGGTTGTTTCAGTGATTTGGAATCATTTCCCATGCTACTTCAGTCCATGTTTTATGCTTATATGCTTGCACTTGTTACCTTTTCAATGCCTTGAAGAGTTGTGGCCTTATGCTCCATGTTTGGGCTTTGGTGTATGCTTCTTTGTTCAAATCATTTAGAGGCCATCTAGGTGGGTATTGGGGGTTATTTTGGCATATTATAACTCTTTTTTTCATCACTTAGTCCATGCCATATGTGGTTGGGGTAGTTGTGGTAGAATGCCCTCTTTGCGGCCTTAAATCCCCCTTTGTTTTGCATCCATTTCTTAGCATGTTTTGACCGTGATCTATGCATGCTTTAGTCTTGTTTTGAAGTGCCTTAGGATTGTTTTAAGTCATTTTAATCCTTTGGGGTTTGGTTGACATAGCTATGGTTTGGACCCCTTTGTTGGCTTCAAGTTTTGGTCATTGTTCCATGCCTTGCTTGCATAATATGGTTGATTTGGCATCATCCTCTATACACTTTCAGAGTTTAACATGTTGGTCTAGTGGCCATGTTTATCATCTTTCGAGTGTTCTTGAAAGTTACCTTTGGTGCCTTAACTTTAGGCCCATTGGTGTACATGTTTGCATGAGCATTTGTCCATCATTTGCATCAACTTTGGCCACTATTTATGGCAAGGCTGAGGTCTGACCTTTGCGGTTTAAGTCCACCTTTGCATGTTTTGACATGTTGCATTACTTTGGTTTCATGCTTGCATTGTATCATCTTTGCACGTTTGCATGTTGTTTAGCTAGTTGCATTTCATATCCTAGCTTGCATGATAGGTTGCATTGCATTATATCTTGCATGTTTGGCACATTGCATTTGGCATGCCTTGCTAACTTAGCTTCATGTTGCATATTTGACCCATGTTGCATACTTGAGCCACATTGCATACATGCATTACATTTTGCTTGGTTTGGGTGTCAAACCAAGCATGAGGGGTGAGGTGTGTTCGTACTCAAAATGACGAAACACGTCTCAACCCTCGGTCGTCGATGCCCTTGACCTCAACATGATAGGGCGTAAGACACTCATTTGTTTTGTTGCGTGCATTTACATTGATTTGCAAACTTGGTGCCTTTGGCCATCATGCGTCGAAATGCGTGATTGGTGGCCTGAGAACCGAGGCCCACACTCCCTTGAGTCCACAACATGATAGGGAGAGTGGACATGCATACATTGCTTTGAAAATTCCATGCCATGCACTGTCTGTCCTCTGCTGCTGTCAAAACAGGGCTCTGCAGGAAGAAATGGCCGGCCGACCACTTTTGGTGCCGACCGACCATCAGTGTCCATCCGGTGGTTCAATATTTGGCCGATAAGCCTATTCTCATGGCCGGTGGATTTAAATTGTGGCCGGTGGCACTCCACAACACTCAAGGAATGATTCAGAAGGATTCTGGAAATTTTCATAAATTTCAGAGGGGCAAGGCAGTGTAAACAAAGGCAGCTTTTGACATAGCAGTGAGTTTCCGAGCAAGACGAGTCAAGCATGCATCATTCACACATCCCGAGGCGGGGCTACAGCCACTTCCTTTTTGTAATTAACTTGTTAATTAATTCGGGGTTTGTAATAATTAATTGGCTAGGATAGTTGATTTATTATTCGGCCTGTATTATTCTTTTGGTCCCTCCGAGTGAGGGCAAATTTGTAATAAGGGTGCGTGCGTGTGATGCATGTCTTCCAACCCCCACCTCTTTCTCCCTTTTACTTACCTGCTTTTGATGGTTAGTATTAGGACATATTTAATTTAGCATACCTTATGCTATGCATGCATGCATCCATTCATTTGTATTACATGCACCAGGCTCGGCGCATCATACTAACCTCATCGTATTTCAAATCTAACTTGAATATGTGTTATCTGTGCATTTCACATGCCATCCATAGATTATCCGAGCCTATTCTAGTGACATTTTGTATGCGATGCATTAGTCACTTTAACATAAACTAGGATCATGCATGATTACTAACTAGTTTCTTGTTTTGGCTCGGAATACACTGTAAGCGTTTTTATGCTTTAGCATCTTGCATGCGTGTGAATGACTGCCATGATAGGATGCTTACCATGAGGCTATGTGCTTATGTGATATATCTGCCTGAATGCCTGTGGGTGAAGGTTGGATTATCTAAATTAGAATAATGCATTGACTGTGAGTTTTAAGCCCACTAGATAGTGGCAAAACCATGTTTTCTAAGCCCACCTGAGGGTGGCAAAATCTGCATTTTAGCCTACTTGAGAGTAGCAAACAGTTTTCAAAAACAAACATGAAATGTTCCGTTCCAGTTCAGGCGATTCAGTCTATACTTGTATGCTGTGCACATCACATAGTAAATCTAGGCTAATAACCGAAATAAGAACGCATAATGTTTTCAAAACAAGATATCATGGTTAGTAGAGGCCGATCTTTGATCGGGCGAGCGGGGGTGCTCATAGCTGACCTTCCCCAATCGTACCCAAGTTCCCGAATCGAGGCAACTTTGGTGATGATGAACACGTCAGGGTTTCCTAAATTCCCCCAAAATAAAACATTTAGGTGGCGCCTCTGTATCTAGCAAAGTAGTCCATGTTTGGCACTTCTTTACAAAAATCTGTTTTCCAAAACGATTTGCCGGATTTGGACTCTTTGGTGATTTATCAATCTCACATTGCACATTGTGAGATCAGATTAAGAACCGACACAAATTGAGTCCGAACTGTAGTGAGGCCCTTCAAGGGCGTGTCTACAGTTTCTGGCGACTCTGCTGGTGAGTTTAGAGAGCTTGACTCTAACTCATAATATCCTGTTTTGACTACACTTATGTGTTTCTTTGCATTGCATGTGCATTGGTGCGCCTAAGTCACAGTGTTTGCCGTCTGTTATTCCTGAACGGTTTGCCGAAGGCTCACTTCGAGAAGCGTGTTATAAAGCTGACCGGTTATGGGCTCTGCCACGATGGGAACACACACCCTGGTTATCACCGGGGCACCCTTCTTGACCATTCGTCCTAGTGCATATTCGGAATCCATAGTGACCATTCCAAGCTAGGACAGGTTGCTTACCCGATTATAGGTTGTTTGAAACCGCTGCGTACGTAGTGAAACCCTAGTTCCTGACAAAATAGGACAGGGAAACCCTACCCCAACATAGGGGTGTTTTAGCTCTCACTTGTTTGCTATGTGCTTTAGAGTTTGCCACCACAGGAATGCATCTATCAGCTCACAGGTTTGGGTATCAGGCCTGCAGGCACCAATTCAGTATTTGGGGAATCAGTTATCAGTGGGTATTAGATTCAGTTTTCGGGAACAGTGACTCGGGGATAATAATCAGTATCGAGGGGCAGTGTACTCAGCTTATCAACTGCGGGTTGTTATGCCCAACTGTGTGTTGTGTTTATTTAAGCCGTTATGCTGTTCGTTTGTCTGGTTGTTTATTTCCTTATTATTGTTTTATTTATCTTTTTTCTAGGTAGTTTAGCACGATTGCTTCTGACCCAGCAGATATTCCCCAAGCACTCTAGACTAGAGGTCGCCGACTCAATCGATCTGAGGATTTGGTCGATGGACAACCAGTGTTTTATTCTTTACCCCCGGTTATCAGACGAAGGTCGAGAAGACACAGTGTATCCGAGCCGAGATTGCCAGAGCAGTGGTCAACCCTACCAGTGGACAGTCAGGCCGAGGCCTCAATTTTCACCACAGAGAGGGAATATATACCGGTAGTTCAATCAGAGCAGAGCAGTATGGCAAGCTTAGAGGAGATGGTGCGCCAGCTCCAAGAGAGCATGAAAACTATGCAGCAAGACGCTGTCCGACAGGCGGAGTTCGCTAAACAACAGGCCACGGTTATGACTAAACAAGCAGAGTTAATCATAAGGCTACAGCAGTAAGCTGGGGCATCTGCTTCACATCAACCTCCTCCCCCACCAAGGGTTTCGATACCCGAGGAGACACCAAATGTCCAAAATATCCAAGAGGATACAAACATTCCAACGGGGTCGGCTTCGCCCCCGATTCTACCGCAACTATCCAAGGCGCCCAGGCCTATCAATGTACCAGATTCTCCCTTCGAGTTCGAAGTGGACCCCACAGCATTAAAGCTGAGCAAGCTTGAAAAGCTGTTCAAGAAATCCCAAGGAGTCAAGACCATCCCTGACATTGAAGATGGGTATACTGACGCGGCTGTGACGCTGCCAGATCGATTCAAGATGCCACAAATCGACCGTTTTGATGGATCCGGGAATCCCATGGTGCATCTCCGGTCGTTTTCAGACATACTAAGGCCGATGGGCCTCACCAGACTGTAGGAACTTTCACTGTTCGGCCGGACCCTATCGGGTGTGGCGGCCATCTAGTACGCAAAATTGGAAGATGATGTCAAACGGAACTGGGATGAGATGGCTGAGGCCTTCGTTGCACAATACTCGTATAACACGCAAATCGAGATTACGACCCGTGATCTTGAGACGACGAGACAGGAGCCTAAGGAGAGCTTCTCAGAATTCGTGACCCGCTGGAGGGCCAAAGCCTCAATGATGACCATTAGGCCAACGGACAAGGATCAAATACGGATGGTTGTGCGCAACCTCCAACCCAAACTGATGCAGAAAATGATCGTGCTCCCCTTCCCTACCTTTTCAGATCTGCATAAGATGGGAGTACAGATTGAGGATGCCTTGAAGTAGGGCTTGATTGACAATGATAGAGAGCAACCCAGGAGGACCTTCAACTGCAACACCAATGCAGGCCCGAGCGGCGCTACAACTACAAGAGCCTCAGAAATGAGCATGGTCACCACCATTCCCCCTCCAAGAACCATGGCAGCTACGCCATTCTCCGGTGCGTCCGGAAGCAACACAAAAATAACTAAATACCCACCCAAAAACCAAAGGACCTTCGCTCCACTATATATGCCCCTGTTCAAAGCTCTAGGGGTTTTAATCAGAAAAGGGCACTTGAAGTCCCTAGAGCTGTGGCCATTGCCAGAAAAACTTCCCCCTACCCACAACCCAACCAAATATTACGCATTTCACCAACAGCACAGTCATGACACCGACCAATGCTTCCGATTACGTCATGAGATTCAAGATCTCATTGATAATGGGGTGATTGTGCCTCCAAAAAAACCCAACGTCACAACCAGCGCTCTCCTACCACACAACCAAGCTCCACCTCCCAAACGCATCAACTTTATCCAGACTGGGGTCGTGTCTTACGATCCTAGCATATATATCATCCCGTCCCACCAACCCAAGCCAGAGGTGCTCCTTCCTGACTGCACTGACTTGTGCATGTTGGACATCTCCAGAACCCAACCGAACCAATGGTGGTGACTGTCAAAGACAGAACAGGGGAGACTTCGGGGGAGAATGGGATTGTTAAGTCAGAATCTGAGGAGTCTGGGAGTTTTGCTGAGAAGGTATACAGTCCGAGTGACTACATTGTGTCAGTAGGCCAGGTTGGGTCAAATGTGGATTTGCCGGCAGGGGCAGAGCTTTGTGCGATACAGGGGGATGGATTTGATCAGAGGTAGGATGACTTAGCAGCTCTGGAAAGGGACTTCGCTAACCTCCAGTTTTTCAGTAAACAAGATCCAGCGGACATGGCAGTCAACTGGTCGAATTTCGAGGAACCGGCAGAGGTTACCGGGTGGCTGGATGATCAATCGGATGTTATGGAAGAATTCCAACCAGAACAGGGCCCGGCGGGGGCAAGAATATCAATTGTGGCCAGAAGGACCGAGGATCAGAGTGCATCGTCAGAGAGCGCCGATGTTAAGAATTTCGCTCGGGATCTGGGCACTTTGAATACAGGAATTATTGAACAGCCAGCTGTACTGACGCAGTTGGAACAGGAAAGGTTTGGGGATTTTGAGAGAATCAGGAAAGCTAAAGCCCCCATGGGAACTGAAAGTGTTGTGTGCACGAGGACAGAGAATGCTGCGAGCTTGTGGATGGAACGTACTGCAAGTACAATTGTACCGGAGCCGGACAGGTGTCTGTCGGCTGCCGACGAAATGTGGTGGGAGGACGATAATCTATGTCTTGCCCACACGGATGAGGACTGGGGAAACAGTCAACTGGATGATACCTGGTACATTGGTGAAGTTGACCATATGACTAAGAGTGGGCGGTATTTCAAGCCCCGACATCTAGATCAACCAGAGGCGTCCGGGAAGGACAAGGAGACGGAGAAACAGAAAGAGAAGCAACTTGAAGACGAGGCCGTGTTGAAGCAGTTAAAAAAGATACAAGCAGACATCTCCATCTGGGGACTACTTATGGCGTCGCGAGTGCATCGACAAGCTGTCTTATCGATCATGGACAAGGCCAAGCTCTCAATAGAAACCACGCCGGAGCAGCTGGTGGGATTAGTTTTTCCGGGAGGAGCTACCCCGATGTTGACTTTTTCCGATAAGGAATTGCCACCTGAGGGTGCGAATCACAATAAGCCACTCTATATCTCTGTGGAGTGTAGAAACAAATGGATACCGGTGGTTCTTGTTGATACCGGATCCGCCATCAATGTGTGTCCGGCAAAGACAGCCTATGCAATCGGGTTGAAGCCCGCGGACTTTGTGCCAACAGCCCAGGTGATTCAGGCATATGACAACACGAGCAGAGAAGTAATGGGGACGGTAAGAATTCAGACCCAGGTTGGCCCGGGACAACATGAAATTGACTTTCACGTCTTGGAAGTTCCTGTGACCTTCAATCTACTTTTGGGGCGGCCGTGACTGCATCAGGTAAAGGCAATTTCTTCCACCTTGCACCAGATGGTGAAATACCCCCATGGGAAGGGAGTAGCCATTGTTTTTGGAAATTCGTCGATCCATCCACCGCCAGAAGTATCTACGCCGATTTTGGAAATTGAGCACGGTATGGAGGATGTGTTCTTATCCGGTTTTACCTTAGCTGAGGCTCGGGTCATTTAGAACATCATGGCTGTTAATGAGGGGTTGTATGTTAGTGCTCAATCAGTATACCTCATGAACGAGCTCCAACACATCCCTGGGATGGGATTAGGGAAGAGTGGCCGGAAGGGCGTCGCAGCATTGGCCAAAGTGCCACAGAACCCGCATACCTTTGGTTTAGTTTATCTGCCCACCAAAGAAGATTGGATAAGGAAAGGAAAGGAGATGGCTGGAAGAGCCAGAGTGAAGCAGGCAGGGAAGCTTTTTGAGTTAATGCACCGGCCCATCCAGGGTACACTTAACAGACGCTTCGTCTGGGAGGGGGAGGACTTTCCATTTTGTGGCTTTCCAGAGCCATAGCTGAATGCGAAGAGGAAGCACGTACCAGGTTTTGAGATCTTCTTTGACCTACAATTATCTGGGGATGACGTTGCCGAAGAGCAGATGAACCCAACAGTTGAGGTTGAACAGAGCAAGAAAGTAGAGTCTGAGGATGCCGAAACTGAAGTTGGGGTAGCACTGGCACGTCTACTTTCAGATCCTCCGATTGAACAGAAGTGCTTGGGGGATAACTTCTCGGTGTCCATGATCGGGAATGAAACGGCTGCAGGCCTACCAGCAAACATTTCAGATGCATCTATCGCACCCTCTCTCATTTGGCAGTATGAAGAGGGATTTTTGTCAAGCAGCACCGGGTCAGGTAGTGAGCCAGAATCTGATTCCACTGAGTCTTGTGAGTCAGAATCAGGTTCCAACTCAACTGAGTCTGAGTCCGGTATTCCTAGGGGTGATAACCCGGATGCCACAGTCCTGTCTAGGTCGTCTTTTTCTTTCTCTTTTGATTCTGTTGTAACAGAAGAATCGGACGGTTTGGATGTGCTTAATGAGAATGATGTGGATGTGGTTTCTGAGTACTTTTCTGTGCCCTTGATTTATTGCATTAACTCAAACTTTCAAAATTTTGATGAAAACGACGAGGGAGAAATTCCTCCAGTTTTGCAACGCTTAATTGAACAAGAGCAGGAAAGATTTGTTAAACCATTAGTTGATGAAATCACTACTGTGAATATTGGTACTGAGAAGGACCCACGGCTGGTCCAGATCGGGTCCACGTTGTCTTCAGAGAAACGCGAACGCTTAGTCGCTTTATTAAAAGATTTCAAAGATGTTTTCACGTGGTCCTACGAAGACATGCTTGGAATCGATCTTGAGATTGTACAACATCGGATCCCTCTTGACCCTGAGGCCCGACCCATCAAGCAGAAACTCAAAAGGATCCGCCCGGACTGGGCTTTCAAGATTACGAAAGAGGTCACCAAGCAAATCGACGCAGGGTTCCTGCTGGTATCCGAATACCCGACTTGGTTGGCCAACATAGTTCCGGTGCCGAAGAAGGATGGCAGGATCCAGGTGTGCGTGGATTTCAGGGATTTGAACAGAGCTAGTCTGGAGGATGACTTTCCCTTGCCGCATATCGATGAGTTGGTGGACTTCACAGGCGGGCATGCTTTGCTTTCATTCATGGATGGCTTTTCGGGCTACAATCAGATAGTGATGGCACCTGAAGACCGGAAAAAGACTGCTTTTACCACCCCGTGGGGGACCTACTGCTACAGAGTGATGCCGTTTGGGTTAAAGAATGCTGGAGCTATATATCAACTGGCCGCGACCACAATATTTCATGACATGATCCACAAAGAGGTTGAGGTGTACGTGGACGACATAATTGTCAAGTCCAAAGAAAGAGAGGGCCACTACACTGCCTTACAAAAGTTCTTTCAAAGGATCAGAGAATTTCGGTTGCGGCTGAATCCTCATAAGTGTACGTTTGGTGTTACAGCGAGAAAAATGCTGGGGTTTCTAATTACACAAAGAGGTATCGAAGTCGACCCTTCCAAAATCAAGGCCATCTTAGAAATGCCACCACCAAGGACTGAAAAGGAGGTGCGAGGCTTTATGGGTAAAGTGCAATTCATAAAACGGTTTATCTCAAAATTAACCTTGACTTGTGAACCACTTTTTGGTCTCTTGAAGAAAGGAAAGAAATTCCAATGGGACGGCCGATGCCAAGCTGCTTTTGAACAAATCAAGGAATACTTACAGAACCCGCCCGTGTTGTCACCGCCTGAGCCAGGGAAACCATTGATATTGTACCTTTCAGTAACTGAGACTACAATGGGCTGCATGCTCGCGCAGGAATCAGAAGACAAAGTGGAGAGAGCCATTTACTATCTGAGCAAGAAGATGCTAGAGTATGAGATTCGCTACACACCGTTGGAAAAGGCTTGCTTAGCCTTGATATGGGCTACCAGGAAGCTACGGCACTACCTGTTAGCTCACTCCGTAATGTTTGTTTCAAGATTAGATCCCATCAAATACCTTTTCGAGAAACCGGCACTTATGGGTAGGCTAGCTCGTTGGTTGCTGTTGCTTTCCGAATTCGATCTGAAATATGTGACGCGCAAGTCAGTCAAGGGAAGAACAGTAGCAGAATTCCTAGCCGATCATCCAGTGGAAGGAGGTGAAGCAGTTGAGTACTTATTCCCAGATGAGGCCATTTTGCATATCGAAGACGAAACTTGGACGATGTACTTTGACGGAGCGTCAAACTAATACGGGTATGGGATAGGAGTGTTGCTGATAGCACCCGACAATTCCCGTATCCCTCTAGCCTTCAAACTCCGGTTCAAAGTCTCGAACAACGAAGCAGAATATGAGGCATGCATTGCCGGCCTAGAAGCAGCCCTGGAACTAGGGGCAAAACGGTTGGACGTCATCGGGGACTCGAACCTTGTTGTGTCTCAAGCAAAACGAGATTGGAAAGTCAAAGAGGAAAAGATGATAATGTACCACCAGACCTTGGACTTGTTAATTCCTCGGTTTGAGAAGCTAAATTTTGCTCATCTACTAAGAGAGAACAACAGGTTCGCTAATTCACTAGCAACTCTATCTTCCATGATAGACATCCCTTTTGGAGTCCGGATGCGTCCAGTCATCATTGACCAGAAGTTTATGCCAGCATATGAGTCAATTGCTGCTATAGATGAGGTTCAAGATAAGAACCCCTGGTACTACGACATTTGGAACTTCTTAGAGAAAGAGACGTATCCACCAGGGGCAAATGCCAAGGATAAAAGGGCAATCAGAAGAATGGCCGTTCAGTTCATCATCTGCGGGGGAAAACTATATAAGAGAGGTCATCTGGGAATGCATAAGCTGTGTGTCGATGCCAAAGAATCGAAGCACCTGATGGAGGCCATCCATGGAGGAGAATGCGGTGCGTACATGAACGGAGTAATGCTAGCGCGGAAGATCCTCAGACAGGGTTATTACTGGTCCACCATGGAGGAGGATTGTATCGGCTTTGTTCGACGATGCCACAAATGTCAGATCCATGCAAACTGCATGAACATCCCGTCGTCGAAACTGTACAACATGACTTCACCATGGCCATTTTCAGTTTGGGGAATCGATGTAATTGTGGGCTGTCACTCCAAGGGGGTCGAATGGGCATGAGTTCATCCTGGTCGTGATAGATTATTTCACGAAATGGGTTGAGGCCCAATCTTATGCGGTGTTGAAGGCTTCGCACGTTGCAAAGTTCATCAAAAACAACATCATCCGTCGTTATGGGGTCCCAAGCGAGATTATTTCAAACAATGGTTCCCACTTTAAGAAGGAAGTGATTGACTTGTTGAAAAAATACAACGTGGCTTTTCATAAGTCGTCCACATATCGGCCGCAAACCAATGGAGCGGTTGAGGCCGCCAACAAGAATATCAAACACATACTGCAGAAGATGGTGGAAACCTACCGGGATTGGCCAGATAAGCTGCCATTCGCTCTGTGGGGCGACCGGATGTCAATTCGAACTTCTACTGGGGCGACTCTGTATTCATTAGTTTATGGGATAGAGGTCGTTCTATCTATCGAGATTGAGGTTACGTCTTTGCGAGTACTGGCTGAGTGTCAGATAGCCGAAGGAGATTGGCAGCAGAGCAGATTTGAAGAACTCATGCTCTTCGATGAGAGAAGACTGAAAGCACTGTACCATGTTCAAGGTTATCAGCGCAGAATTGCCAGGCTTTCAACAAGAAGGTTAAGTCCCAGAATTTGAAAGAAGGAGATTTGGTGCTCAAGGACAACCGAGCTCCCATCCACGATCCTAGGGGCAAGTTCAGACCCAATTGGACTGCTCCCTACATCATTAAGTCTATCTGGTCAGGTGGAGCTGTGGTTTTGATGGATCTAGATGGCCTAGAGTTCTCACAGCCGATCAACATGGACAAGTTGAAGAAATATTACCCCTGAGAGGCTCGCTAGGCCGAAAACCCGAAAGGGCGACCTAGGCAAAAGATAGAGCATTGAAAAAATTTGAAATTATAAAAACTGAGCTCGCAAAGTTGAAAACCCGCAAAGGGCAGCCTTGGCAAAAGTTAGAGCGTAAAAGGAGAGTGAAAATACTCGAGTGAACCCGAGCCTGAATGACGTAAGGCTTGATTCCCATCTTTGGGATACGTAGGTAACTTCATCTTGAAGTTTAGCCACAAACTTTTTCCCCGATCAACTTTGTCCAGTTGATCATCTCAGTCATCTTTGTTTATTCAGCAGTCAAGAGCTCGGTTGTGATCTCTGGTGCAATGCTATTCAGACTAGGGGCAACTTCCCAGTTGCTGGGACCTGGGGTTGTGCATCTCAGTGACAGATCTCAGGCGTGTCCAGTTCTGATCCATATCAAAAATGGTTTTGAAAAGTTTTGATAAAAGTTGACTTTGTTCAAATTAATCTTTTTGTAACTTAGACCATTTTTGGACCAAAGCGGAAAATTTTCAGTACCCACAACCTTCAATTTCATTGATTTCAATACAGAGTTCTCCTGCTCTTGCATACAAATTGAAGTTGTTTTTTATTACATTCATAAAGAAAACTTGAAAGTACTAATAAAGCAATAAATCCGGGACATAGATAAGTCAGGTGTTCCTGCGCCCTCTCCCAGAGCTGGTCGAAGCCTCTGATGCCAAGCAGAGCCCAATCTGTGCCTCTTTATTAAGCCAATCTATGCACTCATCAGACAAGGTGCAACTGAAAGTGGGAGCGGGGGCCAGGAGCTCTCTAGTTCCCCATGCCGTGGCATATCGAGCAAGCTGTGCGCCTCGAACCGGAAATGTAGCTGGGTACTCTATCCCCTATGGCGGGCAAGTCTGATCATGGCCGAACTAGCACTAGAACCGGAATGGGAAATAGAACACACAGTGAGTTAAGCCAATCAACTGAATCCCAATCTACCGGGACATGCTGTAACTCATTGCCGGTAGGTTGAGCCAAGGGCACCACCAAGCAATGCGGTCTGCGGACAAACTACACATCCAGTCGAACCACCAGCCCTCATCAAGGGCATCGACTAGACGTTGTCGAAAGAAGTAGCCGCGAGCTGAGTATGCTGGGCAAGAGTCCGCAACCTGCAACTTGTCCATCAACCACACCTGGGAAGGGATAAAAAATGAGAGAATAAAGAATAGAGAGATGCACGAGGAGAGAAAAGTGAGAAAAGGGTTTTGTGAGAAAAAACTGAGCCTGAGAGCCGAGTGGTGTGAGCAATATATACGTGAGAAAGGATGGAAAACATTACCTGCAGTAGTAGTGGACTCCCCGCAAATCTGGTCGTCTCTCGGCGATAAAAGGTGTCTAAGCCCATCAACGTCTCAGCCAGAGTCATGGCAATGCAGCTCTTGCCCTCTTTTAAGCCTTGGGCAACCTCGATCAACCAGACACTAGACCCTCCGGGGCCTAAAGCAAGCAAAAAGTAAGATAGCATGCACAAGCAAAGTGCGTGTCGTCGAAAGCCTTGCCAATGATGGTCGCCGCGGTCACCAGCATCAGAAAACCGACAAATCAAACTCGGAACATCCAGTATTCTGTCACAAATCAAAGAGTGAGCGTCGTACATCGTAAGCCCATACATTCGCCCTAAGGCTTAGGCGTGGCCGAAGCGAAACTGAGGCAAGACTTTTTCGTTGCGCTCGGATTCCATCAAAGCTTGGAAATCTTCAAAGGTAGGACACACCTCTTGCCCGCCAAAGCTAAAGACATATGTTACCGGATTCCAAAACTTCGCTGCGACACGGAGAAACGGAAAGTGCAGCGGAGTACGACTCAGAGTGAATAGTGCGTTTATGCCGAAGCCCCAGAAATTCAGCCTTTTTGAGCCATCCAAGTTGGCAATCCAAGCTGTAAGATTCTGGGCAAGAAACTCTTCCATTTGGAGCAAATCTGTGTTGAATTTAGAAAAACTACGAAGCTGAGGCTTTTTGTAGGGGATAAGGTGTGAGTGGAGGACAGGTGTCAACATTCTGGTGGTTCTCGTCATTTATGGCCGACCGGCCAAAAATAGTGCTGACCGACCACCTTTTTTTGGTCGATGGGTCAAAGATGTTGGCCGATGGCCATTTCTTGAGGCTGATGGCTTTCCCCTGTGGCCGGTGGTCTTCCTTCTTGTTCCCTGAGCTGTTTATGTGTTGAACATGCTGAGAATTTGGGGACTAGCACCACTTCCAATGCCCTTCGATGATAATTTTTGCGGAGTCACGCCCATTTGCTTATCGAGTTGTTGTATATTTGCTTATCGAGTTGTATTTCATTTCTTTAAGTCTTTGTTTTGCTTATCGAGTTGTACTCGCACTTGGTTAGCTTATCGAGTTTCTTTGTTTTGCTTATCGAGTTGTTTTTGTCGTTAGTCAGCTCACTACCTGATTATTACGAGGCAAACGTTTACTTTTCGAAAAAAGATTCAAACCTCATTTACATTGTTGTGCAATGCGATGTGATGCAATGCGTAGAAAGTACGAATGTAACACCTTTTTGAACAAAATAGCTGGTTCATTTCATCATGTCTTTTGCAAAAATATACAATTTTGAAAAACCTGCCTTAGGCAGTGCAATGTGCTTAAAACTACCAGTAAAAAGGAAAGTAAAGCAAAAGGAGAGCAGGGCAGCAGAGTGTTTGGACTAATACCAGTGCCCCTCTCCTTTTTGTGATCGATACGTCTCTCGCGCCCTTGTTCGGGTCAATTATATGGTTTGACACCTTCATTACTCGAGATAGTGCAAGAAAGTGCGCTTTGGAATGTTAACTGGTCTTCGTGTTGACCTCGAGCCATGTCTTCTGTGTGCGATGTTCAGTGCGTGCAAGGAGCATCCTTTCTCGTATCCTTTTGTACCTCGCGGAGTCCGCAAATCGCTTTAAACATGTTGTATTACATTACCTTGACATGAATATGATTGTCACGCTCGTTACACGCCTTGCGTTGAGCAATGCCTTGTTTTGTTCTAAATTTGCATCCTAACATCATGAATAACATGCCTTTACCATACTCCAGTTGGTTATACATGTGTTCGTTCCTGCTATACACATTGCATGCATTGTCGCGTATTGCTTTACTTACATGTGCTCAAGTTCCCTTTATACACATTGCATGCGTTGTCGCGTATTGCTTTACTTACATGTGTTCAAGTTCCTTTTTATAAACATTGCATGCGTTGTCGCGTATTGCTTTACTTACATGTGTTCAAGTTCCTTTATACACATTGCATGCATTGTCGCGTATTGCTTTACTTACATGTGTTCAAGTTCCTGTTGTACAAATTGCATGCGTTATCGCGTTATGCTTTACTTACATGTGTTCAAGTCCTTTTTATACACATTGTATACGTTGTCACGTATGCTTCACTTACATGTGTCCACATCTTCACACATTGTGCACGTTATCACATGTTCTTTACTTACATGTGTTTGTGCCTTCATAGCATTGTTATGCTTGCCCTAAGTCGCATTGTTATGCTTCCCACTCGGTTTGTGTTGTCACGCACTTTCAATTGCATTGTTATGCATATTTCTAACGATGTTGTACCTGTTAAGTTTTCTTTCTCTTACAGGCACGATATTGTATGTACGGTTCATTTGGAGCTGGAACGACCAGACGAACCGCACAGGTATTGTTTGCTTACTAACTCAATTAATATTATATCCTTACAGCATCACATGACAGACGTGGTCGTGGCCTAACACGCGGCATACAGGCCCATCGTATTGTCGAGAAGGATGGGAAGATGTTAGTTCCTATACCAGAACAGTTTCATGCACCAGTAAGAGACAACGCCTCCAAGCCAGTCTCCAAGATTGGTATAGAGGTTCGAACGTAGTTACCAGACCTGAGCATTCGTAGGTGGAAGAAGGTGAATGTTGCTGATAAGGAGCCGATGATCGAACGCTTAGCGGTAATTATTGACAAACTCTTTTCATGTTTAGGCTTTGTTTCTTTGTAATTTTTTTTTTTTTTCATTTTGCAAGATCAGTTTGATCTACAAGGCAATCAGACTGATGTAGCAAAGGCTTTAGACACACAGTTTGGTCAACGATTGAGTGGTTTCACCTATAAGTTGCACAAATAATACAAGCAACTTAAGGATGCAAGAGGGGAGGATTACGCGAGAAGCCACCCACCTGCAAGAGTTACTCTCAATCAGTGGACATCTCTAATTGACAAGTGGAATAGTCAAAAATTCAAGGTAAAATGTTTTATGTATATTAATTGTCAAAAATTAAGTCTTTTCTTACTAATGTTATCTTTTCTTGTTTGTATTGGTGTTTCAATTATATAGAAACAATCACTAGCTAATGTGAATAATAAGATGCAAATGAAAACAAAACATCGATGTGGATCAAAATCAATCCTGGTCAGGGTACACAGCTTGGTGCATTCTACTAATTTATTTTATTGGATTAGTAGGGTTTGTTATTTAAATCATTGAATTAACATTGACAAACAAATGAAGCAGATAATTGCAAATGGCAAAGTACCCGATTTAGCAGAATTTTACAAGTCAATCCACTACAATTCGGACACGCATGAATGGATTTCATCAGAGAACCAAGTTAATTATGTATGTACAAGGCAATGCCTTTCAATTTTGATAATATTATTTATTTTGCTGTGTAGGGTAGAATAACTAATACTTGTTTGATTTATTTCAAATTAATAGGACAAATGATACAGACGCAAGCAAAACACCTCTCGCAGACTAGTGTGATCCCCTTGACCCCAGAGGAGTTGTTAGTCAAGGTGCTTCAGCTAAAGCCAGGTTATGTGAAAAGACTCAGTATTAGGCCTTCTTCTTCTTCTGTGAATACAACTATTGCACCTGCTGAAAATAGTGACTATGTTCAACGCCTCGAGCTGCAAATAGCACAACAAAATGAACAAATTGCAAGGTTTGAAAAGTTAGAGAAGAAACAAAGCAAGAAGATACAAAGTATCATCGAGTGTTTGAGGCAGAAAGGTATCACGGGAAATTCTGAGAGTGGGAAAAGTTCAGATTCTGATGGATAAGCTTCTTGGTTAGTATATTATGTTTCTATGTTAATTTAATAGAAATTTCTTCTTCAACTAAGATAGTGAACTATGCATGTAAAAGCCCGAGAAACATCACAAACACTGAAATATGCACGTGGCTCCCAATTTGGAAACTACTTTGAAATTTGCACTATTCCAACATGTAGGCATGAAACTAGGTCGAGAACTAAATCAAAAACTATTCCAACATGTAGGCATGGAACTAGTCGAAAACTAAGTCCAAAAAAACACTTTTTCACACTTAAGCTTGAAAATAGACCTTCGGGGGCCAAAATCGTGCAACATCCACGAGACGGCCCGGGGAACACCTCAAACACATCGGGAGGGACCAATGTGAGTTGTGGAAACTTACGGAACTAGCACGGGACTCCCGGTTTGAAAACTACGTCCAAAAAAACACTTTTTCACACTTAAGCTTGAAAATAGGCCACTGGAGGCCAAAATCATGCAACAGCCACGGGACGGCCCGGGGAACACCTCAAACACGTTGGGAGGGACCAATGTGAGTTGTGGAAACTTACGGAACTAGCACGGGACTCCCGGTTTGAAAACTAAAGCCTCGTTTGGGAACAGGCTATTTTAGAAACTTTTTGGCTTTTTACGAAAAGATGTGCAAAAAAGTAGAGAGGTGATGTGACAAACTTTTAGTAAGTTTTTGGCTTTTTGACTAAAATAGCCACTCCCCAAACGATAAGTCCAAAAAGGCAATTTTTCACACTTAAGCTCGAAAATAGGCCACCGGGCGCCAAAATCGTGCCACAGCCACGGGACAGCCTGGGGAACACCTCAAACACGTCGGGAGGGACCAATGTGAGTTATGGAAACTTACGGAACTAGCACGGGACTCCCGGTTTGAAAACTAAGTCCAAAAAGGCACTTTTTCACACTTAAGCTTGAAAACAGGCCACCGGGGGCCAAAATCGTGCAACAGCCACGGGACGGCCCAAAGAACACCTCAAACACCTGGGGAGGGACCAATGTGAGTTGTGGAAACTTACGGAACTATCACGGGACTCCCGGTTTGAAAACTAAAGTCCAAAAAGGCACTTTTTCACACTTAAGCTTGAAAATAGACTTTCGTGGGCCAAAATCGTTCAACAGCCACGAGACAGCCTGGAGAACACCTCAAACACCTCGGGAGATACCAATGTGAGTTGTGAAAACATACAGAATTAGCACGGGACTCCTGGTTTGAAAACTAAGTCCAAAAAGGCACTTTTTCACACTTAAGCTTGAAAATAGACCACCGGGGGCCAAAATCATGCAACAGCCACGAGATGGCCCGGGGAACACCTCAAACACCTCGGGAGGGACCAATGTGAATTGTTGAAACTTACGGAACTAGCACAGGACTCTTGGTTTGAAAACTAAGTCCAAAAATACACTTTTTCACACTTGAGCTTGAAAATAGGCCACCGGGGGCCAAAATTGTGCAACAGCCACGGGACGGCCCGGGGAACACCTCAAACACTTGGGAAGGGACCAATGTGAGTTGTGGAAACTTACGGAACTAGTACGGGACTCCCGATTTGAAAACTAAGTCCAAAAATGTACTTTCTCACACTTAAGCTTGAAAATAGACATTCGGGGGCCAAAATCGTGGAACAGCCACAGGACGGCCCGGGGAACACCTCAAACATGTCGGGAGGGACTAATGTGAGTTGTGAAAACTTACGGAACTAGCACGGGACTCCCGATTTGAAAACTAAGTCCAAAAATGTACTTTTTCACAGTTAAGCTTGAAAATAGGCCACCGACGGCCAAAATCGTGCAACAGCCACGGGACGGCCTGGGGAATACCTCAAACACTTGGGGAGGGACCAATGTGAGTTGTGAAAACTTACAGAACTAGCACGGGACTCCCGATTTGAAAACTAAGTCCAAAAATGCACTTTTTCACACTTAAGCTTGAAAATAGACCTTTAGAGGCCAAAATTGTGAAACAGCCACGAGACAGCCCGGGGAACACCTCAAACACGTCGGAAGGGACCAATATGAGTTGTGAAAACTTACGGAACTAGCACGGGACTCCCGATTTGAAATCTAAGTCCAAAAATGAACTTTTTCACACTTAAGCTTGAAAATAGGCCACCCGGGGCCAAAATCGTGCAACTGCCACGGGACGGCCTAGGGAACACCTCAAACACCTCGGGAGAGACCAATGTGAGTTATGGAAACTTACGAAACTAGCACGGGACTCCCAGTTTGAAAACTCATTCCAAAAATGCACTTTCTCACCCTTAAGCTTGAAAATAGACCTTCGGGGGGGGCCAAAATCGTGCAATAGCCACGAGACGGCCTAGCGAACACCTCAAACACGTCAGGAGGGACCAATGTGAGTTGTGAAAACTTACGAAACTAGCACGGGGCTCCCGATTTGAAAACTAATTCGAAAAATGCATGTTAAATTGTATATTTTATGGATAAGATAATAATTTTCTAACTTACATTTTTTTTTTTTTTTTTGTAGATTCGAGATTTGATATGGACATGTTTGGTAATTTGGACGGCAGATGGTAGCTCATTTTGTGTTTTTGTTCATATTACCTTACATGTATTTTGGTTGCGTTGTAAATTTTCTATTTTTGTTGGTATTATAGGGCATGTTGGGTAATCTGTGCTTGATATTTTATTTTTGTTGATATTAGTAGACATGTTTTTTGCTGGATATTAGGAGATGTGTTTGGTAATCCGCATGCGGTTGATATTATATTTTTGTGGATATTAGTAGACGTTTTTTGTAGATATTAGGAGGCATGTTTATAATCCGCATGCAGTTCATATTGTAATTTTGTGGAAAGTGCTGAAATTCGATTGTGATGTTTATGAAAATGAACAGATTTCTATATTGATTTGTAATAGATATTTTATTGAACAGATTATTGAAATGCACAGGAAATTGTTACTGAAAATAAAAAATTTCGGAAGAAAATAGTACCCTCATTTTCAAATTTTTTAATTTTTATTAGTGACGAAATAAAAAATGTCGCTATTAGTTTTCAAAAAACATGACGAATAATTTTGTCACTAATGATACAATGCGAAACAAATAATTTCGTCACATTTGCTGAATATTTTGTCGCTAAATTGAAATATTTGGTGACAAATTATTTTTTGTCATTAAAGAATTTTCTTTTCTGCTCATTTTAGTGACGAATTTTTTTGTCACCTTAATCCATATCGTTGGTGAGGAAAACTTTCGTCACTAAAATCTATTTCGTGACAAAATATTTCGTCGCGAAAAAAAATTAAAATAAAATATTATTTAGTTTTGGCGACGAAATTGATATTATAGAGGACGAAAAATTCAACATTCAGAGATGAAACATTTCGTCGCCAAAAATTAAAAATAGGCGACGAAACTGTTTTTCGTCACCAGGTCCTTTCAGCGACGACGTATAGGCCACGAACGTGGTGACAAATTTTTTTCATCGCAGATCACTTTAGTGATGAAAATTTGATGTTTGGAGACAAAATCAGTCTGTCAACAAAGGCCTTTTTTGTTATAATGTAACCTGGCTAATGCAATAAAACCAGGAGAGGCAAGGACAATAATGGTTGACTATTTGTCAGACCCAAGTGTAGAACCACTGAACATGGAGTATGAAGCAATGTATGTGGAGATAGGACCAAGTTAGATGGATGCGATTGTAGTGTTCCTTAGAGATGGGAAGTTGCCAGATGATCACAAAGAAGCACACAAGATCAGACTAAAGTCGGCAAGGTTCAGTCTAACAACAGAATGACATCTCTACAGAAGATCTTTTACTGGTCCCCTTTTGAGGTGTGTGCATCCTTCACAAGTTGAAGACTTCTTGTATGAAATACACGAAGGAGTATGTGGAAGCCACGCTAAGGGCAGGTCACTTGCTTATATGGCCATTACTCATGGGTACTGGTGGCCCTATATGCAGAAAGAAGCTTAAGTTTATGTTAGAAAGTGTGAGAAGTGTCAAAGGTTTTCACCTTTGATACATCAACTAGCAGCAGATTTAAACTCAGTGTGCAACCCTTGGCCATTTGCCCAGTGGGGCATGGATTTTGTTGGACAACTGCCTCAAGAGACTTGACAGAGAAAATTCCTGCTGGTAGCAATAGATTACTTCACCAAGTGGGTAGAAGCAGAGCCCCTTGCAAAGATTCGAGATGTTGATGTGAAGAACTTCATATGGAGAAACATCATCACCAGGTTTGGGATCCCAAGGGCGATAATAGCAAACAATGGCAGGCAGTTTGACAGCAAGCTAATCAAGAGCTTCTGTGCAAAATACAAAATCAAGAACTACTATTCCACTCCAAGCTTCCCCCAAAGCAATGGTCAGGCAGAAGTATCCAACAATACTATCTTGGATGGGATCAAGAAGAGGTTAGAAGCAGCCAAGGGAAAATGGGTAAATGAGTTGCCCAATGCACCTTAGACATGTCGGACTATGTCGAGAAGATCAACTAGGGAATCCCCATTTTTCATGGCTTATGGCACAGAGGCAGTAATCCCGTTAGAAGTCGGCATCCTAGGGATCAGAACCCAGGGAGTAGAGAATGGGACTAATGAGGCATTCTTGGCTCGAGATTTGGACCTGTTGGAAGAAAGAAGGGAGAGAGCAGCAATTCAGCTGGGGGCATACCAGCAGCAACTTGCTAGGGCTTACAATAAGAAGGTCAACCCAAGAGAGTTTCAAGTTGGGGATCTCGTCCTGAGAAAGGTCGTCGGCAACAAGAAGGATCCCAGAGAAGGAAAGCTGGGCCCAAATTGGGAGGGGCCTTATAGAATCATCTCAGTCACCCGCAATGGGGCATATTGGCTTGAGGATAGTGAAGGCAAAGAGTTGCCAAGACCCTGGAATACTTGCAACTTGAAGTTTTTCTATCATTAGATTTTTTGTTTTTTAAAGTTTTTTGTTATTAGCCGAAGTAATAATAAAATTTTAGCTCAATTTTTTAATTTCAAACTTGTGTAATGCGACTGACCAGTCCTGTGGCGATATTTCTAAGTGAAACATGATGAATAACTTAGACTTATTATATGGCAGAGTTGAATTATACTTGCATATAATAGAGTTGAACTAAGTTGGCGATGTTTCTAAGTGAAACATGACGAATAACTTAGACTCATTGTATGGCAGAGTTGAATTATATTTACATATAATAGAGTTGAACTATGTTGGCGATGTTTCTAAGTGAAACATGACGAATAATTTAGACTTATTATATGGCAAAGTTGAATTATACTTGCATATAATAGAGTTGAACTAAGTTAGTGATATTTCTCAGTAAAACATGACGAATAACTTAGACTCATTATATGGCAGAGTTGAATTATACTTGCATATAATAAAGTTGAACTAAGTTGGATTAACCTAGATTTGCTATGTCGGCAGAATCGAACTCAGATTGGAACCAAGTGTGTTTCAGTAAGATTAACAGAGAAACCAAGGTTGAGAACCTCGGCTAGTCTTTGTTTGAATCTCACTTCGGCAACAAGATCATAGGCACATGCTTAATGTGAACATAAGTGAAACTTAAGTTCACATTAGGGGACAAAGAACTGGAGAATGATGAGTAAAAGTTTAAAGTGCTTGGGACTTGGGGTTGAAATTTTATAGATAAATTCACAAATTAGAATTGGTTTAACACTTGTTGAAATTTTCAGAAAAAATTACAAGTTGAAGTTAAGCCGAAGTCTGGATAAAAGACAATAAGTGAAATTGAAATGACAAGTTTAAAACAACACTTGTGAAAATATTTTTATAATGTTTTCAAGTGTTAAGCCAAGGCCGAGATAAATAATAAAGAGGTTATGTCCGATGTATTGTACTCCGAAGAGGTCATACAAATAAAAGTGTACTTAGAAGATATATCCGAGGTACATTACCCCAAGGAGATTGCACAGTTAAGGTGTACTTTTGAAGATATGCAAAAATATTCTAAGTATGGAATGGTACATAGAAGAAAAGAAGGCACACATTCAAACACTTGGAAGAAAATGTAAAGACTTACATTCAGATAAGAAAGATGTTCAGATACAAAAAGGCACTTCGGCCTGGCATAGGAGATTACTTGTTCATTTACAAAGACTAAAAAGGAACATTGGCCAAATAAAAGCTAACATCGTTCAAAAAGCAAAATCTACAAAGCACAGAAATAGAAGTTGCTAGTGAAGACTACTCGGCGTCAGTAGCAGGATGTGCCTCAGAAGACAATTGAGAAATCTTCTCGGCAGCCTTCTCAGCCTCGAGCTTGGCTTCAATTTGTTATAAAGTTTGATCGAGGCTCTTCTTGGCGATAGGCACCTCAGGCATAGTCTTCTCGGGGGAGGCACTTTTTAAGACCTCGTCCTCCTCATCCTGAGTCAAGTCCAGGACTTGCTCATTCAGAGTTGGGGACTTGGCCCCAGTAGAAACTTCAGCATCAGCTGCCACCTCGGCCTCTTCGTCTTCTTCTTCCTCTTCATATTCTTCTCCTCATTTTTTCCCCCCAGCCTTAGCCTCAGATTAGCTTAAAGTGGGAGGGAATTACACTGCAAGTCGGCCTCATCATGAAGAGGAAAATCCTTGGGGACAGCCAACTCCTTCAGAGCAGCCATCCAACCAAGGGTGTAACCCTTGTTGCATGCCTGTCTGACATGTTTTTTGTGCTCCTCGCAGACGTCGGCTGCCCCTCGGCATAGGCCTTCTCATCTGCCATTTTGATTTCGGCATCTTTTGTGGCCAAGGCACTTCGGAGTTCTGCTTGGGCTTCGGCAATTTTTGCTTTGGCCTCTTTTTTTTTGGCTTTGAGAACCTCAACAACAGCCTCTGCAGCACCTGTCTTTTCCTCGGTTTTATCTTGGGCTTGTTTAGCTGCCTTGGCCTGATCTAGCAGGACTTTCATCTTGGCCTCGGCATTGTTTAAGGATTTAAGCAAGCCAGCAGCCTCCTTTGTCTTGCGGACTAGCTCCTTCTTCAAGTCCTCAGCCTACATCGCAAAGGAGTGAGCATGCTGGATCGCCTAGAAAAAGTGGAATGAACAAAGTTAGCAAACTTTTTTAGTATGAAAATAGAGAATAAAAAGTACCAAGTGTTAGGAGTTTACCAATACAGAGTGCTGCACCATCAGAGCGAAATTTTCATATTCGCTAACCTCGGCCATACGGTTGAGGTCATTGGGAAGGAGTAATGCCGTGGAGAGGGCAACGTCGACCTCAATGTCAGCAGCGCTATTATCGGTTCTGACTGGCTTGTCCTCGATTATGATAGATGGGGCCCAAGGGTCATCAGCTTTGAGTGAACCCGAGGTGGCTGCAGAGTCTGACCTCGGCTTCTTTGACTTAGTATTTTCAGAGGGGTCATCCTCAATAGGTCTCTTTTCGGCGACAGAGCTAGTTTTCTCAATCTTGGCAAGCTTTGAGATTGGAACTGTATCTTCATATTCAACTTGGGTGAAAGAGGTTTTTGCCTTGGCCCTCTTTACCCTTTTTTGCTTTAGTTTGGGTTGGGATTGTGATGGTGAAGATTGGACTGTGACAACACCAGGGATGTCGGCTAGAAGGCCTTCGACAACAGCCTTGTTGCGTCCCATCTCGTCGGCAGTAATGGTGACTGTGACTTTTGTGCCAAAGTAGATTGCTGGAATTGCAGTGAGTGGGTTGGCTGGATCGTAAGCCGACGCCTCAGCACTTTGGCGTTGTTGGCTACGAGTTCTGCCAGCAGGAGCAAGAATGGGAACTCGGCGACGACGTTGACGCTACGCTGGAGGAATCAGTTGGGGAGCAGATGTTGATGGCTGCTTTGCTGGGTCAGAGGTTGAGGCATGGTCAGGCCGTGGTGATGAAGTGGTAGGAGGAGTTATTGCTAAAGGTAGAGATTTGCTTTTCTTGGGGACGTCGGGTAGAGCGGATTTGTAGGTCGGGATGTAGTTGAGCAGCAAAGGGGCCTTGCGCTGATTCACTGGTAAGCCTAGCAACTTCTTGAAATCTTTGCTAGGGTAGAAGGATTTGCAGAAGTCTTTTAGTGGCTGAGGAAGAGCTGCAAGTAAAAAATAGACGTCAGAACATATAAAAAGAACAAAGTAGTAAGGACTTGAAAACAAGTAAAGTGACACTTGGTTCTTACCATTACCCTCTTTAAAGACTGATCGGCTCAAGGGATAGAGGTGGAGGTCATCATCCAGTAGGAACTCCCAGTTGCCTGAGACGATGAAATAATCATCTCCAGCACCTTTGTTAGAGTCTGGGAGGTCGGCGATGAGTTTGTACTTAGTGGATCTCGGCTTAAAGTAATAGATATAGCCTTTTTCGGATTTTAGGCCACACATGGTGTAACAGTACTGGATATCGGCTAGAGTTATCCTAGCGTTCTCTCTGCTAGCTAAGGTAATTATACCGTTAATGACTCTGTAATAGCTAATGGCCAGCTGTATTGGATAAAGTTTATAATAATGAAGGACTTGGCGGAAGAAGATGTTGAGAGAGAACCTAAGTCCACACTCTATGAAGGCCACCACGGGGAAAGGCATAGAGTCCCCATCAGGCATGATGGAGTCCTCCTCCCCTGCCAGCCTAAGGTGAACATCGACTGGGATGGAGAACTCTGTCCTAATGTACTCTAGTTTGCCCAGGGTGTCTACCCTCCACCTGAACATGCCCATAACGTTGGCTAAAGGGGAAGGGTGTAGGATTTCAGAAGAAAATGGTTTGTTTAGGTTTAAAGACCTCGGCTAAACCCTAAACAAGTAATGGGGCAAGGGTTTTTCAAGATCTAGGGAATTTGTTTCAATTTTCCTAAAGGATAGTAATTTCTATCAAAACCCAAGCCTAAATCTATGTGAAAACAGAGAATTGAAGGCAAGAATCTGGCAAATGCAATAAGGAAACAAAAAAAAGAGCATGATTCAGACTCAAGAAAATGAATAGAAATTCAAGAACATTGTACAAAATGTGTGCAGATGTGTAAAGCCAAGTACAGTGGCAGAATAACAAATGTGTGAGTAGTATGTATAAACACACACCCAGAAAGAGATTGGATAGAAGCAAAATTGCAAACATATATGATGAAATTTGAAACACAAGCAAAGATTCAAGAACATGAACAGATTCATAATGACAGCATACAAGCGTAAACAAAGTTTGAAGTAAGTCAAAAACTAAAATGAGGGGAAACAGTGACTTACCAAAAATAATAACGCCAGTGTGAGGTATGCCGAAATCAAATGATGGTGGTGCGTGGAGCAGAACGGTGAATGCCTTGCCAGAGGGGAAGAACAGAGCACGTTACAGAAGCTTCAAAGAACGAAAATGGTGGTTTTTTGTTTAGAGAGAGAAAAAGCTTGAACTCAAAGGGAAAATGAGGATGCAAAAGTGAAGAGACGGAAAGAGAGAGTGTTTTTGTTAAAACACGAAAAGGCGGCAAAATTACATTGAATATGCCTTAGACGACGTGCTTTCAGGCTGCGTGTGCAGACGCGACGCGACCTGATGGCGCGTGTCAGGTACGGGTCAATAAGGAAAAAATGCGTGGATAAAACGGTTGAGAAACCGTGCGTGACAGCTCATGTGCAAATAGAACTCTTGGAGTTCTTGATTTAGTGAAGCAAAGACCTCAGCTAGGAGGGCAATCTCGGTTAAAGAAATTAAAAAACTTGGTTCTTGGTTCTTGGACGTTGGTAAAGCAGAATGCAGTCTTGGACAAATGGAGCCGATGTGCGTTGACCTTGGTAATGAAGAGGTAGAGTAAAGTTTTTAGCCGACGTGCTATTTGGACAAACGATATAGGTTCCATCACCTCAGGATGCCGAGGTAATAGAACCTAGGGGGCAGTTGTGGGGGCATATTTTTGTAAATGACAACATGTGGCCAAGGTGGCACTGAAGTTCCAGCCGAGGTGCCACGTGTCTTGGTCATGGTGCCAAGGTGAACTATTTGCGGAGATACCGAAATCCGAGTTGAATGGATAAGGATCAAGAGTCCTAGAATAAGGGAGCACTTCAGTCTAGATAAAGATAAAGCTCTTAGGGAGTTTATCTCTATCTAACTGGGAGTCCAAGATAAGCATTGAGCCAGAGTCCATTGAAGCTAGGCTTCTACGAGGACCAGGTTAGTGCAAGCTATAAAAGAAAGGCTCCCTCGTGGGTCTAAGGTACGTTTTTTGTATCCTGGCTAGTGAGTTAAGCACGGTTTGCTATCTTTGAGAGATAATTGAGTACTGACTTGATCATCGGACTGCTCCCGGATGGATGAACCACCGCCAGAGTCTTATCTTTCTGTGACAGGTTGTTCAGGTGCAAGCTACTCTGCCGATATTCTCCAGCTGAGTACTTGTTTAGCAGTGTGGTCAGAAATCAACACACACACAAGGTAAGCTAAAAGCTTGTTAATTAAATTTGAATTACATATTTTTTTATTTTATTTTTTTGTGGATAAATCACACTGACATTTACTGAAGTTTCAAAATATATATATATATAATAAGTCTTATAAATTTGATTTAGTAAAATTGAGTTTCCCTAGATTGTGTTTGAATTATGAATTTGCGTACAGGTTTAGAAAGGAAATGAAAAGATGAAATAAATGTGTATGAGATATAAGCTCTTTTTTTTCTGTTTCTGTCGCCTTTTCCTTTTCCTTTTAAATTCCTACCCAAATTCATGATTCAAATACAACCCTAAGGTTTTTAATTCACATAACAATTAACGCCTTTTTTATCGGTAATTGGTAAGTCATATGTATGAAAAAATGATACTGTCATCTCTTTTACATTGAAATATATATACATATATATTAGCATGTTTATTATCTTCACAATATGTGCATTAATTTTTGATATATGCGCCAAAACTGATTTCTCTAAAACTCAGAGAAGATAACTGTAATTTACATAACACTTTTTTAGAATTTACATAGCATTATTGCATGTTAAGCCCACAATGGGTAAAAATAATAAGGATAATAGACTAAGTACCCTCTATCCCCAAATATCTATGATCCTCTCTCCTAATCCACTCACAATTATTAGATCATGTGAGAATTTTGCAATGTGAAAATTTCAATAAATATTCAATGACTGTGAGTGAATTGAGATTAAGGGATAAGGATATTTGGAGCCAAAACATACTAGCACATTTTTGTTTGGGTACATTGCATTGATCTCCACTAATGTTGAGAGAAAATACAAGTTCAATAATTTTGACATAATTACATTTGTTTCCTTTTAGTAAGGTTAAAATGACTAAAACTAATATCCCTTTTGACATAATTACATGCTCTTGTCTTTGATCTAGGGGCTGTTTTGTTTTTTTGTTGGCTGGATCTGCCTCCTTTTGGTCTGTTATGTTTTTAGTCTTTTTTCTTTCTGTTTTTTTTTTTTTCCTCTCTTAAGTTGGTGCCTTGCCGACTTCTTGCACAGCCTTGAAGCTACACAAATTGTACTCTTTTGGTGCTGTGCTATGTCGGTTGCACATGATTTGCTTGTTCTCATGTGTCAATCTAGTTGGGATGTGGGATCAGCGCTATGATACATCTCACCGTTTAGCTCCCTTTTTGTATTCTCTTTCATATCTTTAATAAAAAATTCTTTGTTGTTAAAAAAAAAAAAAAAAAAAAAAAAACTGAAACTAATGTAAATTGTGTGAACACACAAAGATAAACAATGTAAAATATACATTTCAGTGTAAAAGATTTGTCATAGTCTTTTTTTCATCTATATGATTAACAAATTTTTGATGAAAACACGATTAAATATTATGTGAATTAAAATTTTAAGGGAGTTCATTGTAATTATATCAAACTCATGAGATTTTATTGTATTTTCTTCAAATCTCAACGGATGTAGTATAAGGTTTTTTGTTTTTATACTTTTCTGTTATTCTATTTTATGTATGGAAACTAACCCCAAATTGTAATTAAACTAATGTTACAGGTTTCGGATAACTGGTTTTTCTTGTACATTTTTCTATTTATTGGGAGCTACGGACAAGATTGTCTTGACTACATCTTAGCCAAAGGAACATTTCAAAGGTGGTGGAGTGATCAAAGGATGTGGATGGTGAGGGGAGTCACATGTCACATGTCACATGTTTGGATTAATAGAATTCGTATCGAAGTACTTAGGCATTGCCACACAGGGATTCAATGTCACCAGCAAAGTAGTAGACAATGAACAGGGCAAAAGGTATGATCAAGGGACATTTGAGTTTGGAGTTGAGTCGCCCATGTTTGTGTCACTAGCAGTAGCAGCAATAATCAATTTAATCGCGTTTGTTGAAGGGTTGATCGGAGTTTTGAGGGGCACGAACTCAGAGGGATTGTTTGGTCAATTGTTGATTTGGGGTTTTGTGGTGTTGAATTGTTGCCCAGTTTATGAGGCTATGGTGTTGAGGACTGATACAGGAAGGATGCCCACTAAGACTACCATCATTTCCACATTTCTTGCATGGGCTCTATACACAGCAACTTCTCTTATACTAAAAATGTGAAATTAAAGGGGGAGTTGTTATATTGTTTTTCTTTTCATTTTATAGAAAATGAAGAGATAGAGAACTTGAATTGCATGTAATCATGATTAACTAGGGATATAATTTGGGGAATACTAGTTTATTGTAAACTACGTGATTTTGTCGGCATTATTGCCTATTTGAGATTGTGTTTGGCCTTGTGAATCATAATATAAAATAAAAAAAAAAAAATTTAAAAAATGTTAAATACTAACAATCTGAGTGAACTAACATTTTAGTTCCAAAAAAAAAAAAAAAAGAAAGTGAACTAACATTTGGTGATTATTGCCTATTTTGCAGTGTTAGTGATCCTAACATTTTGTCGCAATTCATGAGTACCTTTGACATGGGCATTCTCTGATCTACTACTAATAATGATTGTGTATGAAACGTGTATAAAGAAGTATTTTATGACATTAGGAACTAAGAAAAATAATAAGAGTATTGTTATTCATGTCCAAAAATTAGATCTGTTTTCTAGACTCAGTGATGTGTTCAGAAGATAATTGGTTGATAATTAGGAAATATTTAATTATCAACCAATCATTTTTTTGACACATTACTAAGTCTAAAAAATAGACTTATATATTATTTTTGAAGTAACAATAATGTTCAATTCTCTCTCTCTCTCTCTCTCTCTCTCTTGATCTCAAAATGGAGGATGAAAGTTTAGAGCTATCATTCTCTTTAAATAATTTGACAACATCACACAAATTAAAAAGAAGTTTGAACAGAAAACCAAGAGCAAAAATGTAATTTTCAAACAAATTCGAATTCACTTCAAATTTAATAGTATAAATGGAAACTGATAGATGATCACAACTCACAAAATTTGGCATGGAGGGATTACAAGCATAACAGGTTTTGGGGCTTTTTTGACTTTTAGCACTTTAGTCCCTCTTTGTCCCATTTCCTTGTATCAATCAAGCACATTTGTTCCAACTTGATTTGGGCATTATAAAGCATGTATGTCTCTTGGGTTCAACTATTATGGATTTCGATATACTGAATCTTGATGTGGCTAACAAATGTATGTACTATGATTACTATCACTAGATGATCCTTTCCATCACTAGCATGTGATGTTCTCCTAAATTGTTGTTAGCCATAACTAGCTGTTCTTGTTGCTCTAGATTATGAACCATCTGTGGGTTATTGTTGAAGTTTTGGTTAACTTGGCTGACTAGATTGGGTCCAACTGGTGGCTGTGAATGGCCCTGTTTGGTTGTGGTGATAGTGGTGGTGATGATGATACATCTACATAGTGGACAGGTGGGGTTCGAGTGGAGCCAATAACCTATACAATCAATGTGAAACACATGTTTGCATGTTGGAATCTGGTGCACCTCCTCCTTGATCTCAAAATCTCCCAAACAAACACAACACCTATTGAGTGAGAATTTTACGAATTGGATTAGTAACACATTTGATTAGACTCTCATTGAGAACTAATGTAGCTAGTATAACTTTCCAATGATTAGGATAACTAGGTAAACCCCATGTAATAAAAGTAGTAATACTATAATACAAATTAACAAATCTTCCTAAATCCTCTTATTCAAGTAACCAGGGGAAGCCCTCCGCTTGAGGTAGAACAAGTAAAACAAGAGTAAGAGAATTATGGAGAAGAGCATTGGGATTGAGAATATAAAGGCCTGGTATAGTTTAAGTTGAATTGTTTGAGGATACAAGTGAGGAGAGTTTGGAGGAGGTTGAGGATAACCCATTTCTAGATTATTAATCTTTAATCTTTTGAAAAACTTCAAATGGTTCAAGGTCATAGAAGATTGAAAAGCTAGACATCTAGCTACAAATTAAGGCCTTGTTGAACTTATATATAGGACCCAAAAAACATGTTATCTTACTATGAATTTTTTATTTTAAAATTATTCTGAAAATGAAGTGTATGTTATAAATTTAAAATTGATGAGATGTGGATGTTTTTCTATTTATGTTTCTAAATAATTATTCTGAGTATGTAGTATTATTAAAAAAACAAATCATGTCTAAATTGTAACAGAGAGATGTAAGTATTTTTTTTTATATATATCAAACAGAGAGATGCATGTTAAGGAAGAGAAAGGGTTAAGAATTTTGAGAAAAGTACATTAATTGTGTGACTTTGTTAATAAAATGTGAAAGGGTGCAAAGAACAGAGAACCTTCCACGTTAATTGATCCCAATTTTTAGTTTTTTTGTTTTTTAAATTGAAAAAATATAATAAATTTCATAAATTGACTATAATTTGCATAAGACTTTAGTCTCATTTTTATTAATAATTTATTAGTTATATGGATAGAAAAATAATCTTAATATCTCTTTTATACTCAAATTAATTATACTTATTTTAATTATTTTTATATTTTTACAACATCTGTATTAATTTCAATTAAAAAATGAGTTGATATAATTATGTAAAAAATGCAAGACTTGTATGTTTTTTGAGACATCATGAGAGGTCAACCTAATCTACCCTCTTTGTCTGTTGGTTGAGAATTTCCAAGTTATCCAAACAGTCCCTTATTCGGTCTCTTTGTTTTTTCTTTTTTCGTCATGATGGGACAAGCCCATGAGTTGCCACTAAGATTTGGAAAATTATACAGTTATATGAGGCAAATTCACGTGATGTCTTAAATTTTATTGGTCAAAAGATTTTTTTAAAATTTTTTTTAATAATAATATAATAAATATTGTGAAACAATACTCTACAAGTGAGTCCCATATATCTTTATCTTCTAAACATGAGATTGGTTTAACTCAACTTGACACATTTCTGCCTTATAGCTATAGGTAGCTTTGTTCATTCATCCATACATATTTTACTAAAAGAAACCAGTGCTTGAATTGAAACCTGCTAATTTTATTTTATTACTGATAGAGAATGTAAGCCCAATGATGGGTTTATATGTTTAATTTTACGCCTTTATTTACTTTTGCTGCACAATATTATTAGTGGTAATCGAGGCCTAACCTTTTTCCCCATATAATATTAATAATACAAGTGCACAACTTATTCTTGATAGTATTCATAGTATGGATTCCTTTGTTACCTTTGAACTTTTTCATCATCTTTAAAAGCATTATAAACTCATACTATATCATTAATTTAATTGAAAGCACTATTCAACTTGTTTACCCACTAAACTTTGCCAAACTTTTTTTTTTTTTTTTAAAGTTAGTACTTGATTTAATATAGACTCCAATTGTCATAAGCTAAAAAAATCTAAAAAGTCACTCAATTTTTTTATTTTTAAAAAAAAAAAAAAATAACTTTCTAAATATATCAACTTTTTATGATATACAAAATTTTATTTAAATTGAACTAAAAAACTCAATGAACTTGAAAAATGTTTTTAAGATTTATTTGTTTACATAATGAATTCATCTAAAACTAACTTTTAACAAATAGAACACAATTGAAACTCAAATAACTTGGTTCGTTTACTTAGATTTTATTATTGTTACGCACTCTTGGATAGGGGTGTTCATGGGTAGGGGTGTAATTTTTGGCCCATGGCCCCATGGCTGCCAGTCGGCCCATGTGACCTAGGTGGCTCAAGCCATTAAGGCCCGAGTCCAAGCCTTGTGCTAGGTGCTGGCACAGGCCATCGTTTTGAAATCGGCCGGCCAGTGGGTCCAAGCCAGCGGGTCCATGAGTCCGCTCAAGACCCCCTAAAAACCCGGTCCACCCGGTGCCCTTTTTTTTTTTAATGGAAAATAATAAAATTTTGGTGGGAAAAATTAAAAAAATTTGTTTAGGGCCGCCCAAGCTCGCCCAAAGCCCGAGCCTAGGCCCGGCCCACTAGCCCACCCAAAGCCCGAATGCCCCTGGACCTGGGCTTAGTTTTCTGGCACGTGGGCCGGCCCGGCCCAATTTTTTGGCAGAAACCCGCAAGGCCCCACATGGGCTCGACTTGAACCCGAATGGGCCGGGCCGGGCTGGGTCAAAATTACACCCTTATTCATGGGCAGAATTAATTTGGTTCTAAGGTAAACTCATAACAAAATCAATCTTATTTAAAAATAGTTTGGTTTTATGGTTCTAAGCTAGAAAATTTTATCAATATATAGACTATCCATTCAAAAAATATTGATTCTACCTATAAAACTAATTTCAAAATTATACAAGTATATTTCAAAATTTTAAAATATTCTCCAAACCAAATTTATAAAATGGGTAATGACATAACAAATTCATCATATTATGTAGCACTTACTATAGACATACAATTTTCAATAATATAACAAATGTAAAAATCATGTAAATAGTGGGGAAAAAAAAAAAACATAAACACATCTTCATAGATAGAGAAAATATTTTGTAAATAAGATGAATAAAATGTCATTGATGTTGAAATAACATTAAAGTTCTATGAAGCCAAAAAAATTAACAAATTCCTTGCGGAAAACACCGATATATCTATACTATATATTAAGCAAAAGGGGATTTTTAACCCCAAGCCTTGTAGGAGTTCCAATCTACCAATCTAAATTTCCTGAATTTTTTATTTTAAAAAAAAAAATCTTAGCATTTATTAACTTCTCTTAACTCCCAAGTTTTACCCTCATAATAATACTTCAATGCATTAAGAACAAGCATAAAAAAAATTCTTTGAAATCCAACACATGAATTCCTTGAAAAGTCCCAACACATATGATTATTATCCCTCATAATAATACTTTAATGCATTAAAAACAAGCATAAAAAAAATTTCTCGAAAAGTCCAACACATATGATTATTATCAAAATATTAAACTTTAATATAATATAATAATAATAAAAAAAAGACATTTAATTCTTTGAAAAGTCTAACACATATAATTATTATCAAAATATTAAATTTTAATATAATATAAATAAGAAAAAAAAAGAAGACATTTTAAAAAAAGAAGCCATTTAAACAAAAATGATTTGTGCCTCGAATTATTTGGCTCCGAATGTCCCTAATGCCCAAAACGACGTCGTTTTGGGCATTAGGTTTTTTTTTTTTTTTGTCTTTCTTCTTCCGCCATTGTCGACCTGCAGAGGAGAGAAGAGGGAGAGGGAGAGGGAGAGGTCGCCGTCGTCTCCGATCCGTCGCCGATCCGATCGCCGATCGCCGCCTCTGCCATCGTCGACTCTGTTCCTCCTCCTCCCCCTCCCTCTCCCCTCCCCTCCCCTCCCCTCCCCATTTTTTAGGCCCCCTCCAATCCCTCTCACCCTCCTCCTCCTCTTCCTCCTCCTCCTCTGCTTCGTCTTCTTCGTTCTTCTGTTTGAGAAAAAAAAACGATTTAAAACGACGTCGTTTCGTTCAGGCAGATTAAGGCACTCATTCGAGCTCCGAATCACGACTCCCATTTAAAAATCGCAATTCATATATATAGATAACTAGCCTATCACCCGTGCTATGCACGGGATAATTGTAGATATTTATATTTGTTTTAGATTTTTTTTAATATATAAATTTTGTTTTTTAAGATTTTTTATAAAAATAATTTAATAATCTTATCACTAACCATAGTGTATAAAAGAAGTTGAAAAGGGTACTGCAATAACTATACACATATTGTATCTATAATCATTTATATGAGGGGATTTTAAATGCTTATTAAGAAATTTTGACCAAATTAATAAATACAGGCATGTGGAAAGACATGTGGATTGAAAAAAGTTAATAAATGCTAAATTTCTTGAAAAGTCCAACACATATGATTATTATCAAAATATTAAACTTTAATACTGTATAATATAATTATTAAAAAAAAGACATTTAATTTCTTGAAAAGTCTAACACATATAATTATTATCAAAATATTAAACTTTAATATAATATAAAAAAGGAAAAAAATAAGACATTTAAAAAAAAAATCACAATTCACATATATAAATAATTATAAATACAATCCGTGCATAGCACAGGTGATATGCTAGTATGAAAATTAATATAAAGGAGAGAACAATTTGATTCGGTTTAATTTGGTTTTTTGAGTTTTAATCTATTAACTGAACTATAATAAAAGATTCTTAATTTATTAGAACCAAAACTATTTCTTAGAAAAACTAGACCAAGTTATACAATTTGAATCACTTTAAATGATTTAGATATTCAACCAATTCTTTTGAACACCCACCTTCGGCTTCAATACGAAAAAACTTTTGCTTTGCCCCTTGTATTGATTGACAAAATAAAATAAGAAAAATGCTAAAATAACCCTTAAAATTGCTGTTGGTGTTAGAAAAGTGTATTAAAATGTGTAAAAATATTTTGAAATATATAAAAATTGTATTAAAATTATAAATATTTTGACATTTTTTTTTTCAAATTTTTATTGACACCCTTAAAGATATTTATTAACAAGATCACATAAAAAAGTATTAGTGAGTACATAGGTCTTAGGTGCACATTATTTTGAGGCCCACGTTCACTTTTGTGCATTGTGGCGTTATTCTCCTTGTCTATTTCATAATCATAAATGTTTCAACTTGCCTCATCTTCTTATGATGCAGTTTCATGTGGGGATTTCTTAAATTTTTATCACTTATCTAATCTAAACATACCCTTCAATTCAATACCCTTCTAACCATTGTTTATGGATCTTGAAGAGACCCCTGTCCCTGTCCCTGTCCCTGTCCCTGTCCCTGTCTCTCTCTCTCTGCCTCTCTCTCTCTCTCTCTCTCTCTCTTTGTGAAAGTGGGTATGAGGTAAGACCTCAAATTGCACCCACTAAATCAGATTCTCAAGATACAAGGAGGAAATGTTTCTGTTCAATCTCAAACACATTTTGTTTTTTGTTAAACAAAGTGGCTCTTCTATTCCTAATATAATCCTCCGAGATGGGCAGTTTTAAACACAGGAATCGAGAGCATTCATCAAGAATTAAGTGTCGCAAATCACAATAATGAAATTATTAGCTTCAAAAAAATAATTTCATTGTAGCCAAATTAATCGTATCAATTGTGAATTGAGTGTATCATAGCAGTGACTATCAATATTAAAAGGATAAAAACTCAAGGTATCCATATCAAAAGATTAAGAACTCAACAGTATCTCCAATATTGAAAACATGGGCAGCTGCAGAATTTTTATCAAAACCTGTCACAATTTGGAGATATTTAAGATCTTATCTAGACATTGTTTAGTGTAAAAGTGGCATAAATATCATTGGCATAGGCAAACATTGGGCACTTTTTTTTATTAGTTTATAATTAGAATATTAATTAGTTTATGATTAGTGCTCAGTGAGGAAAATATTATATTATCCACGAATCTTTGTCGTGAATGTAGATTTCTTTTCGTAGTGGATGGAGATCACAGCAACAATGACACTTCAAAGTGAGCTTACCCTGTTTTGGGAAATTGATGTATCATTTATATTTTTTAAAGCAAAATTTTCAGTCATGGAATGGAATGGAATGGTTGATGACTCCATAGTTGTATTATCCCATATTAAGGTGGTCAATGTAAGTGTATAAGTAAACAAAATTAACCACTTTTGGAAAAGGTAGATTACACTTTTAACCTTTATAGTTTGATCAAAATTTTACTTTGATTTGAATAATTTGATCCTTATATTTTATGTGTAGCTTTAATCTAGTCATTTCAGTCAAGTTCGAGATTAAAATAATAATTTTGAAATGTTTGTCAATTTCTTAAGTTATGCATGTGGGAAACAATTGACAAAATTTTGAGTAGAAAACCCAAATTGACAAAAAAATTGAAGAAAAAATAAGAACTGAAATGAAATTTAGAACAAACTATAAAGATGAAAAGGGTAACAAACCCTTTGAAAAATATGACAATGTCTTTAGTGCTGTGCAAAATTAGAAAATATCAATAGGTGATAAGTTCTTATATCAATTATTTTTAAATAGTTGGCTCAATTATTTTATACAACTTTTTTTTAAAGTTAAATAACTAAAATCTTAGTTCATAATTTATTAGACTCTTTCTATTAGTTAATATAATTTACACAAATAAAAAATCTACTTGTATGGTTTTTGTAACCATAAAAATATCAAATCACATTTACCTATCTTTTTTTTTTTTTTTTTTTTTTTTTTTTTTATCAATAGTTAAGAGAGTAATTATATTATCAGAAGTATATACATCATCAAACAATAACTAGAAAGTCAACAAAATCTAACAACCAATTCACTAAGCCCACCAAGTCAAGTGCAACGACCACTAATAATCACATTTACCTATCAAAACAATAGAATTGATACTATTCCATAGTATATGAAATAGTTAGAAGTCAACACCATAAATAACATGCTCTTAGAATAAAATGTCAATAAAAGAATTTTTAAAAGAATTTTATTAATAAGTGCCCTTAGTACACTTGATAAGAATTTTGAAATGTTTGTACATAATGCATAAGAATGCGTGCAACATGCAATATATAATCAATTTAAACATTGTTAACCAATACCTTAGAACACTCATTAACCAAATCCTTTTTAAAAAGTTGCAGATATTCTATATTCACTGTAGAATTATTTATAAATGAGATAGTAAGAGACATTCTATATTCATTGTAGAAATGCTCAAAATATTTCCTTTAAATATTCTATATTCATTGTAGAAATGCTCAAAATATTTCCAATTAAAGGAAGAACAATAGGTGCTACTCTAGAAACTACTGGACATAAATCCAACAGAATCAAGATTAAGCCGAACTTTCCTACCATTAAGATGCCGACCCTCTACTGCAACTTTAAGCAACAACTGCTATACAGCATAGCTTTTTACTGCCAGAAAACTTGATTATGCTACACAAAACAAATCAATTTCCAACAACAACAGGAAAGAAAATATGAGCTCAAAACTATGCGGTTTCCCTTCTGTCTTCCTCTTTGAGCTACACAACTGAATCAAAGTACACCCTAAATTAGTACTTCCTCTTCCTTATTTTAAAGGTGGATGATCGAATTACATCATCATCTGTTTGAAGTGTTCCCTCAAGAACTGCCATGGACTCAGGTTTGGTGAAATAAGTGAAGAGGAGGTAGATACCGTCCAAGTAAGTATTACTCTCTCCTGCTTTGTTTTTCTTCTTGATGCTGTATGCAAGCGGAATAACCCCTCTGTTGAACACCTCCACGTACATTCCACCCCCGGCAACAAGCAACTGCAAAATCAGCATTGTTAACAAAGCCCTCAAATCAAAATTCCAAATTTGCAACATGACACTCCCTGAGGTTTCAGAAGCTCATTATGATGATTCGTGAAAGAAAGCAACACTAAAACACAAATTTATGAACGTATCCATTAGACAACCATTCTGTGTATAAAACCATCTCATTTAACTTGCGCAGCATTAGATTAGTTCATATGGCACTCCATAATTTTTGGAGTGCGAAATCCTATTGATTGCAGCTTTCTCTAGACCTCCGGGAAAAGCTTGAGAAAAAAAAGGCTCGAATGGTCCGATCCCTCCATCACCCCAGAATGAAAGGGGTGATCTCGTAGTTCTTGGTCTGTGAAGATGCGTTGTTAGGTGCTCCATTTTTTCCCATTGAGGCCGAACCTAAACCTGTGCTCGACAAATAGCTGTCCATATGTATGGATTCTCGAGAAGAGAGGAGCCGTGGTGGTCCCCCCCCCCCCCCCCCGCGGACTGCCCGGATCCCACGGGTGAATCGAAAGTTGGATCTACATTGGATCTCACCTGAATCGCCCCATCTATCCTCCTTGGTATTATGTCAAGGGAAATTTGTAGATTTCCCAACCCAAAAAAGAAAAGAAAGAAACAAAAATCACAACTCACATTTAACATTACCATTTCCAAAGATGTCTCATATGAAGCATTTGTGCCTTTGTATGTAAAGGAAAACAAGGGGAATAAAATAAATTTTACATGAATGTAATTGGCAGCCAAAAGATGGAAGATGCTAAGAAACAGAATAAATGAACTTTCATGGAAGAAGCAGCAGATAATATATAACTTCCGCCATCTTACATTGTTAACATCAGTCCTGGACCTTGGAATAGAATCTTTGCATCTCAAATTCAACCATATGCTATACTGCACTTTACTTGTTCTTACAACAAACAAGGTTACAGAAAAATACACAACCTTGACAAATCAATTCCACCCTAGCATTATCCACCAAGCAGATCCATTACTTTATTACTTTCACTATAACTCATCTCTAGCAACTTATTGAAGCTTGAATGGACTGTACATTCCGGCCCCTTAAAAGTAAGAAACAGATAGAGATGGCCCTGTGCACCCAGTAAAGCTTCCCAAATACAAGAAGTGACAATACAGCCCCTTGCAAAGGGTAATCCAAGAATCAACGGCAAGTTTCGGTTAGTGACACTTGTCATTCTGGAATGTTACAAATCTTTTTCTATTTCAGCATGATATTAATATTATCATTAGACTTATCAAAAAAAAAAATTTATATTATCATTAAACAGCCTTTTATTAAAGGATCACAACTGTACCACCTTTATCAATGTTGATGAATTGTTAAAGAAAGAACTACTGAAAGGTATGTATTTTTTGCTATCAAGAGAAGTAAATCACACGTTCATAACACATAAAGTTGAATGTGAAAACGAGGATACTGTTTCAAGGCCTGCTCTTTATGCTGAAGTTATAATTCATTAAGGTGGAGGGAGAAGATTTCGTTTAATTCTGCGTGGAGTTTGTGGACTACATACGAAAAACTTGCTACTAACAATTAATGTTTCCTAACAAATCTAAAACTCGAACACTCTACATATTAATCTTATATGTGAGCAATATTTAAAGAGAAGGAAAAAAAAAAAAAACACCAAAGTTGGTGTTTATTTAGGAATTTTAGATTTTTATTTTATTTTATTTTATTCATTTATTTTTATTTTTAGTTTTAGTTTTTGTTCTTTTCTTCAAGGAGATGAAGTGATGATTTAAACAAAATTTAATTTGGACCATTTGAGTGCCCATTTTAAAGATTAAAACATTCTAATGTTACCACCAGAAAAATTTATAATATAACAAGTTAAGCCATGTGCGTTTCTTCTCTAAAGGGATTTCATTATAGTCAAAAGAGTAAGGTTGTGGGTAACGTCTCCTAAGTCCAAACTTCGAACACATTATAGTCAAAAGAGTAAGGTTGTGGGTAACGTCTCCTAAGTCCAAACTTCGAACACATGTTTGGTTTTAATCTCCACAACAATGCATCATATGGTACTCATTAGCGAGCAGCTTGTAGTCAATGGTTTGATTTCACTTATGAAGGAATTTTCAATTTTCCCTTTAAGACATGCTATCTCAAATAAACACAATTTTTGGAAATATAAAATCTAAGAAGCACAGACACGGATACGTGACATGACACAGACACGCGGACACGTTAATTTTCAAAAAATACAGGACACGACACGAGGGGGACACGCATGAAATATGTAATTTTATATATTTATTATATGTTATATATATGAATATATTATTCAAAGATAATAAAAAATGTAATATGATACTAATTCCTATAAATTTATATGATTTTTGTTTTATTATTGTATCTTAAGTTATTTTGTTTAAACTTATAATTAGTTTCACATATGTCTAATCGATAGACACGTGTATTTATGTGATTGACATGTGTGCCCTCCAAGTGTCCAAAGAATGTCCAAGTCTTTAAAAAAAATTTAAAAAATAGAACACATTTTGAAGAGTGTCGGACACGTGTCCTAAGAGTGTCCAAAGAGTGTCGGTGTCCGACACGGACACGGACACGGACACGGACACGACACGGATACGTCACCTTCTTAGAAGTGTCCGTGCTTCTTAGTATAAAATGCAGACGGTAATTTCCAAAAAATTGAAAAATATTGCAAGTAATATTACTAGGCGTGGTATTGACATGAGAATGCAAACATAATACATTGACATAAAAGTTAAATAATATTTAGAGCAAAGATCCTCACAACAATCAACCATTGCATCTCCAAGATTACCATTACCAAATAGATTTGCAGAATTTGGAGAAAAGGAATTTCTTTAAATTGACATTTTGGTAGAACATTATAACCACACTCAAGTGGCTAGCCACTTAATCTGGTTTCTTACCTAGCTTTATATCACTAATGTTGTGTTTGGATCATTGATTTAGATAGGGACGTAGAAAGGAAAAGGAAAAGGTGAAGGAAATGGAGAAAAAATTTAACTTTTATATCATTCACATTTCCCCCACTTTTTCTTTTTCCTTTTCAAATCCCTACTCAAGTCCATGATCCAAACACAACCTCAATACCCTAAATAAGATTTTGTGTCTTCCAACAATTAGTCAACTAAGTGCATTCCTCCTATGTTCCCTTCTTTCCTTCAACTTGCTCCAAAAAATAAAGTTGTAGGATTACAGTTAAGCAAGTGATTTTGTACAAAATTAGCAAGTTAATTTGATTTATACAAGTTCTTTAAAACATTTGAGTTGCCCATCTAATTTTCCCCAAAATGTCCTCTCAGATAAAATATTTCAATCCAAAAGCATTCAAGCCAATTATCTCAAGTAATTCTATTTCCAGACACTCTTTTATCTATATGCACATCATATCTCAGTTCACACACTTCATGAATTAGAAAAAAAAAAATTTTACTCAACACACAACTCATTATACCAAAAATACCATCTTCTTCACCCGTCTAACACTAACCTAATTTCTAACCCTAACTAGCCACTATCGCCACCTCTACCCTAGCCACCGTCGTAGCCCATCACCGTCGCCTCCTCCTCCTTCTTCTCTGACGAATCTCCTCCTCACTCCACCTGCCCTACTCCCAAACCCTTTCCCACCCCTTCCTCCCTCCACCACCTCCCTGCCATCGCTACCGCAACCTTCCATCCCATCTCCTTCTTCTTCTTCTTCTTATTTTCTTCTCTGAAAGTCCTAGATCTAGGGTTCGTGTTGTTCTTCCTCCCTAGTCGACGCCATTCTTCTTCCAATTGCAGAAGAAGAGAGAGAGAGAGATGCGAGTTGTAGAAGAAAAGAGTGAGGGCGACACAACGATGAAGAAGAATAAGAGAGAGTGTGTCGGGGTGGACCAATGACGGTGTCGGTTATGGAACACGCGATCGTTGATGGCGGAGATGACAATGGTAGGGGCTGTTAGAAATAGGAAAGAATATTTGTTATATTTTATTCTGATTTTAGTTTTATTGGTATAACAGGCTGGCCCATAATTTATGCCTTATGGCACTCTTGTAATCACTCATTATTATCAATATAAAAGGGGATGAGATCTAACATATCCCCCAACTCTTTCTCTTCTCTAAACTTACATGATATCAAAGCCATGCCCAAGCCATCTCTCCTTCTCTGCCACCCATCCCTACCCGTTGCTTTCTTTCTCTCTCCTCCTATACGAAATACTCTTCTAAGCCACCGCCAAGCTCCCTCCAGCCACCGCCAGCCTCCGTCCTTCTTCCTCTCTCCCCGACAGCCCCACCTAGGCCTTGTCCAACCTCCTCTCCTCCCGACAGCCCTTACCCAACCTTCCCTCTCCCTCAACAGGCCCCTCCAGCCACTGCCAAGGGTCTCCAGGTGGCCGACCAGGCTCCTTGCTGGTCTGGTCTAGGTCGGCAGCCCTTCTAGGGTAGCCTGGGCTCATGCCTTCTCTTTAAGGCTATTCTGGTGATGTACAACACTCCTTTCTTCTCTTGGGGGCTCTTCTGGTGATGTAAACCAAAAACAAAACAAAACAAAACAAAAAAGAGTATGTTACTGGGTTCTTGATTTTTTTATGCTTTCATAGTGACCGTTGTGCTTGTTTTTCCACTATCATTTTCTGGGTTTGTGATTGACATGTTTAAGGAGTAGTTAGTAGAGTTTCCATGGCAGATTTGACAAGTGAGTCTACTACCTCTCAGCCATCTAAGGGCAAGAGTTCTGTTATCCCTTCTACTATGACTGATAACCTTAACCATGGCCTTAAAATCACCACCTCTTCATTCAATGGTCAGAATTTCCTAGCGTGGTCGCAAGGTCTGACTATTTTCTTGACGAGCAACGAGAATATGGGATATGTTGATGGGAGGGTCCAGGCATCCAGTATTACAGACCTTCATTATGACCAGTGGGAGATCACCAATTCTCTGATTATGGGCTGGTTAATTCATTCTACGGTTCCAGAGATTGACGAGGGCTACTTGTCTATGGACACTGCCCAAGATATTTGGAAGGCCGTAGCTACTACTTATTCCAGGAAGGAGAACTTCTCACAGGCTTTCGAGTTACGTCGCTCCAATGAGCGGTCGACGCAAGATGAGATAACTATCCTCCAGTATTTTACCTTCCTTAGCAATGGGTTAAAGCGATTTGATCACCTTCAAGATTACAAACCTGTTTGTCCCACTGATTATGCTGGTTACCGAAAATTTGTGGAGAGAGAGCGGGTCTTCAAGTTCTTGGAAGGTCTAAATGTGGAGTATGATCTTGTTTGGAGCTAAGTACCTAGCATGGACATGCTTCCATCTCTCTAGGAAGCCTTTGCTTTTGTGCAGAATGAGGAAAGTCGCCGTTCTGCTATGCTTCCTCCTGCCACTACTGATCGCTCTGCCTTAGTTTCTGCACCCCCTCAAGATGGTGTGCCTCATGGTTCTCGTCCCTCCTCTGAGAAGGATCAGCTTTGCTGTGACTACTACCGTAGACCTCGCCACACTAGAGAGACTTATTGGAAGCTACATGGGACTCCTTCTAGCGGCCAAGGAGACTGTCCTGGTACTCAAGGGGGTCGGTCTGGTCACTCTAGAGGTCGAGGGGCCAATGCACGGGCGCATCTTTCAGACACAATTGAGCCACCACCTTCATCTCCCGTTGTCTCACCGGCTGCTGATGTTTCAGGGTTATCTTCCTCTGATTTTGAGATTACTCTTCACCACTTGCTAGACCGTCGAGCCTCTACTTCTGCCACAAGTGCACCCGCCTCTTTCTTTGCCAATTCAGGTAACTTGACTTCCTCCACATGTGCATTGCTCTCTCATACTACTGTGCCATGGATTATTGATTCTTGTACTTCCAACCATATATCTGGTTCCTCTCATTTGTTCTCAGAATATAACCCTTCCTCAGATCAGGATAAAGTGCGTATTGCTAATGACACTATTTCGTCAGTGTTGGGGAAAGGTTTAATTCATGCCACCTCTTCCTTTCCTTTACCCTCTATCCTATATGTTCTCAGTTTTAGTGTGAATCTTTTATCTTTGAGTCGTATTACTCGTGATTTGAATTGTAGCATGAGGCTTTTTCCAAATCATTGTCTTTTTCAGGACCTAATCACGAGGAAGAGGATTGACAGTGGTAAAGAGGAACATAGTCCCTACATTTTGGATCAGACAGATAAGTTGGCTCATTCATCTCTTCAGTTACCATCCTCCACAAAAGACCTTTGGTTGTGGCATCGTCGCTTAGGACATCCTTCTTTTTTACTACTTAAGCATTTATTTCCTTCTGTTTTTTAGAAAAATAATGTCTGATTTTCAATGTGAGTCTTGTCAACTTAGAAAACAACACAGAGCTTCTTTTGCTCCTTTTATTAATAAAAGTTCAATTCCTTTTTCTTTGATTCATTCTAATGTATGGGGTCCCTCCTGGTTTGTGTCTTTAAAGGGTCACAAATGGTTTGTCACTTTCATCGATGACTGTTCTAGGGCCACTTGGATATATCTAATGAAAGACGAGAGTGAAGTGTTTTCTGTCTTTCAAAACTTCCACATAATGGTTTGCACTCAGTTTGGGACGGTTGTCAAAATTCTGCGTTCTGATAATGGAGGGGAATATATTGACTCTTGTCTTGCTAATTATTTTGCTACTCATGGCATTATTCACCAAACTTCTTGCACTAATACTCAACAAAATGGTATTGCAGAACGAAAAAATCGCCACCTTCTTGATATGGCCTGTTGTCTATCCTTTGAAATGTGTGTCCCTCGATCCTATTGGGGGGAAGCAATTCTCACTGCAACTTATTTGATTAATCGTCTTCCCATCCAAGTCCTTCAAAAATGAACCCCTCTTCAGGTTTTGTTCGGGTCCACGTCTTCTGGGTTCTCCATTCCACCTAAGACCTTTGGATATGTTTGTTTTGACCATAATCATTCACCTACTCGTGGTAAATTGGATCCTAGGTCTATTAAGTGTGTTTCCTGGGTTACTCTGCTACCCAAAAGGGTTATAAGTGTTATCATTCTCCCTCTCACAAATGGTTTGTCTCCATTAATGTCACTTTCTTTGAGTCTTAGTCTTACTTTCCAAGCTCCTCCTTGTCACAGTCATCCGTTCTGGGGGCACCTTGGTGTAAAGAGATTTTTGTGCCACTACCACCAGTGGTGGAACAGGTAGAAGATGTTGAGCCAGCAATTGTTGTGGAAAAGGAAGACAAAGTTTATGTCAGGGACAAAGATAGACAGAAAGTCACTTGGATGCAAAAGATTACTTTTCCTGCTCTACTGCCACCTTCTTCTCTGGATGAGTGTCCAGAGTCATCCCCCTCTCCTGAGAGTCCAGGTAATTCTACTCCTAATGCTCCTATGCCTGAATTCTCCGATCTTGATGTTTCCATTGCTAATAGAAAGGGAGTTAGGTCATGTATTCAACATCCTCTTACTAATCATGTCTCTTATTTTAATCTATCTCCCTCATATAAAGCCTTTTGTCTAAAATTTCTTCTGTGAGTCTGCCTAACAATTTTCAGGATGCTCTCTCCATTCCTGAATGGAAACATGCCATCATGGAGGAGATGAGAGCTCTCAGCAAGAATGGCACGTGGGAGTTAGTGGAGTTACGTAGAAGGAAAAATTCAGTTGGGTGTAAGTGGGTGTACACTGTGAAACACAAAACAGACAGTTCCATCGAACGGTACAAGCCAAAACTGGTTGCTAAGGGTTTTACTCAGACTTATAGGGTTGATTAACAAGAGACATTTGCACCGGTTGCTAAGATAAACTCTATGAAAATACTACTCTCTTTTGCAGCCAATTTGGATTGGCCACTTCATCAGTTTGATGTGAAAAATGTCTTCCATCATGGAGACCTAGCAGAAGAGGTCTATATGGATATTCTCCCTGATTTTGAGGATACTAGGTCCAAAGGTAAAGTGTGCAGGCTCCGAAAGTCACTTTATGGGCTAAAGCAATCTCCTAGGGCTTGGTTTGAAAGGTTTGCTCAAGTTGTGCTGAGATATGAGTTCAAGCAAAGTCAAGCTGATCACACCTTATTTGTAAAACACTCCTCACTTGGTAAGACCACAGCTCTTATTGTCTATGTTGATGTTGTTCTAACCGGAGATGATGTTGAGGAGATTCCTCGGTTGAAGGAATACTTAGCCAAGAAGTTTGAAATCAAAGACTTAGGCAATTTGAAATATTTTTTGGGCATTGAAGTAGCTCAGTCCAAGGATGGCATCTTCATATGCCAGTGGAACTATGTACTCGACTTACTGAAGAAAACTGAAATGTCTAGAGATAGACCATGTGATACACCTCTAGAACTGGCAAGGAAACTAAGTGAGGATTAAGGGGAAAATCTAGTAGATAAGGGGAGATACCAGAAGCTCGTGGGTAAGCTCATATACTTATCCCACTCACATCCAGACATTGCCATTGCGGTGAGCATGGTTGGTTAGTTTATGCATGCTCCGAGAAATTCCCACTTAGAGGTAGTTATGAGAATTATGAGATACTTGAAAGCTTCTCCTGGAAAGGGTCTCTATTTCTCAAAACATGGACATCTCAGTGTGAAGGCATTCACTGATGCAGATTGGATCAGTCACTGACAGACGATCAACTTCTGGATATTGCACATTTGTTGGAGGCAATCTCGTTTTGTGGCGAAGTAAGAAACAGAATGTGATTGCTAGATCTAGTGTCAGCGTAATCTGTGGTTATGACTCAAGGTGTATGTGAATTGCTATGACTTAGACTATTGTTGGGAGACTTGGGAATCCATCAGACCGATTCCATGAGAGTGAACTATGACAACAAGGCCGCAATAAATATAGCTCATAATCCAGTTCAACATGACAGAACTAAGCATGTGGAGATTGATAGGTACTTCATCAAGGAAAAACTCAATAGTGGTAACCATATGTATTCCCTTTGTGAAGACTAGAAGACCAACTAGCAGATGTTCTCACCAAGGGCATAGGGAGCAAACCATTTCATGGCATTCTCAACAAGCTAGACATGAGAGAGATTTTCGCATCAGCTTGAAAGGGAGTGTTAGAATAGGAAAGAATATTTGTTATATTTTATTGGTGTAATGGGCCGGCCCATAATTTATGACTTATGGCACTTCCGTAATCACTCATTATTATCAATATAAAAGGGGATGAGGTCTAACCTATCCCTTAACTCTTTCTCTTCTCTAAACTTACAGGGGCTGTAGGGATGGGCCATCACAGGGTGACGGAGAATGGTTGAGGTGGTCAAGGAAGGAGGCCGGCGTTGGTGCCACGATTGGTTAGAGTTAGAAATTTTTGGGTGGTTTGGAAATCAGGCTCTTGGATGTGGAAGATAAAGGGTATTTTGGTATTTTTATTTTAGGATAAAAATTTAATTAATTTTTTTTTTATTAAGTGTGGAGTGAGGAATTTTGGTGATTGGAAATAGAAGTTTCCAATTATCTCTGTAACAAATGAATTAATCCTTTCAGAGGTCATTTACCTGTTTAGGCACAGGCGTCCTTAACCTCCCTACTGCTTAAATCCTCCTTGACAGACTTCTAAACAAGCCTACCGTTTCCCTCTCAACTATTCCCTTGCACTTAATTCTATTCTCAATAAGTTCTCTGTTATGCACTCTTTGTTGTCCACTAATATATATTGGTAAAAAAATATGCAGAATTAGGTAAATGTTTGCAATTATTTATCAAACATCCACACAAACATGCCCATAAGGCAGCATCATCAGTTGATACAGCTTATAGGTTGAACACAAGTGTTTGCACAATTGTTGCAAGAAACCTGCAATCCACATTTTTTTGGTTAAGGTGAATTGTAATTTCTTTATCATTTTTAGTATTTTTTATTAATATAGCCCCTTTTTTACATCATTTTCCCTTTCTTTTGATGTCGTCTTCAAAGCATAAAAGTCAAAATTTTGAAACACCCAAATTGCACTTTTGACACGAAAAATATTTACAATGCAGTTATCCAGAGCTTGGATTAATGAGTCGAATTCAAGTTTAGACTAGTCAATTTAAAATATATATTATTAATTTCATTATCTCCTAAATTATTGTCATTTTTTCTATTTCATCCCTAAACTAGTAATTACATCAATTTAATTCCTAAGTTTCTGATTTCAGTTTATATAGTCCACTGAGAAACCAAATCAGCAAGAGTGGAAACCTAACATTATGGGCAAAAAATGCCATTACATCCTACAACTAAACACCCATCTTCTTCTCTTCCCCTCATTTCAAAGTAGGAAATTAAATAATAAAAAAAATGAGTTTTTGTTTTTATGATTTAAGTTGTCCGGATTTTAAAATGACTTTTTTTCCTTATCAAAATAGACTTTAATGACTTGTCTTTAGAGTTTCGATCCCCTTTGATCTTTGCTATTGCTGCTGATTGTGAGGTGCTGGTGGGTGCTGTCAGGATTGGGGAGGGGCAATCGATGGTGTGGGATGTACAGTTGCATCGCAATGTCCAGGATTGGGAGCAAAGATCAGTTGGTGAAACTTCTAGGTTTTTTATATGGTTGGAAGTTTGTGAGGGAAGGTCAGGACTGCTTTGTTTGGGATTATCCTAGATCCAGAGGTACTTTTACTGTGTCTTCTTTCTATGAGAGGCTTGTTCAGGATGCGTTTGCACAGGATGTTGCTAGGGTTTATCCGTGGAGAGGTGTTTGGGTGCCTGGCTCACCATCAAAAGTTGCCTTTTTTGTTTGAACAGCAAGCTTGGGTGGTGTCTTGACCATTGATAATTTGATTCGTCATGGGCATATTTTGGTGAATTGGTGCTGTCTGTGTGGTAGGGCAACTGAATCTGTTGACTATTTGCTTATTCATTACCCGGTCTCGTCTCGTCTCGTCTCGTCTTGTCTTTGGATGCTTATGGTTGCAATTTTTTGTTTAGTTTGAGTACAACCAGGTTCGGTGTTTGCAGTTGTGCAAAGTTGGACGGGGAGGCGGGTAGGGCGGCAGCGTCGGAGGCTTGGCTTCTTGCTTCGCACTGTTTAATGCGGTTGATTTGGCAAGAGCGTAATAGGCAGGTGTTTCAGGAGGTGGCTCACTCCATTCCTTGGTTAGAGAGACGGCTTCTTATAATTTTGTGTAGTTGGGTGACAGGTTTAGTAGATCCGGATGTGTTGGCTTTCGTAGAATTTGTGAAGGATTTGATTTGTTAATTTGGTGGGGCTTTCGGGGCCGCTTTTGTATTCTTTGCATTATCTTGACGCTTTCTCAATCAAGTTTGGTTATTTATCCCAAAAAAAAAAAAAAAAATAGACTTTAATGGTTAATGATTTGGACAAGGATCACATTAGCTGAAATTACAAATTTTAGAGACTAAAATTGTGAAATTAATAGTCAAAGCACCACATAACCTGAAATTATAAATTTTTTAGACTAAATTGATGAAATTAAATTGAAATATATATATATATATATTGATAATATAGGGAATAAAATAAAATAAACCCATAAAAATAAAAAAATAAACTTTAAAATCCTGCACAAGCTCTAATCAATTTCAAAATGTTCACCTAAAAATGACATAATGTATACCCAGAAATATAATATATATAATACGAATTGCGAAGAAAAAAATTGGGGGAAATTGAAGATGCACCTCTTCGTACTTCTGGGTAAGAGCGAGTCGCTCGTCTTCGGACATGTCGGGCCTCAAAACGGCCATGGTTTCATACTGACGGAGGCCCGGTGGGCACTGTGGCTCCTCCTTTTCTTCAACCGCCGTGACGACCGACCCGGGAGGGCTCGTCGGATCGTCTTCTCCTCCGAACCCTCCTTCGAAGAATGAGCCCGAGAAGTCCAACGTTTGAGCCTTGATTGATAGACCTCCCTTGGTCCTATGGTGGTGCAAGGCTTGGCTTTTTCTGGGTAGAGCTCTGAAACTAGGATCAAAGGAGATTGTGGATGGCGATGATGATGATGATGATGATGAAACACAGTGGATGTGGGTGAGAGAATTGCGACAGAGTGAAGGAGATGTGTAGGAAGAAGTGAGGGTTGAGGCTACTGAAGAGGACGCCATTGTTGAGCTCTCACTCTCACTCTCTCTCTGCAGAGAGAGCTCTGGTTTTGGAAATGATGGAAAAAAATGGAATTTGGATAAGAGAATGCGCTCCTCGGCTGGTACGGTATGTATATAAATTAATTTTTCATATATTTTTAGGAAAAAAAATTATATAAATGGAATATAAGAAATTAATTACAAATTAGGTGGTTGATTTTAATAATTACAAAAAATATTTTCTGCTAATCTTTCCTTTTGTGGTTAAAATTAAAAATATTAGGAGGACGGTTTGGTTAGATTGAAAATAGGATAAAAAATGAAAGAGAAATTGAATGGAATTAAACAAAATTTATTTTAGAATATGTATTTTGTTAAGGGGAAATAATAAATTAGTGTTAATTTTCAAAAATAATGATAGATTTATGATAAATTTTATACATTTTAATGATCAAAATTTATAAATTTATACATTTTAATTTTCTTTTTGTTAATACGAAATTTTCTTTTTGTAAATTCTCTATTCACAATAATTTTTTAACTAAAAAACAAGTTGTTATGTTCTTTATACAAGAAATTTAATATTTTTATGTTTTAACAATTTTTATGCTAAACAAAAATGTAAAACTTTCATATGTATATGTATGTTTTTCCTTTTCTTCCATTGACTTTGAACCTTTTTTTTGTCGTAATCAAACTTAATGCAGATTGTAATCTTTCTCGCTTTGCATCAAATTACTGCACTCAATTGATTTACAAAATGGGATTTTTACAATGAAGTAAAATCATAATACAAAAATAAATAAATAAATAAAGGGATGGGTCCAAAGAAAAAAAAGGAAGACAGTATTAACAATACTCTTATTTTTTTTGATAGGATAAATTACGGAAATGACTGGTAGCTCGAAGAGATTGGCTCAATCAGGCTCGACTGGCTCGTTTTTTTTTTTTTCTCTCTTTTTCTTCTTTATTTCTTTCCTTTTCATTCTTTACCCTCCCATTCTTTCGAACACAAAGACAGAGAGGAAGGGAAGAGGAGGGAGAGAGAGAGAGAGAGACCAATCGGATCAAAACACTGCACCAAACTTTCCTTTTATGATCTCCTCTTTCAAACGCCCTTTTCTTTCCTTTTATGATCTCCTCTTTCAAACTTTTTTTTTTTCTCAACATCTGGATCTGCAGACCAATCGGTGATGTTGAAGATGATGATGAAGATGATGATGTTGAAGATTATGAAGATCTTGATTTTTTTTCCCCTTGATTTTTGTTTTGTTCTTGATGTTGTTCTGAAGATGAAAGAAAAAATAAATAAATAATTGAAGAATTTTTTTTTCTGATTTTTTCCTGATCTTCACGATGATGATGATATTGTTGCAATTTGTTGATGTTGGTATTGATGAAGATGATGAACAAGATCTGCAAACCCACCCTTCTTCTTCTCCCTTCTTCTTTTTCTTCTTCCTTTTGTTCTTCTTCATCATCAAAACGCAGGAAAAAAGAAAAAAAAAAAAAAAAGTAGTGGTTTTGCAGAGACCATGGAAAAACGCAAGAGACCATGGAACTCAATCCTTCTTTTCCCATCATTTTACAGAGATTGACCCTTTATCTCTCTCCTCCTTTTCTCTATCAGTTCCATAATTTTTTTTCTTGTTCATCTCATCTGATCAATTTTTTTTTTAATGTGGATTTTTTAATATTTCTTCTTCTTCTTCTTCAAATCAAAAAATTTTCTGAAGATGAACCAGATCTCGTCGTTTTGATCTAGATTTTTTTTTGTTTGTTCGGCTTCTTCTTGTTCATCTTCAGCAAAAACACGGGAAAAAAAAAAAAGACACCAAAACGACGTCGTTTTGGTGTCGAGCCACAGATTCGAGCCATATATTCAAGCTACGTAGCGGGGTCGGATAAATTACACTCACCTTCTTTAAGTTCTAATATTGTTTTTTTTTTATCCTTAAATTTTTTTTTCTACTTTGACCTAAAATATTTTTAATTCTTTTTTTTCAATTTACGCTAATAGTTAATGTCACGACCCGCTCCCCGTACCCAAGGGTTAAGTATCGTGATGGCCAATAACTGAGGTTACCTCCGGCCAATTCTCAAACAAATAAATAAACGCAAGCGGAAGAAATATTTAAATAAAGGTACCAAATAATCATTGGAGCTTCTATTTTATTACAAAATTTACTGACCAAAAATGCCGATATTTATATATAAAAATATTATAAAAGTGCTGTGTGTCTATTCCGCAGCCTCGCATCTAAGACTTTCCAAAAGCTATTTCTGAATTGCATGTTTCCTGAAAATTGATAAACAACTATAAGCACATGACACAGTGAGAAATATTATACCAAGAGTAGGGACACGAAATAACCATGGATAGTTAATTAGGCCAAAACATTTAAGATAACTTAGTCTGAACAAATAATCCTTTAAGTAGCAAAATTGAGATTATGTAAATAAATAACTATAACCACGGTAATTTGGTAAACAAATCATTTAAATAGCGGAAACTGAAATACAGATATTATGTAAGTAAATGACTATAACCACGGCATGCATAGAATGTAATGCAGCAAAGGTCACGTATGATAGTCGTAATGAGGTACGGATTCAAGAGGTGGCTCGTACAGATTCTAGAGGTGGCTCCCACAATAGTGTAGCACTTAGTTCCGCACAGAACAGATGTACGGATTCAAGAGGTGACTCGTATAGATTCTAGAGGTGGCTCTCACAATAGTGTAGCACTTAGCTCCGCACAGCACTTTAGTCCGCACAGAACAAAAGTCAATGGATTAGAGACCACAAAGTAATCAAACAGAGGCCAATGCTTATTTAAGTCTCCCAAGGCGTGGGATTTCCGTAATGATATTTACAAAACATAATTGTTTATAAGATCATAGTCAAATATTCTTAAAATATTAAATGTATATATCCATGAGTTTCCTTTTAAGCAAATAGGATTCAGAAATAAAACCACGTAACTGAAACCTTTATAAAACATAACTTTTATTAATATACTAATAAAACATAACTTGTATAAAACAGATTTTGGTAAGTCAAAATATACGTAAAATACATTTTGGCGACTCAAGGTATAATATAACTCACCTTAACTTTAATACCTTACTCTTTCTTTCCACTATCAAAGACCTTCTCAGCTTCCACTATTTTTTTCTCTCTTTCCACTCTTTCTTTCCTTTCCTTTCTTCTTTCCTTTCTTCCTTTCTCTTCTTTTCTTTACTTTCTTCTTTCTTTTTTTCTCCCCAGGAAACGCCTTCCCCTCTTATAGGGAGGAGAGACGCGTCCGTGGCCTCCACGTGGTTAGCGTCGCTTTCCCTCAGATTCAATAATTAATTATATAGATTCGTTCTTATCCTTAATAGATATTTAAGATAATTATTTTTTGACCCAACTTTTTAATATAATTATATAAATAATTTAATTCTTAATTAAATTATACTTTATCTTATACTAATAGAAAATTATTTATTTATTTTCCTATCACACCTATTATTATTATTATTATTTATATTATTTATATTGTTATTATTTATATTTTGACCCCTAAACTTTTAATAATTATATTATTTTACAAAATTGCACATAATAATATATAATAAATTATATATTTTCTTAACTGTGATTAAATAATATTAGTATAAATTCTTTAGAATAAAAAAATCTGAATTATTACAGTTAACTTATATCCAATTTTGGACAAAAAAAAAAAAAAAACTGCATCGTCAACCAAGTGGCACCATTTTAGCAAAGACGTAGCATAATAACACTTTATTATATAAACTAGCATTATATAAATTTGGTAAATCACATTTGGCCTCCTTAAGTTATAATATTTTCTCTTGTTGACTCTTAAAATTTTTTTTCTCAATTTGACCCCTAATGTTTACAATTTTTTCCAATTCATTCCAACAATCAATGTCCCTCCAAAATTAGACAAATTGTAGCCACGATGATCCTAATTCAAACCTCACAATCCATCATCATTTTCTTTCTTCCAAATGCACTAGTATCAATCGAATTTGAGACAATGATGTTCAAGGGTGTCAATTTAAAAGGGGTTCTAGTGGTAGATATTTGATGGTGATTTTGAGATGTTGGTGGTATTAGTGATGAGATAGAGTATGGAGATGGATAGTGGTATTATTCAATTGTAAGTGATAGCAAATCAGTAGCAAGTATATGAGGATTTTAGTTGATAGAATTGTACTGGTGGAAAGGTCAGTGAAAGAGTGATGAAAGAGGCGATGAATGTGATGTCCCGAGTCTTGGACCCGACTTGAACGTGCCTTTCGGACCTATCTTTTTTCCTGTTCGGTACCTTGATAGTTTGTGTCATGTTGATGTTTGAGAGTTTGGACTTGTTTAATCCACTTAACATTAGACCGATTTAAATATTTTGAGTTTTGGGCGTAGGGACAAAACTGAGGGATCGAGATCACCTCGAGAAGTTCGGGCTGAGTGGGTGGAACCACACGTGCGGATTGGGGGCCGCACGTGCAGGGTTGAGCTGGGTTAAAGTTTTGGTTCTGCTTTAATTACACATGCGATGGGAAATTCCGCACGCATGGAAAGGCTCAGACGCGCAATGCGCTGCACATGAAACTATCTCGAATTTCGTGCTTTTCAGCCATTTATTGATCATTGGCTCCTCTTTCTCTCATTTCAGAATATATCTCTCTTTCTCTCTACAATCTTTTCTCTTTTTTTCTCTCATCCCTCTATACCCAAACCCTCAAAACTTTTCATTTCCTTTTAATCCCATGAAACCATTGGGATTTTGGTGCTAGTTTCTTATACCAAAATGACGAGCATACCAAGGACTTCATTTGACTAGTGGGAATTCCGACGACGTTGATTTTTGGCTTTCCTCCTCTTCTCCCTTTGAGGTAGGGATTTCTTTAATCTTGTTCAATACCTCGTCTATAGATAGACATGTGGTAGGTTTATTACATAAAAACCATATTCGTTATGGATTTTTTCGAAAATCATGAAAGGGAATCTAAGACTTGATATTTGAGATTTTGATTTGTGAAATTGATTGTTGTTTAGGTTAATTGGAGAGTAGTTTAACATGTTCATGTTGAGAAAGAGGTAAAGCCCTAATTTTTGTAATAATGCCTAATAGGTAAAAAGGGTTGAAATTGTGAAATAATCATGTTATGAATTAAGGAATTTGATTAATGATTTGGTAATTAATTTGAGATTAAATCGGGTCTTATGATTTTAGCATTAACTTTGTGTTGGGTTGATTATAGTTGAGTATAACGAATTGATAATTGTTAATTGCTAAAAAGGGGGTTAACCATGAGATTAGAATCATTGAGTTACACTTTTGTTGAGTCAAAATTGAGTCGATTATGACTTTGTTATCCATGAATTGGGTTTTTGGTTAAATAAAGGAAATGAGTTTTCTTGAAAATATAGTTGGTGTATTGTAAATTGAGAACTGTGGAAATTGATTTTGGAAAGAAGAGGTAATTATAACTCTTTTGCAAATTGAGAAAGAACTATAGGTAAAAGTTGAAAACCTTTGAATATTATTGTTATTGTTGGACTTAATGCCTTATAAGAATTGGATAATTGTATTACGTGTATTTAATACATATTGTTTAGAGGTTTTGTCCTTGGTCATCGGTGGAGGATGACATTGTGATGTTGAAATGATTACGTATATGTAGTACACTCAAGTTATTTATGCTTATTGTACAAAGTGATGGTTGGAAATTGTACACGCGCTGAGAATATGAGGTACCAGTACCTTCCAGCTAGCGCCCAGAGAACTTGGCCGCGCTAAGAATAAGAGGTACCAATACCTTCTAATTAGCGCCTGGAGAACTTGGAAGAGGTACCATTATCTTCCAGCCGGTGTCTGGAAAATTGGCATTTTGTTGTGAAAAGATGTACCGTTGGCTTACCGTGCTTGAAGCAGGTAAAGTAGAGTTGTTTATTATTATTGTTTCAGTGTGACTATGATATGTCATGTGTTATGATGATTATGGTTCTGGGAGACCGAGTTGTCTTAAAAGTTGAGTAGGTAGTGGTTAGGTGCATGTTGTTTTCATCTCTTAAGTTAAATGGTTATGTGTACACGTGGGTGCATCAAATTGATTGTTGATAGTATTTTCCTTAACCTTGGGTCTAAGGCATAGAAATGTGATGAATGTATTTATGCAATGAGGTTGTAAGAAACAAAGAAAAGAAAATCGGATCTTTGTGATTTGTTTCAAAGGCAAGGTGATTATTATGTAATACTTTGTTAAAAAAAATGGAAAATATGGTTATTATGTGATTGTGACAACCCTCACCACTGATTAGTGCTAATCTATGAGTAAGCATGTTAAGTGACTAATTGACTGAAATTCTGACTGATTGATTGAGTGTATTAGTTTAAATGCGTTTCTATCTGTTTGATTGTTAAACGATCTGTTCATGTTTTAAGTTCGAACTACAAATTGAAGGCATTATCGGCGGCCGAATCTAAAATTGATTGGTGTTTTGTGTTAATTAGAATTAATGTGATTTTATGGTATATTTAATTGAAATTTGGTTTGGTATGATTTAATTGGATTAAATAATGATCAATTACACTAGTTGGAGTTATTCACCAAAATGCCATTAAGTGGGCTTTGCTAGACCAATTGTTAGTATTCAATTACATGTGTTGGCATCACTTTTCCTCAGCCATTTTGAGACCTTAAACCGTAGGAAGAGGGAGAGAGGAGAGGACTTAGCTTCAATTGAGAATTGGCTTGGAGAATTAAGAGAATTGAAGGAGTTTTGTATAATTGAGCTTCTATACCTTAAATCCAAGACATAAGGTAGGTCATTCAACTTCTTGATTGTGAATTTTAATTGTATCTTGCATTGTTAATGAGTCATTAGTGATCTAAGTCTAGAATTGGTTTAAGATTGTTGAATTGAAGCTTTTATCATGCATGCATGTGCATATCATGAGGTTCGAAGTTGTTTTCATGGAAATTCTTTCATGCATGTCCACATTTTTGTCATAGTCCATAAATTCGCTATGTTCTTGAGCTAAAACTTGCATTTGATCATGTATTTGAAGCTTTGAATTCAATTGAGTACATGCATGTTATGTTTGATCATGTTCTTGAAGTTTTAAACGAATTTGTGTTTAATTGAACTACCTTTGGGCTTTGATTTCTCGAATTGATCTTCAAAACATGTCATATTACGAGTTTGAAAGTGTTTTCCAGAAAATTAGCCCAAAAGGATCAAATTCGATGCTTTAAAGTTGAGTTTTGAGCTTGAGGTTCAAATCTGGAAATTCCAGATTTTGGACTCACGCTCGAGCGGGGAACTCCACGCCGAGCGAAAGAAATACACCGAAAGCTCGTACGAAAGTGACGCTTGAGCGGGAAATGCGTGTATCTAGTACTTTGCATGTGTTTACCGCCGAGCGGGAATACACGCCGAAGCGAGATTTGTGTCTCACGCCGAAATGAGGTCGAGCGCCTGAGCGTGAATTTCGTGCATCCAAGATTTTTGATACCGCCGAAGGAAGTCACGCCGAAGCGGAGCCCTTTTAGTCAGATGTCCGCCGAGTGGGGAAATCCACGCCGAAGTGAGCCCTTTTGAAGATGTCCGCCGAAGGGAAACCCACGCCGAAGTGACCTGTTTCAGCCAAATTTTGGAAAATGTTTTTAAAGTGCATCTTTGCATCCTCATTCCATCCTAGGCATTCCTAGGCCTAGTTTAAGGCATCTTAATGAGGATATTGATGTAGAACCACACCGAGGCAATTAGGGATTAAGTTATTATTTCCCAACTGTGTAGCTTAGTGTGTGTTCGTTCTGTGACTGTAGAGTTGGCATCTGAGGACGCTCTAGCCTTTTTGTAGCCCAGTGCTCTGTGAGTAACAATGTTGTAAAGATATGTTCAATCATGAATATTTTTTGAATGAAGAACTGAACTGCTTTCTGAAATGATATTTCTTACTGAATGAATGTTTGTCCTATTTGTGAACTGTATTTGTGGCATCCATAGCAATTTACTGTTACTATACTGTACTGCTACTGTCACAGAGATCTCTGTCGGTTCCCACATTTGGAACCATTACTATTTACTGATATGATGGCCATCAACTGACTGTTCGGTCTGTCAAGACCTATTGTATTGTTTTGCTATTGGCTGTACCACATATGACTATTATAGTTTCTGAATGACTGTTATGGCATGAAATATGAGCCACAAATTGAATGACTGATATACTGATAAATGACTGTTTTCAATACTGAAAGGACATTCATTCTTAACCTCTTTACACATATGTTATTCACTGGGCTTTAGCTTACTGCTCATATATATATGTAGGTGTTCATGCACCGGACCATTGCTAGAAGCGTCAGGCTAAGCTCCCGTTTTGTCAAAGCCAACCATTGTGCCTTACTGAGAGGTTCCAAGTCCTTCAAGCTAGGGCTTTTTGGGGTGTTTAGATTCATCATTTCTGCCTCTGTTTTTGTATAGATTGACTGCACTGCATCGCATCGCTCTAATAGGATTAGGTCCCCGCCCCGATGATTGTATATGTATGTAAATACTGTTTGTTCTGAATGTGATTATGTATGAAAAGTCTTTTTGCATACAGACTGTCACAACTCATTGGACATCTTTTAATTACTGTTTTGGCTTCCGCCACGGTATCAGATACTATTTTTTTATCAAGGTGCCTTCGTAATCTCTGACATCGCCAATTATGGTGCTAAACCCATAGGGGCGGGTTTGGGTCGTGACAGTGATATTTTGTTAAAGATAGGAAAATGAGAAATAAATGTGAACTGGTTGTGTTGTTGAATAAATTGGACGATTTTAAAAAATGGAAATATGGTTATTATGCAATATGTATGCTTTGGTTATAAACTGTCATAATATGTATATGATATGATGTGAAGCATTTATGATCATAGATATTTGTATGTTGTTTGTAATGCCCCAACCCTTCATATATCATCGATATTGTCCGCTTTGGGCCACGCCCGCACGGATTTGTTCTTTCCAATGGGTCACCCATCCCAGAACTACTCTAGTCTAAGCATGCTTAACTGGGGAGTTCTGTTAGGGATTTCACCACTCGAGAAAAGGCCTCGATGCTATATAAGGGTCCAGGTTTTTATTTTTATAACCCAAGATCTCCCCCTCCATTCCCGATGTGCTGGGCTATAAAAATAAAAACCTGGACCCTTATATAGCATCGAGACCTTTTTTCAAGTAGTGAAATCCCTAACAGAACTCCCTAGTTAAGCGTGCTTAGGCTGGAGTAGTTCTGGAATGGATGACCCACTGGGAAAAACAAATCCATGCGGGCGTGGGCCAAAGCAAACAATATCGATGACATGTGAAGGGTTGGGGCATTACATTGTTATTGTTTAGGATCATGTTGGAATCCCTACTGGACTTTACGTTCATCCCACGTTGCTAATTCTTTTCAGGTGATGTTAAAAAGTGCTCGAGATCGAGGATCACCCTTAGTTATTGGCCACGGGGCCTTCTCATTTGTGGACGGAATGCCGTTATTGTAAAAGGGTTAAACCCTTTCTTTTACTTTTAAAGATGTAAGCCTATGGACAATTTATTTAGTTATACTCCTATTGCATTCATTTTGTCTTCGGATGAGAGAATCTTTATTTATTCTTTCTCATCGATGTAAAGAATTTCCGCATGTTTATCTCTAAAATTGAATTAATTTAATAATTTTGGTAATGGATTCCGAGTAATGAAAAGTGAGGCGTTACAACTTGGTATCAGAGCGAGCCGGGTTTGGATACCTTGGACTCGTGGGAAGTGGTTTTTACCGCAAAGGGTTTACTATGCTTGGTGAGAACGTTGCATATAGTTAAGATAAGTGTTAGGACTTATATGTTATGTGAGCATGGCATTAAATTTCTTAGATAGTACTTGTAGTCGGTGAACTTGCTTTGAGGTCCTATTGGAGACACGCCTGATCAACGTGATTTCTAATAGGAATTCCTTGAGAGTTCCGGGATGAGTGGCTATCTTTGTGGACTTGATTCAATTATGTGTTTAGATGTTTAATTATTTATATGTAATAGGAATTGTATGTTTTGGGAGCTAAATGTGTCTTGTAGCTTAGCGGTGGTTAGTGTGTGCCTCGAGAAGGCTGTTACGATGTGCACTAAGTTTGATTTATTTTTTTTTTGGCCCGGGGAGGGGGGTTTATAGGATGTCTACACGAGGGAATAAAAAACGGATGGGTAGTAGGAGTGCCGGTAGGGGCATGGCAGGTCCTTTAGCACCTGTCGTTGTAGCATCAGTTGTTGGCGATGAAGTTGCACGCAAGATTATGAGAGCGGTGGAAGATACTCTAGTTTGCAATAAGGGGGACAACGAGCGTACCCTCAAGCTTACTAAGGAGTTTCTTCGCTCCAATCCACTAGAGTTTTTGGCGGAGCCAAAACCGCTAGAGGCAGAGGGTTGGTTGGAATAGATTACCACGACTCTTGATATGCTCAGAGTCAAGGACGAGGGGTTAAGGATTTCTTTGGCAGGTTTCCAATTGAACGGAGATGCGAATTATTGGTGGAAGTATGCTAAAAATACTGTAGATGCCACGTGGGTTGCTTTTACCGAGGCCTTTTTGGCCAAGTACTTCTTTCCTTCTGCTCGGGAAAGGTTGAGGGAACAGCTTGTTGAGTTGTGCTAAGATGCTATTCCTTTGGCTTAGTTTGAGATGAGGTTCACTAGTTTGTCGAGGTTTGCTCCAGAGTTAGTGGCAACAAAAGAGCATCGTTGTTATGAGTTTGAGAGGTAATTACGTGGTGATATTTGGAAAAAGGTGGTTGGATCTATGTGGAAGAATTATTATGCTCTAGTTGAAGTGGCAACCTATGTTGAGGCCATGGTTAGAAGTGTTGGTCTGGTCAGGTCAGGGAGGAGGCCACTTTGGTAACTCCTACAGTTCATAAGCACTCTAGGCTCAATAAGAGGTGGAAGCGAGCGCATGCTCACTCCCAGACTCAGTCTTTGTCTTTGTTAGGGGTTTCAGACTCGTCTGTTGGGAGACCCAGTGAGGTTCGGGCTCCAAGCCAGACTCAGAGTTGGGAGACTGCTCCTTGTTTTGATTGTGGTCAGCTAGGCCATGTTAGACGTTTCTGCCCTTTACGTGTAAGTTCTTTGGGTGTTTCAGAACCTAGTCAGACTGCCTCATCAATCCAACGGGGCAGATTTGCAGACCCAAATAGGCCAGGCTTTGGGAGCTTCACGAGGGTTGACTTTTCAACCAACGCAATAGTATCACCCTTGAGAGGGACTTTTGTTTTAGAGACCAATGATATTATATGTGAACCCCCTTGTTATTGATCGGTATACTGTGGGATGTTGAGGCACCTTGGTTATGTGTTGTATATGTATATATACTGTTGTTTGATTACCCTCTTGTGTTGTGATGTGTAGTGAATCTTGAACTCTCTTTATGTGTATGTAATGAAAAGTTGTTAATAGGATTGATGATCCTAGTATTGTTGTATATCAAATGTTGAATTATGAAATGGTCATGTGATGGCCTTTGATCCTTGTTCAGTTTGGAATTTGTTTGTGGAGAATGAGAAATCCATGGAATTTTTGTGATTTGTGTGGTGGTATGATAAAGGCTTTGAATGTGTTGAGTCTAAGGAAATGTGAGACCTTAGAGTTTTGTGAAATTGGTGAAAGTTATGTCGGAATGTCTAAGGGAGTGTGAGATTTGTATCTCAGCGTAGTGAGAATGGTATTTATGTGTGTGTGAAATGAGTTTGTGGTGTTATTAGATTTTGGGTGGAGTTTTAAGTGGGAAAAGAATTTCATGGGTAAATGGTCGAAGTATTTCCTAGAATGATGAATGGTTTGTGTTCTCAGGTAACGAGTGTAGCATTAGTAAGAATTGTCTTGTGTGACCAGGATTGTGTGATCGTCGTTGACCTATCCGGTCTTGTGTTGAGATATAATGGCGTGTTTGCCATCTAGGCGTATGAGTAGTAATTCCTTTGGGAGCAACAGTGGTGTAGTCTGTTTTGAGAAATCCAAGGAGATTCTAGAAATGTGTGGAATAATTTTTGAAACCCCGTCTCTGAATAAACGAGGCGGGAGAAGAATGTAGATGTTTGAGTGCTGGGGGCGAAAATTCTTGGGTAATTATTCAGTTGATCAGTATCAAGGTGGGTGACAAATAGTCACTTTATAAAATGGTTTGGATGTGAGTTGTGAAGTTGGACTTTTGGAAGTTTAGCCCGGATTTAGCTGTAAGGTGGTGTAATACCATGAGTTGTGTTTGGGGGTGTTGAGCCTCGCTTATGTGTGTGTGGTTATCGATGAGCGGTTATTGGTGTGAGTTTATGAAACCCCATGAGTTGGGGTAAGGTGTTAACTTCTTGATAGGGAACACTCGTAAGCCTTCGGGTATCAATGGTCTATTTCGTTAGTGTTTGTATTGATGTAAAACTTTCAGAATTTGGAAAGTCGTATGGTCAGATTATCTCTTTTAGCTCTGTGTTTATTTATATTTGTTGTTGTTATAGAAATGTAGTTGTCGCATTGTGAAATCACCGTAGGTGTGATGGATGTGATTGGGCGATAATTGGGATTCACCAGATGTTGGTTGAGAATGTGATTGGGTGGTTATTGAGATTCACCAGTTGTTTGTTGAGAAAATAAATTGAAAAGTGATTGTTGGTTTAAGTAACTTTTCATGGCATTTTTATTTCAACTAAAATCTTGGGGTTGAGATTTTAAGGTTTGTTTTGGGAAAATATTTACAAAATAATTGGTTTTACTCGGAGTTTATGACATAAATCTTTTTTTGGGAAATGGTGTGAGTTTAGGCAATTTTTGAGAAAATGTATAAGTGGAAAAAGAGTTTTCTTTTAAGATAATATGAAAAACTCTCATTTTAACTGGCTTATGTGACCGTTTCATTACCTTGTTTGGATGATAATTTATGTTGGTAATGATAATGATTATGACAAATTGAAATTGCAAAATTGTGGTATTTTGTGTTGATGGCATAGTTATTATTTCTGTTAATTGTTATTATGGAAATGTTGTGTTGATATTGGTTGCGGCATCACCATGTGAGTGATGGGCATTGTTGGGTGATGGTAGAGACTCATCGGTTGTTATATTGGAACAGAATTGAAAAAAAAAATAAAAAAATCCTGGTGTTATGGTCTCGGATGGCTTTGTTAAGCAGAAATGTTGTGAAATTAATTTAAAGGGTGATAAGGAATTTCAGTGAGTAGTTTATGCGCAACTAAATTGTCAATGATTATGCGTTCTGATTTGCACCTTTGTTTTCAGAGAATATTTATAAAAATTTTGAATTTTGTTTAAAAGGCAGAAAATGTATTTTTGGCTTGTGATCGGTGTGAGTTTTGAGCACCTTTGGGAAAAATGTTTTACATACAAGGGAATGATTTTTTTTACCAAGAATCGAGAAAATGATGAATTTTTTTTTTTTAACAAAGTTAAGTTGCTAGTTATTATACCTTTATGGTTGGGATTGCATAACAACTTTATTTGAATTGCTAATCTTGGGTCTGTATGTGTAGTTCTATGGGCCGATTGGCATTGTAAGGCTTGTTATGCCGAAGTTTTGCCTTGGGCCGGGTTTTGTTGTAAATCATTTCCTTTTGAGTGAGTTAATCAATGGTTCTGTTGTGAAAATTTTATTTTTTCCTCCATGTTGGAGGTGTTGAGCACTCAGGGGTGGTTGGACATGATGTGGTGGTTGTCCTTTGGTGGATGCTTTTGTTATGCGTGTGGTTGTCGTTGTTGTTCTTGTCTCTTAGGCCCAGCGAGTGGTATGAGTCAATAGGGCTTCCGTGACCTCTCCTTTGTGTCCTTGGTAATTCGGGTGTCCTTGGAACTCCAAGGTGTTGGACCCAGAGTCGGGAAGGTATTCCAAGTTTGGATGTAGCCTAGGTTGGGGAGGTCTTCCTTGGTGCTGTGTTTCCTTCATGAGGTGTTGGCTTTTATTTCGGCGTTTGTTTAATTTCGGGGATGAAATTTCCTAAGATGAAGAGGTTGTGATGTCCCGGGTCTTGGACCCGACTTGAACGTGCCTTTTGGACCTACCTTTTTTCCTGCTCAGTACCTTGATGGTTTGTGTCGCGTTAATGTTTGAGAGTTCGGACTTGTTTAATCCACTTAACGTTAGACTGATTTAAATATTTTGAGTTTCGAGCGTAGGGATGAAACTGAGGGGACCGAGATCACCTTGAGAAGTTCGGGCCGAGTTGGGTGGAATAGCATGTGTGGGGGCTTAGGTCGCACGTGGGGATTAAGGGCCACACGTACGGCAAGAAAGGCCGCACGTACGGGGTTAAGCTGGGTTGAAGTTTTGGTTCTACTTTAATTGCACGTGCGGTGGGAAATTCTACACGTGCGGGGAAGGGCTCATCTAAACATGCGGCCAGGCGCGTGAAACTGTCTCAAATTTCATGCTTTTCAGCCATTTATTGATCGTTGGCTCCTCTTTCTCTCATTTTAGAATATATATCTCTCTTTACAATCTTTTCTCTCTTTTTCTCTCATCCCTCTATACCTCAACCCTCAAAACTTTTCATTTCCTTTTGATCCCATGAATCCATTGGGATTTTCATACTAGTTCCTTATACCAAAATGACGAGCATATTGAGGGCTTCGTTTTGGCCAGTGGGAATTCTGATGACGTTGATTTTTGGCTTTCCTCATCTTCTCCCTTTGAGGTAGGGATTTCTTTGATCTTTTTCAATACCTCGTCTATAGATAGACATGTGGTAGGTTTATTGCATAAAAACCATGTTCGTTATGGATTTTTTCGAAAATCATGAAAGGGGATCTAAGACTTGATATTTGAGATTGTGATTTGTGAAATTGATTGTTGTTTAGGTTAATTGGGGAGTAGTTTAACATGTTCATGTTGAGAAAGAGGTAAAGCCCTAATGCCTAATAGGTAAAAACGGTTGAAATTGTGAAATAATCATGTTATGAATTAAGGAATTTGATTAATGATTTGGTAATTAATTTGAGATTAAATCGGGTCTTATGATTTTAGCATTAACTTTGTGTTGGGTTGATTATAGTTAAGTATAACAAATTGATAATTGTTAATTGCTAAAAATGAGGTTAACTATGAGATTAGAATCATTGAGTTACACTTTTGTTGAGTCGAAATTGAGTCGATTATGACTTTGTTATCCATGAATTGGGTTTTTGGTTAAATAAAGGAAATGAGTTTTCTTGAAAATATAGTTGGTGTATTGTGAATTGAGAACTGTGGAAATTGATTTTGGAAAGAAGAGGTAATTATAACTCTTTTGTAAATTGAGAAAGAACTTTAGGTAGAAGTTGAAAACCTTTGAATATTATTGTTATTGTTGGACTTAATGCCTCATAAGAATTGGATAATTGTATTATATGTATTTAATACATATTGTTTAGAGGTTTTGTCCTTGGTCATCGGTGGAGAATGACATTGTGATGTTGAAATGATTATGTATATGTAGTACACTCGAGTTATTTATGTTTGTTGTACAAAGTGATGGTTGGAAATTGTGCACGGACTGAGAATATGAGGTACCGGTACCTTCTAATTAGCGCCTGGAGAACTTAGCAGAGATACCATTACCTTTCAGCTGATGTCTAGAAAATTGGCATTTTGTTGTGAAAAGATGTACCATTGGCTTACCGTGCTTGAAGCAGGTAAGGTAGAGTTGTTTATTATTATTGTTTCAGTGTGACTATGATATGTCATGTGTTATGATGATTGTGGTTTTGGGCGACCGAGTTGTCTTAAAAGTTGAGTAGGTAGTGGTTGGGTGTGTGTTGTTTTCATCTCTTGAGTTAAATGGTTATGTGTACACGTGGGTGCATCAAATTGATTGTTGATAGTATTTTCCTTAACCTTGGGTTTATGGCATAGAAATGTGATGAATGTATTTATGCATTGAGGTTGTAAGAAACAAGGAAAAGAAAATCGGATCTTTGTGATTTGTTTCAAAGGCAAGGCATTTATTATGTAATACTTTGTTAAAAAACAAGAAAAAACGGTTATTATGTGATATTTTGTTAAAGATGGGAAAATGAAAAGTAAATGTGAACTGGTTGTGTTGTTGAATAAATCGGATGATTTTAAGAAAAGTATCTATGTATGTATACTTTGGTTATAAACCCTAACAATATGCATATGATATGATGTGAAACATTTATGATCATAGCTATCTGTATGTTGTTATTGTTTAGGATCTTGTTGGAATCCCTACTAGATTTTACGTTCATCCCACATTGCTCATTTTTTTCAGGTGATGTTAAGAAGTGCTCCAGATCGAGGATCACCCTTAGTTGTTGGCTCCGGGGCCTTTTCATTTGTGGACGGAATGCCGTTGTTGTAAAAGGGTTAAACCCTTTCTTTTACTTTTAAAGATGTAAGCCTATAGGCAATTTATTTAGTTATACTCCTGTTGCATTCATTTTGTATTCAGACGAGAGAATCTTTATTTATTCTTTCTCATTGATGTAAAGAATTTCCACATGTTATCTCTGAAATTAAATTAATTTAATGATTTTGATAATGGATTCCGAGCAATGAAAAGTGAGGCGTTACAATGAATTTCGATTATTGTATCACAAGGATGTCAATATGGCATTTTCTTCTAACTTTTAACTAATGTTGGTTGTTAAAGTAATTGAAAATTTTAAAAACATTATGGGCAAAGTTGGGGGGAAAAAAAAAACTTTAAAGGTGAAAGGCGAAAAAATATTAAAATTTAAAGAGTCAAAGAGTAATTTACTTAAATTTGTAAAATAGTATATTATGCTACGTGGCTTCTGATATAATGCCATGTGGCTGATGATGGTGCATTTTTTGTTCAAAATTGAAAGAAATTAACCGTTGGAGTAAATTAAAAAAAATAAGAAACATTAAAAAAAGTTAAAGTGAAAAAATATAAATTTTCAAAGACAAAGTGAAAAAATAATAAAAAGGCGAAGTGTAATTTACTATATCTATTACTATGGGAAATTCTATTTCCACATACTACTTCCTCTCTTTCCACACACTTAATGATTTTTTTATTACATTTTGTCTTAAAATTATTTTACCAAAATATTCTTTTCCCAAAACCCTAACTCTAACTCTCTCAAACCATCTTTGTGAGTCTGTGATCTATCTCATAATTTATTATTATTATTATTATTTTTCTCATTCAATCTCTCTTTCTTCTTTTCTGACTTTGTGCCTCATCATTTCTGACTGACAAACATATACTGGTAGCAGCATTTTCATTTTCTGTTTACTCCATGACGTATTTCACTATGAGACTTATCTAAATTGTTGCAAATTTTTTACCTATCATTGCTTGGCCAGTTTTTCATTTTTAATTAATTAATTAATTTATTTATTTTATCTTTCACCTCCAATCACTATTTTGTTCCTGCTAGTCATATTCTTTAATACAACTGAATCTTCCTTTCAAAGCCCAAATGATGCCATAACTGAATATTTGACATTTGGTAATCCCAATTCTTGTTGTGAGAAGCTTGAGAACTTGCTTACTCATGGTCTCGTTGATGGGTAGTTGGAACTAAAAGAAGAAAAATCAAAGCAACAATTTTGATTCTTGAATGGTTATGCAGATTTCAATTTGTTTCAACCGTAAGAGGTATTGCCAATTTGCATAGATGTAACAAAAAAAATGTTTATGTCATTCGCAGATGATGAAACTCAATGCCAGTTACCTTGAAAAATAAAATCGATGGTGGGTTGTTAGGGTTAGGGTTTGGAGGACGAAGATGGTAAGGGTATTTTTGGCATGGGAGGATGTGTATTGAGTGAAAGTTGATAATTTAAATTTATTTAGTGTGTGTATTAAGAAAAGATGTAGAAAGAGAGAAAGTAGTGTGTAGAAATAGAATTTCCCTATTACTATTTTAAAAGTTTGAAAAGAACATATATTTTCTACTTTTCCATATCCTGAAAATACCCTCTCAAACTTATTAAACATCACAAACACTTTCCGAATTTCAAACACGTTCAAACAACAAACATCTTCAAATACCACAATATGATTATCTACTCTACTTTAAAAAGAGTGAGCATCCTCATTTGTTTTCTACTTCTTTGTTCTTCCTAAAATAACCTTCCCGAAATATGTTGGCCAAATTGCCTTGAAAAGGCACAATGGTTAGCAATAGTCCTTACATATAGAAGATTTTGTCAACCATCACTTTACAAGTTTTAACCATTAGACTAATAGACACAACAAAAAATATATATATAACATAATTACAAATAATTTTTTTTTTGAAAATTTACAACCGCTACACATAGAAAAATATTTGAGATTTAAAAAATAATAATTTAATCCACAATGATGTGAGATAATAGTTGCCAAATTTTGATTTTTACACACTCTATCATTTAAAGTCTAACTCTCTTGTAACATTATTGTGAATGAATTTGTAAATTTAAATTTCTAGGTCCCTAACATTTCCCATATAATAATACATAATTTTAGAGTTGAGTTTCTCTCAAGTTTAAACTTGAGAGGATTTAACGGACCCATGAAGCCCACCACAGGTTTCGATTTGATGATTCGAATCTTTCATTTTGTAAGATTCTCAGTGTATCATTCATGAAAAAAATTAAGTTGATCCGATAATCATAATATTTTCATTTATTGTATTTGTCTCTTAAAAAATAGACAACAAACATATTTTGAGACTATTCATTTTTCTTAAGACACACAATAAAGTTAAAATAATGTACATCATTCATGAAAAAAAATCAGGTTGATCCAATAATCATGATAGTCTCATTTATGGTTTTTGTCTTCAAAAAAAGACATGACAAACATATTTTGCGAGTATTCATATTTTTTTTAAGACACAATAAAATGAAAAAGTTACGATCATCAGATTGACTTAATTTTTTTCTCTGAACGATGTATACTATAAAATGAATGTTTTGGATTATCGAAACGGATCTTTTAGCGGGGCCCATGAACCCAAATTCTCTCAAATTCAAATTTAAATTTGTGGTAAATCTATTTATTTTTTTTAAGTAATAAACTTAACCTTAATTTTAAAAGTTAGGAATTAGTATTTTCTATTGAAACCGAATAGTCATACTCCTATAAATTAGTACAAAATTAAATTGAATAGACATATATATTCATTAAGAGACGCTTCATCTTCGATATAAGACAAATTCTCTATTTCCCAAGTTCTAAGTCTCTCTCTCACTGAAATGTGCAAAATCATCCATCAATAATTTTCATAAAGCAGTAGTGATAATGACAATGTTTGCCTTTTTTCTGCTCTCTATTTTGAACTGTGTTTTTCTCTTTTTACTGCACTCTCTCTCTCAACTGGGTTTTCACTCAATTAATTTCATCTGATCAATTGTAATGGATTGAGGATGATGATTAATTTCGAGAGAGCCTATTTGATTAATACTTATTGATTTGAAATTCGGATTTGTTTCTTTTGGGTTGTTTTTGTTTGTCATTGGAGACTTTTTCTGTTTATGGCTGAATTTTTTAAAAACATAGGTAGAGTTTGTAGAGTTTAAGAAATATGATTTGAGAATAGAGTTTTATTTTGTGTTTGTGAGTTTTGGAATTATGATTTGAAAAGAGAAAATTTGTTTGGTCATGAGTTTTGAAAAGAGTTTTGAATTGAGTTTTGGAGTTTTTGATGTGACATATGAAATAAGAAAATTTGTTTGGTTATGAGTTTTAAAAAGAGTTTTCAAAACTTAATTCAAAAACTTATAACTTATAACCACACACACAACTCAAAACTCTGTTCAAAATTCTATTCAAAATTCATAATCAAACTTTTTTTAAAATTCAATTCAAAAAGATAATTTGTCATTTTGGTCTAAAAAAAATAATTTTATATTTAAAAAATATCAAAAACAAATATAATTTTTTTTTCCAAATAACAGGTGGCAATTGACAATTGCAAAAAAAATAAAATTACACTGTTCTGGTCAACCGGCTGAACGTCCGAGGGGAAGTTCGACCGGATGACTGGGTACACCCAAAATTTAAAAATTAAAACTCTTACCAAACATGTTTTCAAAGTGTGTTTTGAAATTGATTTGGAATCATAATTTAAAAACTTTTACCAAACATGTTATTTGAATGTAAAGGAGGAATTAAATTTCAAAAGCCTTACCAAAAGCAGCCTAGTTTTCCAAAAGTTGTTTGCTAAAGGATCTATGTTTTTTCATGTAGCTATGGTGATCTACAAATGGAGAAGAAATTATTGTTTGCAAATGTTTAAAAGTTTGGATGGTCCCTCCTGAAGATGCAATTTGAAAGGGAAAGAGATATATAGTAACGTGTATATATATATAGAGGGAGAGAGTAGAGAGAGAGAGACAGATACATGTAGTTTGTCAACCCATACAATTTTTACTTTCGCTTACCAAATAAGAGAGAATCTAACAAGTTTTTGACAAATCATATTTATCAATGTTACGGAAATTTACAAAGTCAAAAAATTTTATCAAGAATTTGTCTAGAAAATATATGTGCTGTGAAGATTTTATTTTAGACGTAAGATTCACAATTCAAGAATTGAATTTAGATCATTCATCACCACAAGAATTATCACTTTTGGCGACTAAATTTTTAGTCGCTAAAAGTCATATTTTAGTCGCCTATAGTCTTTAGCGACTAAATTTTTTGGTCGGAAAATTAGTAGCCAAAGAGTAGTCGGGAAATATAATTGCTGACTAAAGCTAATTCAGTTGCCAAATGTATTCATTTGGCGACTAAATATTTAGTTGCCAATAGGTTTGAAAATTAATTAAAAAATACATTTTTGCCGACCAATTTTTTTGTCACCAAAAGCCAATTATTTAGTGGCCAAAAAATTTTTAGCTACTAAATTTTTTAGTCGCCAAAAGCAAATACTAGTGTTTTGGCTACTAAAATTTTAGTCGCCTAAAGTCAATCTTTTTTGGCTACTAAAATTTTAGTCGCCAAATACTATTTCTTTTGGCTACTAAAAATTTAGTCGCCTAAACTTCAACATTTTTTGCTACTAAAAATTTAGTCCTAAACTACGACACTTTTGGCTACTAAATTTTTAGTCGCCAAAAGTCATGTTTATTCTTCAACTTTTGTTAGCTATAAAATATTTTAGTCGCCAAATGTTTGATTTTCTTTTGGCTACAAAACTTTTAGTAGCCAAAGGTTTGATTTTCTTTTGGCTACAAAACATTTAGTAGCCAAATGGTTGTTTTTCTTTTGCCTACAAAAAATTTAGTAACCAAATGTTTGATTTTCTTTTGGCTACAAAACTTTTAGTAGCCAAATGTTTGTTTTTTTGTTTTTTTTTTTCTCCCTTTTTTTTGGCTACAAAATGTTTAGTCGGCAAAAACATGATATTATGTTTTATTGCTAATATTATAATGTGTCCATAACCTGTCTCTATTCCATTCAACCTATAATACGTATATAAATAAAATGATACATAAATTATCAATCATTCCACAATCAGATCCAGATACAAAAATAAATTACTTTAACTGTCCAAGTACATACAAATGAACTATTGCCCAAACTAAAATAATAATTCCATACAACATATACAATCATACAAAAAGTAAAGTCCTCTATATACAAAAATTACATTTACTATACCATGTGAAATGACCATTTGGCATGGTACAAATTACCATCGAATCGTACTACGGCAAAAGGTGATGTATGTACCAAGCCAAAAATACGCCTATGTACCACGACAAAAAATCATATATCTGTACGGCGTCAAAAGGTGATCTATCTACCATGCCAATAATTATCTGTTCGCTGCCAATAGTTTTCTTTATCAGGAATAGTTAACTGCACAAAAGCTGGAGACGACAAAAGTATTATATTACTTCTATCCAAAAGAACAATTTCTTCTCCATACACCAAAATATCTTTGCAAGTCCACGCAACGAAGTCATCTACAAAAAACAAAAAAAAACATTAGAATTGGACCCAAAAATGCCTAACTTCAAGAATGAATTTGGGAACAAGTGACAAATAAAAATAAGTGAGAAGCAACCTTCCATGATGAATCAATTATTAGTCATTGTACAGTCTTTCTAAAGTCTTTTGTTATAAGGAACATTGTTAAATGCAGAACAATCATTACTAAATCTTTCATTAGTAACATACAGCTAATGTAACAATCTTCTATTTGTATGCAACATGTATCCAAATTCTGTGGCTAAACCAATATTAAAGCCCAATGTGAATAGAAAATATTCTTTTTACCAACTTCCTCATTATTTGTTTGCAAAAGGCACTTGAATCATTAGATTGGATATAAAACCATCGATGCTTATTAATGTATGTCAGTGCCATTTCAGAGAGGATATTACAACATGTGATAAAAATAATAACAGACGTGTGTACGTTCAAAAAATTAGCAAGTTTAAAACATTCTGTCAGTTGTCACAAGTCCTATTTGTAATGGGAAAGTCACGTGAGAGTCGACGAGGTTCGGGTCGTTTTGAAGTTTTGCTCCCTAAATGCCCTTTTCGCTAAGTTTTGGGCGATTCGCTCTAAATCCCAACCTATAGGTCTGAATAACATTCTGTCAGTTGTCACAAGTCCTATTTGGCATAGGGAAGCTGCCCGTGTTGACCACACGGAGGTTCAGGGGTTGTTTTGAATTTTCGCCCCCGAAACACCCTTTTTCGACTAAGTTTTGGGCGTATTCGGCTCTAAATCCAAACCTATAGGTCCGAATAATATTTTGTCAGTTGTCACAAGTCATATCTGGCATGGGGAAGCTGGTCGTTTCGGCAACATGGAGGTTCGGGGGCTGTTTTGAATTTTCGCCCTCGAAACGCCCCTTTTCGACTAAGTTTTGGGCGTATTTGGCTCTAAATCCCAACCTATAGATCCAAATAACATTCTGTTAGTTGTCACAAGTCCTATTTGGCATGGGGAAGCTAGTCATTTCAGCCACAAGGAGGTTCGGGGGCTGTTTTGAATTTTCGTCCCCAAAACGCCCTTTTTCGACTAAGTTTTGGGCGTATCCGTCTCTAAATCCCAACCTATAGGTCCGAATAACATTCCGTCAGTTGTCACAAGTCATATTTGGCATGGGGAAACTATTCGTTTCGGCCACATGGAGGTTCAGGGGCTATTTTGAATTTTCGCCCCCGAAACGCCCTTTTTCGACTAAGTTTTGAGCGTATTTGGCTCTAAATCCCAACCTATAGATCCGAATAACATTCCGTCAGTTGTCACAAGTCCTATTTGGCATGGAGAAGCCGTCCGTGTCGGCCACACGGAGGTTCGGGGGCTGTTTTGAATTTTTGCCCCTGAAACGCCCTTTTTCGACTAAGTTTTGGACGTATTCGGCTCTAAATCCAAACCTATAGGTCCGAATAACATTTCATCAGTTTTCACAAGTCCTATTTGGCATGGGGAAGCTGCCCGTGTCGGCCACGTGGAGGTTCGGGGGCGGTTTTTCATTTTCGCCCCTGAAACGCCCTTTTTCGACTAAGTTTTGGGCGTATTCGTTTCTAAATCCTAACCTATAGGTCCGAATAACATTCTGTCAGTTGTCACAAGTCATATTTGGCATGGGGAAACTGTTCATTTTGGCCACACGGAGGTTCGGGGGCTGTTTTGAATTTTCGCCCCGAAACGCCCTTTTTCGACTAAGTTTTGGGCGTATTCGGCTTTAAATCCCAACCTATAGGTCCGAATAACATTCCGTCAGTTGTCACAAGTCTTATTTGGCATGGGGAAGCTGCCCGTGTTGGCCACACGGAGGTTCGAGGGCTGTTTTGAATTTTTGCCTCTGAAACGCCCTTTTTCAACTAAGTTTTCGCCCCAGAAGATTGCCTAGTATTGTTTAGTGAATATATAAATACCAATGTATTATACCTAACAAACCTAATGTCCTTTGTTATGGTATACCCAATGCCTAGTATTGTTTAGTGAATATGTAAATCTAAGTGTGTATAAGTGTTATTATGAGACGAATGAAATTCTTCTTACCAAATATGACGATGCCTGCCTCAACCTCCAACAGTGTTGATAGTCGAAACCACAGAGTTCAAATGATTCATTGTTCTTGTTGCGCCCCATGCTTTTTTTTCCTTCTACTTCTTTCATCAACTCTCTCTCTCCTCGCTATCTCTTCACGATCTCTCTGGCGCTCTTCTTTCTCTTTCATCAAATTTTCTTGAAGAACGTCAATCTCAGATCGCATTGTCTCCATTTGTTTGTCACGAGATCGTGCCGCACTATCAGATGGCAAATAGGGTCGTGGGCCTATCCCAAATCCACGCAAGTAATTCTTTCTCTGTCGAAGCACTTGCCGTGAGAGTTCCTCATGTGTCAATGAGATCCCCGCATCTATGGCTGTTGCTTGTAGATTCACCATCACATCTTGTCATTACCAAAACAAGTAGACTATTCAACAACGGCACAAAGAATCATATGCAATTTTCTGCTAAGATAGGCATTAATATTACAACTGTAGGCGACAAAGGTTTACTCCTTACATGTAGCTCACCACATTTTGGATCAATCCATTCATTTGTTTTCCTCGATTTGTGTGATTTCGAATAAAATTCTGAAAAATCCAACTCCCCATTTTCATCTGCCTGTTAGTTTCAAATAACAAAATTAATTCGTCATAATAGTAACCATGACTTTTATCTTACATATGTAAGTGCTGACAAATCTGCTCCAAATGTATGTAACTCACCATCAGCGATATTACTATTGGAAAGGAGCGAGATCCACTGGTGTGATTGTATGGCAGCAAACTCCGGTTTGCCTTACCAGCTTTAGAGCGTTTCTAAAACAAGAATTATTCAAGAATTAATACATATCAACGCATAATACACAAATAAAATAATAGAGTCGTTTATATTTATTTGTTACCAAATGAGATTCATCCTTCCATGCGACATCAATCATGTGTTTCCAATCATCCAAGCAAACTCCTTTAGGCAGATGACTAAATGGGTCATCAACACCCTCTTCTACAAGTTTTTCGTAGTGTTGCTTCAGGGTGTATCTCCAGTCCTTGTACAAGAGATACGCCTTCATATCAACAATCTCTTGAGCTTATTGATCAGTATGGAAATCCTCATCAAGATTCTTGGTGAATTATAAGTTTAACCTTCTTGTTTCTTGCAATTTTTGTTTTGATATTCATCAACCAAATCACATTTGTACATCATCAGTTTACTTTATATTAGTGGGTCTACGACTTTCTAATACTAAACCTCTTACTCATACTTTTCTCACATTATGAATTTTTTTTTTTTTGTATATTGGTTTATAAATTCACATAATTTGTATTGTCTTTTTACTTAATTTGGGAACAATTAAGAGCAATTTTATGTTTCTCCACTTTTATGAATGCATAATTGTTGCAAAACAATAGTTAAATTTTAGAAATAGGACATTATAACTTGTTACGCCAGATTTCACACTTAGAGGTGCAAAAATTCTCACATAAAACAGTGATTACATGCCTCTATCAATAAGAGCATCTCCAATGGCAAATGCTATTATAGCACTGCCATTATTATAATTTGGCAATGAATAGTAACAAATTACCAAATTATAGCAATGATACTCCAGTGATCATTTGTCATTTTGGTAATTAGTTTTTGTTCATCTTCAGCAACAGCAATGGGACGCACAAAGGAAGAAATGCAGAAATTGGTCCATCGGAATGGTTATTTGTCATTTTGGCAATGATTTTTTGTTCATCTTCAGCAACAGCAATGCGACGCATAAAGGAAGAAATGTAGAAATTGGTCCACCGTCGCTAAAATGGTTTGAGAAGATGAACAAAAACTGGCGGGAGAGAGGGAAACAATTGCTTTTCTTATTCATTGACACAAATAGCAGCTGTTATTTCAAACCATTAGAGCACACTTCTTTGCTGCAGCTGTCAAATTATGGCAATAACAGCTCCAATGGCTTGCCATTGGAGATGCTCTAAGTGAATCTTTCTTTATTTAACTTATTTTTTTACAATATTTTCATTTGTGTTTAATATTATATTATTTTATAGTAATATTACATATAATTTATAACAATGTATTATCTCACTTTCATTCAGTTTAATTCTAATTATTTTCATATTATGCCTTAAAATTTATAGTACTTAATCACCACCAGCCATTCTTGAATTTAGAAAATGAATAAGTTAAATAGTAAGGGACAAAACTCTTTAGGTATGTGGTATCCTTGTTCCATCTTAGTTTCAAACATATACCTGTCATAAGTAGTTGGCATACTAACTCCTTTCATCACATTACCAAGACTTTCCAAAACAACCATGAAAGATTTTTATTGACTCATTTTTGTGAAGATAACATTATGTGATGATACCAAAATAATTTTTGATTTTTGTTTTTTTTGGTTTACAATGATATTTACAAGTGAATTCTAGATATTTGTGTGAAATTAAGAGAAACACCATTTGTGTGATACTCTGAATTAAGAGTTTGTTATGTTGTTTTCAACTAAAAAGTTAAATATAACTAATATTGTTTCAAAATGATATGTAATTATTTAATTTTAAATGAATCGTCATCATATGAGAAACCGTAAATAATATATATATATATATAATCTAAATGAATAAGAAAATGTACAAAATTATATATATATATATATATGTCAAAATAATTAATGTATAGAGAAATAGAGAATTGTATGTATATTGATTGTATTGAATGTTATGTTGAGCTCTCTCCTTTATAGAGGAGAGGGAGAACAATTACAAACCGAAAGTAGAAGCACAAACCAAACAACATTATTAAAGGTACATTATTAAAGGTTTGACAGCTAATATATATATACTAATATATTATATATTCTAACATCCCCCCTCAAACTCAAGGTGGATAGGAACCAACCAACTTGAGTTTGGAGAGAGTAACAAAACAGGAAAATAAAATAAAATAAAATAGGATAGAGACATCAGTATGGTCGTGTGGTCGATCGCTGGTGAAGACACTATATGGTTGTGTCGAACCGCTGTAGCAAATTTAACCGAAATCAATGTCTGGACAATTTACGAGTCTTGCCGACCCTTGTAGAAGCTAACCTAATCAATGTCGGACAATTTACGAGTCTTGCTTGACCCATGTAGAAGCTAACCTAATCAATGTCGACAGCTTTAGAGTCTTTGTTTGACCCATGTAGAAGCTAACCTAATCAATGTCGGACAGCTTTACCGAGTCTTGTTGGACCTCAAAAGTCGCACCTCAAAAGGCGTGTTTAATCTATCAAAAGGGTGCCCGACACGCCGACGATTTATACACGTGTTTCGCTTTGGCTTGTGCGCCCGGTTTGTCGTCTGGCGTCGAGAGGCGCGCGATGCGCGTGTCTGCCTTGGCTATTTAAACCAAGACGGAGGCTGAGGCTGAGGCATAACAAACCAGTTGAAACCTCTTCGTTCTCTACAACCAACCCTTCTTCTCGCACTAATTCTTTCTCGACATTACCGCCTAAAAGCTCGATTCTCTCAAACACATAGCAACCTGTAACATGGCTTCATCTCGCCCTCTCTCTCTTTTTCCGGATCTGAATGGTCCATCGAGCTCCTCTAGGCCAAGTGCCCCTGCTCTTACTCAACCTAGTCTTCCCACACTATCAGTTGAGCAAGTGATGGCTACTCAAAATGATATCGAGGCCAACCACTACACATTGAGGTCCTGCATGGAGACAGTGGCGACGGTCACTAACCTGTCTCACCATCTGCAAAACAAGGCGTGTGAGGTATACCAGGTCAACGCCCAACTCTCCCTACTCCAATGCATGTACAGAGATGCACGGGCAGAAATTTGTGCATTGAAGGCTGAAAACAAGGAGCTGAAAAGGCAAACCACCTCCATGGCTAGATTTGGGACACCTACGTACCTCACCTTTGATGGCCAGCGGGGAGCCGACTCTCTCGGAAACATCGTGGTAGTTCTTGGCGTATAATCGAGATGGGCCTTCGAAGGTAGACGATAAAAAACGACAAAATTGAAGAGCTCGCGACTAAGAGCCGAGTAAGTGAAGTTGGTGCGTGGTCACACCGAGAAGAAAGAAGAAAACAGATCCGCTGCTTTTTTTTTTTGTTTTTTGTTTTTTTTTGGTGTAAGTGTGATCTGGTTGAACCCGTGATAAATAAAATGAGTTGGGTGTGCGCTTCTTCTTCTTCTCGCTTTTCTCCGATTTTTTTGGTGATAAGTATGGTGATGATGAGTATGGGAAAAATAAAATAAAACCAGGGTGGCGGAACCTGTGGACGGATGATAATATATTATAATGGGTTGGTATAGTTGGCAAAAAAGGAATGGACAAAGTTGGCAAAGTTTAAAGAAAAGAAAGAGTGGGTTTTGTTTAATAATAATAATAAGAATAAAAAAAATAGATAAAGAAAAGAGAGAATATGTTTATTTATTTATGCGTATATTTTTGTTTTTTGTTTTTTTTTTAATGGAAAAAGAAAGATAAAATAAAATAAAAAAAGGTGGAGCAACGTGGGTGGGGTGCAAAAGGTGAAGAGGGACTCAGTTGCTTCAGATGAAAAAGAAAAAAGAGGCATGGGTTTGTGCAAAAGTTGACATAGTGGGAGGTTTGGGTAATATATTATAATAAACATATATATATAGATATATATTAAAAGAAAAGAAAGGTGAGTGCGGTTGGTGGGTGATAAAAAAAAAAAAAAGGAAAAGCTGGGTGTATGAATCTGTGAGATTGGCAAGCAGAGCTCTGCAAGGTCCCTGAGTCACAGTAAATCTTCTGTCTAACAATCACAGTAAAGCTTGTAGAGTGAGAAACAGAACCCTCTTCCAATGGCCACCAAAGTCTATATTGTTTACCACTCGATGTATGGACATGTCGAAAGACTTGCAGAAGAGATAAAGAAAGGAGCTGCTTCTGTTAAAGGAGTTGAGGCTAAAATATGGCAGGTGTCGGAAACATTGCCTGATGAGGTTCTAGCAAAGATGAACGCACCACCAAAGGGTGATGCGCCGGTCATTACACCCAACGAGCTTACAGAGGCAGATGGGCTTATTTTCGGCTGCCCCACTAGATTTGGAATGATGGCTGCCCAATTCAAAGCATTTTTGGATTCAACTGGAGGTCTATGGAAAACTCAACAACCATCGAAAGCTTGCAGCATCTTCTACAAAGACCGATCTCAAGGCGGTGAAGAGACTACAAAGATTAACAACCATTACTCAAACCTTGTTCACCATGTAATGATCTTTGTGCCTATTGGCTACACATTTGGAGCCAGATGTTCAAATGGAGAAGGTGAAGTTCGCCATGAAATTTGTTAGAACCATCAGAAGCAAAGAAGAACAACAAGATCAAGATCACGAAGAAGAATTTGTGGCAACGGAGTGAAGGTATGTGTAGAGGTCCGGCGATTGAGGTGGGGATTGACCCCGTGAGTTGGTTCCGACTCAGTAAGGCTCGGCTCATCATGGTGAGTTTTCCGAGATCGGCCGGGATTGCGCCGGAGAGTTTGTTGTTGCTGAGGTCGAGGTGCATAAGGCTCTGGAGATTGACGATGAAGGTGGGGATGGGACCGGAGATGACATTGTCGGCGACGTTGAGAACAGTGAGTCGACTCAGTCGACCGATATCGGCCGAAAGTTGGCCGGAGATTTTGTTTCCGATGACGTCGAGGAGAGAGAAGTGATGCACTTCGGAATCTCGCCGGTCATGAAGGTGATCCTTGAAGGTGCCTCACAGTGGACGAGTGTTTCACCGAGAGAGATCGAAAGGGTGGTGTCGTGGCCGTGGACAACCATGGAGGCAAAGTCGCCGACGAGGCAGATATCGATTCCAGCGGTGTAGAGGTGGAGTGGTGACTGCGTGGAGTGGTGGACAATTGCAGAGAGATGCTTTAGCTGATGAAATATAGCCAGTCTGGGTTGTTGGTAGCCCACCTCGTCTTTGTGTTGATTCTTATGACTAGATTGTTGGTGTTGCTATGATATGTGAATCATTCCCTGGTGACCACTCCATTGTGAAGCTTGACCAGCCATTTGATCATACTGTGTGGTCAGGATATCCTCCCCCTTTGTTGAGGTTGGCAATGGTGGATTTAGCTCTGCCTAGAAACAGAGAGAGTAGTTCTCTTATTTCAATGTTTGGTGAAATAATCACCAGAGAGTGCACAGTGAAGATGTGTGTAGAAAAGAAGCGGAATAGGTTGAGGTCCGGCGGGCGGCCAAGGCGAGGTTGCCGCCCGCCGGTGAAGCGAAAATATTAGGTTCTAAACCTGCTCTGATACCATGTCAAAATAATTAATGTATAGAGAAATAGAGAATTGTATGTATATTGATTGTATTGAATGTTATGTTGAGCTCTCTCCTTTATAGAGGAGAGGGAGAACAATTACAAACCGAAAGTAGAAGCACAAACCAAACAACATTATTAAAGGTACATTATTAAAGGTTTGACAGCTAATATATATATACTAATATATTATATATTCTAACAATATATATATATATATATATAATCCAAATGAATAAGAAAATTGTACGGGAAAGAAATAAACCTTCTCGTATAATCCTGTTGATCAAGTCTACGCTCCTCCATACGATGTCGCTTTATCACCTAAAAACACAAACGTGAGCTAGCCGGCGGGTGTGTGCCGGAAACCTCTCCGATGCCTAAGTCAGTAAGCTTGACAAATAGACAAGCTCAGGTATTCGTAAAACAAAGTTGAGTTCCCTCTCCATAGTTGATATTTGTGAGCTTTTTATAGGTTCCGTGTGGCACAATCCTAGTAGGACTTTTACTCCTCCATGTAGAGTCCTCCTAGGATTCAAACTCCTGAAAGATAATGCTTATCCTTCAACACCCCCCTCACTGCTTGAACCAAGTGAGATGGTTTTACCATGTTTGGACTTCCATACGACCGAAGTAAGCACGGCTATGCTGAGCCGCAGACTAGACCGAACTATACTTAGTCTGGCTCTTCCTTTGATCGTACTTACCTCGGTCCTTCCTGTATAAACCGTGCTAACCATAGTGCGGTTTAGTCTGTACTAACAATTAGCTACACATGACCGAGCTGGCATTTATGCGTGACCGACTAATTCGAGCATCAAGATCCGTAGTTCTCCTCCGCATCGACTAAAACAGGCCTTTGGGGACCTGACTAATCACCACTACTGTGACCGATCTAACTCCAAGGCTTCTTCTTCGACCGAGTAATTTTATGGCTATTTTACTCTTCGTGATTATGCCCAAAATGGCCCTTTATCCAAATTTCGGTCCAATTTTTTAAATAAATTACCCTCTCAATTGCCCCTTAATTCCATCTGCAAAGCATGATAGGGATTACCTATCTAACATCCGAGCTACAGTTTTAACCTTTTCAGCTGAACTAACTTTACCCATTAGCCTTTCCAGCCGAGCTACTCTTAGCCTTTCCAGCCGAGCTAAATTCAAGCCGAGCTGTGCACGTCCGGTCAAAACGTCTCTTCAATCACAGCAACTGAAACACTTCTCCTTCCAAGGACACGCGGCAAACTCGATTGGTTGTTTGCATACACGCCTCAGATTCAAAATTGTGAACAGTTCCCGCCTTGAGGTTCCTTCATCAAAACAAAACCCTTTCATTTCAATCATTCATTATTTCTTTCTTCTTATTGCAAGCCTCTGTGTTTTCTCGCTCTTCGCTCTACAACCTAAAGAACTTGTGTTCTCCATCGCCTTTGCTTTCATCTCCAAATTTCTTCCTCTCTACCAGGTAAGCACCATGAATCTGTTTCTCTTTTCTTATTTTTGCTTTTGTTCAATCCAATGTAGTTTGTTTCGCGTGTTTTTGCAAAACACTTTTCTGGAAAAAACTCAACCATTGAACACTTGAATTCATATAATAACACGAGAAACACTAGGTTTGATCCATAAATATGCCTCAACCGAACTAGGATACTGTTTGTGTTATATGTAGATCCATCCAGACCATAACCGAACTAAAACTTTGTGAATATATCCGTAGTTTCAGGTCACCATCTTCTAATTTACCTTAGCCGATATAATCGAACCGAACTAAGTCTGAATTTAGAAAACTGGAAACCTTAGCCTTCGACCGAGCTAAGTCTTCAGGGCTAAGCCAACTTTCTTAGTTTGAACCGAACTAAGAAAGCTGCCCCTAGAGGCTCAACCGAGGTAACAAAACCCGTAGTTCAAACCGAGATAACCAACCCCATACACAAACCGATCTAGCGAACCCCTTGCTCAATCCGAGCTACCAAGCATTTTGCTGAACCGAGATAAACCCTGTAGCATTCCCCATAGGCTGAAGTAGGACTTCTTTATCTTTGCTTTGATTTTGTAGCACAGTCAACGATCTGTGCTTAACACCTTTGTTTTCCACTTTGCAGACTTAGGTTGCCCAGGCACTTCTCTGCGCGCTCAACCGAGCTGCTGAGTACAGTTTTTCCGACCGAACTAATTTATTTATAACTTTATAAAATAAATGGGTAAGTATAGATTTCTAGTAGAGACACCTGGTGGCCTAGCCGAATTCTGTAAAGACTATAACATTCCTGACGATGTGCCCCTTACCCTAGCCAAACAAAATACCATTCCATGGGGGAATGAAGGCTTTGTGCCCTTCACCCTTCTCTCAATAATAGAAACCGGACTGAGATTTCCAGTCCAACCCTTGATTTGTGAATTCCTTAGGCAAACCAGACTATGCCCAACCCAGCTTTCCACCAACTCATACCGCATAATAATGGGTATAGCCGAACTAAACCGCCAAGCCGATCTCAACCTTGGTCTAGCCGAACTGTTCCACCAATATTTCTTAGGATCAAAAGAAGACGGGTGAGTATATTATTTGAGAATACGCCACTGACGTGAAAAAATAATTAAGGATACACCGGATAAAGATCTGAACGACGACGATTTTTTCTGGGTGTCTGGGAATTTTGAGGATCATCAAGCCCAGATTCCTGGCCGACGTATAAACTGGAACAAAGGGATACCTAGTATAACTACTTCGGTTTCCTTGCGTTCTTCTCTTTTTTAATTCGGTTTCTAATTTTAAACCGAACTAACAGTTGTCTTTCTCATGCAGATCTAGCCCATATTTATTCACTGTATAGCTACCCCAACCTTGCCACTCTCCGCGCCGCACTACGCTTTCCAGAGGGGAGTTGGGCAAAACTTCTTAATTTTGAGCCGACATATCGTTATAGCGGTCGCCGAAAAGCCAGAGTAACAGATTTCCTTCTTGAGGGCCCCCCAGAACCGGACCCAACCTTGCTCCAAATCAACCTCGTCCGAACCACTGAAGAGGAAGAAATGGCCAAGAGGAATAGACTACGGGCGCTTCTGACCGAGACTAACAGACCCGAAGTACCACCACAAAGTCGAACCTAAGAAACCATTGTGGCACTACTCTCGCAATAATTTCGTTATCCTCAATAACCAAGCTACCGACCATCGAGACCGAGCAGCGTTTGGTTGATGAGGACAAAACCGTTCTTCCACCCAGCCCTCAACCAAGCCCCCAGCCGGAGCAATCTGACCAAACTGGCTCTTCCAAATGGGCTCCAAACCTTTCCTTTCAAAACTTAGATATTCAAGACACAGACTCGGTGGTCATAAAAAAGGATCACTTGATGGCATTCAATCTTGCCAAGAGTGTTTGCCTCCCCAAAGACATGGAGCACCACCAAAAGCAACTAAACACCGAGCTGAAGGCCATCCGGTCTTCAACAAAATCCATGATTCTGGTAGGTAGCACTGTCCTTTTCTGATCTTTTTAATTTTTTCCAACTTTCAGTTCGGCTAAATAAGTTACTACTCTTTTGCAGGCCATTCAAAAAAACAACATTGCCCATAAGCGAGTGCTTGAACTTCGCAAGACAACAAGGCAGGCAATGACCGAAATAGCCGAAAAGTCGGCCGAACTAGAAGAAGTAAGGAAGCAACTTGCCGAGCTAAAATCCGAGAACGGTCGTCTAACAAACTCGTTAGCACGGCTGAAGCCGAGAAACAAAAGGTCACCGCTTTGGTGAAGGACAAATACCTATGCGAGTTGGCCAAATTTGAAGGCAAGAAAAACGCAGAGATCACCGAGCTTAAAAAGAAGGCAGCCGACGCAAACACTGCAGGCTTCAAGGAGGCGGAGGCCGCCTATATGTAACAATGCGAGGCAGCCAAGGATTTATTCTTTAAGTGCGGCTGGAGAAGTGCGGTGGAGCAGCTTGGTTGCGGACGCGAAACCGAGGTCTACAATGCTCCGCAGTATTTCATTCCGGCCTCACTAGTGGAATATGCTACCGATCTTTAGAAGCAATTTCTTGATGAGGGCGGTGATGAGGATTCCTTTTCAGAAGACGACTCTGCACCGGCCATCAATCTACCTCCAATTCCAAGGATCTCCAATCCCATCCCTCGAGGAAACTATCGCTGTGTCTCAAATTTAGCCAAACCTGTATGGCTTGATCCAATCGAGCCCAACCGCGTTCGCTACGATCGAACTTCCACCGAGACCGACCTCGAGTTGAGGATGTCGATCCGACGATCTTTTTAACTGATTTTGTAATTGATTTTTTTTTTCTTCTTTTGTTTCGCACTTGTAACCGGGCTGCGGCCCTTCATTTGTACTTGCTCTTCACTTAATGAATAAAAATCTACTTTTGTGCTCAACTTTTATTCCGGTTTTGATTTCTATGCTTACATTTGTAATGAATTTTTCAATGAACTCATTTGCTCTGTGATCTCGGTTTGAATCCTTGCTCCAACCGCTATTTGAAATATGTCGGGCCGAGATACCAGATTCCTAAGCATGGTGGTAATCTGACTAGGCTCACTAGCCAACCACTCTTTTAGCCGATATATTTATTTCGGTTGAAGAGTACTAAGAGTTGGTTTAATCCAGCTAACCAATCTTCAGCCATCCCCTTACTTCGGCTGAAGAGTACTAAGAGTTGATTTAATTCAGCCAACCAATCTTCAGCCATACCCTTACTTCGGCTGAAGAATAACAAGAGTTTGTTTAATCTAACCAACCACTCTTCAGCCATACACTTACTTCGGCTGAAGAGTACAAAGAGTTGGTTTAATCCAGCCAACCACTCTTCAGCCATACCCTTACTTCGGCTGAAGAGTAACAAGAGTTGGTTTAATCCAGCCGACCACTCTTCAGCCATACACTTACTTCGGCTGAAGAGTACAAAGAGTTGGTTTAATCCAGCCAACCTCAAAGTTGGTTTTTCCAGTCAACTTAGAATAAAGTGTTTGGTTATTCCGACCAAACGTTCTGCAGCCTGGATCCTTATCCTAGGCGTAGGAGGGGTGTTGGTTTAATCCAGCCAACCTCTAAGTTAGTTTTTCCAGCCAACTTAGAATAAAGTGTTTGGTTATTCTGACCAAACGTCCTGCAGCCTGGATCCTTATCCTGGGCTTAGGAGGAATGTTGGTTTAATCCAGCCAACCTCTAAGTTGGTTTTTCCAGCCAACTTAGAATAAAGTGTTTTTTGTGCCCCTAACTCACTAATTTATTGAAACAAACTTTTACAGTGAAAAAATGCTTGTACTGAAAAGAAAACTACTTGTGTTATTGAGAAAGGGAAAAAGTTACACATATGTAAAAAGAAAAAAGCTTAAAAATAAAATAACTTGAGATTGGTCGACTATGGCTCGAATTGTCTTGCCGTCCTCATCTTCCAAGTGGTATGCCCCTTTGCCTGCTAATCCAACCACTTTGTAAGGACGTTCCCAATTAGGCCCTAACTTGCCATCTCCTGGTACCAATGTGTTTCCCATGACTTTGCGCAGTACCCAATCTCCGATCTTGAATTGCCTGGGATGCACGGTTTTGTTATACTTTCTGGACAATTCTTGTTGGTAGAAGGCGATGTGAACCAATGCTTTGTCTCTTCTTTCTTCCGCAAGGTCAAGCTCTAATGCTATGGCTTCGCCATTTAAATCTAGGTCAAAGTTCTCGCTCAATTGTGGGGAGGCCAACTTCTAATGGGATGACTGCTTCTATGCCATAAGCTAAGGAGAATGGTATTTCCCCTGTTGATCGGCGAGGTGTGGTGCGGTAAGCCCATAAAACATGAGGGAGCTCTTCTGCCCACTTGCCTTTTGCTCTCTCTAACCTTTTCTTTAATCCATCCAAGACCACTTTATTCGATGCTTCTGCCTGTCCATTTGCTTGGGGATATGCTGGTGTAGAATTGTAGAACTCTATCTTGTATTCTTCACAAAAGCCTCTGAAGATTCTGCCGTCGAATTGAGTGCCATTGTCTGATATCAGTGCCTTTGGTATGCCAAATCGAGTGATGATATTCTGCCTGACAAACTTTTTCACATCTTTTTCCTTGATTAATGCCAAGGCTTCTGCTTCCACCCATTTTGTGAAGTAGTCGGTTGCTGCAAGGAAGAACTTCCTGTTGCCGGGTGCTGTTGGAAGTGGCCCTACTATTTCCAATCCCCACATTGCGAAAGGCCATGGGCTAGTTAGAGGTAGAAGTTCTCTGGCAGGTTAGTGTATTTGATATGCGAACTTTTGGCATTTTTCGCACTTTTTGACATATTTTTCTGAATCCGCTTGCATGTATGGCCACCAATATCCTTGCGAGATTGCTCAGATGCTGATCGCCCTCCTTGATGGTCGCCAGATACACCCTCATCTATTTCAACAGAATGCTTCCACTTTGTCGGGTGAACACACTTTAGGTAAGGTCCCGAGAACGACTTTTTGTACAATGCCAAGGATGGAGAGAGCCAAAATCGCCGCGATTTTGCTCTTATTCTCGTTGGCTTCTTTCTTCTTCCTAGAGGGTACCGCCTTTAGGAACAAGATGATAGATCCATCCAAGAAAGTCCTAACTCAAGACAACATATCTCTTCTACTCGGTCTTCAATGCTTGCTCTAGGTAGGTAGTCGATTAGTAATAGATGAGGGATGAGGTGTCCGCCATCGAGGCGGCTCATAGTTCGCTCCGCTCATTGCTTTTCCTCCTCGCCGATTTGTTCTATCCTGACTACATCAAATTTTTTGACCTCTGTTCTGACCAACTCTTGGTACTTGGCCATCCTGTCATCCTTCGCTTCGTAGTCACCAGATATTTGGTTTACCACTAGCTATGAGTCGTTGTAGACCATTAGCTCAGTGGCCTTCATGTGGAATGCTGACTTGAGACCTGCGAGAAGCGCTTCATACTCCGTTTCGTTGTTTGATGCTGAGAAGTCAAGGTTGATCGCCTGCTCCACTACTAGGCCGTCTAGAGAGATGAGGACTATGCCAAGCCCTGCTCCATGCCGGTTGGATGATCCATCCACGAAGAGCTTCCACATCTCTCCCACGAACAACTTCCAGCAAGTAGAGAGATCAGATGATGCCTTGGGATCTTCCTTGTTGCTGGTGTCTTCTTCAAGGTCCATGCTTGTTGTCTGCCCTTTGTCATCTGGTTGTACCAAGTCTTGTCTTGCTGGTGAGTCTTGACTTGGTGTAGCACGGTTTGCTTTTTCCTTCCTTGCTCTACTCTGGTCTACCTTGGGGCCTGACTGAGTTGCCAGTACTAGGGGTTGCGTTATTCCGACGTCAATTTCCATCCCTAATTCGCTGTTTCAACAGTCGATTGGCAGATATGATGACTTCGGGTGAATTTCGACGAAGTTTGCCAATGCTTGTGCGTTTATTATGTTCGGGTTGGAACTTGATGTCGATGTCTCAACTCGATCGCCCACTTTAAGATTCGCCAGAGAAGTTGGCCCTCTCAAACAGAGCTTTTAATGGGAAGGTCAGGACAACGATAATGCGGCGCGAAAGTAGTGCGACAACTTTCGAGGCCATCATCAAGGCCAATGCCGCTTTCTCCAAAGGGCAAGTACCTTGTTTCGCGCCTAGCAATGTCTTATCGACATAATAGATGGGCAGATGTTGATTCCTTCAGACGACCAACACCGCGATTATGCGTCAGGAGATCGCCAAGTACAAGAAGAGTTCTTCTCCAGGAATTGGAGTTACGAGTAGTGGTGGAGAAGACATGTATTCCTTCAAGCTTTCCAGAGCTTGGTCGCATTCTTCGTCCCACTCGAACTTGGCCGTTAAGGCATGAAAAAATGGTCGTAGTCTGTCTGACGACCGGCTTATAAACCGATTGAGTGCGGCTGCCATGCTGATTAGATGCTGCACTCCTTTCACTGAGTTTGGTCTCTCCAACTCCTGGATTGCTTTGATCTGGGAGGGGTCTGCTTTGATACCATGGTTGGTCACCAGGAAGCCTAGGAATTTGCCTGATCCTACTCCGAATGCACACTTAGACGTATTGAGGCGCAACTTGTGCTTCTTCAGGATCTCAAACATCTCACCTAGGTCTTTAAGATGGTCATTCTCATCCATGCTCTTGACCACCATGTCGTCAATGTAAGCCTCCATTGTTTTGCCTAACAATGGTTCAAATATCTTGGTGACCATCCGTTGGAATGTCGCCCCTGCGTTCTTTAGGCCAAAGAGCATGACCTTGTAACAGTACAATCCTCTTGGAGTTGTGAAGGATGTGACCTCCTGGTCTGGTTCATGCATGGCGATTTGGTGGTAGCCTCAGATGCATCCGTAGCTAAGTCTGTTGTGCCCCGCCGTTAGGTCTACCAGTTGATCTATCCGTGGTAGAGGAAAGCTGTCTTTTGGGCACGCCTTGTTGACCGTTTTGTAGTCGACGCAGACTCGCCACTTGCCATTCTTCTTTGGCACTACGACTGTGTTGGAGATCCATCTTGGGTAGTGCACCTCTCTGATTGCTCCTGCCTCCAAAGAGGTTTCTACTTTTTCGCCACTATCTCAAGGCCATGTGGAGTGCCGACCATGCGCCACTAATGATTGGTCCATGACGGGTGACATTGAGTTGGTGATGTATGAAGTTGGGATCAATGCCCGTGTGATACCCCGTCTCAGATATGCTAAATTGGTCCTTAAATTGTTTATGATTATGTGTTTAGCATGATTTTGTGTGCTATTATGTGATAATATGTGATTTTGAATTCAGATTCTGCTCACCGTAGGAATATCTGCTTGACTATCTCGCTTTGGAAATTAAATTGAGGCCTTATCTACCACGTAATCCAAAATTGATTGCGCCATTGTGATTGGCATAATTTTTAGAGCTTACGGTGGAATTTAATTGAAAGTTTATTTTAGCCAATTTAAATTGATTAAAATGATGAATTAAGAGCCCAAATATTTTATATTAAAATATTGTGTTAGTAAGCATGTTGTATGGAGGCATTACACTCTCCTTAACTCATTTTGAGCTCAAAATCGAAAGTTAGACCCTCGAGGAGAAGAGAGAGTCGGTAGAGAGAGGGAGAGAAGAGGATTGAGCAAACTTAGCTCAAAGCTTGAGAATCTTGAAGATTATTCAAGTTTTGGTCATAGATCATGAGAATCAAGCTTCTAGGTAAGTGAATTCATGGATGTTGTTGTAATTTTGTGAATTCAAGTTGAATAATGGTCAAGAGCATGAATTATTATGTATGTAAGAGGTGAGTCAAACATGTTGAATCTAAGGTCAATTAAGGCACGATGCATGAAATTGCCATGGTCCTCCATGTTTAAGCTTAATGTGTGCAATCTATGTTGAATCTTATTTGAAATCCATGTGTATGACCACCCCTTCACCAAATAAGTTGTGAATGATATGTATTTCTTGCATGGAAGAGTAGATCATGAAAGAGTGAGCTTTGCATGTTTGAATTTGAGCATGTTGGTGATGAGTTGATACATTTTGGGACATGCATGTAGACAAATCAAGAAATCGAGCTTCCTAATGTTGTAATTTGGGGTCTATGGCATGTTAGCATATGTATATGTGTGATTGGAGCCAAAATATGCAAGAAATGGAGGTGAAACATCGAAATTGACTCAAGAACAAAATCTGAAACCCAGTTCGTGCCCGCCGAAAGGGTAATGGCCGCCGAGCGGAGAAATCGAGCTCCCAAAGATATTTTCTAGATATGATGCCCCGGCCGAGAAAGTTGGCGCCGAAAGAGCTATGTGATGAAGTCCGCCGAGCGGAAGAATGCACGCCGAAGGGATTGAGGCAACCAAGATTTTCAGATTTAAGGGTCCGCCGAGCAGTAAGTTCACGCCGAGCGGGACCCTGCTTTAAATTTCGTTTGCATTTTATATTCGCTTTTCCGCTCTTTCACTTATAAGCACTCTTAGGCATATGTTAAGCATTGTAAGTGAGTTAATGAGATAATAACAAAGCCTAAAGAGGAATATGTGAATTTTGAACTGATGGAATTGTTAGTGACCCTTTATGTTCATGGCATGCGTAGGTCGAGTTCGTATGCAACCAATCAACCGATCATCGCGAGTAATATCTCGACAAGATAATTGAAGTATATCGTCATTCAATTGTTTACTTATATGTAAGTTTTGTATGTTCATAAATTTGAATGGCTAACAATGATCGATGGAATGGATAATTGGGCCAAAGGTCATGGAATGGATAATCGGGCCAAAGCGTCACGGAAATGGATAATTGGGCCAAAGGTCGGCGGAAATGGATAATTGGGCCAAACGCCGATGGAAATGGATAATTAGGCCAAAGGCCGATGGAAATGAATAAATGGGCCAAAGGTCGATGGAAATGAGCGATTGGGCCAAAGGCCATTGACATGAATGAACGGGCCAAGGCCATTTGTTGTACTGCTCCAATAATTGCTTACGCCGCTTGTTTATTTGATATTATTCATCGGGCATTCGCCACGCCATTCATGTAATCAGAGGTGAGCCAAGTGAGGTCCAACCCCAAATTCAAGTGAAGTCACCAGAACAGCAGGAGTTTTGGAGAGTCACTGGTCTCACGCAACGACCAAACCTTGCCCTTTTGTTACTTGTTTATATTCTTTTTGTTGGCAAGGATCTTGTGTATGTTGTATATAGTTGCTATGGGTTGACTCGCTTTAGATGATCCAGCCCTAAAAGAAGTTTATGCTATCAGATTTTGATGTGGGTTATTAACGATATGTGCATGGGTTGTTTTAAAGTGCATATAAGCACCATTTATGGACAAAGTTTTTGATCATTGCTTCCGTTTGGCCCCTTTACTCTGACGAGTTATGTCTTACTTGTATGGAGGCCGTAGGTAATCTCAAGATTACTGGCCGGTTACGTCCTTAACCCACGGGGGCGGGTTAGGGTCGTGACACCTGGCATGTCGTACGGTGACCAGGCGAACACTTCGATGTTGGAGGTCAAAAATTCCAAGACCTCCAATCTTTCCGTGCTGGACAACGACGAACTGAGCAAAAAGAACTTATCCGGATTTTTTTCATCTATTCTTACCTACACCAAGTCTTCCACCGCTTTTGGACTAGCCGCTTTGCCAACATCAGCGAACAGTTTATTACTCTCAGGTTCTTCCACCGAATGAACGTATCCTTTGGCAGCGCGGCTGCCATTCACCGTGACAAAGCACTGCTTCGACATGATTTGATCTCCATAGACTTCTTCGATTATTCCGGTGTCGTTGGGGAACTGCATTACTTGGTGGTAAGATGACGCCACCGATCGCATGGCATGCAGCCATGTTCTGCCCAAGATGATATTGTAAGTGGAGGGGACCTTCAACACCCAGAACTCCACTTGTTTCGTCACACTCCCAGCTCTGACTAAGAGGATTATTTTGCCGACGGGCCATTCTGGCATGGAGTTGAATCCAATTAGGGGAGATACGGCAGGCGCCAAGTCCTTGTCTTGTAGCTTTAATTGTTTAAATGTTTCGTAGTACATGATTTCATATGAACTACCCTGGTCAATCAAAATCCGCTTGACGTCAAAATCTTTGACTCGGAGAGTGACGACCAAGGCATCATTGTGAGGGCAATATATTCGTTCCAAGTCTTTATCCAAAAAAGACATGACGTTTGTGGCCTCTCTTCCCTTCTTGATGGCGTTGGGCACTTAGCACATCTCTTAAATGCTCAACCTTTTAATTGATCCTCCGAGCTCGTGATACACGCCAGTTCAAAAACTCCATGTATCACATTTATAACGCCTTGAGGTGGGGCGTCGATTGGCATTCCGTTAGGGTTATCATGGTCCTGGGGGGCTGGTTGCGTCCCTCCTTCAATGTATTTATCCAAGTGACCTGCTGCCACCAACTCCTCCAGTCGCCTTAATGGCATGCGCTTTCAAAGGCGCCCTTTTCTTTGTGGAAGGTGCACCACGACCTCTCGTCGTAGTCCTTCTGGGCCTCTCCTAGCTTGACAGGCCATCTGACGAAAGGTTCGTCTCTTATTTCACTTAGAATTCGGTAGATCGGTTTCTTGAAGACCGTAGTAATGGCAGTGCGGACTCTTAACCATCTTTTATCCTGGTCCTCTCCGTTGTCTCGTCTGCCACGCCCATTTCGCTCGGACGATCTAGCTGCTGACCTTTTGTCGAGGCCTTCTTTTCGTGCGTGGTCGTACATTTTGCTTTGGCACGTGCGCCATCCTCCTCTACCCTGATGTGCTGATGCACTCTTTCCATCAGGGCTTCTATGGTGAGGGGTAGTGTCATGGTGATCGAGTCCCTTAGTCTGTTTCCAACTGGAAGGCCTCTTTTAATCAGGCAATGGCGAGATTGGTGGGGCAGTTCCTAATCTGATTGAAGGTCTCCCAGTAGTGACTATTATACGATCTTAGGGTCTCTTTATCGCCCATGTCGATGGAGAGTAGCTGGTCAACCTCCACCGGGGTTTTAGTATTTGTTCGGAACCTTGTTACGAATGCCTCTGCCAATTGCGCCCAAAAGGCTATGCCGCTCGAGTTTCGAACCAGGTCAAGCCTAGGTCGCCAAGGCTGGATGGGAAGAGGATGTACATCAAGGCCTCGTTTCGTCGATAGACAGCCATGACCTGGCGAAAGTGGCGAAAGTGTGAATAGGGGTCCGTCTTCCCTTCATACGTAGCAAACTTGGGCTGAAGGAAGCCTGATGGTAGGGGTGCGTTATCTATTGCTGGAACGAACGGTGAGGTCTGCAGCCTTGCCAATGCCTTGTCCGTTGGTTCGTAGGTTGGGCGCGGTATTGGCATTCCAACCTCGACGCCAGGCGTCCGAGAGCCAACCGCCGCAGAAGGCGTAAACTCTACGCGATCAAGGCCTCAAGCCCTCCTTCCATCGTGCCTTCTTCTAGCACGGTTCAGAGGTCGATGATCCGCAACTCTGGCTCTCTCGATCTTGTTTGGTGCGATGCGAGGGCCAATATGTGCTTCCTCAACAGTATGACTTTCAGATCTCGCCCTCTCGCACTGGAGGACGAGTTTTGAAGATCTCGATTCATGACGCTCGCCCCGAGGCTTTTACTCTCTCCTTGTGAGGGTGTAGTATTCCTACTACGATTTTCTGAGTGGCGAGAGGGCGTGTTGTCCGTGCGCCCCTCTCCTGTCGCCACTCATTTTCCCTTCACCTGGCGCTTAAGAGGTTCCCTGTCCGGCGCCATCCCCCGAATCAATTCCTCTTGCTCCTTGACGCGATCCTCCAAAGCTTGAGGATCAATCCTTCGCCTTTGTCTTTCTGGGCTCTGTGAACGGGAGTGATGGGTCAGTAGTCCGCTTTCTCCTCTCAGATCCCTCCCCGATTCTGGTTTTGTGGCTCTAAATCCCCATAGGAGGGATAAGAGGTAGTCCTTCGCTACCGCACCTCCTTCGGTGTTTGTCCGCTAATGGCGGATTGTGGCAAATCTTCATTGCGCCATTGATTCTAAAGAAGAAAAGCTTGATCAAGAGGTTTTGTTCTTGTCCAATTCCCACAGACGGCGCCAATTGTACGGAAAGAAATAAATCTTCTCAGATAATCCTGCTGATTAAGTCTCGCCCCTTCGACGACGCCGCTTTTATCACCGAAACACAAACGTGAGCTAGTCAGGTGTGCCGAAACCTCTCCGATGCCTAAGTCAGAAGCTTAACAAATGTAAGCTCTGTATTCAAAACAAAGTTGTGTTAGCTCTCCATAGGAGATATTTGTGAGCTTATATAGGTTCCGTATGGCACAATCCTAGTAGGACTTGTACTCCTCCAAGTAGAGTGCTCCTAGGATTCAAACTCCGAAGATAATGCTTATCCTTCAATACCCCCCTCACTGCTTGAACCAAGTGAGATGGTTTTACCATGTTTGGACTTCCATACGACCGAAATAAGCACGGCTATGCTGAGCCGCAGACTAGACCGAACTATACTTAGTCTGGCTCTTCCTTTGATCGCATTTCACCTCGGTCCTTCCTCAGATAAATCGTATAACTATAGTGCGGTTTAGTCAGACTAACAATTAGCTACACATGACCGAGTTGGCCGTACTATGCGTGACCGCACTAATTCTGAACATTGCATCCGTAGTTCTCCTCCAGACCGGACTAAAAACAAGGCCTTCGGGGGACCGGACTAATCACCACGCCTGTGTGACCTGGCCTAACTCAAGGCTTCTTCTTCTGACTGAGTAATTTTATGGCTATTTTACTCGGCCCTTCGCATTGCGGCCCAAAATGGCCCTTTATCTAGCTCGGCCCAATTTTTTAAATAAATTACCCTCTCAAAAATGTACAAAATTACATTATCTAAGAGGCATTGAAATTAGTAAGTATACCTTTAATGTCTATTTATAAAAAAAATTATTTAAAAAATATAATTACAATAGATAAAATATCACGTGCAATGCATATGGGTGCAACTCGGGCGGGTTCAGTTGAGTTGGGAGGTTGTCCAAGCCTAACTCAAGTTAAGCCGAGACCTCTGTTCAATTGTAACCGAGATTACCCGCCCAAGCCCTACTAATTAAACTCGAATTGCTCGAAAGCGTCTAATTGTAAATGAATTTCAATTTTTTATAATCGCATTATTAAATTATTAAAATTTGACTCTATTTATATATTTTTATATAGAAAATCATTAATATCATCAAAACAAATAATTTATATAATGTAAGGGAAATGTCGCTATAGTAGTCTTTACAATTTATGAGTGAAATAAAAAAAAGAATAAGATTTTATGTTATTTATATATATAATATATATTCAATATGATTTAATAATCTAAATTACTTTAATATCATTTAATGACGAATAAATTATATGCATATTTAATATTTTTAAATTCAGGTGTCTTTATCCAAATCCATCTAAATTTAATTTAAATTTCTAAATTTTTATTAAAATCAATACTAAATTTTAAAATATTTTATCCAAATCTTAAAAAAAATTCAAATTGAATTCAGATGACTTGGGTTGAGTTGAGCCCGCATCACTAGTTTGATAAAAAAATAAAAAAAAATAAAAAGAGTAAAAGAGGAGATCCGGATCCATCGAAACAGCAATTTTGGCAGCCCACAGTACCCGGATCAAACCGCCCCGAGTTCCCTCCAAATCCTTTCTTGCACAAAGAAGAGAAGCTTTCAAAGCGACACAGAGAGATGGATCCGAAAGTCACAGAGGTTTCGCAGCTATTCGAGAGATTCAAAGCCGCTTTTATTCGGAACGATTTCGATACTTGTTCCAAACTCCTCTCTCAGCTCAAGGTCACAATTCCCAAAACCCTAATTTTTATCTCGTATCAGATTCAATTTCATGTTTTTAATATTTGTTTTTGAGAACCTCTTACATTTTCGTAAGGCCTAAATTTGTTAATTACTGATATTTGTTATCTAGTTTTTTTATTTTTGATAGGTAAGTTTTGAACTATTATATGTTGTGTTTATTGACAATAGCGAGCAACATTTGGGACTTTGATACAAAACCAGAAAATTAGACATCTTTGTTTATGTATTGGTCGAATTTAGATGGTATTCGGTATGAAATTGGACATCTTTGTTTATGTATTGGTCGAATTCGGATGGTATTCGGTATACTCTTTTATTTTTTATTTTTATTTTTTATCAATAATGATGCCGTTCTAGTGACATTGTATGGAAATGGGTCTGCCTTGGGCATAATTGTTCAAATCTTTTGTATATGATTTGGACAGTGAGAAAATTTTCAAAACAGTTACAAGTATTTCAATACCATCGCTAAAGAAATTATGGAATGTATCAGAGATAAGACATAGTTGTCTGTACACGATGCCTAATACTCAACTGAATCGATGGAATTAGAGGGAATGGAACCTCCCAATCTCCATATATTTGATCAAAGATGATTTCGTATTGGCTTCAGTATGGTGTGAGTCAGCTTCTTTTATTTTGCAGGTCTTGCTGACAGAGTTTAGAAGCCTTCCACCATTGTTTGAAGAAACTCCCAATGCAGTTCATGAGTTGACATTAGCCAGTAACTTACTTGACTTTATCTATCAAAAATATTGCGTTCCTTTAGTTAGTTGTATTGCTATTTGTTGATAAACCTACTCTTTTGTTGATTCACATGATTCTATCCTCTTGGGTTGTGTGTTTTTGTGCAAGACTAGGATATGAACAGAGAAGCAAACCCATTTACTGCTATCCCTTTTTGCTGGTTCTTGAATTTTATCTCTTCCATTGTTCTTAACTTGGTTTGTGAGCTACAGGTTGTTTTAGCTCTTTCTATGTTGCCTATATATTCTGCATTGTGAAGTGACTGAAGCAATGTAATAGCTAAGCTGGTGAGGCTAAATTTTTCATGTCTTTCCTCTTTGTTCTAAGAAAAAAGCTTCATCATCGTTACAAACACTGTTTTTTGTTGGGTGGCAGTTATATTGCATTTGGATGGGTTTGGATGACAAAACTTTGAGGGAATGCAAAGTATTCAAACAATGTTTTGAAAATACATGTTTCAGAGGGCTTTGGAAGTTTGAAAAATCTAGTCTGTGAAGGCTTTATTTTGACCTTTACGATTATTTGATTTTTCGAGGAGAGAAAAAATGAATGTCTTGGAGACTTTCTAGGCGGGAGTGTTTTCAGTTTGCTGTTTTTGCCATGATCTGTGATGTGGAGGTGATATCGTGTTCATGGTCGTTAGAATGCTATGATTCATGATACGATTTGATTCATACAATTCGATACAAGTTTCAACAAAAATAATTCGAATCATATTGTTGAGTAAAAAATGGAGTGAATCGCATTTATCTAATTTATTTACGATTTACTACTATTTTTATTTTGTTTACATAATGCATGATACAACGCCGCTTTTGCCAAACTATTAAGATATATAGAAGAGATTATATTCATTGCCTTGTTGCTAACAAGCTGTGAAGTTTGATCTTCTCAGTTTTTGGGGTTGAGTGGGTGATGCTATTCTCAATAGGGGGGCTTCTAACTTCTTGGAGTTCATTTTTCCTAAGAAATCGGATAAAAAGGTGTGGTAGACTGCAATGTTCGGTGTTCTGTGGACATTTGAAGGGACAGCAATAGGAGGTCTTGTGAGGGTTGAAAAAAGAAAACTAGTAATGTTGCATGACAATCCATGGAGTGTGCCCCTACACTTAATTGAGAGGGTTCAGTTGAACCCACTTAAATTTGTTTATTTATTTAAACAAATAAATTTTACTTGCTCATATTAATTATAAGTTCATTGAGTCCTTTGAATTTTTACTAAACCCTCTTACTTGGACTTGAACACTCTTTACTTGCATCTGGTTCCAATAAAAACATTATGCAATTATATTTTTACAATACGATAGTATATTATTTGTTTACAGTTATACCTTTCAAACTACTCTCTTTATAGAGATTAGTCTGACCGTAGTTCTTACACCTTAATAGAAGGTTAAGGCCTTGTTCGATTAACATGATTAGTAGTGAAAGGATTAATAATTTCATAAATTAATGTAGGATTAGTTATCCAATTAAATTAGTGAGATAATCATTTGTTATGTATTCATTTTATTTTATTTTTTTCCTTTCATACTTGAAACCGTGATCCCCAAATTTCTCTCAATATTAAAAATTCGCCAATTTTGTCTGATTGAATATGTCACCACCCAAACCCGCCTTTATAGGTTTAGAAGGTCAGAATCGCCAAGAATTTGAGATTACCAAAGGCTTACCTAACAAGAATATGGTAATAGGGGCTAAGCTTATAACTAATAAGATATAACGTCCAATGAGTCAGGAGACTTAAATGGAACAAAATGAACTTATATACACACACACACACACAAGTCACGCTAAACTTATGTACATAACAAAAACATAATCTAGGATTAAAGTTCCATTAACAAAATCAATCTTAACCACATACGTAACTAGTCTCAATAACATTTAAAACATTTAATTACAAAACAAAAGGGTGAACTTTGGACCACCCATGAAGCTTTTGAAGCTTGTTAGTTGAACCTCGTGAGGAAGCACAGAGTTGGCTTGACAAAATAGGGTTCGTGTCGATGCCGCTTAGTTCGTTCCTGCTTGATCACCTACATACATATATTAAACAATGAGTTATGGCCCCATGAATAACAACTATGTAGAAGGTAATGAATGATGTCCTTACGTTAATTCAAATCAATCAATTTCAATAGTAAATTAGTTCTCAAATCGTAATCTTATACTTACCGTAATCATATTGAAATCATAGTCGCTATATGTGATATATCCAATAGCGTATCAAAGACAAGAGGCCTTAAAGACCTAAATAGTCATGTATGATGGCCATCAACACAAGAAATGAGAGTTCCAAAGATTGAACTAACAGAGATCTCAGAATAAAGAAAGAATGTATGCTATGGATGCCATGAGTACATTTCGTAAATAGGACGATCATTCATTTAGCAAAAAGTATTATTTCGTAAATAGATCATATTATCACCGAACTAATTATAATTTGAACATAGCTTACAACGTTGTTACTCACAATTGGCTCTCAAACACGGATCACAAAGGCGGCTTCGACCTACATAACACATTCAAGCACAACATCTCAAACACATTTATTTCATTCAATGATTTATTTGGTTCATTCATTACTTATTCGTTTCGCATTTCTATTCGCTTTAAATCGTTTATTTATGATATGCACATGATATGTATGTGAAGTTGAAATACACATGAAAACCATGTAAATGGAAGCTCAAGTAAGAAAACAAAAGAAATCAAACCGATCGCTTTGAAACCGCACGTATGGAATGCCCCGCCATACGCTAGGAATTACCATCGCACGCTGGCCGCACATGCAATTAAAGCAAGAGGTTCATTTCTTGTGCTTTTCCGTGACGCAAGTGTCTCCAAGTCAAGCACATGCTCGGGTTTGTTCAATCCAAAAATTGCTTTGAATTGAACTCAATCTTTTTCAAAAACCAACTCCATTCTCTTGTATTTTAAGCCCCAAAACTCTTAAAACAACTTGAATTTTACATTTCTAACTTCAAATAAAAATCATAACTTCATAAACAAATCCTAATTTCCACTTAAAAGATCAAAATCTAGAATTGAAGTGTAAAATCATAAAACTTGCATATGTGAGTTCCAATTTCAAAATTCATGGAGTTTTCTCCTCAAAGTTGAAGAACCATGCAAGAAGTCAATGTATGAAGAAGATTTTCATGAAATTATGCCATGCATGATAGATTTATAAGCCAATTTCTTCAATTCTTCTCTTAACTAACTTGCAAGTTCTAAACTTTCAATTCCAGCAACAAATTTTCCAATTAACCATGAATTTATCCTAATTAATCTTACATCTTAAAAGATGATAATGTAGAGTCTTAATTTTGAGAAATTTGAGGAAAATCTTACCAAGTTGATGAATTCATGGAGACCTAAAGCTTATCTTCAATGGCTTCCTAAGCTCCTCTCTCAATCTCTTCTTGAAGCTCTATCTCTAGAACTCTAGTTATCTCTCTCTACAAAGCCCACTTAGTCCCTTTTCTTCTCCTACTTCAATTGATGAGTAGTTTAGGGAGTTTAATTATTCACTAATTTCTAAGCTCTAATTAATTATAAGTTTAAGTTTACATTAATAAATTCCATTGAATTAAATTCCAAGACTATATACTTAATTCAATCATCACACTATAATTTAAATTAGACTGCTTAATTATACTAATGTAGATTAGGTTCTAATTACATATTCCAAATATTTAATTTAATCTTATATAAATTATCGATCTGTATAGGTTTAATTCATATCCTAACCATATCCGCTAACAATAACACAATTCAAATCACACACGGCACATAATAACACACCACATAATCAATGCAAATCATATGATTAACTAATTAATCAAGGAGGTGGTTGTTACACATGTGAAATTTATTCCCCTTGTACTTGTTTGAGATGTCACTCCCATTTTGGGAGTTTATTTATAATCGTGTTTTATGTTGTAATTATTGTATTTGTTTGGGATGTCTCCCATTTTGGGAGTTTATTGTGTTTTATGCTGTAATTATGAACTCATTCTATTTCCCTGCATGATGATACATTGTAATAAAAAAAAAAAATCTTTGTTGTTTTCTCATCTAACAATAGTATAAGATCGTCATCCATATCATATCTTTATCACACATACACAAGGTTTGGCTATTATTTTTTATTTTTGTGTCGTGTTTGCTAAATATGATTGTTGGTGGTGGTGACCAAAGGGGGTAGGAGAAAGTGGAAAGAATGAAAACTTATTTTCGAAACAAGTAGAATAAATTTTTTTTTTTTTTTTTAAATAAAAAATTTAGTGTAGTTTGTCTATAATTTTTAGAAACAAAATTAGGCACCAAATGAGTTTTTGTATATAGTTTTTAAATTATTTATAAGCATAAAAATTGTAAACATAAACGTTATCATGCCTTGAAAATTAGGTGTTTCAGGGACGGGTTTTGACAAGAGGCTGGAATTTAATGTTGGATTAAAAAAACTAGCAAAGTTTTGACAACTGATTTGAACCCATTGATTATTTATTTTTTTTATTCTCTGGCCCCTCCCCCTCCCGCTTTTTTAGGAGTGATGTGCTTTTGCCCCACCTATTGGCACATAAATTTCAACCAAATTTATGTTCAGATTTCAAATACAGTCAAGCAGGTAATGACACGCATAGAGCCTATGATGGGACTGTTGTAGGTAATCATGTCCTAAAATGATCAATTTAATCTGTTGAAGTGCATAAATAAAACGACGTCATATCTTAGTGACATTACTCAAGATACTCAAATGACACGTGGAGCCTACGAAGGATGGCACTTGTAGAGCCTATGGCAAGTACACCACACAGGCTGAAATCCAAAAGCTCAATACGGTTAATCAGATATGATTAAACCTAAATTCAAATGGCGTTATCATTCAATTTGAAATTCAAATTGAAGATGAGACACTCTTATCACATATATATGGCCCTCTATAAATATGACGACCATCACACAAGAGAAAGGATAAAAAATCGAAAGTTAGAGAGAGAGAGAAATCAGGAGTTAAAGAAGTCTTCACAAGAAAGAAGAGAAACCTAGAGAACTCAAGAGCCTATGCTACAAACGTATAATGGCGATCAATAGGTAAAGGGTTTCAAACCCAAGAATTGTACTTTGTATTCAAGGGTTTAAAACCCATAACAATTTCAATAAAATATTTCTTTTCCTTAAATTATTTTCTGTTAATTTTTTGTTCTTCATTAATCGGAGGTTTCATTAAATTAAAAATGTATAATTAATGATTTGAAATACAGATCGAAAATAGGAACTTGCTATTCAAATAATCGACATTGTTAAGTCCAAGAACTAACCAGTGGACATTTGTGACATGAACTTCGAAATGTGTTGAAACACTTTATGTTTCAAAATTTGTGTCTACACCAAAAAAGTTAGATTCTTATGTTCGTCCTGTTAGGAAATTGTCTCTTCCTAACAAGGATCGGTAATAAACAAGAAAGATAAAACGAATCGAAGAAATCACACACACACAAGAATACAAAGATTTACGTAGTTCACCCCAGAATAGAGCTACGTCTACGGTTATTGTGGTTTTCACTAAGATCAGAAAACTATATAACTGTGACTCTCTACAGTACAAGTGGTGCCCCCTTCATCTATTTATAAGTATAAAAATTAGGACAATGCAGAAGTAACAAGAAATTACCAAAGTACCCAAAATATTTGGACCCGTCATCCCTTGGGGGAGGCCCCTAATGGAGCCAATCAAGAAAGAGATTTCATTAGAGAGAGAAAATCTCAAAATGAGTACAAGAGCTCATGCTCTGAAATATTCAATATCAAAATATCATAAAACTGAATACTAGAGATGTCTAACTACCTATTTATAGGATAAAAGACCCAGCTAACTCTAACTAACTCTGATGGTGCTAAACATAACAACTATACTAGTTCTAACTACATCAGACTTCCCCTTTAAAGAAAAACAACCTGTCCTCAAGTTGGGACTACAACAAATTGACTCAAGACAACAAAATAATAATAAAAAATGACTCAAAACAATGACTTATGGAAGTATGATGGACATGCAATGGCGAACAAGACTAAGTAGTTGTAAGTCTATATTCAAGAGCATCCTTGCAAATATCCTTCCATCAAAACGAGTTCTTGTTTATGGACATCAACCAAAGCCATGTTGAGGTGTGAATAGGCCACCCATGTAGCATGCCATTTTGGAAACAAGATGTCATCAAAATAATGCTCTTCTCGCAGGGGCCCAAAATAAACGCATCCTTCCTCCATGAAGCCGGGTTGTGTACCAAGTCAACACAAAGTGGAACAAATGGCTTTGAAGATAGCATAAGAAGCATTTCTTGGAAGCAAAGATCATTCTACACCCATGAAATTTCAATGTTACAACTCTTCACCATAATTTTCTTGGAATCTAGAAAAGGAATAGGAGGGATTGCAACCACTTCCTTCATGGGAAGCAATGTAAGAGCAAAACTTGCTTCATCTACAAAACTACACCTTTGCTCTCTACAAGAAAGTTATCATCATCATCATATAGTGGTCAAAGATTGGAGCTCCGCCATATGCACAAACATCAACTTTCTTTTCATATTCATGAATGTTAACTTCATCGTAATCGAACGCCCCACGCATTGGTTCATCAAAGATGGAAACATTTTCATCATATCCTTGTTCCACATCAAAGATAGGAACATCTTGATTACAACCTTGTGTTTGCTCATAATGTTCTCCACTAAAGATGGAAGCTCCAACATCAAAGATAGGAACATCCGGATCATAATCTTGCCCATGATCACTACTTTCTTCCACATCTTCTTCATCATAATTTGGTTGAACCACCTCGTCACTAAAGAGCATCTTATGATGACGTCTATCATCAAAAGTCTCTTTCATTCCCACACTAGTTGAGTAACCAATTTGGACATAGTCATAGGATGGTTGTCGGATTGCCAAGCCTCTTTGGTGATATCCGAAATTTGAAATGCCCTTCTTTTGGTGCTTCTCAACCAACAAAGATGGCATGTGACTAAAAGCAAGAAGTGCTCCTTGAGCTTCTTTCTCATCTTTCTCCACCCTTTAACCTTTTCTTGGCCATTTCTTTGCCTACCAACTTGTAATTGTTTCCACCAATCAACAGTACGACTCTTGAGGCTTTGAGAGACCAATTTCACTTTCCTTGCTTCTGGCACATCATAACACTCCAAATAACTTTCAATTGTCTTCAACCATTCCTTGAAAACATCCAAATTGTAGCTTCCATAGAATTTGAGAAACTCTAAATCCTTTACGGTGTCATTCCATTTAGAATCAAACTCATGTGACTGTGCTCTACGCCTATGCAAAGCATCGAAGGAATTATCAAATTGACGATCCTTGGAACCATTACTACCTTTGATAGGAGGTAAGAGACGTTGCACCGTCTCGGTCAAGGTTTCAAAATGCGGCGTTACGTAACGATTGTGGCGGTAGGCACCAAGTGTTACCCCTGCTTTTGTGGTGTGATTGAGATTCACAGAGGTGTCGGCTGTAGCGGCTTCCATAGCAGCCATAACGGTGTTGTAATAGCCTGTTGCGCATCATTATGTAACGGTTTCGAACTGCTTTTTTCAAAGAAAAAAAAAAAACCCTGAAAATGGGGGAAGAGGGATAGAGAGAGATGGAGGAGTAAGAGATAGAGAGAGAGAGAAGAGGGAAGATGAAGAACTTATTATTGATTTGTTGAAATTGTAAGACCTATGCTATTCCACTCAGCTGCTATCACTCAACCATTTTGTTTACGTGTGTCTATCAATATATTGTTTGAAAATAATAATAATAATAAGTGTGGTCATTATCTATTTGGCTTGATTAAATATATATGTATATAGTTAGTGATTGATTGATTTTTTTGTAAAATATCTAAAAAAACATAACACCTATAATTATATATTAATACATATTTTATACATGTTAATTTTTGTTGATTAGTTTATTTTATTTTTATTTACAAGTTATTCAAAAAGAAAACAAATATTCAAGTGATCCAAATCCAAAGAAAATTTTTTTTCTTTATAATTTTTTTTTTAATTTTTATATGATTACATTAGCATTTATAATTTATTTTTAAAAACTATTCAAGTTAAAATTTGCATATGCTTCCACAAATATAATAATTAAAAAAATAATTTTATGCATCTAAGTCTAATAAAAGAAAATTTTGCTACAAGTGTAATATGGATTTATGACATATGAAGTCATTAACTATTAAAATAAAATATAAAACACTCTATTTATAGTGATTTAAAAATATGAAATATATTGGATTATACTTAAAAATTAACAAAAATTGATCAAAATTTATTTTAAAACCCAATAAATATGATTCTGGGGAAAAAAATGCATATCGGTAAGTTTTTTTTAAATTGTGTAAAAAATAAAAAAAATCACGGTTCTAGTTACTGCAACCGTTACGCTACGGCCTTTACACTTTGCAACCGCAACCGCAACCGCACCACCGCTACTGTTATGGCGACCACAACCGCTTTTCAGAACTTTGGTCTCGGTTAAAGCAACAATTTGCCTTCTCATCTCGGTCATTTCTTCTCTTTGATATGGAACCTCATTAACCCTTCCAACTGGAGGATTGACCTCGGCATCATCACCCAAATTCGTAGCATAAACCCTATCTCAACCACCTCTACAAACTCAAACTCGTTGAGCCATTGATAGACCTAATATTTAGAAGTCACAGCAATATGACACAAAACAGTGGACGACTTCTCAATAGTCTTCGCCAAATTAACCAATACAGCAATTACACAAGTATTACAACCTTTTGGTTTGAAGGCAACAATTCTACCAAAGGCACAGATATTCCAGTCAAGAAACATACCCACATAGGAATTCAACTTGAACAGTCCAGAAGGGAATCAATCGGCCAAAAATCAAGCGTTTATTTAAGAATCAAATTACGATTTCAAGAATCAAGAACTTAGTAACCAAGATTCAAGAATCAACTGATGTGGACATACCAGAATTCGAATCAAGAAGAAAATCCAAATCTCAAAACTCGAGCAAGAATCAAACCCTTTGCTTCGAATCTCAACCACCAAGTCAGATTGTAACTATCCAGTAGGTTGCGATCTCAAAACGCTTGAACCCAGGTCAGTTTGTGACTTTGAATCAGGAGTTGCGTGAGATTGTGACTTCAAATCTTGCAAAGAACTCCAAATCACAAATCAACTTCGATGCAATCTGAAGGACGAGAGTCACAACTGTGTGTCAAAGCTTCTGGATCAAAGTTGGGCTTCGAACTCAAACACCCTGGTCGCAAGGCCAGTACAAACTTCAAAGTCCAGATGTCCTGCGAATTCAATTCAAGAAACCAGATTGCGTTGCAAGAAGTTCCAGAGATTCCAAACTGATGGGCTCTGTGATTTCAAAATTGTGATTGTGATTGAAACAGCAACTTTGAATCGCGGTATTTTCGCAAATGGGTTCTTCGAATCAGAATGATCTTCGCAGATTCTGGGTTTTACAAACAAGAATGTCGAAGATGATCCAGGTGAACTCCAATCAAGAGATCGAAGGTCAAGCTTTCATGTTGCGATCAAGATTTGAACCCCAGGTTGAGTCGTGACTTTGGAATTTAGGTCAGATTGCTACTTCGACTCAGGGCACTACATGGGCAAAACTTGTTCATTTCTACGGATGATGAAGCCTCATACAGTCAAGGAGAACCAGGTCAGATTCTAAGGCTCTGATACCAAAATGATAGAGCCAATCAAGAAAGAGATTTCATTAGAGAGAGAATCCCAAAATGGGTACAAGAGCTCTCAAGCTCTGAAATATTCAATATCAAAATATCATAAAACTGAATACTAGAGATGCCTAACTACCTATTTATAGGATAAAAGACCCAACTAACTGTAATGCACTCTTATGGTGCTAAACATAACAACTATGCTAGTTCTAACTACATCACCCTCCAAACCCGCCATTGGACCCAGGGCTCATTGTACAATACTTATCAGGGTCCAAGACCCAACACATCCCTGTGTGCAATTCATGCAACATAAGTTGGCCAAGTATTGTGACATGTAAGAGCGCTGTCAGCTCTATCTTCAGTTGAGGTACGATGATAATAACAACATGCACTGAGGTATGAAAAGTGATGACCACTATGGAAAAGCTGATCAAAAGTGAAGATCGAATAAGACAAGTTTTCACAGCCCTTTAGGTGAATGCTCTTGTGAAACATACTTGCAAATTGGATTAGGAAAATTAAAAGATGGAAATCACTGATGACTGAGTTTGTTTAAACAACTGTCGCTTTAAAAAGATTAACTATTTCAAGTCCTAGCATTTTGACTAGAATACCTGATTTGGTTAACGTGGTATGCTGGTCACGACTTATGTATAAGTTTTACATTTACATTCTAAGGAAATTTGAATATTATGTGTACCAAATTTTGTCAAATTACTTCCATTTTCAAGTCCTAAGCTGTTTCACTGATGATGTTTCTGACTGACAATTTGCAGGGGATATATATGAGCATGCAGTTGTTTTGAGTGTGAAGATTGAGGACCAGGATGCCTTTGAAAGGGATTTTTTCCAGTTGAAACCTTACTATACAGATGCACGGTAACTTCTCATGTCTTTTCTGTTTTTTTGTTTTTTGGATGACCTTTATATTTTAAATATCCTTGACAAAAATGGGTGGCAAAAGATGAAATGAGGACCACATGTTTTCAGGTTGTATAAAAAAGGTCATATACTTTTTTGCCATGTTTGAGTTGATTTGGAGTCATTTTTTGAGGAGAATTTCTAGCTATGCTTCTTTTCCCCCTCCACAGGTTAGATGACCTCAGAAAACTAAACCAGCCAATGAATTGCTTAAATGTTCTAATTTGTGTGGGCTACTATGTTAACATCTTGGTTTCTTCAGATTGAAACCCGATTTTTCTTATCAGACTTTTTTTTTTTTTTTGGGTGCAAGTAGTAGCAGTTGGATTTGATGGACAAAAACACCTTCAGTTTATGTTGTCTTGCTGCATACCTATGTGATGAATTATTGTGTTGGATGAGAAACATATTTTTGAATGCATTGCCTTCAAGCTATAATTTCTATGTGCTTCATATCTGTATTAATTTGAATTAGCTAATCCTATTTGCGGTCATGGCGGAGCTAGTGTACATGTGACACTCAGTGCACAGTAACTTGTCCAAACAATTAGACTGAATTTAAGGTATATGAAGGATTTTTGTATATATTTTTTTGGAACATCTCTGTTTGTGTTCCTTCCTATCTGATCCATGTGTGGAAGTGTGCCGCTTTTAGAAAGTCCTCAAGCAGTTAACAATAAAGCAAAACATCCTACAAGTTAATTTCATGATTGTGAACAACTTTTTCTATTTCTAGTGGCATATAGTGGGGGTAATGTGGTTGACAATGTGTCAATAAATTGGGTAGTCAGTGTTCAATAATGCAATTGAGACAGGCATGGCCATTGTTGATTTCTGTCTGGTTCTAAGAGTGAGCTTACTGCTGACTTATTTATCTTGTTTACCTTTTGAATTTAAAATGTAATGGTCATGACTTTTTTTTTCTTTGATGGAGTAGTGGCTGCCTTCCACCATCTCCTCAGGAGTATCCTATCTTAGGTCTCAACCTTTTGAGACTCCTTGTGCAGAATAGAATTGCTGAATTCCACACTGAATTGGAATTGCTTTCAGCCAGTGCTATGGAGAATAATTGTATTAAGCATGCTGTAGAACTGGAGCAATCGTTTATGGAGGGGGCTTACAACCGTGTCTTGAGTGCGAGACAGACTGTACCCCATGAAACTTACGTTTATTTCATGGATCTGTTGGCAAAGACAGTCAGGTAAACTGTGTGACTTTACTTATGTCAGATTAAAAGGAGAGGCAAGAGTTGAAATAATATCTGATTTTTTAGGTGTTCTATTTGATTATAGTTGTTCATTCCGTTCATATAATATCATGTATTCTTTTAAGTAGAGGAAAATGGGGGCATTTATGAGAGTTTGCTGGTGGACAGTTGCAGCCAATAGTTGAATTTCGTTTGGGCGGAAATAGTGATGGAAATTAAATGCACGTTGGTTGGTATTACTGCTTTTACATACGCACTTTGTCTACTTGGTAGCAGCATTGACTATCCCGCTACATTTGAATTATGGTGAGGTCTATGTTGATTTGTTTTGGTTAACATGTTTTTTCTATCCCTTTTGCTAGGTTTGTTCATAATATCAAGTTAGTCACCTGAGAACAGGGATTTACACACAAATTCTCTATATACATATGCACTGCGGACTGATCAATCACTCTTGTCTTTTCTTATTTTTTTCATTCCAACTATGGTAGGATGTGCACTTTGGAAAGTGTTGGTTGGTATTACTGCTTTTACATATGCACATTGTTTGCGTCGTAGCGACATTTACTTTCCTGCTAAATTTGAATTATATTAAGTGAGACCTATGTTAATTTGTTTTGGTTATCATGTTTTTATATCTCTTTTGCTACATCTGTTCATAATATCAAGTTAGCGACCTGAGAAGTGGGATTTATGCATACATTCTCTATGTATACATATGCACTGCGGAGAGATCGCTCACTCTTGTCGTTTCTTATTTTGTTCATTCCAACTCTAGTAGCATGAGCACTTTGGAAAGTGTGGGTTGGTATGTTACTGCTTTAGATACACACATTGTCTACTTGGTAGAAAGTGTGGTTAGTTTTGTGCCCTTAGTAGTTCATTGTTTTTCGCAGAGATGAAATAGCTGGATGCAGCGAAAAGGCCTACGATTCACTTTCAATTAATGATGCCCGGAAAATATTGTTGTTCTCTTCAGACAAAGAACTTTTTGAATATGTCAAAGAGGTAAAATTCCTAAGCTCATTTTCATTCTTATTATTGTTAACCAATGGAATACATTAATGTCTGGATCTACTTTGGTGGTCTTAGTTGAAGGGAAGTACTAACCATCTAATTAGAAGTCAACTCTTATTTTTCTTGTTTTCTTTTTGTTCTTTATTAACCCATCATTTTTACTTGCCCCCTCTTGGCCAAGAGCTGTGTTGAGCAAAATTTTGTTGGGTTATATAATATGGAATATTACAGTGTGTACACAATAAAAATTGGATTCTATATCCTGTTTTAATTTTTGTTGTTTCTCTATCTGCTTCTCAATAGTCTGTTAGGTCTCAGTTTGGTGCTTGGAAATGGTGAGGGAAAGCTGGAAGAAAGTAGAAATAAATGAGAAAGAAGGTTTTTTTAATTTTTCTTCGTTATTTTGTCGTACATAAATAAGTATTAAATTAAAAAAATTCGTAAGAAATGGTAAGAAATCAAAAATAAGAGGGAAAAATGATATTTAAAAGTTGACATTTCTCCATTTTCTTCACCATGTTTTCTTTTCTGCACTATTTTCCAAGGTAATGAAACAAAGACAAATGATTTCCTTTCTGTTTTCCCTTCCTTTTTTTTTTTGTTTTAATCACCAAATCAATGAATCAAATGGAGCCTAGATGCAAGGGCTTTGTGGAGTTGCAATATATGCATTATTTATGGTTTTTCATTCTATACTTCAGTGATAGCATATTAACCTTGTATTAATGATAATACCAAAATCCACCAACATGGAAGCCTTGTTCTTGATTTGGTGTCCAATGCAAGGGTTCTTTGATAATTTGCAGGAACATCCTGAGTGGGAGATAAAGAACGGGTTTGTGATTTTCCAAAAGGCAAAAGAATCTGCACCTTGCAAGGAGATACCGTCTCTGCAACTCATCAATCAGACACTCAGTTATGCAAGGGAGTTGGAGCGGATAGTGTGAAAGATATGCTGCCCGATGTTGTCAATGCTACAACCATTCTATGGTCCAACTTCCTGATGCTAAACTTGTGTTTTGCTGAATTTTTTCCTGATGTTAGGATCACTTTTTGTAGTTAAATTTGTTGACTGTCTGCAGTGCGCATTCAGAGCATTTTGTTTTGGCTTCCCCTCAATTGAATACTTGATTTCTTTTTCTTTCTTATTATTTACGGAACACAGTTTATTTTAATTGCAATCTGTGTACAGAGAAAGAGAAAATTAAACTGAATGGCTGATTGGATTAAGAATCCTCTCTCTCTCTCTCTCTCTCTCTCTCTCTCTCTCTCTCTCGCTGTATGTAGCACATTGTCAAAAATAGTGTTAGTGATGCAATGTTTGTGAGTTCAGTTTCAATTTTTTGCTTGATTAAGCTTTAGTAATAACCAACTTTACTTGATTAAGTTTATATTATGTGTTTTACAACTTGGGATTTCTTTTTTGTGTATCAATTATTACGTGGTCCTAAGTTTTCGTATTTAAAACTTAGAAATGAACCGATCTGGGAATTGATTTTTTCCATGAATGCTTGATTGCGAGTGTTACCAGCAATGAGTGGGCTTGATTGTAGAGCCAACACGTTCAATGTATGTATTACAGTATAAATTGAAATTAGTTTCACATAAACATAGATCAATCTAATGCTAGCCCAAGAATGGTTGTGTAAATCTTAGATGTTTTGAGTTATTTAACAATGACTATTTGCAAATTATGATTTTAAAATTAAAATATATTTACATTAAGACAAGCCGCCTTCTTGTTTTGTTATTAATTTTTATTTATTTATGTTGTTAATATTTTATTTTAAATATTCTAATCCTATTAAAAAATTAAAGGACTTCCAAATAGAACTCTACACCCGGCTCTCATTAAAATAAAAATACCTTAGGGTCTCATGTTTAGTTTGAATTTGAGAGAACTTGGGGGTGCCTGTGGCCTCATCAAGTGTTTCGTCATTTTGTAAGATTCTTAGTGTATCATCTATGAAAAAAAATGAGATCAATCTAATAATCGTAAATATTTTATTTTATCATGTTCGTTTACCAAAAGTGAATGATTTATTTTAAAAATTATACTTGTCGTTTATTTTTATTTTTTATTTTTTAAGACATGAGATAAAATAAATAAGTTACGATTATTGAATCGACATAAACATTTTTACAGATGATAAAAATCAAGAGTTTTATGAAATGAACTGTTCAAAACAATAAAACAGAACCTCAAGTTCAAAGCCTAACTATTTATTTAATAATAAAGAGTGGGTTATGTAATTGAATGAGAGATTGATAGATGAATGAGTTTTTACAAAGAAAAATGATGTATTTAACACTATCGACAATGGGATTATTATGCAACGATTCTAAAAATAAAATATCATTCAATGCAATTGTAAAAGTTTATGTTCTTTTTTCTTTTCAAGACAATAATATAATAGTTTTACAGTTTATTTAAAGTTTGAAAATTTTAAATATTTAGTTTATTTATTTTTGTAATAGAATTTGTTTAACGTACATGTAAGGTCACTGATTTATAAAATAAAATAAAAAATGGAATTGTGACTAAATCTGCTAAATGATTATGATAACGGATTGTTAATCATTGGCCGGTGAAGTCCAATAATTGTTTTATTTTGATAAGATAATATTATACTCTCTCCGTCTCAAAATAATTGTCATTTTAGGAGAATTTAACTTTTTTTAATAGTAAAATTATTACACTTTAAAAAAATTAAATTTTCAAAATTATCCCTTGACAGTACATTTTTTTAGGAAATATCAATTGTCATAATTGTACTTTTTATATTGTTAATGATTTTAAAAGAAAGGCAAAATAAGAAATTCATATAATTTTTGTCCTTAATTTTTGAAAATGGACTAATATTTGGGAACAATAAAAAATGGAATAAGGGACTAATAGTTTTGAACAGAGAGAGTAATTATTATAGTTGATGTGGTTAATATATATGAATTTATAGATGAATGGAATAAAGTGATATTTGCTAATAATGAAAAGTCTTTGTATAATTACCCTATTAAAAATTTAAAACTAAGGAAGAGTAAAATATAATTGTGCTGAATTTAAGCTTCATTTGGCATTGATTACGGTAGCCAACTTTTTTGTGTTAAGGCTTTTTTAGTCTCGCTTGGTTTTATTTTTGGGCTTTTTTTACTTTTGTGAGAAAAAAAGTGTAATGATTATGGTTTGGATGTCATATTTTATTTTATTGACTTATATAGCATATTTTGTATTTTTATACTTTTTTAGCCCTAAAATATTTACCAAACGAAGACTTAAAAGATTTAACGTATTTTTTAAAAAAACCAAGAGAAAAGAAATAAGTGTAATCAACCCAAATACTATTTACAATATCGCTACATCCACTGAATTTGTTTAACCTCAATTCATTCGAATGAGTCTCTTTTTGAAAAGAATCTCCCGATTCTTCCCAGACAATAAGACTCATTTGGGTGAATTCGAGCTAAACAAGATTCTTTCTGAAAACAGACTCAATTGGGCGAATTTAAACTGAACAAATTTAATGGATAAATCATTAATCTACTATTTATGAGAAAGTAAAAAAGAGTTGGTAGGGAGGAAATAGCATTTTTAGGTGTGTTAAGAAATTGATAACTTGAAAGCACTTTTTTCTTAACTTTTTGATAATCAACCTATTGTAATTGATTTAAGTTATTTTTTACCAAATAAATTAGAAGCAAAAGTTATAACAAAGGGCCGTGAGAAATCCCCCGAAATCGGGGGCCCCGAATCCCCCAAAATTCCATATCAAGTAAAAAAAAAATTAAAAAAAAAAAAAAACAATTGCCAAAATTAGAAATTAGGGGGATTAGGGGGAGTTTTTTGAGGGGGATTTTTCATTTTCCTATAACAAATCGCCTGACAGAAATTTCAAAAACCAAACAAGCTATAAGGTGCTCAGTTAATTAAGCTGAGCCAAACAGCCCCTTGAAGTCGTACATTTCGACAACGCGGTTTGTAGGGAGAGATTGATGACTTGTTTGAAAAGCACATGTGGAATAACCATTTGAACCTTATTAGAACACTTCCAACCCCAAATGGATAACAGAGAGGAGGGATGGCATGGTGGTAACCCTTTGAACTTACCTTGAACCCCATAATATATTAGTGGCTCCGGAAAAAAAAATATGGGGAAATAACCTGTCCAGTGAACAGCAAAATATATATATATATATAAAATCATAAAAAAAAAATATTTTAATTATTATAATGTATAAATTTTTTCACTGATTTGTAATTTTTTTGTTTTTTTTGCTATTTCACTGAGCAATTATTTCTCAAAAAAAAAAAAAAAATGTATTTAGGCAATGTTTCAGGATTAGTTTTTTTGATTAAAATAATTAATAAAATAAAATGTTACATTATACATATTAATTAATTATTTTTTCTTTCACAATTATCTATTCAATTATAAAAACAATTTACAAAACATTCTAAATATAAATTTTTTTCACCTCACAAACTAATCTATACTATATATTAAGCAAAAGGGGATTTTTAATCCCAAGCCTTGTGGGAGCTCCAATCTCCCAATCTAAATTTTCTGATTTTTTGATTCAAAAAAAAAAAAACTTTAGCATTTATTAACTTCTCCCAACCCCCAAGTCTTACCCTCATAATAACACTTTAATGCATTAAGAACAATCATAAAAAAAATTCTTTGAAGTCCAACACGTGAATTCCTTAAAAAGTCCCAACACATATGATTATTATTTCTTATAATAACACTTTAATTTAATGTATTAAGAACAAGCATAAAAAAAATTTCTTGAAAAGTTCAACACATATGATTATTATCAAAATACTAAATTTTAATATAATATAATAAAAAAAAAAGACATTTAATTCCTTGAAAAGTGTAACATATATGATTATTATCAAAATATTAAACTTTAATATAATATAAAAAAAGGAAAAAAAAAAGACATTTAAAAAAGAAGAAGAAAACATTCAAAAATCACAATTCACATCAGAGAATTTTGACCAAATCAATTAATGCTGAGTTTTTTATTTTTTTTAATAAAAAATTTAGAAAATTCATATTGAGAACAGGAAAGAAATCAAAAAAAATCAAAGATATTTATATTTACTATACCTAAAAAAATCAAAGATATTTAAAAGATATTTATATTTAAAAGATATTTAAGAGATATTTACAAAAATCAAAGATATTTTAAAAAAATCAAAGATATTTAAAAGAAATCAATATTTAATTTTTAAATGCCTTCTTTTTTTTCTTTTAATATTTTGATAATAATCATATGTGTTAGATTTTTTAAGGAATTAAATGTCTTTTTTTTATTATATTATATTAAAGTTTAATATTTTGATAATAATCATATGTGTTGGACTTTTCAAGAAATTTTTTTTATGCTTTTTCTTAATGCATTAAAGTGTTATTATGAGGAATAATAATCATATATGTTCGGACTTTTCAACGAATTCATATGTGTTGGATTTCAAAGAATTTTTTTTTATGTTTGTTCTTAATGCATTAAAGTGTTATTATGATGGTAAGATTTGAGGGTTAGGAAAAGTTAATAAATGCTAAGGTTTTTTTTTTTTTAAATCAAAAAATTAGAAAATTTAGATTGGGAGATTGGAGCTCCCATAAGACTTGGAGTTAAAAACCCTATTTTGCTTAATATATAGTATAGATTAAAGTTTAATATTTTGATAATAATCATATATGTTGAACTTTTCAAGAATTTTTTTTTATGCTTGTTCTTAATGCATTAAAATGTTATTATGAGAAATAATAATCATATATGTTGGGATTTTTCAAAGAATTCATATGTGTTGAGTTTCAAAGAATTTTTTTTTTATGTTTGTTCTTAATGTATTAAAGTGTTATTATGACGGTAAGATTCGGGGGTTAGAAAAAGTTTATAAATACTAAGGTTTTTTTTTTTAAAATCGAAAAATTAAAAAATTTAGATAGTGAGATTGGCGCTCCCACAAAACTTGGAGTTAAAATGAAAGCATGTTAAAGTTCCTTTGCGCCCACCCCAGTAATATACATCCAACGACGTGGATCTCATAATAACCAAAAACAACGGTCAAGATTAATTTCACACCATATTCAGCTACGTCCAACTGTACCTTATACAAATTCCATCACCTTTCCCAGCAACACATCCGAATTTTCTTAGCTGTCCCTTCGCATTTTGAATATTATTTTATCAACTGTGATTCAGACCCCAGTGGGGGTCGCACCCCCAGTGAGCTGGCGAGCCCCCACTGGTTGAAACTCAAAAATAAATAAATAAATAAATAAAACAGTTTTTTTTTGTCTAATCTGGACATGCCACCTCACTGGGGGTCGACCCCCTGTGGGGGTCCGAAGCATTTTTGTTATTTTATTCTTTAAAATAAGTTACAAACTAGCCTATTATCAACCGCGGAATAATTATATATATATTTATATTTATTTTAATTTTAATTTATTTTAATATATAAATTATTTTTTTAAATTTTTTTTATAAAAATAATTTAACAATCTTATCACTAATCATAGTGTATAAGAGAAATTAAAAAGGGTACTACAGTAATTATGCATGGGCTATATATATAATTATTTGTATGAAGGGATTTTAAATGCTAATAAAGAATTTTGACTAAATCAATAAATGCAGACACCCTCATAATAACACTTTAATGTATTAAGAACAATCATAAAAAAAATTATTTGAAGTCCAACACATGAATTCCTTAAAAAGTCCCAACACATATGATTATTATTCCTCATAATAATATTTTAATTTAATGTATTAAGAACAAGCATAAAAAAAATTTCTTGAAAAATCCAACACATATAATTATTATCAAAATACTAAATTTTAATATAATATAATAAAAAAAAAGACATTTAATTCTTTGAAAAGTATAACATATATGATTATTATCAAAATATTAAACTTTAATATAATATAAAAAAGAAAAAAAAAAGACATTTAAAAAAGATGAAGAAGACATTCAAAAATCACAATTCACATATATAAATAATTGTAAATACAATTTGTACATAGCACGAATGATATGCTTAGTTAAAAAATTAACTAAAATAATAAGTTTCAAACCGACCCTTAGGGTGGTCCCCTCTCTTGGTTATCTATAAATAAAGCTAGTGACCCTGGTTAGAGAGGGGTTGGTTGGGTTGGGGAACTTCCCTGATAAGTAATTCTTAGAAAATGGCCGAACTAGACGGAGGAGGAACAGTAGCAGCATATTTCCCTGACGATTTCAAGCAATATCTGGACACTCAACTCAACCGCTGCCCAGTGGTGTATGGTAAATATAGCTTCCGTGGATGGGTTTTCTGGAGCCGAGAAGACGACCAATCCGAACATCCTCCTGGTGAGTGGGACTTTTATTATGTCTCTTCTCTTTCTCTCTTCTTCCTCCTCCTTTGAATATGGCTTTTATTTATTTAATTTGTAATAATGGACTTTAATTTATAAGTCAATTTTAAATCAACACAGTTACCTACTACCTGCTTTTCAAATCTCACTTCTCTCCTCCAATTTTGTTTTTTTTATTTTATTTATTATTAATCAGATATTTTGGATTTAAAAAAGAAGATCAAAGATGTCCTTCGAAACTGTTTCCTCTATTGCTTTGAACATCCAACACTAATTCAATTTTGGGCACCCACAATGACAATGGATGGCCGGTCTTATCTTACAACTCAAAACCAACCTTTCGCTCTTTTTACATTTGATATAATTGATGATGATGTTAAAGGACCTGTTAAAGGACTTTGTGGGTATAGGATGATCTCTAAGGACTATAAATTTTACATGGATAGACAGAGTTCTGATGAACAACTTGGGGTTCCTGGCCGTGCGTTCAAGCAAGGATTTCCCGAATTCTCTCCGTATCCATTGCGCGACCATGCTTTACTTTGCCAAGTTAAACATTGTTGGGCTATCCCACTGTTTGATCCTTCTACCCACTTATGTGTTGGTGTACTTGAGATAGTTTCAACAGCGCCCTCACAGGAATTTATATACGGCTACAACTTGGATTTGCATTATTGTTTGAAGGTTAGTCCCGCAACTCACAAATTGGCATTTTTTTATGTCTTTCGAATCTTGATTGATTAACTCCCCTCTCTCCTTTCTTACATGTATGCAGAATTGTGCTCCTTTGATAATTTAAATTTAAAAGGAAAAAAAAAAATATATATATCAAAAAAAAAAAACAATAGATGAGAAGTGTGTATTTAATAGGGTAAATTACAAAAATATAATTTGTTTAAAATACAAATTGTCTGAAAAGTACATCACGCCTCTTCAAGTTTCTAATTGTATAACAAGTTACTCATTTCATTTTATTAATAGATTACGCCTCTTCAAGTTTCTAATTATATAACAAGTTACTCATTTTATTAATAGATCATCAACTACTGTGTGGTATCTAGCCCATTGGGCCGACTTATCCATTAGACCAATAATTTTTTCCTTTAATCTTTTAGTTTGTGCATATTTGGTCCTATTATAATGGAACATGGCTACGTGCTCCTCATGTGTCTATTCTGCATAAAATTCACAGTTTTTTAGACCAATAAACACAAATTACAAAAATTAAAGTGCTAATCTTTCGAAATCAAAATTAGTCGGACTAAAAAAATTAATACAGGATGAAGCTAGATAGACCATTAGCACAACTATTATTTGTTCATTTTTTTCATCTTGTTAGTGCCGCATGGCATGTGAGGAGTATGTAATTGCGGTATTTCCTCACAGTTATCAATATCAATGTGACACAAAGTGTGAGATTAAATGGTAAATTGTTATGATTAAAATTATAAGATCCAAAAAGATACAATGAATAAACTATTGAATTGAGGATAAGATAGTGTGTTGTTTGTCTTCTCAGCATGAGCTTCTGTGGTAGAAAGAAAGAAAGCAAAGCAAAGCGTTAAGTTGTGTTTTTTTATTGCATTCCGTGCTCATTTAGCTGTGACTGAATTGTTTTTCCATTATAGAGTCTCTTATATGCTTCCTTTTCTTGGCAAACAAATATTCTACATTTCAAAGTGTACAAGATTCCTTAGTCGCATCTTTCCATTCCCCTGCAGGAGGTAGGTCTGGAATCTTCAATTTCACATGCAGACCATGACACAGATTTAGTAAGTGGTACACTGTAATAATGTAATGTCAAATTTGGTATTTTATTTTATTTTTTTAAATAATATGATGAGGAATATCTTCTGGCAGTATTTGGACGTGACAATACTTTTCAACCAGTTTCAGAAAGTGAGACAAAAAAGGGAAGCCTTAGATGAAATCGACAAGGCGTTGAGAGTTGTGTGTGAAGATCATGATTTACCTTTGGCTCAAGCATGGGCTCTGGTTAAGGGTGACATTTTCCATGTGATTCGCAATTTCGAGAAACCTGGGTACTTCGAGTTCAGCCAGGTCAACAGTGTATCTCACTTAAGAGAGTGGCAAGGAGTTGTTGGGAGAGCATTCTCGTCCCCTAATGTATTATTTTGCAAGGATGTAACCCAACTTAGCATAATTGACTACCCATTGGCAGACTATGCACGGGATGAAGAATTAGGTGGTTGTTTCGCAATATGCTTGCAAAGTAGTTGCACCAGAAATGACATTTACGTGTTAGAGTGCTTTATGCCGCCAAGCAACAAAGACTACTATGGTAATCAACAGACTGCATTGAGGAAAATATTGGAAACGATGAAGAAAAATTTTCGTACTTTTAAGCTTGCTTCTGGAGAAGAACTTGGGGGACATTTATATATTGAAGAAATTCCTTTTCAGAATGGTGAGAAACTTGATTCTGTTCAAATGTCCCAGACTACTAAATCTTTGCCTATGCTGGAGCCCTTACAAAGTGGAAGAGAGATGACACAACTGAATTTATCGAATCAACAATCAATGGATGCATTAAACAATGAAAGCAATGTTGTAAGTGCGGAACGAAGCAACATTGATGTTACTTGTTCACAGGAAAAAGGCAAAGCAAAGAGGCCAAAAAGAGTGCACAATAAAACTGGAGTTAAAATTGAAATTCCTTTAGATGATATCCTACAAAATTCAAAAAACAGCATCCAGGTTGCTGCAGATAACCTCCAAGGTATCTGCACTCTTAACAAATTAATATAGAATATTGCTTGTGATTTTACTTATTATTTTCAACTCAACATTCTTCTCGTAAAGAAATATTTGACATTTTGCACTAACAAACATAAAGTTGTGTCTCTTAGCAAGATTCTTTCTTTTGCAGTTAGCCGATCTACATTAAAGCGTGTTTGTAGGGGTTATGGTTTCCCGAGGTGGCCACCACGCAAGAAGAGTATGGTTGGTTCCTCTCAACCTAGTGAATCTTCCCCGGGTGTTGATCATCAACAAATACTACAATTAAGTTCTAATCAGCTTTTTAGTCAAGCCTTGGCTGTTGTTGTCCACGCAAACCCACGTAATACAGTGATCCGAGATGCAAATATTGTGACCGTGAAGGCAAAATATATCAATGATATTATAATAAAGTTTTCGTTGTCTTTGTCATCGGGACTAGTTGAGTTGCAGCAACAAATCACCAATAGACTGCACTTGGAGGATGGAACTTATTATGTCAAGTATAAAGATGAGGATGACGACTTAATTGTAATAGCTTGTGATCAGGACTTACAAGATTATATAAGCAGTTCTAAATCGCTGGGCAGCACTACCATCATGGTATTCATTGTTCCAAAGTAGTCAATTATTAGTGACCAACTTGAATCATCTCAGTTTTTTTGTTGTTGCTATATTTTCTTTTGTTCTGTCTTTTGATTCTAGAGATGGTTGTTGCTATCATGCCTTGTTTCCTCTGTTTCAGGAAGGTTGGGAGTGTTTCGGGTTTTTTTGGTTTCCTCATGGCAATTGGATTCTGGCCAACTGTTTCATTCTCCCCTTTTGTAATGTTGTATTTGCATTAATAAAATGGTACTTTCTTTGCTGATCAAAATAAATAAATAAATAAATAAAAATAAATCTTTCACTTCATTAGAATGAACCTCAAATGATGCAGTTATTTCCTGTTTATATGGAAAATGCACAGTAGCAGAAGTGTTCATTGACTCCATCATCAACATTTAGGATAGAAATGAAAGGCAGGATACAAAAGCCCCATAAAAATTCAAACTCAATTAAATGCAAAGGCAAAACATATGATTCTTTGAAGCACAAAAACAATTTAAATCAATTATGGTTGAGACCAAAGCTTGTAAAAAAAATTAGGATAAATTATGTTGGATATGCAGACAACCTTCAATAGAAAGCCCGAGCCTGGGGGTGGGGCCCTCGCAACAGAAATTTTTTCCAGGCCTGTTTGGCTATTTTTAGCCCATAGACTTTTATCTTATATAATGTAACAGTGTTTATACATTTCAGGATTAGAGAGAAAAGAGATACTCCTACCGTTTTTTAGTGTGAGGGAGAAGAAGAGTGTTTGTAATTCTAGACTCAACATAGAGAATTGGTGTGGCTCCTGAGAATATAGGCACGTTGCCGAACTTCGTATATCTGTGTGTTTTGTCTATTTATTTTTTCTATGATTCATAATTCCCAAGATTCATAGGGTTTAGGAGTCGAACATGTAGTTTAAATCCTAACAAAATACACTAACCTCTCGTAAGTTTTGGAGAAAATATAGTAAGTCCTACAAGTTTGGTATAATTATACTGGACTCCTTTATAGTTTTAATTCATCACTCTTACCTCTTTTTTCATAAAAAATTCATTAGTCGTATAAATAAAAAAAATATTATTTTCATCTCTCTTACATTAAAATGTATATTTTACATTGTATATCTTTTTGCCTTTATACCATCTATATTAATTTTGGCCTCTTTAATTTTACTAAAAAAGAGGTCAGTGTAATTATTTTAAGAAACCTCTATCCAAAAATTAAATTAGAGTTAGAGCTTGTAAAAACATTTTTTCAGTTAAAAAAATCATTCAAATTAAAAATAACATTTAATATTACAAACTATTAATAAATCCAACACCTCTCACTCAAAAATAAATGTTCAGAACTTGAATAGAGTACCACTGTTAACAAAAAAAATGCTATGCTTTATGAAAACATAATCTAAATTTTATTATGAAAAGTGAGTGTACGGAGTAAATTTAAAATTAGTGGGATATCAATCACACTCAGAATAAATGTAATCTATTGATTCAGTTTTTTAGGTTATTTTTTTTATGAGTTTATAGTATTATTGTATATTAAGTATAGGATCTTGTATTACAATATATATGTGTGTGTGTGTCTGTAGGAAATTTTATGATACACACCCCTCCAAGGGTGTGTACCATATGCACCCTATCACAAATTAGCATAATTTTATAAAATTTCGTAACATCAATCACAAAATGTGTAACATCCTCACAAATTGGCGTAACAAAAAATATTGTAACCAAAATCACAAACTTTTGTTACATGAACCACTAAATTTTGAACATTTTATTACGTTAATTTATGACGAGATTACATATTTTATAATTGATATTATGAATTTTTATGATAATATTATACCAATTTATAATAGAGTACATATGATACATACCCTAGCAATTTCCCTATATGCTGAATGATCTTCATTGTGATGGCCCTGTGGATGTCACTGGAAGTATTATTATCTTTGTCATTGTACTTATTTTTTTCTCAATAGATGACAATCATAAAATGAACCATAAAGCAAATGGCAAAAACATATAAATTTGGTTTAAATGTGAAATGTCACTATGTTAGATTATCTTCAATAATATTAGGTATTTTATCTATCTAAAAGTTATTATAATGCATATACTTTATTTTACCTATCTACCTTTTTTATGTCTGCACTCTAATCGTGCTTTTTATTTTAATTATTCATCCAAATATGACTCACTTTAAGGAATGCCACATCAGCAACAAAGGAGGGGGAAGGAATCACAAGGGTGAAAAATATTTTGCTTAGCCTTTGAAGGCTAGTTTCATTTAACTAGTGAATGTAAATTGAGGTAAAATGCCTAATTATACACCTAGTGCATTGGAGTTTAAACAAATAAATTATACTATGCATTTTAGCTAACAAATATTATGTGCCTAGTGAGTTGGAGATACTCCGAAGAGCAACTCCAGGATTGTTATACAAAATGCCTTGTAAAATACCCAAAAAAAAGTACTCTTATTTTGCCTAACTAGCTTGGCTAGTATGTACTCCAACCATACTCTTTATTTTAGCTAACCAATCAAGCTAACTTAACTAATTTTTAACAGAAAAATGCTATAAACATAAAAAAAAAAATACAATCTTTTTTATGACATGATGCATATGCACCTAGTGTTGACGTGGTTATTGATGTAGTATTTACAAATATTTATTTTTTAAAATATATTATAAATTAATTTTCTAAATAATATTTTTACACTATTATATTTTTGAATGATCGAATGGACTAAAGCAAAAAAGAAACAACAAATATGGAGCAAGTAGAGATGCAGAAAAGATGAAGATAGCAAGCAAATATGGGCAAAATGATAGGAAGACCCTTTGCCTAACAATGGATGCCAGTTACTTGTAGAGAGCCAAAATAAAATAAGCAAAATGCCTCTTGTGATACAGTCTTTTGAATGAAGACCAAAATAATTTCACTACCAAAAATACCTCATATAGCCCTTTTACCTCATTCCTTGAAGTTGATTGATGAACAAGAAAAGTAACTCCGTTGCCGGCCACCATTGAATATCACACATTCACACTTTATTTGTTGAATATCACATATTGTCGGTCACCGTCACTGACTGCGGCTTTTCCGACTAATTTCCCGATAACTTTTCTGATCAATTTTCTGACAAGTTTTTCGACTTTTCCAACCATTGCTGCTTCAATAATTATTATATCCATATAATTATGCTACATTGAAATTATTTCATAACTTCATCAAATATCATCCCAGGTGGATACATTTAATGGGATTTGTTGATATTCTTGACAGTGGTGGGAGAAATTTGACTGGACGGGATACAGAGAGCTAGTTGTGTTTCTTTTTTCGTTCTCCTAATATGGTGGTTTGTAGCATGTACTACACCTTGATATCAGGTCTGACTCGGGCTGGGAAATTGGATGATGCAAGTTTTGTTGCGATAGTTATGAGAAAGGGCATTCAATCCAATAATCCAAATTCGAATTTCTTTTGCCTAAAGGTCTAGAAGTGAAATTATTATGTCAATAAAAACATACTTCTGCATAATGACTAAACTACCCCATATATTTAAAACCATGCCTGTTCTTTCTACCTCAAACCTGTCTCTGTCTCTCTATTTCTCTTTCTCTCTCTTTAAATCACCTCTCTCTCTATCTGTTCGAAGCCCGCTACTACAACCCTTATAGTTCACCATTACAAATCCATCAAACTCATTTCTTCTCTACCTTATCACATTATTTTTTGTCCCAACAATAGACCTATAACCAGTCCACTCTGGCACCTCCGTTGGAGCCACCACCATATCCTCTTTTCAAACCCTATGTAACATGTCTAGGGGGTACCCGAGTGCACTAAACAGTTCGAACCTTCGATTTCTTTGATCTAGTTTCACAAGTGCAATGTCAAACATAGATGAGAGTCCAAATTTGACAACTTTTATAGAAAATCTAGTTTTGTGCAAAACTGTTGCTAGAAATGGATTATATCACCAGATCTTAGAGTCGCCATCTAATATTTTAAAAAAATTAAGAAACTCGTGACTCGTGCCAAGGCTATTGTTCGTCGTAACTAGAGATGTCTCGGTTCGAAACCTTAGGTATGAGAGGGGAAGGTCATTAATTGAGCACCCCTTGCTCACCCGATCACAAGATCGGCCTTTACTAACCATGATATGAATTTTATTTGCTTTAATTGTTAATATTCTGATTTACTTAATACATCTTAAAAGTTACTATATGTGGCAAACAAGTATAGATTATGTCATTTATTTTGGAACAATTCGATTTCATGTACTTTTGGAAGAATTTTGAACAACTCGACAAAAATTAAGTTCGTAACATAAAAATCTATTTTGTTCCAAATTGAACAACACCACCTCTATCCATTGGCACTCATAGAGATATATCAAATAAGAAAATAATCACATGGTATGATGCTAGACATAGTAAGAAAAACACACACAAGCGGGATGCTAAAGCATAACAACTTATATATTTATCGACGATCCGCGAACAATTATAAAACAAAGCTAGGACTGTAACGCCCCCAAAATAATATAATAAAGATAACTCACAATGCGGAATAAATATGAGAAATAACATACTTTCATATATCAAAGTTCATTGTTTAATAACCAGTTATATGCCATGTAGGCTTACATCTTTCCAAGTCATTGCTTGGTTACACAAATAGAGTCTCACTCATTACAATTTAAGCCCTTGGCTTTACAAATAACAAACATACACACATAAGGCATACTAAAGAAGCCCTTGCTTCCCGAAAGTCCATCCATACTATTTCCTTGGAGGAAGCACCTCACCTACACCTGAAAATAATATTCCCGTATAAGGTGAGCCAACAGCCCAATAGAGATAATCTAACACAATATATGAGGTTTATCAAAAGTATAAATACCACGTACATAAACAATACCGATTATGGAAGCAACCACAAGGCCTGCATATCTATATGCCACTAAGGCCAATCTTATTCCATTTTCCATCAATTTATTTCCAATTCATATATGCAACTCAATTCGTGAGTTAAATTCATTATATGCAACCATGTTCGCCCCATGATGAGATTGTACGGCGATGGCAGCTTGATGACCAAGAATTCCACATCTACTGTTCAGGAGCCCGCTCGAACAGGTAGTGTGATATTTCCCAACGGGTATTCTAGATTCGTGTTGAAGCCAAATAATGGATAAAGAGCTAGAGAAAGATCCGATTCGGAGAAGCCGAGTTTGGTGAAAGTCTTGTAATACATAACTTCCGATGTCTCCCCGGGTCAATGAGTACGCGCTCAACGGTGAATCGATTTATACGTAACTCGATTACCAAGGGATCGATGTGTAAAAGTGTCACTCCAGCCAAATCTGAATCATCGAAAAGCAATGCTCGTAGCTTCATGGGGCCGTTTAGCTGGAGTGAGTTGATTTTGAGGGTCGGGATTTGACTGAATTATATGCACCATGGATGACATTGGCAGGCTGTAAATCATGTGGATCACGCCAAGTGGAGGTGAATCTTGTTGTAAGGCTATTGCTTTGGTTGAGTTACCTTTTCGGACGTACTGTTGTAGCCGACCATCTTGTACCAGTTCCTCCAGGTGATCCTTCAATGCGCAACAACTCTCAGTATCATGGCAGTGATCCTTGTGACATTCACACCGCCTATCCCGTCTTCTCGTTTCGGGAGGTCCGACCATTTTGGACGGCCATTTGAAGAATGGAAGGTGTTGGACTTTGGACATGATCGCGCTAATCGACTCTGACAAATCCGTGTATTTCTTGTCGGCGCGCCTTGTGCGCCTGCCATCGACTTGAAGTTGTTCATTTGCTCGGTGGGGGCATTGGTCGCTTGATTGGTGAGAATCTCGTCTCTTGTCTCGTTTAGCCCGATGCCGTGGTTCAGGGCTCTGAGGTGGTACAGAATTTATCGGCTGAGCAATTTCAGAAGGGGCCGTCTTGTTGGCCACGTTTTCGGCTTTAACCCGCAGGGCATCGTCCTCCACTTTGCAGTATTCCTCAACCTTCTTCATTAACGACCAGACTGTTTTGGGGGGCCGTCTAGTCAAAGAGTTGCAGAGGGCACTGTCAGGATATAATCCCATCTTGAAGGTGGTAATGGCCATGGAGTCATTGAAAGCATCGTCCACCAGATTAAAACACTCCCAATATCGCACGGAATATGCATGAAGGGTTTCCCTCGGTTGAATCTGCATTGCCCAGAGGGAATCAGCTTGCTTTAACTGGACCTCATTAGTGATAAACCTTTCCCTGAAGGATTTTTGGAGTTGGTGGAAGCTCTTGATCGAAGCCGGCTCTAGTTTATAATACCACCTGACGGCCAGTGGTCCCAAATTGCTCGAAAATATTCTGCACATGAGAGCCTCGTCGTCTGCATGCAGCGTCATGACTTGCTTGTAATGGCGGATGTGATCGGTGGGGTCTGATTTACCGTCGTACAAGGTGAATGACGGTGCTTTGAATTTCTTGGGTAGCACTGCCCTTGCAATCCATCATACAAAGGGATCGTGCTGGTCTTCTTTGTCTGAACTGTTTCTTCTTCGCTTATGCCTTATACGTGGACTCTCTTCAAAGCAACTAGTAGTTTCGGGTCGTCCCTTCTTCTTGGGCTCCAGGGATAATGAGTTGGAGTCGCTATCAGTGTCTTGTTGATGGGCTCGAGGTCGTCGACCACCTGTCCTCAGAGGTCGTTCCGGATCTTGGCATACAACTTGTTTGGACTTCGCCACTTCCAAGGCCAAATCCTGACGAAGACGTTCGTTCTCAGCGATTATGTTTTCCAACCTCTGTTTATTTTGCTTTGTTTGTTCCATGATCGCTTGCATTGTCCCATGTGCTAAAGTCGAGGGTGAGGCGAAGTTCAAGGCGCATCTTGCGGCGATAGTCTCCGGTCCAAGCATGTTTGTTAGAGTGAGGTCGTCTCTCTGTGTGGTTTCGTCAGTGACTATCAGAGGGTCTTCCATTACGCCCGCCATGGATGTATTTGAGTATTCCCACAGATGGCGCCAATTGTGGGGAAGGTGGTTTGGAAATACTCTTCAGATCTTGGGAGACGCTCGTAATCCTCAGCTAGTCACCTGAAAATGGATGAACACTCCGGTCGGGGGTGTCGGAATTAGCACTCCGACAGATAAATCAGTGTATACTCTCTTGATTGCATGTATCTTAAGTTAAGCATACTAGTTCTCACATACCTCTTTCTGTCTGACGTTCTTCTATTTATATCTTTTCTTTCCTGGGCCTCGGGGTTGGGCCCACTTCCAATTCGCCGTATAACTACTTATTTGGCTCATTTTGCTGCAAAACAGCTTTCCACTCGGCCCCTCAATCAACCGGCTATTTGGCCGAATAAGGCCGAATGAGATGTATATATTTCGACTCTCCTGGTTCATCTGTTCGGCCTATTTACGTCTCTTAATATTTTGGCCCCCACACTGGTCTAAACATAACCAGACTAACCTTTTGGGAAATTTGGATTGCTTGACAACTACGGTTAAGGTCTAGAACAAAAATGTTTTTGGTAACATTTTCAGCCTCAAACGTTGGCTACTTGGTAGGATCAATGGAATCCAAATTTCGCAAGCTAAGCATTATTCTCATAATCTGCATCAACTGGAAACTAAGCTTATTGTTGAGTTTAATAAAGTCTTATATCAAGAAGAGTTGCTTTGGTTCCAAAAATCTCGTGCTAATTGGATTACCTAGGGAGAGCGAAATACCAAGTTTTTCCACATGTCTACCATTATTAAGAGAAGGAAGGCTAAAATCAAAGTTTTGAAAACTGATGAGGGGATTTGGATGGATAATCCCATTGTTTTAAAAACTCTGGTCAATACACATTTTCAAAATCTGTTTGCTTTCAACCACACTATTTGTCTTGATCACTAGAACAACTTGACCAAATACTTAAGCCCTGATGATCAAGTTGAGATGAGCAGGGATGTTTTTGATGATGAGATATGGAAAGCAGTCAAAAACATCAAAGCCTTTAAGGCCCCTGGTCTGGATGGGTACCAAGCTATATTTTATCATACCTTATGGAAAGCAGTCAAAAACATCAAAGCCTTTAAGGCCCCAGGTCCAAATGGGTACCAAGCTATATTTTATCATACCTCTTGGGATATTGTGGGAAAGTCTATGATCAACTTTGTCAAACAATGTTTTGCCACCTGTTCCATCCCCCCTGAGGTAAATAAAACTCTTATAGCTCTTATCCCTAAAATTGCCAATCCGAAAAATGTGAAACAGTTCAGGCCTATCAGTTTGTGCAATGTGACCTACAAAATTGTATCCAAAATCATTGTCAACTGCATTAGGCCTCTCCTGAACACTATCATTAGCCCAACCCAAAGTAGCTTTATTTCGGGTAGATCCACTCATGATAACATCATCATTACTCAGGAAGCTCTTCACACTTTGAGAAAGAAAAAAGGAAAGGTGGGTTTCATGATTTTTAAGGTTGATCTCGAAAAGGCTTATGATAATATATCTTGGAATTTTCTTGAGCAAACTCTGAATGAGTTTCAATTTGATGGGAAACTGGTGGATTTAATTATGAGTTGCGTTACTGGTGTGAGTACTACTATCCTATGGAATGGCCAACCCCTGGAAGAGTTTTAACTAGCTAAGGGTTTACGGCAAGGGGATCCTCTATCCCCTTACCTTTTTGTGTTATGCATGGAAAGGCTCTCTGCTATGATTAGTCAAAAAGTGTATGAAAAGGAGTGGATGGGGCTTAGCTTGGCTAAGAATGGACCTATTATTTCTCACTTATTCTTTGTTGAAGATTTGATTTTGTTTGCTAAAGCAAATGATAAAAATTGTACCACCATCTTGAAAGTGCTGGATGAGTTTAGTGCAATCTCTGGGCTAAAGGTTAATTTACAAAAATCCCATATATATGTGTCTTCTAACATTGAAAGACACAGAGCTAGAAATTTGAGTAACAAGTGTGGTATCCCTTTAACTCAAAATTTGGGAAAAAACCTTGGGATACCCTTGCTCATACGAGAGTGGGCAAAAATAACTTTAATTATATTTTGGAAAAACTCAAAAATAAACTTGCTGGATGGAAAACTGGAATGTTGTCCTTGGCAGGGACGGCAACTTTGATTCAATCAGTTACTAGTGTTATGCCAGCTTATGCCATGCACACTATGGAGATCCCACGGAAAGTTTGTGATGAGATTGATACAATTAACCGAAACTTTCTTTGTGGTGATACCTTCGAAAAGAGGAAAGTGCACCTTGTGAATTGGACTCAGGTTTGCAAGATGAAAAAAGATAGTAGACTTGGGATTCGAAAGGCTAGAGATCAAAATCTAGCCATTCTGTCCAAGTTGGGATGGAAAATGATAAAAGAGGAAAATTGTCTATGGGTGGATGTGCTTAAACAAAAATACTTGGGGCAGCAACCTTTTTTATTCATAAGGAAAGGCAAGAATATATCTCATACTTGGAAAGGTATTTTAAATACTAGAGAGCTCCTTGTTAAGGGGGTGAGATGGAACCTTGGCAGAGGGTCCAAAGTGAGGGTTTGGAAAGATTGGTGGTATGGTGATGGGGTTTTTGAAACAGACTTGAATATACCCACCAACCACTTTTTGAACTCTGAAACTTGCACTGTGGCTTACCTTCTTGATGAATATGGTGAATGGGATTTAAATCTTATGCACAACTTGTTACCCTTGCCTATGGTAGGGGAAATTTTGAAAATGCAAGCTCCCCGAACTAGAGGTGCAGAGGAGACTCCCAGATGGGTTAAATCCCTTGATGGAGAGTTCTCTACATCCAGTGCCTATGATTTACTTGTTGACCACTGAAATCAAGAAGGTGATTGGGGTTGGATATGGAAACTTAAGGACCCTTTAAAACTTAAGAGCTTTGTGTGGCTTGTCCTCCATAGAAAAATTCTAACTAACCATTTGAGGAATTTGAGGGGTTTTGCAACAGATTCGAAATGCCCTTGCTGTGAGGGTGTGGAGGACATAAATCACTAGTTAAGGCTTTGTCCAAAAGCCATGCAGGTTTGGTGTTAAATATTCAGTAGGGACTGGTACTCTTATATGCTACACTTACCTTGGAAAGAGTGGCTTATTCGGAATGTGAAAAGGAATAACAAGCACCCTTCGTTGTTCCTTATCACAATCTGAGTTATTTGGAAAAATCGAAACAAAATGGTTTTTGAAAATAAATCCACAAACATTTATGAGAGTGTGAAAACCATATTTGACTACTAAGGAAATCTTTCAAACTTTTAATTTAGACATCACATCTCCTCTCAAATCTAAAAGTCTAAATGTGTGGTCTTGTCCAAGTGCAGGAAAAATTAAGCTCAATACGGATAGTAGCACTCGGCGGAATGAAGGAGGTGGAGGTTCTGGTGGTCTATTCCGGGATGAGAAAAGAACGTGGATTAGTGGCTATTATAGGAGACTTGAGATCAGCACCAGTCTTGAAACGGAACTTTAGGTTGTCTACAAAGGCCTTACAATTGTACTCTAGCGAGGTATGAACCAAGTAATCATAGAAACAGATGCGAAGCAAGTAGTGTAATTGTTAAGTGAAGACCTAGGCGAGAGATGTCCTTTTAGAGGCATTGTGGAGGATGCACGCATTATCATGAGAGGCTGTGATTGCTCAATAGAGCACATCCGGAGGGAAGCCAACATATGTGCTGATGCTTTGGCAAAACTAGGAGAAAATCAACCAACTGACCTTCTAATTGTTAACACGCACCAGCGAAAATCCGGCACCTTCTAGTTGCGGATATTGTGTATCTTTGAGGAGGGAAACAGGGTGTAGTTCCTGCTTTTGCTTTTATATTCCGATGAACCCACAAAAAAAAAAGGGAAAAAGAGAGAGTTCATGCTTAATCTTACATAGTACATCCGTTAGTGCAAACAGATCACATATAGAGCATCAAAGGTCATACTTGTCAGTTCCATAAAGGAACCTCCGGCCGGGTACGGATAACTTGTCAGTTCCATAAAGGAACATCCGGATCGGGAACAGACAACTTGTTAGTTCTATAAAAGAACCTTCGGCCGGGTACGGATAACTTGTCAGTTCCATATAGGAACCTCCGGACCGGGAACAGATAACTTACTTGAGCCACAGCATTGTTGCCACGAATACTTGTCAGAAAATAAATAAGGTTGAACATAGCTTTACTGAGTTATTACTCACAGAGGGCTCCCGAGTTGTCAGACAAAGTAGGCAAATAAAATAATTCATGGTGCGTGACCTACACAAACATAATAGATACATACTTGAAACACACCCGGATAATGCTTAACTCATTTCACGTCTTTCTTAGTGTTTTTCTAGCCTTTATCCTCATTCTTATATCTTAGCCTTGGCCTAGGAATGCTGTAGACACCCCATTTTTGACGGCTCCTTTAAGACTTGGATGTTCTTACAGGTACGTCCGATAAGTGAGTCTGATTGCTCGTCGAGCGCTCGAAGTCCGCGGCGGAACGCCATAGGTTTGAGTTTTCCAAACCCTGCATATATTTTGTCTCATCTTTGGACCATGTTTAGGTCTTTTGAGCATGATGTTGTTGATGCCTTGAGGGCTACCGGCCATCAATGAAGCCTTGTCGGCTATCACTGATAGCCGGCCGGCCACCAGTGTATCAGCAGATATTTTGTGATATTTTGTGCCAGCTGTTTGCACATATTGAAGCATCTTCCAACACGTGTGTGGCTGGATCTTTCTGAGGGGATTTTATATTTTCTATATATATAAGCCCTCTCTTGTATGTGCAAGGGTTAGAAAATTTTGAAGTTCTCTCTCTCTCTTGATATTTTGTGCCTTATAACCCAGTTTCGCTACACTTTTGCACATAGACCCTTGATCAAACTTGATCACCATTGAGTTGAGGTTACTTGAGGCCCTCTTTGAGCTCTAGAAAAGGATTTTGGCTTGATTTGGCTTGATTTTGGTGCCTAAATTGCATCTTGTCTTCAAGAAGTAGAGCACTTGTGTTTTAAGCCTATTTTAAATACTTGTTTTGCTTTACATACTGTTTAAGGCTGGTTTTGACCCCTGAAAATCTCTATTTTTATGGTCTAAAAATGGTGGTTTGAGGTTTATTTGGAGTTAGGGGTGGTCCACCATTCTTGTTGCTTGATTGTTAAGTTGTTGTGCCATCTTTCAAAGCTTTTAAATCAAAATTTTTAGGCCTTTCAATCACTAAAAATCAGAGTTATTTCAGTGGCAAAAACTTTGTTTTGTAGTCCAAAATTAGAGGGGTTAGCCTCCCCTCCTTGTGCCTTGTTTGCATGCCTAGATAGCTTAACATGTGAGCATGTTTTTGTAGCATTTTGTAACTTGATCTCAGCATGTTTTTGCTACTGTTTTGACTTGTTTTAACTTTGTTTGGAGCTGGTTAAGTCCCTTGGGTTTTGCCTTGTATGGTTGTAGTGCAATTTCCTTCACTAGTTTGATGTTTTAAGGCTTTGATCATCATTCTTTTGAGTTGAAAGCATGTTTTAGTGCTTTTTGAATCCTAATTTCAGCACATATAATATCTGCAACCTCCCTCATTTCATCACTTTTCATTTGGTTAACCTTCGGGTTGGTTAACCTTCGGGTTGTGTTTAAGCTTGAGATTGAGATTTGTGCTTAATGGTTTTAATCCTTTTTTGAGGGTTTCTATTAACCAAAGTCATGATCTCTCTCTTGCCTTAAATCCTCCCTTGGTTGACACCTCTTCCATTAGAAGACACTCACCTTGGACTTAATCAATTAAAGAATGATTTGGTAATTAAAATGAGTAAACAAAATGAATGAGTAAAACTTGAGCAAGATAAGCATATTGTGTTGCATTGCATGTGTTCAATCGGATGTTATATTGAACACAAGGAAGATTGGAGCATTTCATACTCAAAGCGATGAAATGAGCCAATCTCCTTGGTCTCCATTGCCTTTGATCACACATGATAAGGTGATGGTCTTGAGTCTTGTTTTTTCAGACAATGAAATTGTACTCCTTGGTTCCTTGGCCATCATGCATTGAAAATGCTTGGTTGGTGGTTTTGGATCCAAATGAGCCACTCCTTTGAGGTTTTGAGATAATAAGGAGGGGCACAGTACAAATAAACCCCTGGAAAAACCTTCATTTTGCTCTGTTTGTGCTCTATTGCAGTGTGGTGACTCAGAGCATCAGTGGCCGGCAGTGCCCCATCTATGGCTGATAGTGCCTCATTCCTGGTCGGCAAGGGACACTTTTGGCCAGCAGGCATCCATGGCCGGCAGGCCACTGGTGTGATCCTCAATATTGATTTGGTAAGGTGGAGCAGAAAGTTTTTAGAGTATGTTCAACCTTGCAAACAGAGCCTCTCGGGAGCAAAACGGAGGGCTTTTCGGGGCGAAAACCGAGTGCATGCATCTTCCACTTCCCGAGGCGGAGCAGTAGCAGCTTAGATTAATGCCTTGCATGTTTTAGTTAGTGTGCGTTTGTTTTAATTAATTAGTTTTCTAGTTATTCATTTGATTTGTAATAATTAGTCTAATTATCTTAATTAGATTAGTTAGCCTAGCTTAGCTTAGATTAGTTTAGCTCTTATTCATTTGGACCCTCCTTCGCGAGGGCGCAATGTTGTAATAAGTGTGCGTGCGTGTTTGTATGTTTTCTAACCCCACGTCTTTCTTCCTTTTATTTAATTGCTTTCAATGGTTAGATTAGAGACATTTTCAATTAGCATACATTATGCTCACATGTTTGCATCCATTCATTTGTCTTGCATGCACCAAGGCTCGGCACATCATTCAAATTGCGTTGCAAATTTCAATACTTCTTTGAATACGTGTTTTAAAGCATGCTATCAAAGTGTTGCAAATGCCATGATTAAGTAGCCAAGCCTATTTTAGTCGCATTATTGCATGCGTTGCATTAGACACTTAACATAGTTAGGATCATGCATCTTTCTAACTAGTTCCTGTTTTAGCTTGGAGTACTTGGTAAGCTTTATACTTTAGCATACTTGCATGAGTGTAATTGCTATATTACCATGCATCGCATGCTTGCATTAGGCTATGTGCTTAAATGCTTAACTGTATGAATGCCTGTGGATGAAGGCTTGTTGCCTGAATTGGAACAATTCAGTGAATGAGAGTTTTAAAACCCACTTCGTTGTGGCAAAATCATGTTTTAAAGCCCACTTCGTTTGGTGGCAAATCCGCATCTTTTAAGCCCACTTGAGGGTGGCAAATTCAAACAATTTTCGCAAACAAATATGAGTTGAGTTGTTCCAATTCTCGCAATTTTAGTCTATACTTGCTTGTGTGCGTCATATAGTAATGTTAGCTAATAATCAGAATAAGAACACATAACGTTTATAAAAGAACATATCATGGTTAGTAGAGGCTGATCTTTGATCGGGCGAGCGAGGGTGCTCAATTCATGATCTTCCCCCCTCGTACCCAAGTTCCCGAGCCGAGGCAACTTTGGTGATGACGGACACGTGGCCTTTGGCACGAGTCAGGGTTTCCTAAATTTCCCCAAAAACAATATATTTAGGTGGTGACTCTGTAATCTGGCCAAACAGTCCAATTTTGGCATTATTTGACTTAAAATCGATTTTCCAAAAATATTTGCCAGATTGGACTCTTTGGTGTTTATCAGTTTCACATTGCACTTGTGAGACTAGATTTAGAACTGTGGGAGTCCGAACTGTGAGGCCTTTCATTTCAAACCCTTTTCCGAAAGGCGGGGGGGCGCGAGAAAAAGGCGAGTCCACAAATGCCTAGGATACAATAAGGATGCTAAAATACACTTGAAAACACTTAACAAAACTTACTGAAAATAGGGGTCTCGCTCGAGCACCACTTCCTTCACTCGAGCGGATATTCAAAAATGTGAGAGGTCACTCGAGAGTAACTTCGGTCACTCGAGCAGTCTGTAAACTCTGCAAAAGTACTATTTGCTTAATTTTTCCGCTCGACGCACGCTCGACGGTCGCTCAAGCGTAAGATTGAGGTCCTCGCTCGAGCGCAACTCTTGTCGCTCGAACAGTCTGCAAAATGTGTAAACTTCTGGGAGCATGAAATTTACGCTTGAGCCAACTTTTGGTCGCTCGAGCAGGGGTACAAAAACAAAAGTGGTCGCTCGAGCGGATAGGTTGAATTCTGGAATTTTCAGATTGCACTCCCAAGTCCAAAACTCAAATTCAAAGCTACAATTCACATCCTTTTGGGCCCAAAACTGGAGGAAACATAAGCAAACTTGTAAAACATTGGGAATTCAAAATCATTTCGCAAAATCAAGGCCCAAAAGCTTGCCAATTGTGCAAAACAAAACTCAATTCTTTGAAAACATAACATGCATGCTTTATCTTGACTTCAAAGCTTCCAAAACATTATCAATTAAGGTCAAGTGGTAAAAAATGTGATGAATTCTCAAACCAAAAGCAAGATGAACACATGCATGTTGAAATTCTTTGAAATTAAACTCAAGACTTCATGACTTATGCATGCATGCAATGATTCTTTCCAATTTCCTTAATCTAAGTTCAATTCTCATGTTAAGCTATCTTACTATCTTGAACACTATTACATATGTCTTGAACACAAAGCTTAAAGATAAGATTCTCACCTATAGTTTTCAATTCTTTAAGGTTGGGTGATGCTCTTAAGTAATTCTTCAATCTCCTAGCAATTTCCCTTCAAAACTCAAAGTTGATCCCAACTCTCTTGGTCTCTTCCTTTCTCTCACATTTTAAGCTCTAAGTGATGAGGAGAAGATATCTCAAGGTGATGTTTATGTTGGAAAATGGCTTTTGTATAACTTTATTTTTTGCTAACTTTGAGCATTAATTAAAGTGGGACCCAAGCGTTATTTTTAACGTTTCTAATTGGGTTCATGTTTAATGTCGCGTAGTGAATAAATTCATGTATTTGGTTGCTCAAAATCATTTCCGGATGAATGAGAATTCAACGCGTGTTTTCGAGTTCGTGGAACTAGTTTTGGTGGGTTTCCTACACATTTGTGAAATGTGCTTGTCCCACATTGGAAAGGCTTGAGATTTTGAATAGGTTATAGACCTTAGCTTGGGATACTTGGGATGGGCCCCAAGGGGTACCCAAGTTTGTGGAAGGGTGAGGTTATGGGTGTAGTGGGCTAGACACATTGGACCTAAAACAAAAACCACACGCACGCATCGCCGCCACCGTCTATTCGGTCAGTCGAGAGGGCTAGGCCTGGGTTTGGGCTTGGACGCGTAGTGTGAAATTGGATTAGGCTTGCCCAATACTTATCTTTTTGGACCAAAAACTTTTGTATTGTATTTTTTATTTTGGTTTCAAAATTCAAAATAATTGGTCCATAATTTTTTCTTCACCCAAATAGGTCCCTAACAAGTTTAACCCACCCGAATGGTTCAAAGGGTTCAACACAGGTTCAGATATGTTGAATTCAAAATTGAATCTGTTCCAAATAGATTCAAATCTGTTGGTGCCTGTTCAATCTGTCCAAACAGGTTTTCTACCTGTTCGAACAGCCACCAATCTACCTATATAAAGTCTACTCCAGCAATTCATTTTCAATCTGAAAATTTTCAAACTTCTTCCCTTTCTTCTTCTGTTCGTCCTCTATTGCTCCTGCATCTGTTTCTGCATTTATTTTTAGAAAAAGAAAGATAAAGAATTATAGCATTGTTTGGTTTGCCAGACTTGATTTTATAGTACTGTAAAATCAAGTGTTAGTCATTGCATCTTGGGAAGTAAACGCCGGTTATATCTCGAAGCGTCGAAGTGAGGGCGAAATCTACTTTAAGGAGATTGTGTCCAACACAAACCTCGACATTATTTTCTGTAAGCGTTTAATTCGGAATATAATTTATATACTTATTTTTTGAATTATTTTATTTTATTGTTTATTTAATTTACACACACACACCTTTGTGGTTTATAACAATCTTAAAGTAGATTTCAAATTTTTATTTAATTGTGTAAAACAAACAAATATTTTCTTTCGGGAAATTAAATAGTAGTCATATACTGTTTAATTTCTTAAATAGTAGTAATATACTGTTTAATGATTTCTTTGATAACATAGTAGTAATATACTTGTTACAAAATATTTTTTCTGTATATTTTGTGTGTATTTTCTTTTGTGTATAAATTTGTGATTGGTACAATTTTATTTTGTTAGAATTATGACAACTAAAATTAACAGTACTGAGATTGTTATTACTCAAACCCGCACACCTGTTATGCTAGTGATGACTCCGGTAGTTCTGGTAAATCATGGGGAGAAGCCAGAAAAATTCAACGGTAATGATTTTAAAAAATGGCAACAACAGATGATGTTTTATCTTACCACATTGAATTTGGCTCGCTTCACTCATAAAAAGGCACCGGCACTGAACAAGGGAGAAACTGACCGGTAAGTGGTTGCCGCAGTCGATGCATGGAAACATGGTGACTTTTTGTGTCAGAATTATATCCTTAATGGATTGGACAATACAATGTACAATGTGTGTAGTGTGAAAAGCACAGCTAAAGAACTGTGGGAATCTCTGGATCATAAGTATAAGACAAAGGACGTTGGTACAAAGAAATTTGTTATCGGCTATTTTCTGGATTTTAAAATGATGAATTCCAAAACGGTTATTAGCCAAGTTCAAGATCTCCAATTAATTCTCCATGACAAACATGCGGAATGGATGGTTCTTAGTGAATCTTTCCAAGTAGCGGCAATCATTGAAAAATTGCCACCATCTTGGAAAGAATTCAAGAATTATCTGAAACATAAGCGCAAGGAGATGAAATTGGAGGAACTGATAGTGCAGCTCCGAATTGAGGTGGACAACCGTGGTTCCGACAAGAAGTCAGGAAATCATGTCATGCAGGCTAAAGCAAATGTTGTGGAACATAAACACGGGTCAAAGTTCAACAACAAGAAGCGGAAGCATGATGGCAATGGTCCCAAACAAGGATCCACTAGTAAGATCAATAAATGGATCAACAACGGGTTCAACAAAAGGTTCAAAGGCAAGTGTTTTGTGTGTGGCAAAGATAGGCATCGCACTAAGGATTGTCACATTCACAAGAACGAAGGGAGTTCAAGCAAAAAGCCAGCACAAGCCAACATAGCCGAGGATTTTTATCTTTCTGATGGAGTGGTAGACATCAATCTTGCTGCAGTAGTCTCTTAAGCAAATTTGGTGGGCAATCCCAAGGAATGGTGGGTGGATACTAGAGCAACCCGCCATATCTATGCAGATAAGAAGATGTTCACAACCTATGAAGTGGTGGAAAGTGGGGAATAGTTTTTTATGGGAAACTCCTCCACTTTAACTGTAGAATGACAAGGAAAGATTGTGCTGAAAATGACCTCGGGAAAAGAACTCACTCTTAACAATGTACTCCATGTGCCAGAGATTTGCAAGAATTTGATTTCTCGGTCATTGTTGATCAAGAATGGGTTTAAATTAATCTTTAAATCTGATAAAGTTGTACTCTCCAAGAGTGGAATGTATGTGGGGCGAGGTTACATGAGTGATGGGGTTTTTAAGCTCAATGTAAATACTGTTGTGCCTAATTTGGCTTTTAATAATAAGAACACATCTTCTATTTATATTGCTGAGTTTTCTTTCTTATGGCATGGTAGATTAGGACATGTTAATTTTAATTCTTTGCGTAGACTTGTTGTTTTAGAATGTTTACCTAACTTAGAATTCAATCCTAATCATAAATGTGAGATTTGTGTTAAGGCAAAACTCACTAAGACATCATTTAATAAAGTTGAAAGAAGTACTGAACCTCTAAGTTTAATTCACACAGATATCTGTGATTTAAAATTTGTTCAAACTAGAGGACGTAAGAAGTACTTTATTACTTTTATTGATGATTGCACTCGATATTGCTATGTTTACTTATTGAGAGGTAAAGAAGAAGCCGTAGAAGCTTTTAGGCAATATAAACTTAAGGTTGAAAATCAACTTGGCAAAACTATTAAGATAGTGAAAAATGATAGAAGTGGGGAGTATGATACACCATTTAAAGAATTTTGTTCTGAACATGGTATTATTCACCAAACCACTGTACCCTATTCTCCTCAGTCAAATGGTGTTGCTGAGAGAAAGAATCGAACTCTTAAAGAGATGATGAATGCCATGTCGATTAGTTCAAGGTTACCTCAGAACTTGTAGGGGGAGACAATTTTGTCTGCTAACTTTATCTTTAACAGGGTACCCCACAAGAAACTCAATCAAACACCTTATGAATTATAGAAAGGTCGATGGCCTACCTATAATTACCCCAAAGTGTGGGGGTGTTTGGCCAAGGTGGCAGTCCCTAGTCCCAAAATGACTAAGATAGGACCAAAGACCGTTGATTGTGTGTTCATTGGATATGCTAATAATAGTAGTGCATATAGATTTTTAGTTCATAGATCTGAAAATCCGAATATGCATGTAAACACTATTATTGAGTCAAGAAATGCATCGTTTTTTGAACACATTTTTCCTAGCAAGGAAATTGAAGAGAAAAGTTCAAATAAAAGAACTTTTGATACTGCTATGGGTAGCAATGAAGACCAAAATGATAATGAAGTAGATGAACCTAGACGTAGCAAGAGGGCTAGGATCTCTAAATCATTTGGTCCAGATTTTTTGACATACTTGTTAGAAAATGAGCCTCAAAACTTTAAGGAAGCAATGTCAAGTCCTGAAGCTCCATTGTGGAGAAAGGTTGTGAATAGTGAAATTGAATCAATACTACAAGATCATACTTGGGAACTGGTGAATCTTCCACCAGGATGTAAACCTCTTGGATATAAGTGGATATTCAAGAGAAAAATGAAAGCAGATGGTTCAATAGATAAGTACAAGACTAGGCTTGTTGTTAAGGGATACAGGCAGAAGGAAGGCCTTGATTATTTTAACACTTATTCATCAGTGACAAGAATAATGATTGCGATTGCAGCTTTGTATAATCTAGAAATACATCAAATGGATGTTGAAACAACTTTTTTGAATGGCGAGTTAGATGAGGAAATCTATATGGAACAACTGGAAGGGTTTCAAGTTCCCGGCCAAGAGAAAAAGGTTTGTAAACTTGTCAAATCCCTTTATGGATTAAAACAAGCTCCAAAACAATGGCATGAAAATTTTGATCACGCTATGCTTTCGGATGGTTTTAAAATAAACGAATGTGACAAATGCGTCTATGTTAAAAGCACAGGCAAAGGCTATGTCATAGTTTGTCTTTATGTGGATGACATGCTCATTATTGGAAGCAATAATGACATGATTAAATCCACAAAGAAAATGTTGAACAAAAGTTTGACATGAAAGATCTGGGAGTAGCAGATGTAATTCTAGGAATAAAAATTACTAGAACATTTAAAGGATGTGCTTTATCTCAGTCTCGCTATGCTGAGAAGATTCTGGAGAAATTTGGAAAGCATGACAACCGTCTTGCTAAAACACTTGTTGACATTAGTTTTGATTTGTCAAAAAATACAGGTGTAGGCATATCACAATTGGAGTACTCTCGGATAATCGGAAGCTTGATGTACTTAATGAATTGGACTAGGCCAGATATAGCCTATGTTGTAAGCAAATTGAGTAGGTACACAAGTAATCTAGGGTCCGATCATTGGAAAGCGATAATTAGGGTACTTAGGTATCTAAGACATACCTAGAATTATGGCCTTCATTATACCAAATATCCAGTAGTACTTGAGGGGTACAACGATGCAAATTGGATATCGGATACTAAAGACTCAAAATCCACTAGTGGATATGTCTTTACTTTGAGAAGTGCTGCAGTCTCTTGGAAATGCTCCAAGCTGACATGCATAGTAAGGTCGACAATGGAATCTGAGTTTATCGCATTAGATAAAATAGGAGAAGAAGCAGAATGGCTTCATAATTTTTTAGAAGACATTCCAATGTGGCCTAAACCTGTGCCAGCTATATGCATTCACTGTGATAGTGAAGCAGCAATAGGATGGGCACATAATCATATGTATAACGGTAAGTCTCGACATATTTTTCGAAGACATAATACTGTTAGGCATTTGCTCTCACGTGGAATAATTTCCATAGAATATGTAAAGTCAAAGGAGAATATTGTGGATCCATTGACTAAAAGGCTAGCCAGAGAGCAAGTGTACCATTTATTGAGGGGAATGGGATTAAAGCCTATTACTTAAAAGTCGCCATAATAGCAACCCAACCTAGTTGACTGGAGATCCCAAGATCTAAGTTCAAAGGGACAACCAAATTATAGATGACTTCATGTATCACAAAGGAGGTTTACTCCTACCCATTTCTATGATAAGAAGAGTGATACCTACAGTGTTAGTAGGATAAGCTTTGCTTTTAATGATTTTTATAGCTTGGACATCTAAGTGAGGTATAGCAAGATACTCTTAATAAGAAGTCACCTATATGAGTGTGAACTAGGCTGGTTTTGTGAGAATTGAGAAGGCTAAATTCTCTAGAGCACTCACGAATTAGCAGACATTGTTTAGGGCCAAAATGAACACAACCGTAAGAACCAAACTGTGTCTGCGGATACACTATGTATAGTTTATTGTCTTGGCTTACACAAACAGCTGAACAGTTCAAGGCATCGCGTCCACTGGTTAGCCAATAAGTCCGATAGGCTTTCACTAGAGGAGGTTCAAAGCCAAAAGCTACCTATCTCGATGTGGTGTATCTTCTTAATGTACTCTTTGTTTGTCTGCATCTTGTTGCATATCCGTTATCATGAATTCCATTCATGTGGGGGATTGTTGGAAAATGGCTTTTGTATAACCTTATTTTTTGCTAACTTTGAGCATTAATTAAGGTGGGACCCAAGCGTTATTTTTAACATTTCTAATTGGGTTCATGTTTAATGCCTCATAGTGAATAAATTCATGTATTTGGTTGCTCAAAACCATTTCCGGATGAATGAGAATTCAACGCGCTTTTTCGGGTTTGTGGAACTAGTTTTGGTGGGTTTCCTACACATTTATGAAATGTTCTTGTCCCACATTAGAAAGGTGTGAGGTTTTGAATGGGTTTATATACCTTAGCTTGGGATACTTGGGATGGGCCCCAAGGGGTACCGAAGTTGTGGAAGGGTGAGGTTTTGGGTGTAGTGGGCTAGACCCATTGGATCCAAAACAAAAACCACACGCGTGCGCCGCCGCCGCCGTCAGTCAGGCCGGTCAGGCAGGTTGGGCTGGCCTGGGCCTAGGCTTGGGCGCGGATGGGTGGTGTGAGGTTGAGTTGGGCTTGTCCGGCTCAATGCTTATCTTTTTGGGCCAAAAACTTTTGTATTTTATTTTTTATTTTTTATTTTGGTTTCAAAATTCAAAATAATTGGTCCAGAAATTTTTTCTTCACCCAAACAGGTCCCTAACAGGTTTAACCCACCCGAATGGTTCAAAGGGTTTAACACAGGTTCAGATTCGTTGAATTCAAAATTGAATCTGTTCCAAACAGATTCAAATCTATTGGTGCTTGTTCAATCTGTCCAAACAGGTTTTCTACCTGTTCGAACAGCCACCAATCTACCTATATAAAGTCTGCTCCAGCAATTCATTTTCAATCTGAAAATTTTCAGACTTCTTGCCTTTCTTCTTCTGTTCGTCCTCTGTTGCTCCTGCATCTGTTTCTGCATTTATTTTTAGAAAAAGAAAGGGAAAGAATTATAACATTGTTTGGTTTGCCAGACTTGATTTTATAGAGCTATAAAATCAAGTGTTAGTCGTTGCATCTTGGAAAGTAGACGCCGGTTATATCTCGAAGCATCGGAGTGAGGGCGAAATCTACTTTAAGGAGATTGTGTCCAACACAAGCCTCGACATTATTTTTTGTAAGCGTTTAACTCAGAAAATAATTTATATAATTATTTTTTGAATTATTTTATTTTATTGTTTATTTAATTTGTACATTTAATTTACACACACACACACACCTTTGTGGTTTATAATAGTTTGTGCCTTATATAGCTTCAAATAAGGAACTTAACTAAGCTTGACTTAATTAAACAAATTTGCACTATTTTATTCTAATTATTTCGTTCCGAATCGAATTTCAGTTAAACTTACCATAATGTTCTAAAAATTCCAACTAACACATATACCAAGTCAATTTCTTGATCGAATGTCGATGAGGCCTTCAATTCGCAACATTTAACAGAATCTCAAATAGATATTTCTACGATAAACAGATAGAAACACAAATAATGCAACACATATGCAAAGAATTCAGAATTTCACCTCAATTACGTCTTAAGCATATTAAATCATGGATTAAGGGTTAATCATAGGTCGGGATTGTTACATAAACAGTAGCAGTAACAGATGTTATAGATGCCACGAATACAGTTCATAAAACAAGACAATCATTCAATCAGTCAAAAAGTATCATTTAAGAAACAAAACATTTTATAATTCAAAAAATACTTATAATTCAACATATTTTTACAAGGTTGTTACTCACAAATAGCTCTAGAAGCAGATCAGACAGAGTAGACAAACGATAGCGTGTGACCTATACAAACACGTAACATATACACATTGAAACACAATATCATTTCCTTGAAACACAATATACACATAGTAACTTTTTAACTTTTTGGCTTTTTTAGTTTATGCCAAACAAGGCCTTAGTTCTACTTACGCTTATTCTTTCATTACTAAATCATTCGTTTCCAGATAAACTAATTTCTTACATGGTTTCTTAATCAATTACTACTAAATCAATAATTTATTCTTTAATCAACTAATTTATGTTGATTGTTAACTTATTAATCCTCAATGAGTCATAATTCATACCTAAGAGTGTGTGGGAAGAGATAAGAATGGAAATATGAACTTAAATATAATTTTTCCAAAATATGCTAAAAAGAGATGTTCGTTCAAGTGAACCTTTAGTCGCTCAAGCGGTCCGTAAAATTCCAAAATTCCGAATTTTTCAAAAATGGTTCCCAAATGCATTTTTCAATCTTTAAACCCATACATATCTTGATCAAAACCTTGAAACACTTTACAAAACATAAACATTTATTTATTTATAAATCATTTGCTCAAACTCTCATCAAATTGTCACAACTTAAATCAAACTTCATGCATGCAAATATTTTCAACCTCTTTTCCTTTGAAAAATAAGTATGAAATTAAACATAAAACTCATGAATTTTTTTGAAATAGAATCCGATACAAAAAATTTCATACATCGATACTTTAAAAATCCAAACTCAAAATCATGAAACATAATTACTAATTAATTTATTTAAATCAAAATTTTGCTTAATTTCAAAATTAAAACCCATGAACTCATGGTTTTTAAAATTCTTTTTCAAAATCAAATGTACAATGAAATTGCATGTAATTTATGAAACTTAATTTAACTATGGCCTCGTTTGGGAAGTGGCTATTTTAGTAAGCTATTTGGCTTTTTGGCTATTTTAGTAGGCTATTTTATTTTTGTGTTTGGGAAGATGAGATGATTTTTTAGTTGAGTTGTTATATTGGAAAGTGTGTTGAAATGATGTTTGAATGTAAAATGACAAATTTGTCCCTGAATTATAATTTTTTAAAATGATGTGAAGGGGTAAAATTGTAATTTAGCCGGCATTGTTGACTTTTCCGGCTGTGACAGTGTAGCGCAGTGCCTATTTTATTTATTTATTTATTTTTTTTTGAAAAAGTTGCAAACAGTGGTGCTTTTAGGCTATTTTCTGAAAATGGGCTACAATAGCCTCATTTGAGGCTTCCCAAACAGCGCCTATAACTTTCAAAATCAAACCCAAAATTATTAATTTCTAAATTAACTTTCATAAACTTGAACTTAACTCTAATTCTTCATTTTCTTGTCAATTTCTTTTTAATTACATGAAATTGACTTCAAACTCTTTTCTATCTTCCTTCAAAACATGAAATTAAAGTTATAAATTTCTTAGAAAATCATTTGCATGCATGAAACATTTATCAAAATGCAACCAATTCTTCATTATCAAGCTCAAATCATAATTTGACTTCTTAATTTATATCAAAACTCAATCCCAAACTCAGAAACTTTGAAATATGAATTAAAGTTCTAAAATCTTGAAAATCCACAATGCATGAAAGGTTAGACTTCAAATTATGAAGAATGACAAAAAAATCTAACCCAATAACAAATTACATTATCAATTTCTTAATTATCAAACCTAACTCAAATTTTCTTCATTCTTTTCTTAATTCTTTCTATTTTCATGAAATTAAACCCATTTACTACTTGATTTTGGTTGCTATATGATTAATCTACAAGAATTTAAGCTTTAATTTCTTACCTAAAATCTTCAATTTGGTGAACAATTAATGAATTCTTGAGCTTCTTCTCTTTTCCCTTCAATCTCGTGGCTTTCTCTCTTTTAGCGTTCTACTTCAATTACCTTCTCCAGCACATATTCTTTGATCTCTCTCTCTCTCGGGTAACTTCCAGTGAGAGTAAACAATAGAGTCCCTCATATACCCATATAATTTTGAAGACTCAATAATAATTCTCTTCCTCTCGCAACCGTTCCAGAACCCTCTCAATTATACATCAGCTTTTTAATGACTTTGAATAGGATTATATTACTATACTAATTACATATTAGCTTAATTAAACACCACTTAATCTTAACTAATTATAATTAACACTTAGTCTTAATAAATCTTAATTAACACATAATTTAATTAATCATAACTAATCACAAATTCCACATAATTTAATTAGTCTAATTGACTTCAATTAAAGCCCAATTAATTATATTTATTTTTTATCAATTTGAATCAGATATTTAATCAAACTCCCAAAATGCTCCAAATATCAAATTAAATGTATTGCCATTATCAATTTTGATTTTCCAAATCATTTAAGCCTTCAATTTCTGATCAGACTCAAAATTTCCGTCAATAAATTCATATTCAAATTGGGCACCTCATAAGTAAATTTAATTCAGAATGACCACAATTCTCATTATTTATAATTTAATTAACTCTAACTCGGACCCAATTAACCAAATCTTAATTTTACTAAACTGAATCAAATATTTAATTAAACACCCATATGATCCGATACTTAAGATTGAACTGTTCAACTCATTACTTCCACCTTCTTGAGCTAGTAGGCTTTCAATTTCTAATTCCAAAATAAATCCTTAATCTAACCATACGCGAATCATACTAAATAATTTCCATAAATTCCAAATTAATTCAAAATAATGGACAATTAAAACCCAAATCTCCTTAGTTAATTGAATGCCAATTATTATATATGGTGGGGTCGTCACAACATGATTGGAGATGATGGTTTTATCCGAGATGTTGACCTACTCCTTATATTGATTTCGGACGAAGTCTTGGCCTTCTTGATAGGCCTTGGCGACTGCCACTTGCTAGTTAGTGCCTCTGCTAGTTTCTTCTCAACTTCGACAGCTTTCTTTTCAGTGGCCTTAGCAATGGCCTCGGCTTTGGCGGCAGTAACTTGGTCCTTCTGTTTCATGTGCTTCTCTTCCGAGGTGTTGAGTTGCTGAAGATATGAGCATGTTGGATTGACTATAAAGAGATGGAGTGGACTGCACAATTATGACATCAGGGATGTCAGCAAGGTCTTTTACGACAAGTGTTCGGTGAGATATGTCATCATTGGTTATGGCGATGGTTACTTGCAGATAGGGCGATTAGACGATTGTCAAGGTTGTAGGCTGGGAGCTTAGCACCTCGGTGTTTCCTGCTCCTAGTTCTGGCAGCAAGATTGTCGCTATGTCAGCATTTGCACTGCCATTGAGATGGTGGGTTGATGCGTGGAGTAGCTGATGAAGTACTTGGCTACTAGTCTGATTCAGCTAGTAAAGTTTGAACCTTGGGCACGAACGAAGTATTCACAACAATAAAAGCTTCAAAAACAATTATGATGGTTTTGCAGGGGCCAAGAAAGAGAGTTTGGAGACACAGAGAGAGGCAAAAAGAGAAAGTAAAAAGTTTTGATAGAATTCAAAAGGGCGACAAAGACCCTGATTTAACCGCCTAGGTAAACTTGCCCATGCTGACGTCAGGCGGCGTGTGTCAAAGACGATGTGACGCATCTGACACGTGATGAGTACAGACCAGTTGGGCGATGACACGAGGATGAAACGATTGGGATAATTATGTGTGACAGCTCATGTGCATTTGAGATTCTTGGTATTCTTGAACTAGTGCATCATGATATCGGCTAGTAGTACGATCTCGGTTGAGATGTTGATCTTGGATGAAAGAACATGTTGGTTCTTGATTCTTGATGAGTGGACATTTGAGTCCTTGTTTCATGAAGCCGATAAGTCATGATCTCAATCGGAAGAGTATCTCTAGCATTGTTGTTTAGTCAACATGTTGGAAGATCAGACGATATAGGTTCTATCACCTCAGGTTACCAAGGTAATAGAACCTAGAGGGCATTTGTGGGGACATAAATTTGAGTTGTCCACGTGGCATAGGTGGTTAGTTGACGTGTCATGTGGGTGATTCTGATTGGACGAGGTGTGGTCATACCACATCTGAATCTGAGATGTTCAAATAAAGGACTAGAGTCCTAACATGGACTCTTGAGAGAGTTGATCTTAATCCAAATACGAGGAGTCTTGGATAAATGATATCCTTGTAAAGAATAGAGTCTCATGAAGTAAGACTTCTAGGGGAAGTTGGACACTAATCATTATATAAAGAGGGCACCCTCGTGGGTCTAAGGTAGGCTTTTACTTGTGCACTGTTATTTGTGTTATTATCTCTGAGAGATAAGTTGACTGACTTCGTCGGAGTGCCCCTAGGTGGACGAGCCACCATGGTATTCTTGTCTTCTTGTTGGCAACTGCTTAGTTTAATCTATTCTGCCGCGTGCTCTCCAGCTAAGTTTCCTGTTTGGTTGTGAGGTAAAAAATCAACACCCACAGCTACAATATCATTCCTTTTTCTTTAAAAAATTATTCCACATTTTTTACATAAATGAAAATATACTAATAACTAATGTTATATTTTTCATCATGCAAGATATTCCTAGCACAGAAAACGAGACTCAACAACTCTTGATGTATAAAAATATATTACATATTGATATTAATGCATTCTTACACCAATAGTATGCAAATAATATGCAATAGTGGGTTCAATGAATTTGCATTATGAAATGAACTATTAAATAAAATTGTGTAATTGTGCAATTGTGCAATTAATTCCATACCTTCAATTTTATTACAGGTACGGATTATGGAAAATTAAAGTGGGAAGTTGATAGAAAAAGATTTGTGTAATATTATATATTTAAAGGGCATGTTTATTGTTTATTATTTAAGATAAGATTGTGATCTCAACAATCTAGTTATAAATTAATGTTTATGGTTATAGAATTTCTCATTTATCATTTAAATTCTTTAGCTAAGTATGTATTCATTTCTTATTTAGTTGTATTTTGGATATAGATCAATTTACCCATATAAGTCTTCATACTTTGTATACATATCACATACCAATTTAAAAGATACACATAATTACAGTACTAGCAGTTGATGAAAAATCATGTGTCATGTGCAACGCACATATCCAACCACTAGTGATTATTTTAAAAGTCTAAAGAGGACATATATTTTCTACTTTTTCTATATCCCAAAAAATATGCTCCCAAACTTAGGCTTGGTTTGGCATCATCTAAATAAGTCAAAAAGTCACTATCTTATTTAAGTCACATCATCCTATTTAAATCGCATCACCTCTCTAACACATCACATCAAACCCGACCCAAACCCAACCCAAACCCACCAATAAGTCAAAAAGTGCACTTTTTTAGTACATGCCAAACCAACCCTAAATACCTTCCGAATTTCGAACACCTTTAAACATTAAATATCTTTAAATATCATAATATGATTATCTACTCTACTTCAAATATCATAATATCATAACCTTCTTGAAATATGTTGGCCACATTGCCTTGAAAAGGCACAATGATTAGCAATAGTCCTTACATATAGAGGATTTTGCCAGCTGTCACTTTATAATTTTCAACCATTAGACTAATATATATAACATATTTACAAATATATATATATATATATATATATATATATTTTGAAAATTTACAACTGCTACACAGAAAAATTTATATAATGAGAAAAATATTTGAGATTTAAAAAATAATAATTTAACCCACAATGATATGAGATAATAGGTGTCAAATTTTGATTTTTTAAACACTCAAATTATTTAAAGTCTAACTTTCTTGTAACATTATTGTGAATGAATTTGTAGATTTAAATTTCTGGGTCTCTAACATTTCCCATATAATAGTACATAATTTTAGAGTTGAGTTTCTCTCAAGTTTAAACTTGAGAGGATTTAATGTACCCATGAAGCCCACCACAAGTTTTGATTTGATGATGCAAATCTTTCATTTTATAAGACTCTCGGTGTATCATTCATGAAAAAAATGAGGTTGATCCGATAATCATAATATTTTCATTTATTGTATTTGTCTCTCTAAAAATAGACAACAAACATATTTTAAGACTATTCATTTTTCTTAAGACACACAATAAAATGAAAATAATGTATATCATTCATGAAAAAAATTAGGCTGATCCGATAATAATATTCTCATTTATAGTATTTGTCTTCAAAAATAGAGGCAACAAACATATTTTAAGCCTATTCATTTTTTTTAAGGCACAATAAAATGAAAATGTTACGATTATCAGATCGACCTAATTTTTTTCTCTAAACGATGTATACTATAAAATGAACATTTTTGATTGATACGGATCCTTTAGTGGGCCTCATGAACCCAAATTCTCTCAAATTCAAATTTAAATTTGAGGTAAATCTATTTTTTTTTATTTTTTTTTATAAAGTAGATAAACTTAACCTTAATTTTAAAAGTTACGGATTAGTATTGCAACGCCCCGAAATAATTCGACATGAACTACCCACATAACTGTTACATCAACTCACTTCCAAAATAGGATATTAACCATAACCCTTTACATAAGATCAATTGTTTTACAAAAAAATAATCTCACGTGCAACTCTACATTCATTGATAAACTAGTACATGAGCCTATAACATGTAAATCATCAAATCAAAATGAATAAGGCCCTCAAGGGCTTGCAAGTCCCAAGGCAATTGCCCGGTTACACAAAATGGTCTCTCAGACCCATATACATTAGCCCTTGGCTTTACAAAAATTTACACAAAATATAAGAGCAAAATACTCTTCACAATCACGTCCACGCCATCAACTCGGCGGGATCACCACCTTTCTTACCTGCACCAAATCCCATAGGGGTAAATATAAAGTCCAGTAGAGAATTCTCACAAAGTATATACAGTTATGCATTATCCTCAACATAAAATAAACGTGAGTGCAATGCCATGCCAAAGTTGATAAATGAGGAAAATATTCATTTTCAATGCACTTTCTCAAAATCACCATGTTCTCAATATTAGCTTGTAGTCTCATCAATTTCAAACTTCCAATATTAATTCAATGGGGCGTAAATCGACCTTTGGTAATCCCTAATTTGGTGTATGCAAGTAGACTCTGCGAGTACTACCAAATCATTTTTACCGATTAACTAGCAAGGCTCGACACCTATCCGCGACTTTCGGGTCTTTCACCCGACACTCGGGCCAACTTATCAAATTCATCTACACCCCTATCCGGACTTACCAACGTATTTACCCCACACACATTTCCATTAGTTCTCATGGTAATATAATCTTTCTCAAGTAAACATGATGAGAATGCAACATTGGTAATAATCCACTTCATGCACATTGATGATATAGACTCAAATGGAAATGAGATGCAATAATTAATATCTCATAACATTTCTCTATTTCCAAAATGTCTTAACAACAATAATAAACAAATACCTTTCCACTTTTACAAATATGTTTCTCATTGCACAAATAATCATGTGTCTTCAACACATCATCACAAGTTCTCAACACCAACCCATCATGACCAAACCTTTCAACATGGCCAACATGTCATCTTTCATTTCATTTCCCCATTACATTATAATTAAGCATTTCACATCATCAATGGCACTCAACAACTCACCATCTTACAACATCACAAGATTATATGAAATTTTCAAACATCATCCTTCAAGATTTCAATTTCACTACTATGGTGCTCAACAATTATCATCTTACCTCATTACAAGGTCAAGTGTTAGTAACAATGTTAAAATACCATCTCATATCCCATGTGTCAAGTATGTTGTTATTATGATAACATTTGATGGAACTTACTCTAATACATCCTCTTAACACAAGAAAATAAATACTTTCAAAGACATTTTCATTATTTTGTAAAATCCCCAATTTCTAGGGTTTTTGTCAAAAACTCAACACTTCTTCACTTCATGATAGAAGCATCATCAAAATCATCCCTTTTAAACAATAAATAAGAAGTCACAAGGATCAACTTAGAAACATTTCAACATTTAAACCCTCATTTGAGAAATCTCATCATCTTTGAACCAAAACCAAAACTCTCAAAACAAATTCAATAGAAACACAAAATCAACATTTAACTTGCAAAACATGTATATATAACTCAAGAATATCTCTACCTCAAGCTTGGAAGAGAAAATGAGCAAAAAGGTTGAAACCCCAAAGTTGTCGAAACCAACTTCTACTTGGATCAAAATGAAGCTCTTGACGAGATCTACAATCTTTCTCAAAGGAGTAAGGCAAGAAGATGCTTCCAAGAGAGTAAATCTAAAGATTTTTGAGCAAAAAGTGGTTTTGGAGAGAGAGGGAGAGACCCACGGTTTAGAGGGAGAAAAGAGAGAAAGAAAATAAAGAAAAGGGTCAAGTGAGGGCCTATTTATAACACTAGGTAAAATTAGAAATAAGCCCCAAAGTCAACTCAAAATATCAAGTCAAAACCCCCAAAAAGTAGGGCCAAAAGTTGGACTAAAATCTGAAAAAAAAAATCTGCGAGAATTAGGCCCACCTTGGTGTCGACACCAAAGAGGAAAATCTGGAAAACTAAGCAGTGACTTCTTGGTGTTGACCCTACCCTAGACTGGTGTCTACCCTATGTTCCAGCAACCAACACACAGACAGAAGAGGGTCGACCCTCTCCCAGTCTGGTATCTATCCTATTTTCCAACAACTCTTCCAGAACTTCACCAATAGGTAAGGGTCAACCCTAGGAAGGCTGGTGTTGACCCTAGAATGGAATTTCTAAGTCTCCAAGGAACTTTTGACAAGAATAAGCGCGAACAACCAAACCCAACAAGTTTAGTTCGAATTATACTCCTCCAAAACCAACCCATAACAACACCAAAGGTTTCCAAAACATAATAATGATTCAAATACACTTCCTAAAAGTTTTAAAAAGGGTGCAAGTGATACAAATATTTTCTATTGAAACCGAATGGTCATACTCCTATAAATTAGTACAAAATTAAATTGAATAGACGCATTTATTCATTAAGAGATGTTTCATCTTCTATATAACACAAATTCTCTATTCCCAATTTCCAAGTATCTCTCTCACCGAAATGTGCAAAATCATTCATCAATAATTTTCATAGAACAACAGTGATAATGGAAGTGTTAGTCTTTTTTTCTACTCTATATTTTGAATTGTTCTCTCTCTCTCTCTCTCTCTCTCTCTCTCTCTCTCTCAACTGGGTCTTCACTCAATCAATTTCATCTGATCAATTGTAATGAATTGGGGATGAAGATTAATTTCGAGTGAGCCTATTTGATTAATAGTTATTGATTTGAAATTTGGATTTGTTTGACTTTGTTTGTCATTAGACTTCTTCTATTTATGGTTGATTTTTTTTAAAATATAGTTTTCTAGAAGTTGTTTGCTAAAGGATCTATATTTTTTTTATGTTGCTATGGTGATCTACAAATGGAGAAGAAATTATTGTTTGCAAAGATTTAAATGTACGGATGGTCCTTCCTAAAGATGTAATTTGGAAGGGAGAAGAGATATATAGTAACATATATATATATATAGAGAGAGAGAGAGAGAGAGAGAGATGCAATTTGCCAACCCATACAATTTTTACTTTTGCTTACCAAATAAGAGAGAATCTAACAACTTTTTGAAAAATCATATTTATCAATGTTTACAAAAATTTACAAACTCAAAAAAATTTATCAGGAATTTGTCCAAAAAATATGTGTGGTGAAAATTTATTTTAGATATAAGATTCATCATTCAAGAATTGAATTTGGATCATTCATCAAGATTCTTAGTGAATTATGAGTTTAAGCTTCTTGTTTCTTGCAATTTTAATTTTGATATTCATCAACCAAATCACATTTGTACATCATCAATTTATTTTGTATTAGTGGGTCTACGACTTTCTAATACCAAACCTCTTACTCTCACTTTTCTCACATTATGAAATATTATTCTTTGTTGTATATTGGTTTATAAATTCACATAGTTTGTAATGTATTTTTTTCTTAATTTGGGAACAATTAAGAGCAGCTTTGTATATCTCCACTTTTACGAATGCATAATTGTTGAAAAGCGATAGTTAAATTTCAGAAATAGGACATTATAACTTGTTAAACCGGATTTCACACTTAGAGGGGCAAAAATTCACACTTAAAACAATGATTACATGCCTCTATCAATAAGTGAATCTTTTTTTATTTAACTTATTTTTTTGCAATATTTGCATTTGTGTTTAATATTATATTATTTTATATCAGTATTACATATAATTTACAACAATGTATTACCTCACTTTCATTCTACTTAATTTTAATTATTTTCATATTATGATATTATGCCTCAAAATTTATAGTACTTTAATCACCACCAACCATTCTTGAATTTAAAAAATGAATAAGTCAAATAGTAAGGGACAAAACTCTTTGGGTATGTGGTATACTTGTTCTATCTTAGTTTCAAACATATCTATCATAAGTAGTTGGCATATTAAGCTTTCATCACATTACCAAGACTTTACAAAACAACCATGAAAGATTTTTATTGACTCATTTTTGTGAAGATAACATTCTGCCATGATTCCAAAATAATTTTTGATTCTTTGTTTTTGGGTTTACAGTGATATTTACAAGTGAATTCTTGATATCTGTGTGAAATTAATAGAAACACGATTTCTTTGATACTATGGATTAAGAGTTTGTTATGTTGCATTATTTATCTTATTTTTAACAATAAAGTTAATTATAACTAATGTTGTTTCAAAATGATATGTAATTTTTAATTTTAAATGAATCGCCATCATATGAGAAACCATAAACAATATATATAAGTATGTATAAAACCCAAATAAATAAGAAGATGTACAAAATTACATTACCTAAAAATCATCGAATATGACATTAGTAAGTACAACTTTAATGCCTATTTATGAAGTTTTCTATTTAAAAAATAGGGTAAATTATTAATATACTCCTTGAGATTTGCTTAAAATGAAAATTGTCCTGTGATTTAGAAAATTACAAATACACTTTGTCAGCATTTTTTATTTAATAGAATTAACCAAAAAAATAAAATTCATAATTGCTCTCATATACAAGAATAAAATTACTTAAATTATTAATTGAAACATATTTCTAACATCATTAAAAACTATTAATTGACTTTATAATTTATTAATAAAAGAGACGATTTGTTATGAAACTAGAACTCTCAAGGAGATAGAATATAATTTCCAAAACTACAGAGAACAATTCATATTTTAATCAAATTTCAAGAAATATATTTATAACTTATTATAAAAAATAAAATTATAATACTAATTATTTTGTTTTATTTTTCGAACTAAGCATCACTTGTTTGTAGGAATGTAAATTTGGCCCGGCCCGGCCCGGCCCACGGGCTAGAAAGGCCCAGGCCTAGGGGGTATTCGGGCCTTGGGTGGGTCCGTAGGGCGGGCCTCGGGGTGGGCTAGGGCTTGGAAGGGTATGAACTTTTTTTTTTTTTTTTTTCCTATCAAAATTTTATTATTTTTCACTAAAAAAGATACTGGGTTGCGAGCGAGCCAAGCAGGCTAGGCCTTGGGCCGGCCTTTAAGCGGGCCAATGGACCGGATTTCAAAATGATGGCTTAGACCCAAGCCGAAGCCCAAGGTCTCGAGCTGGGATTAAACTCGGGCCCCAATGAGCCTAAATGGGTCGGGTCCATCCCAAACCGCGGACAGGTTTCAGGCCGCCCACGGAACACAAGCCATTTTTACACTCCTACTTCTTTGATAAAAAGTAAAAGAAAAGAGACCTGGATCCATCGAAACAACCCAATTTTGGCGGCCCACAGTACACGGATCAAACCGCCCCGAGTTCCCTCCAAATCCTTTCTTGCACACAAAAAAGATAAGCTTTCAAAGCGAGAGAGAGAGATGGATCCGAAACTCACAGAGGTTTCGCAGCTGTTTGAGAGATTCAAAGCCTCTTTTATTCGGAACGATTTCGATACTTGTTCCAAACTCCTCTCTCAGCTCAAGGTCACAATTCCCAAAACCCTAATTTTTATCTCGTATCAGATTCAATTTCATATTTTTAATATTTGTTTCTGAGAACCTCTTACGCTTTCACAAGGCCTAAATTTGTTAATTACTGATTTTTGTTATTTAGTTTTTTTATTTTTATTTTTATTTTTATTTTTGATAGGTAAGTTTTGAACAATTCTATATCGTGTTTATTGACAATAGCGATTAAGATTTGGGACTTTGATACAAAACCAGAAAATTAGACATCTTTGTTTATGTATTGGTCAAATTTAGATGGTATTCGGTATGAAATTGGACACCTTTGTTTATGTATTGGTCGAATTGGGATGGTATTTGGTATACTTTTTTTTAATCAATAATGCTGCCATTCAAGTGACATTGTAATTTGTATGGAAGTGTGTCTACCTTGGGCATAATTGTTCAAATGTTTTGTATATGATTTCGGCAGTGATAAATTTTTAGAGAGAGAGAGGCCCTGTTTGGTCGCTGTCATATGTGAGCATAGAGGCCATTTTCTTTCTAATCCTGATAACAATTGACAAAGCCCATACCATGGCTATTTCAGATACATATGTATATAGGGAAATTCTACATAAATACATGTAAATATATACGTTCGAAATTGATGCATCATCACTTTCCTTGTATAAAGGAGAAAGACAGAGGTTGAAGAAAGTTCACTTTCTCTCTCTAAAATGGTAGAGGAGGAGAGAAGAGGGGAGGGTGCAGGCAGGCATATGAGACAAAATGGTGAGGGCACCTATGGATGCATGATTGCATAGAGCAGAGGTTGTGGAGGAAAATCGAGAAGATATATGGGTTCAAAATCCCCATCTTCATCAAGATATGGGCAACTTTGTCCTCGTTTGGAGAAATTTTTGTATGTGAATAGGATATCACGTGGTATTCTCTTTCACCAATCACAAATGTATGTCTCATACTGTTTCTCAAACGTTCGACATAAATGTAATGGATTCTACTATCAAAGTCAATCACAATAGTAGAAGGTACTATATGGCATATACTCTATCCACATATAAAAATTCTTCTCCCGTTTGGCAAGTGAGTTGGGTTTAGGTTGGGACTAAAAAAAGTATTTCAATACCATCGCTAAAGAAATTATGGGATGTATCAGCAATAAGACGTAGGTGTCTGTATACGATGCCTAATACTCAACTAAATCGATGGAATTAGAGGGAATGGAACCTTCTAATCTCTATATATTTGATCAAAGATGATTTCTGATTGGCTGTAGTATGGTGTGAGTCATCTTCTTTTATTTTGCAAGTTTTGCTGACAGAGTTTAGAAGCCTTCCACCATTGTTTGAAGAAACTCCCAATGCCGTTCATGAGTTGACATTAGCAAGTAACTTACTTGACTTTATCTATCAAATATATTTTGTTCCTTTAGTTAGTTGTATTGCTATTTGTTGATAAACCTACTCTTTTGTTGATTCATGTGATTCTATCCTCTTTGGTTATGTGTTTTTGTGCAAGACTAGGATATGAACAGAGAAGCAAACCCATTTATTGCTATCCCTCTTTGCTGCTTCTTGAATTTTATCTCTTCCATTGTTCTTAACTTGGCTTGTGACCTACATGTTGTTTTAGCTCTTTTTATGTTGCCTATATATTCTGCATTGTGAAGTGACCTATGAAGCATGGACACGGCAAAATAGAAGCCGTGGCGGTGTCGGAAACGGGGACACGCCAAGGACACGTATGGGACACGGCATCTGGCGTGTCCGCGGAAGCAGCAACAAAATGAAAGAGATGAATTACAAAATCAAAGATGAACACAATTAAACAAAGACAGTAATACATATACAACCAATATATTTTCAAAACATTTAATTAAATACAGAAAATAACTTGCACTTACAATTGTTGTAATCTACAAGGATCTTTTAATTAGGTTGCATAGAACGGAGAAAAATGTAAACCTCACTCAGAACACTCTGATTTTCTTACAACATAAGGGGTTGAAGGAAAAGTGTGTCGAAGGAAAAGTGTGTCCTTCCAGTCCCTGAGTGATTACAATATATAGAATAAAATTAACTATGCAGCATGTGAATTGTCTGAAGGTAGCTGGCAGCTTTGAAGATTGGGCAGGGCTGTCGGTTGCTTTCGGTGGATTGATTGAACAGTTGAGCAGCTTTAACAAAAGTTAATTGGCCAAATAGTGATGTGAACAGTAAAAGTGAACAGTAACTTTTACTATTCATCACTTTCGGTGAAGCACGTGAATAAAGGAATCAGAATAAATACAAATTGGCAGCTTTTCTCAAAAGAGTATTGATTGAAGCCATTTTTGTATTTATAAAGAATCCTATGTTGACTATGCATATGGATCCTGAGCATCTTGAAACTCGGGTCGGCCATATGGAATGGATTGAGTAGTTGATCCTTCAGAAGATTGAACGGAACTGTCTGAACCTTCTTCGGATTCATCTGAACTGGTTGATTGGGCTTGAGCTCGATCCACAAGTTGCCGAGCCATCTAAAACATTTCATCACGGGAGGGCTTGGACTTGACTTTGGATTTAGCTTTGGGCCGAGCAGGAGGTGAATTGGGCTTTGCCTTTGATTTGGATTTTGACTTGGGCCTTGAATGATCCTTGGGCTGATCCGGAATTATAGGTACTTTGGATTTTCCCTTGGATTTGGATTGGGTCGGTTGAACTGATTTGGGCTTGGAACCCTTTGGATGAGGGCTTCAAGATTGGTGGAGGAAAATGGTGACTTCCTTGGTTGATTACAGCAGTTGGGTTCTGCTGGGCTTTGACCGTTGCAGGAGTTGGAGCATATTGATCAGGAGGAAATTCCTCATGAACAATTTCAATAATTCTGGGCACATTGAACTTAGCCCACCATTTGACTGAGTGTTGGCGAATAATGATGTTATCATCAATCCCATAATGCCATTTAAATATCCATGGAATTTTGTATTTGGACATAAAATTGAGTAATATAGGAAATTGTTTCTGATGAGCAGTGAATGGGAAAACAGAAGCAAAATAAGCAATTGTTTCATTGAGGGAACTGGGGAGAATTTCTGAAATGGCGCCATAATGTGTCCACCATCTCACAAACCAGGTTGGTAACTCGGATTTGAATTTTTGATGAAAGGAAATGAACCAGGAGTGGCTGAATGACTCATTTTGGTATAAGAACAATTTGAACCAAGCATCAACATAATCATGATAATTATATTGAATAGAGTGACCAGGTAAATCTCAAGGATTAGGATTTCCCCATTCTGCAAGAGAGACAATATTATGAATGTAGAGTGAATGGTATAGGATCTTGTAAGCATAAGTTCGATCCTGAATTGGTTTAATCAAGATGGAATGATGGTTGAGCAGGATATCTTTGTAATAAGAGAGGTTTTTCTCTGGAGGTGAAGAAATGAAATGGCATCCAGAGCCAAAATGGAATTGAGCAATTTCATTAATGGTTTGACTTCTAGGGTGACTGGGTTCTTTGTAGAACAGGTTTGTAACATGTGATTTGGTGTACTCAGTTCGAGAAGGGCGAACTTGGTTGATTGGAAGTGGAGTAACTGAAATGGATTGGCTAGAGGCAAAAGGATCATTAGCCAATGCAGATGAATAATCAGGACGGTGAATAGTACCAAGAGTATGGTACCGGTTAATTAGGTCAAGGGACCTGGATGGGTTGACTGACTCCAAAGGAGGAGGAACTATGAGTTGGTTAGGTTTCTTTGGAACGAGAGGGAACCAAAGCCTTTGAAGGAGGCCTTGGGCGAGACATCTGTGAAATAGGGAACAAAGATTAGCAACCAGAAAGAAGATCTAAATAATTCTGGTAATAGAACAAATCATTGTAGTAATTTTGACGTAAAACACGTCGAGCTTGTAACTGTTGATGATTGATGTATTGGGCTCGTTTAGTAGTAAGTCTGGTTGATTTAAGACGGGTAATGCGGCGGTTAACTTGTCTGATCAGGGTTTGGTAATGGGTAATTTGGGTTTTAACATAAGAAATATGTGGAGTAGCACTCATCCCTTACCCCCCTGTAAAAATTCCCGGGTAAGAAAATCAGGAAGGGAATTTTGACAACCAGGTATGTAAGTAATGTCAAAATCAAAAATACTTAAAATAGATTGCCAACGGGCAAAAATTTGTTTACTAGCAAGATTTTGAACATCCTTTTCCAAAACATATTTAGCAGATTTGCAATCAACACGAAGTAAAAATTTTTGATTTAAAATATCATCTTGAAATTTTTGAATGCATAAAACCGTAGATAAAATTTCTTTTTTAATAGTACTATAATTTAATTGTGCAGTATTCCAGACACCAGAATGAAAACGAACAATTTGTTTAGGTGATTGGGGAGTAACTTGCTGGAGCAGAATACCACCATAACCAATATCAGAAGCATCAGTTTGAATGATTTTGAAGGAATTCTCAGTAGGAATACCAAGACAAGGAAGAGATTTAACATATTTTTTGACTTGTTGAACAACAGCAGTATGAGTAGAAGACCAAGGAGGAGGATTATCTTTTAACGTATCAAACAGAGGTTGACAGATTTTCCTAAGGTCTTGATAGAAATCAGCGATGTAATTGAGGGAACCTAGGAACCGTTGTAGTTGAGTTTTATCAAGAATTTCATCAGGAAACTTAGACGCAAATTCAATAGAGCGACTAATAGGGAGAATAGTATTATGATGAATATCATATCCTAAAAATCTAACTTTAGTTTGAAACAATTTAATCTTAGGAGCAGAAATGACTAGACCATGACTTTTAATTGTATAAAAGAATGCAGTTAAATGTTTCCAATGTTCATGGATGGATTTAGAAAAAATTAATATGTCATCAATGTAAACAATGGAAAAATGACTAAATGGGTTGAATATATCATTCATGATATGTTGAAATTCGCTTGGAGCATTTTTTAATCCAAAGGGCATGACATTCCATTCATATTGACCAAAGGGTGTATTAAAAGCAGTTTTATATCTATCTTTAGGGTGAATTTGGATTTACCAAAAACCACTTTTTAAATCAAATTTACTGAAAATAACAGCTTGATTAAGTCGTTTAATTAAATCTTTTTTATTAGGAATAGGATATCGAATCCATTCAAGAACAGCATTTAATGGTTTATAATTAATAACTAGGAGAACACCTCGTTCTAATTCAGCATTTTTATTAACATAAAAAGCAGGACAAGACCATGGTGATTTACTTGGACTAATTATTCTATTTTTTAGTAATTCATTAATTTCTTTTTTACACATTTCTAATAAGTCAAAATTCATCTGAATAGGTCAGGATTTAGTAGGAATGTGTTTTTCATTGAAACCTTTAATATATGGCAATGTAACTACATGCTTTTTCCTATGCCAAAATGCAGTAGGTAAAGAGGAGCAAACAGTGGATTCAAGTTTTAATTTAAAATCATTAATTTGAGAAATGAGAACTGGATCAGTTAATTGTTGATCAATTCTTTTGTAATTAATTTCTTCTTTAAGAAAATTAATATGTCGAGTTAATCTTTGGATAGTATGAGTAATAGAATAATCTTGTAACTGATTTAATTCTAATGGTTCAGGTGGAAACAAGAATTTAAATGTGACGGGATGTCCTAAAACATGAGTAGTAATTCCTTCAGTGGAAGTAGTAAATGGATATAATAATGAAATGAAGGGTGTGTTTTAACTAAAACAAATGTAGTTTTGAAACAAACATTATTTTGGCAAACATGTACTTTAGGTAATTTATATTTAATATGCATTTTACTACCATTAGCAGAGGTTAATTTCTCTTGACATTTGTGATAATATTTAGTAGGAAGTAATCCTTCTTGAATACAATTTAAATCAGCACCAGTATCAATTAATGCAACTAAATCTAATTCAAAGGCTTCAACTATGATTTTAATTCGTGAATACCATTTTTGCATAAAAATTTTATTAAGTAAATTCAATCTTTTATCTTCAAGGTTAGTGGTGTGAGATCGATTATCAAAAATGAGCTTTTCAGGATTCGTGTGATCAGATTCAGAATCAGAATGGTGTGCAGATTGCTGAGGTGATTTTAGATTAGGTTGAAAATCATGTAAGTTTTGTTTTAGTTTAATATTAATGATTTCATTTTCTAATTTGTTATCTTTACTTTGGAGATCGCGGATAGTTTGTTTGATGTGATTAATTTCAGATTGTAAATCTTGAAGTGTGACTTCTTTAGTTTTATTTTTAAATTTTTCTAAAGTTTTAGATAAACTAATAATAGGTTTATTAAACTTAGGTTTAGTATCTTTTTGAAGTAATAAATTTCTTAATTTATCAATGTATTGTTGTTTTAATTGAGGATAATCTAATTTACTAATTAAATCGATTAAAGCAGATTCTTCTTGAGTATGTTTGGTAAGAACAGAGATTTGTTTAACATGTTTACAACAAACATCAGTACATCCTAAAGTAATTTGATTATGTTGGTTATCAGAATCAGATTGATCATTATCAGAAGGGGAACTGGATGTAGATGGAGGAACAGAAGAGGAATCATTATCAGATTGGTTTAATTGTAAAATTTCAAATAATTGAATTTTAGATTCTTCATTAATTTGGAGTTGGCTAACTCGTTCTTTGAGTTTTTGTTTTTCTTTGCATTTATTAGCATAATGACCTTTTTGACCACAATTATAACAGGTAATATCCTTATTAGATTTTGATTTCGGATGTGATTTAGGTTTATAATATTTCTTTTTGGGTTTAGTATAAAATTTATCATTGGATTTAGAAAGTGAATAAGGTTTCTTGTATTTATGATAATTTTTAGATTTATGTTTGGAATACTTATGTGATTTCCGACGAGAGGGTGCAACTGGAGGTAATCCTGAACTTAAACCATCAGCAAGGAAATCACCATGGTCTTTGAGGGACATCACTCTTGTTGCTTCTATCACCGCAAGTCCTAAACTTAAACCATCAGCAAGGGTGAAACTAAATCATCCAGCTCAATAGGTGATTGGAAGTGTTTCGGATCGAATGAAAACCCGAAGACAGATTCGGGATGAGGTATCACACATGTGTTATGTTTCTTTAATTGAACCTAAGAATTTTAAAGAGGCCTTGCTAGATGATAGTTGGGTCAATGCTATGCATGAAGAATTAGGTCAATTTGAACATAACAAAGTTTGGACTCTTGTTCCCAGACCTAGAGACATGAATGTGATAGGTACCAAGTGGATTTTTAAAAATAAATCTGATGAGAATGGTACTGTTGTTAGGAATAAAGCTACGTTGGTTGCTCAAGGCTACACACAAGTAGAGGGTATTGACTATGATGAGACGTTTGCCCAGCTTGCATCGTCTAATCCATTCGCATTTTACTTGGTGTTGCATGCTTCCTTGGCTTTAAATTGTTTCAAATGGATGTGAAAAGTGCTTTTCTGAATGGGTACTTAAAAGAAGAGGCACATGTTGAGCAACCAAAAGGGTTTGAGGACCCTAAATGTCCTAATCATGTCTACAAGTTAGATAAGGCTTTGTATGGGTTGAAACAAGCTCCTCGGGCTTGGTATGATAGGCTTACTACCTTTCTTCTTTATAATGATTTTCAAAGGGGTAGTGTGGATAAGACATTATTTGTTAAACATACTAAGTCTCATATTCTTGTTGCTCAGATATATGTTGATGATATTGTGTTTGGTTCCACTGCTGATCATCTTGTGAAATATTTTTCGGATTGCATGACACATGAGTTTGAGATGAGCATGATGGGAGAGTTGTCTTATTTTTTGGGTCTCCAAATTAAACAGTCCCCTTCGGGTATATTTGTTTCTCAGTCTAAGTATGCTAAAAATCTTGTGTCAAAGTTTGGTCTTGAGTCTGCCAAACATGCCCGCACTCCCATGAGCACCACTCTTCACCTTTCCAAAGATTCCTCTGGTATTGATGTTGATCCTACCCTTTATAGGAGTATGATAGGGAGTCTTTTGTATCTCACACCGGTCGTCTCGATATTTCCTTCGGTGTTGGTGTCTGTGTCTGCTACAAGCCAATCCTAAAGAGTCTCACCTTCTTGCGGTAAACGCATCATCAAGTATGTTAATGGGACCTTGGGGTTTGGGGTTTGGTTTTCCACGATACTACAATTTGAAATTCGGTTTTTCGATGCCGATCAGGCGGTGTCGATGATAGGAAAAGTACATCGGGGGGTTGTTTTTACCTTGGGAATAATCTGGTTTCTTGGCATAGTAAAAAGCAAAATGCTATCTCTCTGTCTACTGCTGAGGCTGAATACATTGCTGTAGGGAGTTGTTGTGCCCAAATGTTATGGATGAAGCAAATGCTTCATGATTATGGAATTGAACAGAACACTCTCACTCTTTTTTGTGATAACACAAGTGCCATAAACATTTCAAAAAATCCTGTCCAACACTCTCGCACCAAACACATTGACATCCGTCATCATTTTATTCGAGAGTTAGTGGGACGAAGGCCTTGTTGTTTTGGAACATGTTTCTCTTGAGCATCAAAAAGTCGATATTTTTACAAAACCCTTGATCTTCTTCGATTTGAGTTTCTTAGAAAGACCTTGGGTGTAATGTCTCAAGAATTCAGGGTGCTTCTTGTAAGGTGAGTGTGAGTGGTTGACTTCTTGTTCTTGAATGTGATTATCCGTGTTTGAGTTCGATATCTTTTCATCAAAATTAATATGAACACTTGCTCTGTTGCATACAAGATCTGTTTCATCTTTGTTCATAGCTCATTCAATGCCCATACTCATTTACTTCATGATCTCATTCGTACACATTCTTGAGATAAAAGCTGCGGGGTTTCCGCACAAGTGATCAAAGTTCTCTATGGACCACCGATAGTGTTTCTTGTACTCTTCTGAGGAATTGACCTATCTTGGTATATCATGGGTGATGTTAAGTCTCTTAACCATCTACCATCTTATTTCACTTCCATGGTTTCTCCTCAAGACATGATTTCGGGCATGAGGAAAAGGCTACCTCAGAGGCACCAACCGTGCCATCATTTTGATTTCATTCTTCTCTGGTTTGGACTCCATACTCTTGAGCGTGTATGCCACCAGTGAGTGCCCACAAGAAAGAAAAGTTTAAAAAAAAAAAAAAAAAGGATCATTGTCTGAGGGGGAGCTTCCGCATTTACTCAACAAATACCCCGTGATTCCCAGTGGTTTGACTTTTCTTTGTGATGGTCAGTTATTCTTGTTGGAGGTCCAGCCATCAGATCACTACGAGGATTAACTCTAGCTTTGTGGTTCTCAAGGATTGCACACACACACATTTTTTATATGAGCTCTCATGTGTGTTTTTGAGTTATGCATTCTCATGATGCGTGTGGCTTTGATTTAATATTATCTGTCTTATTCATGAGCTGTTGTTTCACCTCTTTTCTCAAATTTTCAGGACTCAGAATTGATGGATACTCTTGTTCTTGTGAAATAGACTGTCACCCGGTCACCTTGCTTGTTACAAAAATATCCTAGGTGTTTTTATTTGAAAAAAAAAAAAAAAAAAAATGTTTTTTTTTCCCTTGGCTCGAGCGACTGGGTCCTCGCTCGAGCGTGTGTTTGCTTCTGCTTTGAACCTGAGAGCTTGTTTTCTTGGCTCGAGCGACCGTGCCCTGGCTCGAGCGAACCGTCGCGATTCAGTTTTTTTAAACAGGGGTCTCTTTAGTTTTTGTTTACTCTCTTCATATTCTTTTCTCTCCCTCTCTCCTAGGGCTTTTGTGTTCCTTCATTGCTGGACTTATTTGAGGGTTTCCTCTTGGATTTGGGGTGTCTCTGTTCCTCCTTCACATTCCTCATCTTTGGTAAATTTTCTTTGTCACTTTTATTCGTCGTGTGCCCATGCTCTGTTTTTCTATCTCGGTTTTCTTTTCTGATTTTTTTTAATTTTTGGTTTCTGGTTGTTTTATTTTATTTTATTTTTTCTTTCGAAGTCTCATTCTTGCATTTAGGATGGTTAATTTGTCGCATTTTTGTGTTTTTGCTTATCTTCGAGGGTGTTATTTGTGAGGGTTATGTATTTCAACATTGGGGTTTTTAAGGTTTTTATTTAGGTCTCATACTGGGATTTTCTTATTGTTACATTATTTATCCGAATGTGTCTGTGAGATTGATTCCTGTTTTAGTCCAGGGATTTGCTTCATATTCTGTGATTGCCTTATGTTCATTGTTCATCTAGCTCTATTTTGTTCTTCTGATTATATTTTCTATAGGCTGGGTTCTCATTGTCTCTCTAATTGGCTATTGCTGTGTTTCTCTACTGCTGCACTACTGGTTTTTCTGTTGGCCTGATCACCTCATGTTTGGTTTATGATCTCTGTGTTATGTTTGCTTTGCTTTGCTCCATATTTTACTCATATTTATTGTTCTACCATGCATTTTGGACTAATGGACTAATCCTTCTGTCTGTGTTCTTTGACTTGGTTGCACTTGGGGTTTGGTTTTTATGGTTGTTATTGGGTAGTCTGTTTTTGGGTTGTGTTTTGTTCTGTTCTACCTCTGTCTTTGTTGTGCCTCTGTAGTTTGTCTAGTAATGGCAGAACCTTCCAAACGTCGAAAGACGACTGTTTCTCGCCCCTCTTACAACACTGCCAAATTTGAGTCAAAAGAAAAGGCAAAATTGTTTCGGGAGTCTTATGTCTCTCGCAAAGTTCATTTGGAACGCAATGTTTTACCTAATGCGTTTGAGGTCATTCCTATTTGGTCTTTGTTTGATCCGTTAGGTGGTGACCAAGTGCTACATTTTTCTGGTCCACAAAACCTTAGTCTCATCCGCGAGTTTTATTGCAATATTCATTCTATTAATCGCGAAGCTTGCACTTTTCAGACTTGGGTTAGGAAACAATCTCTTGTTATCACTGATGATGTGTTTCGTGAATTTCTTGGTCTTCCTGCTATTGATGATTGTCATTTCCCTTTTCTTACCCGGGCTGGTGTTAATTTTGATATGGTTGCTTCCGAATTGTGTGGTGTTTCTAGGACTTGGATCGCCGGGGCTCTCATTTAGCAGAATGAGATGCTTCCTTGGTTCCGTCTTCTTAACATCATTGTGTGCGCCAATATTTTTGTCACCACCCATTCTTCTCATATTACTCAAGACCAGGGGTATGTTTTATACTGTATTCATCATCGCCTTCCCATTGATCTTCCAGAGATGATTATATCAAAAATGATTGGGGTTTTTGAGGGCCGAAAATCTTTAGGACTTCCTTATGGGTGTTTTCTTCATCGTTTTCTCACTTCTCTTCATGTCCCCGTTTTTGAGGATGATGAGTTTGCTTCTCCTGTCAAACCCATTACTAAACTCATAGTTTCTCAGAGTCAGGCTCATGTTAGGGGGAGTGGGTCAGGGGTTGGGGGAACTCATGCAGGTGGTCCAGTTGATGCAGGTGATGCTGATGTTTTTGCAGAGGAGGAGGAGGTTGAGGCTGCCCACGCGGGACCAGCAGCAGATCCTCATGCTTTGGATCCAGCTCTTGCCCGTCGGCTTGACCTTATTGATGCTCGTCTTGATGAGCACAGTGCGATGTTGTCTCAGATTTTATCTCTTCTTCAGCTGCAGCATCCTCCACCATCTTCCTCCTGATTGTTTTTTTTGGTTTGTTTCTCTTTACTTTTGTTTCTCTCGGACAAAAAGGGGGAGATGATGTATTTGATTTGGATATTTGGATGGTTTCTATGGTATGGTATGGATGTATTTGATTTGGATATTTGGATATATATTTGGATATATTGTTTGATCTGGATATTTTGATATTTGGATATATATGATGGATGTATATGTTGGATATATTTGTTTGATTTTGAAATATATGTCTGGATGTATCTAATGGTTTTAATCTGCAGGATTGATATTGTGTTTGAGGAATGCATGCTTATGATTGGTTTCTTTACAGCTCAACGGTTGTTGGTTTATTTATACAGCTTAATGATTGGATGGTTCTCAAGTTTGGATTTATTGTTTTACTTTTGTATTCGTTTGGCAAATTCTTTTGAGTTGTAATTGTTTTAGTTAGATCTTTTGGTCAGGAATCTTGTTTAGAAAGTTTTGTCCAGGTATTGACAAAGGGGGAGATTGTTAGGACCTATCTTGTCAAAATCCCACGCACAAAACTAAGTATTGAGTTGTAATTATTTCTGAGTTTTTTTGCCTTCCTCGCTCGAGCCAGGAAGTGCTCGCTCGAGCGAAGGAGTGCGTCTGGGCAAAACCTGAAGGCCATGTTTGTGCGCTCGAGCGAAGAGCATGGTGGCTCGAGCCAAGCACTGCGTCTACACTTGAACCTGAAAGGATGTCTTCCTCGCTCGAGCGAGGTCACTAGTAGAAATCACGCGAGATACACTTCTCGCTCGAGCGAGAGGAGCCTCGCTCGAGCGAGCTTCAGAATCCGGAATTTTTCAAGAGTTTGGTTTCATTCAGAATTGGGATTCTTTTTGGGTTCCTATAAGTAGATGGTTTTCTCCTAAAACCAATCTAACTTTTTTAGAGATCAGATTCAAGAATTCTAGAGTTTTGGTTGAAGTGTTCTTCTGAGAGTTTGGTGAGTTTTCTTTGATGTTCTTGAGAGAGTTCTAAAACTCATGAGTTGAAATTCATACATCAAAGAGGTTGATACTTAATATTCAAGAGTGTTCTCTTCGGTGGAATCCGAAGATCATTACGTAAAGTTTCAAAAGGTGTTTTGTTTCTTTACGTAGTCGTTAATTCGACAAGTGAAGTTGAGGTGTGGAACCAACTTCAGAATCAGTTCCGTGGCGAAGGCGTGGTGAAAGAGTTACAGAAGATTCAGAGACAAATTGACTGGTTTGGGTAATTTGTATGATTTCTTTGTAACCTTGTAGTCCTTCTATAGTGGATTGATTAGTGGCGGTTCGCCCGTGGTTTTTGATTACAATTTAAGGTTCTTCAATTGTGGTTTTTCCACGTAAAAAATCGATTGTGTTGATTTACTATTTATTCCTAAAAAACAAACAAACTAAAATCACTCTCGTAAGTGCTTGATGATTTTAGATTGAGTGTTTTTGGAATTTTTGGCTTTGGAATATTTTAATCCTTATCTAATCACGAATCACATAGGATTTTCATTCCAAGGAACTTTGAATAGTATATGTGCCAAATTTTGTCAAATTACTTCCATTTTCAAGTCCTAAGCTGTTTCACTGATGATGTTTTTGATTGACAATTTGCAGGGGATATATATGAGCACGCAGTTGTTTTAAGTGTGAATATTGAGGACCAGGATGCCTTTGAAAGGGATTTTTTTTCAGTTGAAACCTTACTATACAAATGCATAGTAACTTCTCATGTCTTTTCCCTTCTTTTTTTTTTTTTTTTTGGATGACCTTTATATTTTAAATATCCTTGACAAAAATGGGTGGCAAAAGATGAAATTAGGACCACATGTTTTTGGGTTGTATAAAAAAAGGGCATGTACTTTTTTTGCCATGTTTGAGTTGATTTGGAGTCATTTTTTGAGGAGAATTTCTAGCTATGCGTGATAAATACCCTCATGGGATCACCGATCACTTAGCCATTGATTGTTCATCTTTCATTTTGGACTGGTCTAACCAGTTTTTTGTTGTATGTGTTTCTATTTGTTCAATAAAATTCACTTTACCCAAAAAAATTACACAAATTCTTCATCTGTGGAGAGAGAAAGTAGAGAGACATCATCTGTAGAGATAAGGAACGGAAGCCATGGGCTGCTCGTGGAGGACGGGAGGCTCTTTTTTTGAACTCCCAAACTTTCAATTAAAGAGGAAATTGGGATACATCAGAGTTGAGTATGGAACAAGAGCTGCAAGTGGGCATACAACCCAATTTACAGGTAAAGACTTAGAAAGACAAGACTTTGCAACCCAGTGTGCTGCACCATTGTTGTTGCATCTGGTCCAGGAAAACAAAATAGAATTTGGATGAGCAAGAGCTCTAATATCCAGAATAACAGCACTATACTCCCATGGTGGAACTGTTTCGGAAACGCAAAGAGAGATCACCATTTTGTTGTCACTTTCGATTTCCACTTGTGAGAGATTGAGGGCTTGAGCCATGAGACACGCTATACGCACTACATGTGCCTCAGCTTGTGCTGCAGAGAAAGCCGCAATAGACTTAGCACAACCATCCAATAGGTTGCCCTTTGAGTCTCTAAGAATCACAGCCAGTGCAGCTAATGAAGAGTGCTGACAAAAAGCTGTATCACAGTTGATTTGACCCTACTATGGGAAGCTGGCTGCCAACTTAAACGGGGGTTATGGTTGGGGACGGCTAAGGCCTGGTTAGGAGGGTTGAGATGGCTAGTCAAAGCATCTTGTTCCTTCCAGAAATGAGTGATCTTTTGCAGAGTGACATGAGGGTCCACCGCTTGATGGTTAAAGACAAAATCATTTCTAGATTTCCATATGAACCAGGCAACAATAGCAACTATACTGATGAGGCGTTTGGATTCATTCTTCGGAGTACCGCCTTGCAACAGATCGTCGGTCCACTTGGTCACATTTGTTATCGAGCCTTGATCCACTCGCAAAATTAAGGAGCTGCCAAACCACACAGCCTTGGTCCAGGGACAATCAAACAGAAGATGTTCCACAGATTCACCACATTTCCTGCAAATAGGACATTTATTTGAAGATGCACACTTGCGCCTAAACAAACCCAGCTTGGTGGGCAACAAATTATTGCAGATTTTCCACCAGAAGTGTCGGATTTTAGGTGGAACATCAAGAGTCCAAATTGAACTCCAAAAATCTGTGCCAAGGGTGAGAGATCCCGAAGGTTTGTTAGAGACATTGGAATTGTGGCAAATCTGTTTGGCTAGGACATTGCCCGACTTGACTGAATAAACTCCCGATGGAGTGTGGTGTCATATTAAAAAATCATCTCTATTGACCGTTGCTATTGGGATGGCAAGAACAGCCTGTAAATCTTCATTCGAGAGCCACTCGGTGAGAAGTGCACGGCTCCAGGTTTTATGAGTGGGATCAATGACTTCAGCATTTTTTTGAACGTTGCAGATAGATGGTTTAGGTGAAGCAATTTTGAAGTCTTTGGTAGAGGGTACCCACTTATCTTCCCAAAACTGCACAAGTTTGCCGTTTTGGATTTGCCACCGGAGCCCATTCTGGAGGAGTTCCCTTCCTTTGAGAAGGCTGGCCCATGCCCAAGATGTTCTCTTTCCCTTTGATGCTTACAAGAAAGTGGAATTTGGAAAGTAGAGGCCTTTATACACACGAGCCCAGAAAGAATTGGGGTTCATAAGGAGGTGCCATCCTTGCTTAGCCAGTAAAGCCTGGTTAAAAGCTTTGAAATCCTTGAAGCCCATACCTCCTTGGAGGACGGGAGGCTCTGATCGTATTAGCAATTGTCTTCTTCGGTAAATACGTCTCTCTTTCTTTCTCTCTGCTTACAGATCTAGTTCATATTTCTACAAGATAGATTTGGATAATTTGTGATTGTTGTTGTTTAGTTGATTGGCAAAGTGTTATAGATCTGACCTTGATTATCAGTGGTAGATTTATCTTAATCTCTTTCACTGCTCTTACATCAATTCGTCTATGAATTTATGGCTTTGCATAGTAATAAATTTGAAGAGAATTGACAATTTTCTCTCTCAATTTTTGCGATGTATCGTTGTACACATGTTTATCGAATTGATTTTTGTTAAACACTTGTTTCTGGCAATTAGAGAGGAGCTTATATTTTGTTAACAATATGCTTTGTCATAACAAACCTAGAGTGAGCATCTTAACGGAATTTTTTCTATATTTGGTTATAAATTAGACATATGTGTAATTTGAAAAGAATCAACTTTTGTTAACAATATACTCCATGATAACAAACCTATAGGTTGTGTTTGTTTCAAGGATTTTGAGAGGGATTTGGAAGGATAAAGGGAAAAGCTAGGTGAAATATGAATAAAATATACCTACATTTCACATAGTTTCACACTTTTTCTCTTCATTTTCCAAATCTCTTCCCAAATTCCTCCACCAAACATAGCAATAGTGAGCATTTTTGAGGAATTTGTCCCTTAAATTAGTCATTTTGAAACTTGAAAAGAATCACTCATCTATAATTTTGTTACCCATACTCCTGATGTTTATTACAAGTGTGTGAAAATAAGCCCATTATTATATTTGTTATCATTCTGACTTGTAATTAAATTATACCCTGTTTCCTAGTGGTGTCAACCCATATTGGTTACAATATGAAATAAGTTGCTTTCCTTTCTAAACTGTTTTAAATAGGGATATTGTATTGAAAGTTGACCTAGTTCTTAGGGATAATGAGATTATGTCATATAATCTGTCATTGAATAACTATATTTTGCATAACAGGTTGTCTGTCTGCAATTTCTCTCGCCAAAGAGGAAGCCACTAAGTTAGGAACAGTCATTGGGATAAATCTTGGAATAACCAATTCATGTGCTGGGGTTTACAAAAATGGTCATGTTGAGATCATAGCAAATGACCAAGGAAATCGGATTACCCCATAATGGGTTGGTTTCACTGATTCCAAGAGATTGATTGGTAAGGCTGCAAAGAATCAAGTGGCAGTTAATGCTGAAAGGACCATTTTTGATGTTAAAAGACTTATAGGAAGAAAGTAATGCCTAATTTGTTCATAATTACGTTATATGAGGTTTTGGAGGGGAATAATCTATAATGGCTTTTACCTACTGATCGGCAGGTTTGAGGACAAGGAGGTCCATGTTAGAAAAAATTAAACATGATTTACTATTAGAATAAAAATACCAAACTAATAATAAACCAAAACAACAAATAAATATTATTATTAGAGAGAAAGTTTAGAGAAATCTGAATGGTGGTTGAGGCACGCAGATTACGCTCTCCTTAGGAATGATACACCCTCTTCTGCACCGAGTTGAATGGTGTTCCTCTTCCAAGATACAACGACTTTCGAAATCACTTGTGTGCAACAAAGTGAATTCACGAACCTTAAATTACCCAATACTTGTAAACTCAATACAGTAAACTCATATAGAAAATAACAGAGGAGAAGAAAGACTTTTTTTTTGTCTGTTAAGAAAACAACGTTGAAGTCTTATTATATACACAATTAAATAACCATAATTTAGATATTTAGGAGATATTTTAGCATAACCCTAAAAACTAGAAAACTAATATAACGTTATAAACTTATTCCTAAATAAAATAAATTAAATACAATTTTAAAAGTACAAAATAACAGTCCAAAGGGATATGAAGCTTGTTCCTTACAAGATTGTGAATATAGATGGAAAGCCATCGAAGTTAAAATTAAGGATAATCTCTTCTCTATTTGTAGATCACCATAGCAACATGAAAAAACATAGATCCTTTAGCAAACAACTTTTGAAAAACTATGTTTTAAAAAATTCTACCATAAACAAAAGAAGTCAAATGACAAACAAAAACAACCCAAGAGAAACAAATCCGAATTATCAATAACTGTTAATCAAATAGGCTCACTCAAAATTAATCATCATCCTCAATCCATTACAATTGATCAGATGAAATTAATTGAGTGAAGACCCCAGTTGAGAGAGAGAGAGAGAGTAGTAAAAGAAGGAAAACACGGTTCAAAATAGAGAGTAGAAAAAAGACTAACACTGCCATTATCACTGTTGCTTTATGAAAATTATTGATGGATGATTTTGCACATTTCAGTGAGAGAGAGATTTGGAACTTGGGAAATAGAGAATTTGTCTTATACAGAAAATGAAGAGTCTCTTAATGAACAGATGCATCTATTCAATTTAATTTTGTACTAATTTATAGGAGTATGACCATTCAGTTTGAATGGAAAATACTAATTTATAACTTTTAAAATTAAGGTTAAGTTTATGTACTTTCAAAAAAAAAAAAAAAAAAAAGGATTAGATTTACCTCAAATTTAAATTTGAATTTGAGAGAATTTGGGTTCATGGGACCTACTAAAGAATCCGTTTCGATAATCCGAAACGTTCATTTTATAGTATACATCATTCAGAGAAAAAAAATTAGATTGATCTAATGATTGTAACCCTTTCATTTTTTTGTGTCTTAAAAAAAATGAATAGTCTCAAAATATGTTTGTTATCTCTTTTTTGGAAGACAAATAGTATAAATGAGAATATTATGATTATCGGATCAACTTAATTTTTTTCATGAATGATATAAATTATTTTCATTTTATTCTGTGTCTTAAGAAAAATGAATAGTCTCAAAATATGTTTATTGACTATTTTTTTGGAGACAAATACAATAAATGAAAATATTATGATTATTGAATCAATCTAGTTTTTTTTCATGAATGATACACTGAAAGTCTTACAAAATAAAAGATTCGAATCATCAAATCGAAACCTGTGGTGGGCTTCATGGGTCTGTTAAATCCTCTCAAGTTTAAACTTGAGAGAAACTCAACTCAATGACCTTTGTGATCTCAAAATATTTTAAAGATTGTTGTAACACAGATAGCTCAGTGGTTTGTTTCACTGTTTTTTAGCACGCAAATAATGTCAAATTAATGGCAAAAGAAAAATGCTAAAATCAATTCACTACTCCAGTATGATGTGCAATAAAAGGTCCTCTTCACAAATGGTAGTTGTTGAAGCCACTATCATATTGTAATTGAGCATTTTAGTTATGACATGCTATATGTGATCTTCACAAATGGTAGTTGTTGGAGCCACTAATATTGTATCCTTTTCATTTCTCCACAGAGAATTCTGGTATGTATATTCTGTTAAAGAAAGGATGACAGAATATTGCTAACAAAAATTTTCCTTACCTCCAAGATGAGTGTCACCATTAGTGGCAAGGACCTCAAAAGCACCATCATCGAAGGCCAAGATACTGACATCGAAAGTGCCACCACCAAGGTCGAACACAAGGATGTTCACCACCTTTATTGTCGAATCCATAGGCAATAGCTGCAGCAGTTAGTTCATTTAAAATTGTAGCAACATTCAGCCCAGTAATAATACCAGCATCCTTGGTAGCTTGCCTTTGGGCATCATTAAAGTAGGCTGCAGGTTGCAATAAAAAGTAAAAGGGAGTACCACAGCATCCTTGGAAGAGTGGAGAATGATAGTAGTAATTTAGAAGAGTTCTACTCACCAGGAACTGTGACAACAGCATTCTTAATTGATTTTCTTCCCAAGGAATGCCTCACAGTCTCCTTCATGTTAATTAGAATCATAGCACTGACCTTCTCAGGGCTAAATACCTTGGGCTCTTGCAAAGGTTTAAATGTTAAGATGGTCCCTCCCGAAGATGCAATTAATTTGGACGGGGAAGAGATATATAGTAACATATATACATAGAGAGAGAGAGAGAGAGATACATGCCGGTTGCCAACCCATACAATTTTTACTTTTGCTTACCAAACAAGAGAGAATCTAACAACTTTTTGACAAATCATATTGTGGGGATATATTTCCTGAGTACCAACACGTGGCAAGGTGACGCCGACGTGTCAGCCGAGGTGCCACGTGTCTTGGCCGTTGTGCCGAGGTCATCTCGGATAGGCCGAGGTTACCTCCGAAGATATCGGAATCCGAGATAAGCGGATAGGGGGCAAGAGTCCTAGAATGAAGAGGGAACTCAACCTGGATATGAACAAGAGTCCTAGATTGGGAGAAGACTTCAGTTTGGGTAAAGATAAGACTCTTAGAGAGTTTATCCTAATCCTACTGGGAGTCCCAGATTAGCAGTAATCCTAAGTCCATTAGGGGCAGGCTCCTATTGGGACTAGGATTGTATTGGCTATAAAAGAGAGGCACCCCCATAGGTCTAAGGTATACTTTTTGATACTCAAGCTTGTGAGTTGAATAGTTGATTTATCTTTGAGAGATATTGAGTACTGACTTGATCGTCGGAGTACCCCCGGGTGGCGAACCACCGTGGGATTCTTCTCTTTCTGTTGCAGGTCAGCCAAGTGCCATTTATTCTGCCAGTGCTCTCCAGCTGAATACTGAGTTGGCAGTGTGGTCAGAAAATCACTCACACAATTTGGCGCCGTCTGTGGGAAAGAAAGAAGAATAGATGGCCAATAACGGACAGAAGGATCAGATTGAAGACAACGCTTCTGCTGGGAGTGGGAGACCTATCGACCTTGACGATTGAAGGAGACGACTGCAACACAGAAACTCGTGACCAGAGTCACGGAGTGAAAGACGCCGGCTAGAAAGGTGATGCACCAAGGACAACAGATCAAAGCGGATACTATAACGAAGATGACCTCCAGGTATGAAAGGATAGATACCTGCGGAGGAACGAAGACCCTTCCAGAAGGGATGCAAACACAGGGGGCATGAGCGCTCCCAAGGAAATAACATTCAAGTATAGAAGAGCTCAACCTGAGTGAGCAGATCCTGGATTCCAGACCCCGGATCCGAGAAGAGATGATCTCGGCCTAGATGAGTAGGCCCGAAGAAGAGCTCAACCTGAGTGAGCAGATCCTGGATTCCAGACCCCGGATCCGAGAAGACATGATCTCGGCCTAGATGAATAGGCCCGAAAAAGAGCTCAGCCTGAGTGAGCAAATCCAAGATTCCAGCAGACAAGATCTCGGCGCTTAAGTCCGAGAAGAGAGAAGGCAAAGATATAAAGCTTACCACTTGTTGAAATTTGTAGCAATTTACAAGTTGGTCAAACCGATGCAAAGTTTATCACTTGTTGAAATTTGTAGCAATTTACAAGTTAGTCAAACCGATACAAAGTCTACCTCTTGTTGAAATTTGTAGCAATTTACAAGTCGGTCAGACCGATACAAAGTCTACCACTTGTTGAAATTTGTAGCAATTTACAAGTTGGTCAGACCGATACAAAGTCTACCACTTGTTGAAATTTGTAGCAATTTACAAGTTGGTCAGACCGATACAAAGTTTACCACTTGTTGAAATTTGTAGCAATTTACAAGTTGGTCAAACCGATATAAAGCTTACCACTTGTTGAAATTTGGCGCAATTTACAAGTTAAAGGTAAGCCGAGATGGTTCCTTGACTTCACTTGTTGAAATTTGTAGCAATTTACAAGTTGAAGCCAAGCTGAGATTACTGTTTCTCTTCGCTTGTTGAAATTTGTAGTAATTTACAAGTCGAAGAGAAACCGATGTTATTACTTACAGACTTATGGCAATCTAATGGTTGGCTAAACCAAAAAAGATGCTTAACACTTGTTGAAATTTGTAGCAATTTACAAGTTGAAGTTAAGCCGACATATGATTATCTGTTGAAATTTGCAGCAATTTACAGGTTGAGGTAAAAGCTAAGTATATTGTTTAAACCCTTGTTGAAATTTGTAGTAATTTACAAGTAGATCACTGTTTAACACTTGTTATAACTTGAGAAAAGTTTACTGTATATGTTAGTCCTTGTTGAAATTTGTAGCAATTTACAAGTGGGTTAGAATGAAATTACTGTTTACATATTTATTGCAACTTGAGAAAAGTTTGCAAAGTTTACATTGAAAAGTATATGTTTTATACTTGTTGAAATTTATGAAAAGATTGCAGGTCAGTATCTTGCCGAAGTAAAACTTGCAGTTATTATACCCGAGGTATGTAACCCCGAAAAGATTGTGCAAAGGAAGAATTATACAAAATATTCTAAGTATAGAATCATACAAAGGCAGTCAAGAAAAGACAAAGGCACAAGCATTCAGAGAAGAAAAGTTAAATTAGACATTCAAGAACAAGGAGGCACATCGGCCATATGCAGAGCTTACATTGTCTAAAAAACAAGAAGGTACAAGAGTACAAGCGACAAAAAAGAAAAAACCTCAAAAACCGAGATGATGCTTAACCGAAGTTAAACTGATGTGATACTTAACCGAAGTTAACCCGAGATGATGCTTAACTGAAGTTAAGCCGAGATGATGTTTAACCGAAGTTAAACGGAGATGATGCTTAAACCGAAGTTAAGTCGAGATGATGTTTAACCGAAGTTAAAACGAATGATGTTAACACTTGTTGAAATTCTGAGAGAATTTTCAAGTTAAAGAGTGCACAAAGTTAAATGTCGGCAAAAGATTCGCCGCAGTCAAACGTCGTTTTGATTAGAACAGAACCACTAAGTGCACGCCAAAAGTGGTGACCAGAATTGTGAAAGGAATAAATGCTTCAAGAAACAGCGATGATAGTTTGCAAAGGCCAAGAGAAAGAGGGTCTAAAGGAGGCGAATTAAAAGAAGTTTTAATACATCGGCGAAAGAAAAACACATCAGGTCTGTGACTACGGCATGAAGCCAACTTCTCTAATGTGATCCTAAGTGCAACTTATGTTCACATTAGGGGGCAGGGAGAAGATGTAGGGGGAATGAATGATAATTAAGGAGCAAGGAATGTTTACACTTGTTGAAATTTTTGAGCAAATTACAAGATGAGTTAACCAAAGATTATGAAGTCTACCACTTGTTGAAATTTGAAGCAATTTACAAGTTTGGTATAGCCGAGATAACACTGAAAGACGTTTCCGAGATATGATCATCCGAGATGACCAACTAGCTTGTTAAGAGCTGAGAAGGTTGGCAGATACAAAAATGAAGACCTTAAAGAACTAAGGACTGAAAGCAAGAACGTCGGACTGATCTGCTTCGACGAACGACGATGGTTCAGCCTCAGCAGTCAGTTGGAGGAGCTTCTCTACCGTTACCTCGGCATCAATTTCAAGAAGGAAGCAAACTACTCGGCATCAGCGGCAGGTTGCGTCTCACCCCCAGAAGACAGTTGGAAAGAACTTCTCAGCAGCCTTCTCAGCCACGAGCTCAGCATCAATCTCCTAAAGAGTTTGATCAAAGCTCTTCTCGGCGATTGGCACCTCGGAGTTTTGAAGGCAAGGATTGAAAGCAAAAATCTGAAAAAAGACACAGAAAACAGAAACAAGAAATGTAATTCGAAAATCAAAAATGGTGATGAAGCTATCAAGAAATCAAGACAAAAAGATTGCATAGGTGTGTCAAGCCAAGAACGATGGCGTAAATCAATGATATGTGAGCGATGTGTATTCAAGAAGATGATTTGGAAGCAACGGGTAAAACAGCAATGGTGGTTAACAATGAAGCAGGGCTTCTTGAAAAGCAACAAGTAATAAAACCAAGAGGAACAATGGCTTACCAGAAAGAGGGAAATCGGAATGAGAATTGCCGAAATCTGACGACAATGACAAAATGACATAAACTTCACCGGAGGAGAGGAACGAAGACAGTTGCAGAAGCTTGAAAGCTTAGAACAATGACAGATTTAAGCAAAAGAGCTAAGAAAAAGAAAAAGCTAGAGGATTGAATGAAAAAAGAGAAAAATCAAAGTCAAGAAGACGACGAAGTTTAAAGATAAAGCCAAGTGCACAGGCGCTAAATAAGTATACGAAGAAACAAGAAAGTAATGACCCAGACACGATACTAGCAACAGAAAGCGGATATGGCAAGAATAGTGCCAGGCATTCATACAATTCAAAACTTGAAAACAGACGAAAATAGAAGACAACAGAGGGCAAGTAAATGGATTCAGAAGAGCTATGAAAGATTGAGCTTAATAAAAGAGTTTATGAACCTACCAAGAGAAATAAACGCCGATATGAGGATCGCCGGAGTCAAATAGATGACTGGAAGTCGGGAACCCACCGAAGAATGTGAGTGGAGAAGTTGCAAAGCTCTTGGAGTTTACGAATTAATGGAACAAGAACCTCGGCTAGGAGGTGTGATCTCGAGCAGCTTGGAAAGCATGAAGCTTGATACTTGACAGAAGTGGATAGTAAAGTCCAGGGAACTTTGAGGTTGGCGAGTTTGATCTCGGACAGAGGGGCACAGATGAACGAACAGTATATGTTCCATCACCTCAGAATGCCGAAGTAATAGAACCTAAGGGGCAGTTGTGGGGATATATTTCCTGAGTACCAACACGTGGCAAGGTGACGCCGACGTATCAGCCGAGGTGCCACGTGTCTTGGCCGTTGTGCCGAGGTCATCTCGGATAGACCGAGGTTACCTCCGAAGATATCGAAATCCGAGATAAGCGGATAGGGGGCAAGAGTCCTAGAATGAAGAGGGAACTCAACCTGGATATGAACAAGAGTCTTAGATTGGGAGAAGACTTCAGTTTGGGTAAAGATAAGACTCTTAGAGAGTTGATCCTAATCCCACTGGGAGTCCCAGATTAGCAGTAATCCTAAGTCCATTAGGGCTAGGCTCCTATAGGGACTAGGATTGTATTGGCTATAAAAGAGAGGCACCCCCATGGGTCTAAGGTATGCTTTTTGATACTCAATCTTGTGAGTTGAATAGTTGATTTATCTTTGAGAGATATTGAGTACTGACTTGATCGTCGGAGTACCCCCGGGTGGCGAACCACCGTGGGATTCTTCTCTTTCTGTTGCAGGTCAACCAAGTGCCATTTATTCTGCCGGTGCTCTCCAGCTGAATACTGAGTTGGCAGTGTGGTCAGAAAATCACTCATACACATATTTATCAATGTTAAGAAAATTTACAAACTCAAAAAAAATTATCAAGAATTTGTCCAAAAAATATATGTGCGGTGAAGATTTATTTTAGATGTAAGATTCACCATTCAAGAACTGAATTTGGATCATTCAAGAACTGAATTTGGATCATTCATCAGGATTCTCAGTAAATTATGAGTTTAAGCTTCTTATTTCTTGCAATTTTTGTTTCAATATTCATCAACCAAATCACATTTGTACATCATCAATTTAATTTATATTAGTAGGTCCATGACTTTCTAATACCGAACCTCTTGCTCTCACTTTTCTCACATTATGAAATATTATTTTTTGTTGTATATTGGTTTATAAATTAACATAGTTTGTAATGTATTTTACTTAATTTGGGAACAATTAAGAGCAGTTTTGTATATCTCCACTTTTACAAATGCATAATTGTTGAAAGGCGATAGTTAAATTTTAGAAATAAGACATTATAACTTGTTACACCGGATTTCACACTTAGAGGGGCAAAAATTCACATTTAAAATAGTGATTACATGCCTCTATCAATAAGTGAATATTTCTTTATTTAACTTATTTTTTTGTAATATTTTTATTTGTGTTTAATATTACCCCCTTATTATTAATTTTATAGTAGAATTACATATAATTTACAACAATGTATTATCTCACTTTCATTCTGCTTAATTTTAATTATTTTCATATTATGATATTTTACCTCAAAATTATAGTACTGTAATCACTACCCACCATTCTTGAATTTAAAAAATGAATAAGTTAAATAAGTAGGGACAAAACCCCTTGGGTATGGAGTATACTTGTTCCATCTTAGTTTCAAACATATACATGTCATAAGTAGTTGGCATATTAAATGCTTTCATCACATTATCAAGACTTTCCAAAACAACCATGAAAGATTTTTATTGGCTCATTTTTGTAAAGATAACATTCTGCCATGATGCCAAAATAATTTTTGATTTTTTTTTTTTTTGGATTAATAATGATATTTACAAGTGAATTCTAGACATTTGTGTGAAATTAATAGAAATATGATTTGTGTAATACTATGGATTAAGAGTTTGTTATGTTGTATTATTTGTGTTATTTTTAACAGTAAAGTTAAATATAACTAATATTATTTCAAAATGATATGTAATTATTTAATTTTAAATGAATCACCATCATATAAGAAATCATAAATAATATATATATATAATCCAAATTTACCTAAAAATCATCCAATATGAGATTATGAAGTATACCTTTAATAACTTATAAAATTTTCTATTTAAAATATAAAAATTTAAAATGTATAATTATAATAGATGAACACGTGTACAGTATCACTAGTTTGATTTAAAAAAAAAAAAAAAAGTAAAAGAAAATAAAGAGACCCGGATCCGTCGAAACACCAATTTTGGCAGCCCATCCGGATCAAACCGCCCGAGTTCCCTCCAAATCCTTTCTTGCACACAAGGAAGAGCAGCTTTCAAAGCGACACAGAGAGATGGATCCGCTTTTATTCGGAACCATTTCGATACTTGTTCCAAACTCCTCTCTCAGCTCAAGGTCACAATTCCCAAAACCCTAATTTTTATCTCGTATCAGATTCAATTTCATGTTTGTAATATTTGTTTCTGAGAACCTCTTACACTTTCGTAAGGCCTAAATTTGTTAATTACTGATTTTTGTTTTCTAGTTTTTTATTTTTATTTTTGATAGGTAAGTTTTGAACTATTCTATATCGTGTTTATTGGCAATAGCGAGTAACATTTGGGACTTTGATACAAAACCAGAAAATTAGATATCTTTGTTTATGTATTGGTCGAATTTAGATGGTATTCGGTATGAAATTGGACAGCTTTGTTTATGTATTGGTCGAATTCGGGTGGTATTCGGTGTACTTTAATTTTTTTTATCAATAATGCTGCCATTCTAGTGACATTGTATGGAAGTGAGTCCGCCTTGGGCATAATTGTTCAAATCTTTTGTATATGATTTCGACAGTGATAAATTTTTAGAGAGAGAGAGACCCTGTTTGGTCGCTGTCATATGTGAGGGTAGAGGCATTCTCTTTCTAATCCTGATGACAATTGACAAAGCCCATACCATGGCTAATTCAGATACATATGTATATATAGGGGAATTCTACATAAATACATGTAAATATATACATTTGAAATTGATGCATCATCACTTTCCGTATATAAAGGAGAAAGAAAAGAGGTTGAAGAAAGTTCACTTTCTCTCTCTAAAATGGTAGGGGAGGAGAGAAGAGGGAGGGTGCAGGCAGGCATATGAGACAAAAATGGTGAGGACACCTGTGGATGCGTGATTGTATAGAGCAGAGGTTGTGGGGGAAAATCGAGAAGATATATGGGTTCAAAATCCCCATCTTTATCAAGATATGGGCAACTTTGTCCTCGTTTGGAGAAATTTTTATATATGAATAGGATATCATGTGGTATTATCTTTCACCAAGCACAAATGTATATATCTCATAATGTTTCTCAAACGCCTGACATAAATGTAATGGATTTCTACTATTAAAGTTAATTACAATAATAGAAGAAACCTTATAGCATATACTCTATCCGCATATAAAAATTCTTCCCCCATTTGGCAAGTAAGTTGGGTTTAGGTTGGAACTAAAAAAATTATTTCAATACCATCACTAAAGAAATTATGGGACGTATCAGCGATAAGATGTAGTTGTCTGTATACGATGCCTAATACTCAACTAAATCGATGGAATTAGAGGGAATGGAACCTTCAATCTCTATATTTGATCAAAAATGATTTTCGATTGGCTGTAGTATGGTGTGAGTCATCTTCTTTTATTTTGCAGGTCTTTGCTGACAGAGTTTAGAAGCCTTCCACCATTGTTTGAAGAAACTCCCAATGCAGTTCATGAGTTGACATTAGCAAGTAAATTACCTGACTTATCTATCAAATATATGGTAAACTATCAATAGGTCCTAATAGTTGAACTTAATTTCCGTCTATTGAAAATAAGTTCTAATAAAATCGTCGCTAAAAATAATTTTTTGTGACGTTTTTTGCATGTCGCTAAAAAATGATTATTAATGACTTTTTTTTTTTGGTCAACGATTTTTATAAATTATGGCTAAAATTTACAATTAGTGATATTTTTTTATGACGAATTTTTCAAACTGTTGCTGAAAGTTGAAAATTAGTGACTTTTTTTGTGATAATTTTCAAACTATTACTGAAAATTAACAATTAATAATGTTTTTTAATAATGTTTGATGAAAAATGTCATTAATTATCATAGGATCTATTGGACAATAAGTCCTCCTATTAGAACCTACACGTAAGTTTCCCTCAAATATATTGCGTTCTTTTAGTTAGTTGTATTGTTATTTGTTGATAAACTTACTTTTTTTGTTGATTCACATGATTCTATGCTCTTGGGTTGTGTGTTTTTGTGCAAGACTAGAATAGGAACAGAGAAGCAAACCCATTTATTGCTATCCCTCTTTGCTGGTTCTTGAATTTTATCTCTTCCATTGTTCTTAACTTTGCTTGTGAGCTACAGGTTGTTTTAACTTCTATGTTGCCTATATATTCTGCATTGTGAAGTGACTGAAGCAATGTAATAGCTAAGCTGGTGAGGCTAAATTTTTCATGTCATTCCTCTCCATGCCAAGAAAAAAGCTTCATCATAGTAACAACCACTGTTTTTTGTTGGGTGGCAGTTATGTTGCATTTGGATGGATTTGGATGACAAAACTTTGAGGGAGAGCAAAGTATTCAAACAATGTTTTGAAAATACATGTTTTCGGAGGGCCTTGGAAGTTTGGAAAATCTAGTCCGTGAAGGCTTTATTTTGACCTTTACGATTATTTGATTTTTCGAGGGGAGAAAAAATACATGTCATGGAGACTTTCTAGGCGGGAGCTATGTCACCTGAAACATGGATCGTTCAGGTACATGGAATGGAAACAGAAACGTGATATGCAAAATGCTCTAAAATATGGTACAATAGGAGTAGACTTATATATATTGTAATAGCTTGATTAGGCAGGTCGCTCGAGCGTAGGCTTTGTTGCTCGAGCATAGAATCGTGGTTCCCAGCAGTTGGGTGTTTTATAGGTGGAACCGCTCGAGTGGTGAAGTTGTCGCTTGAGCGGTGAATTCATGCTCCCTGAATTTTCACTATAACTCTACAAAACTTCTGAGAGTTGGTCTTTTTCGCTAGAGCATCGATTTTTACGCTCGAGCGATAACATCTTTTGTTTTTGGTCGCTCAAGTGTAGGAAGTTGTGCTCGAGCGGTCTGTTTGGGATCAGCCAATATAAAAATCTCTTTTTGCTCATTTTCTCTCTCTTCTTCTCCTTTTCCTTCATTGTTGAAGGTTTCAAGCTTGATTTTCTTCTCCTTCCTCTCATTTTTCACCCCATGTTCCTTATATCAAAACGAAGAGCACGCCGAGGGCTTTCTATCCATCCAAGAAGATCGCTATTTCGCGAAAGTTGAAATTTCAGGTTTCTCTCTCTTCTTGTTTGAGGTAGGGATTTTCCTTGCTTCTCTTCAATATTATCTTGTGGATAGATGTGTGGTAATTTCTATTGTATAAAACCCTCATTTTGAGGAAATTTTCAAAATAGCATGTATAGGAAGTTAGGGTTTTTAAATTTTGGTAGTTGAATTGATGACTTAAGTGGAATATGGAATAATTGGGTTATGGGAATAAGATTTTGTGTTGAATAGTAAAAAGCCCTAATTTATGTTTAATCCTAGTTGTAGAATTTATTTTGGAAACGAAGAATGCTTAAACTGACATTAGATTCATGAAATTAAGTTTATGTTTTGTTGAGATGAGTATAAATAATGACAATTAATGGTTGGAAAATGATCATTGTATATGAGGGTTAGGTTAGGTTAAAGAGAAATTAAGATTGGTAATTAAATCAATTAATCTTGGATAATTTATGATGGTTATTATAAATTGAGTATGAAGACTTGATGATAATGAGGAAAAGTAAAAACATAATTGGAACACAAGAAGTGTGAATACTTCTAAAGATGAACCGTTATATTTTTGGTGAATGTGTTAGATTATTTTGTGATAAAAACAATGAATGTTGTTATTGTTTTTCTTTGTTGGAATTGTAACAATGAATGACTTGATAATTAATAGAGAGCATGGTGGAACATGATGAATACTTGTTATGTGAATGAATCCTTATCATATGGTGGATGTGTAATTGAGCTAATATGTAACGGAAATAATGAACGATGTGTTGGCCTTGCCCACAAATCATAATGGGGAATGACTTGAGGAATTTATGGATTGGGATGTTGCTTTGGGGTCCGTTTCCCGCCGTATTTGAGCCGGCAAAGTGTCGCTCTTGATAAAGGCACCGCCTTCCTTCCGGAGTAGTGCCTGGTAAAGTGTGTGGGCTGATGAGACGTGTAGAGGTTCCGCATTCCTTTCGGCTTGTGACCAGTAAAGCGTAAGGTTCCGCATTTCTTCCAGCTCGTGACTGGTAAAGCGTGGTAGTGCGATGATGTGGCTTGCTCATGGAGTTGGTTTATATTTATTTTATGTGAAACAATTATAACAAGATCAACACATGTGATTGTGGTAATGGGAAGTAAATAATCATAATGGTGTACGGTTGGATATGTAAGATTGTGTAGATTCATCTAATGTGGTTATAATGGATAATGGTTTGTTATGACTTATGATAGAATGATTCTTTTCTATAATTAGACTTCTTGGTAATGTCAACAAGGGATTTTTGTATAGAGCTTTCGAAAACTATGCTAGAATCATACAAAAACAAAAGAAAATATTTTCTTTGAAAAGTAGAAAAGTTGTTTGTGGATTTCTTTAGGAAAAGGGTATTCCTATATATATATATATATTGTATTTTCGAATATGGCAGAGCATCTTAAGTGTATATGTATCACTTGTCAGCATTCATAATTGCATGCATCTAAGGATCTTATTATTTAGAATCAGGGACGATTCCTACTGGACTTCGTGTTCATCCCATTTATTTTAATCATTTTCAGGAATGAAGTCTGAAACACCAGATCGAGGATTTGAAGAGTTTATTTTCCCTTACAAGTCATAGTGTAAATGAGAGATTTATGTGTAAGTCAATGTGAATATTGATATGTATTATGGTTGTATTCATTCGAGAGAGAACAATATTATTTTTACTCAAGGTCTTGATTATTTGTCATAATAAATGTATTTAATAAAATGGACTTGAATTAAAGGTTTTGGTAATATTTGCGAGTAATAAAATTTGGGGCATGACATATATTATACTTAAAAATTTAAGGTACTTCTAGAGTAATTTTTTTAAAACTATTAACATCCAATAAAATATAATATTTTCTATGAGCGTTATGATTTATTTTTTGATTTTTTGTCTTGTTAAAACTTAACTAACCTTTTAGATTTTAGTTCATTATATTTGATTTTTTTCCTCCCAAGGTAAAATTTAAGGACATTTATTGAAAAAAAAAAAAAAAAACTTCTAAGATCACTTTGAATCACTAAATTTACCGTTTTGAAATGGAAGTGTACCATATTTCAGAACGTGTGTATCAATACGTAATTCTCTGGAATATTAGCATTTTCTGGTAACATAGGGTGGGAGTGTTTCCAGTTTGCTCTTTTTGCCATGCATTGCGATGTGGAGGTGATATTATGTTCATGGTCGTTAGAATCTCACGATTCACAATTGGATTCATACGATTCGATATGAGTTTCAACAAAAATGATTCGAATCATTTTGTTGAATAAAAAATTGATTGAATCGTACGATTCATTACAATTTATTTTTATTTTCTTTTACATAATGCATGAAACAACGTCGTTTTTGCCAAATTATGAAGATATGGAGAAGAGATTAATTAGTTATATTGATATACATAAGGCAGGGAGAATGCCAATCACCCTCCTTATTCATTGCCTTGTCGCTAACAAGCTATGAAGTTTGATCTTCTCAGTTTTTGGGGTTGAGAAGGCGATGCCATTCTCAATAGGTGGGCTTCTAACTTCTTGGAGTTCATTTTTCCTAAGAACTCGGATAAAAAGGTGCTGTAGATTGTAGTGTTCGGTGTTCTATGGACATTTTGAAGGGACCGTAATAGGAGGTCTTTTTGAGGGTTGAAAAAAGAAAACTAGTAATGTTGCATGACAATCCATGCAGTGTGCTTAGGGGCGACACTACACTTAATTGAGAGGGTTCAGTTGAACCCACTTAAATTTGTTTATTTATTTAAACAAATGAATTTTACTTGCTCAAATTAATTATAGGTTCATTGAATCCTTTGATTTTTTACTAAACCCTCTTACTTGGACTTGAACACTTTTACTTGCATCTGGTTCCAACAAAAATATTATGCAATTATATTTTTACAATACTATAGTATATTATTTGTTTATAGTTATACCTTTCAAACTTCTCTCCTTATAGAGATTAGTCTATTGGCCAGAGCTCTTACACCTTATCAGAAGGTTAATGCCTTGTTTGATTAACATGATTAATAGTGAAATGATTAATAATTTCATGAATTAGTGTAGGATTAGTTATCCAATTAAATTAGTGAGATAACCATTTATGATATATTTATTTTATTTATTTTTTTCTTTCATACTAGAAATTATGATCCCTAACCTCTCTCAATATTAAAAATTCGTCAATTTTGTGATCCCATGATCCCACCGTACATTATGATCCCATAGAAATTATGATCTCAAGTTTGATCCCATAGAAATTATGATCCCATGATCCCATGTTTGATTTCAATCTTATGCTATAATCGTACTAATAAATTTCAATCCTATGCTATAATCCTGCTAATCAAACATGCCCTAAGAGTTTGACTTTGCACACTTGCATGTGAAATTTATTGCCCTTGTACTTCTTTGAGATGTCACTCCCATTTTGGGAGTTTATTTATAATTGTGTTTTATGTTGTAATTATTCTATTTGTTTGGGATGTCTCTCCCATTTTGGGAGTTTATTGTCTTTTATGCTGTAATTATGAACTCATTCTATTTCACTGTATGAAGATACATTGTAATAAAAAAAATTCTTTGTTATTTCTCATCTAACAATAGTACCAGATCATCATTCATATCATATCTCTAACAATATGCACTGAGGTATGAAAAGTGATGACCACTATGGAAAAGTTGATCAAAAGTGAAGATTGCATAAGACGAGTTTTCACAGCCCTTTAGGTGAATTTTCTTGTGAAACATACTTGCAAATTGGATCAGGAAAATTAAAAGATGGAAATCACTGATGATGACTGAGTTTGTTTAAACAATTGTAGCTTTAAAAAGATTAACTATTTCAAGCCCTAGCATTTTGACTAGAATCCCTGATTTGGTTAAGGTGGCATGCTGGTCATGACTTATCTATAAGTTTTACAATTACATTCTAAGGAAATTTGAATGTCATGTGTACCAAATTTTGTCAAATTACTTCCATTTTCAAGTCCTAAGCTGTTTCACTGACGATGTTTTGACTGACAATTTGCAGGGATATGAGCATGCAGTTGTTTTAAGTGTGAAGATTGAGGACCAGGATGCCTTTGAAAGGGATTTTTTTTCAGTTGAAACCTTACTATACAGATGCACAGTAACTTCTCATGTCTTTTCCCTTATTTTTATTTTTATTTTTATTTTAATGACCTTTATATTTTAAATATCCTTGACAAAATGGGTGGCAAAAGATGAAATTAGGACCACATGTTTTCAGGTTGTATAAAAAAGGTAATATACTATTTTGCCATGTTTGAGTTGATTTGGAGTCATTTTTTGAGGAGAATTCCTAGCTATCTTCTTTTCCCCTCTGACAGGTTAGATGACCTCAGAAAACTAAACCGGACAATGAATTGTTTAAATGTTCTAATTTGTGTGGGCTATTATGTTAACATTTTGGTTTCTTCAGATTGAAACCAGATTTTTCTTATCAGACTCAGTTGGATTTGATGGACAAAAACACCGCCTTCAGTTTATGTTTTCTGATGAGAAACATATTTTTAAATGCATTGCCTTCAAGCTATAAGTTCTATGTGCTTCATATCTGTATTAATTTGAATTAGCTAATCCTAGTTGCGGTCATGGAGGAGGAGCTAGTGTACTTGTGACACTCACTGCACAGTAACTTATCCAAACAATTAGACTGAATTTATGTATATGAAGGATTTTTGTATATGTTTTTTTAGTACATGTCTGTTTGTGTTCCTTCCTGCCTGATCCATGTGTCGAAGTGTGCCGCTTTTAGAAAGTCCTCAAGCAGTTAACAATAAAGGCAAAACATCCTACACGTTAATTTCATGATTGTGAACGACTTTTACTATTTCTAGTGGCATATAGTGGGGGTAATGTGGTTGATGATGTGTCGATGAATTGGGTAGTCAGTGTTCAATAATGCAATGAGACAGGTATGGCCATTGTTGATTTCTGTCTGGTTCTAAGAGTGAGCATACTGCTGACTTACCTTATTTATCTTGTTTACCTTTTGAATTTGGAAGGTAATGGTCATGACTTTTTTTTCTTTGATGGAGCAGTGGCCACCTTCCACCATCTCCTCAGGAGTATCCTATCTTAGGTCTCAACCTTTTGAGACTCCTTGTGCAGAATAGAATTGCTGAATTCCACACTGAATTGGAATTGCTTTCAGCCAGTGCTATGGAGAATAATTGTATCAAGCATGCTCTGGAGCAATCGTTTATGGAGAGGCCTTACAACCATGTCTTGAGTGCAAGACAGACTGTACCCCATGAAACGTACGTTTATTTCATGGATCTGTTGCCGAAGACAGTCAGGTAAACTGTGTGACTTCACTTTAATTGTTGCTGCTAAGCTCACTTTCATTGTTATTGTTAACCAATGGAATACATTAATGGCTGGATCTACTTTGGTGGTCTATAGTTAAAGGGAAGTACTAACCGTCTAATTAGAAGTCAATTCGTATTTTTCTTGTTTTCTTTTTGTTATTTATTACCCATCATTTTTACTTGCCCCCTCTTGGCCAAGGGCTGTATTGAGCAAAATCTTGTTGGGTAATATGATATGGAATATTACAGTGTGTACACAATAAAAATTGGATTCTACATCCTGTTTTAATTTTTGTTCTTTCTCTATCTGCTTCTCAATAGTCTGTTAGGTCTCAGTTTGGTGCTTGGAAATGATGAGGGAGAAAGAAAGTAGAAATATGAGAAAGAAAGGCTGTGTTTGGTATAGCTTTCGAATCATTATTCTACACTTAAGTTCGAGTGCGGCATTTGTTTACGGTTCTCAAAACACATTTCCACACCCGCGTTTGAAAAATCGTGTACCCGGATGTCCCCCGGACATTCGGCCAGTTGACCGGAACAGTGTTCTTGATTTTTTTTTTTTTTTTTCACTTGTTATTTTTATATGTTAAATAAAAAATATTTTCAATTTTTTATTTTTATTTTTTATGAGTTTTGAATAGAATTTTAGGTTGTATTTGGTTATGAGTTGTAAGTTTTTGTATAAAAATTATGTCACATCACTCAATTCAAAAGTTCTTTTCAAAACTCAGGCCAAGTTTGGGAAGTCTCAAAAAAGTTAAAAAGTTATTTAAAAAGTTAAAAAGTTATCACTATTCATCAAAAGTTAACAATTACGGTTACACAACTTCCAATTCTAATTTTTCCTTACAAACTAATTTATACAATTTTTTAATACACATTTTTCATAAAAAGTAAAAAAGTTAACCCAAACATTCATATTTTCAACCTCAATTTTTTAGTCCAAAAAGACAAAAAGTGCACTTATTTAGGACACCCCAAACAATTCCTCATTCACCAAACAAATTTTCTACACTCAAATCATAATTCTAAAACTCACAAATTCAAAATACAACTCATATTCTCAAGTTATATTTACAAAACTTTACTAAACGCAACCAAAAGTTTTTTTTTTTAATTTTTCTTCCTTATTTTGTCGTACATAAATAAATATTAAAAAAATTCATAAGAAATGGTAAGAAATCAAAATTAAGAGGGAAAAGATGATATTTAAAAGTTGACATTTCTCCATTTTTTTCACCATGTTTTCTTTTCTGAACTATTTTCCAAGGTAACGGAACGAAGACAAATGATTTCCTTTCTATTTTCCTTTCCCTTTTTTTTTTTGTTTAATCACCAAATCAATGAATCAGATGGAGGCTAGATGCAAGGGCTTTGTGAGTTGCAATATATGCTTTATTTATGGTCTATCATTCTATACTTAGGGGTGTTTTGGGAAGTTGGTAAAAAGTTAACTTTTGGTTTTTTATTAAGTTTTTGACTTTTTTAGAAGTGATTTGGGAAGTTAGTAAAAAGTTGATTTTTTTTAATTTTTGGTTTAATATTTTTTAAAAGTGTCACATCACTCCAAAATGACTGAAATATCTTTATTTTTTTATTTTTGAATTAATTAATTAAAATATTCTAAAGAGTAGTTTAGTAAATTTGGATGTTGCTTTTTTAGTTCTTGCCAAATGGGATGATTGGCGTTTTTGGGCTGGTTGGTGTTTTTGGATTGCTCCCAAAACGCAGTTTTTTTAGACATTTCCCAAAACGACACTTAAGTGATAGCATATTAACCTTGTATTAATGATAATACCAAAATCCACCAACATGGAAGCCTTGTTCTTGATTTGGTGTCCAATGCAAGGGTACCATTCTATGGTCCAACTTCCTGATGCTAAACTTGTGTTTTGCTGAATTTTTTCCCGATGCTAGGATCACTTTATGTTCGCAGTGCGCATTTGGAGCATTTTGTTTTGGCTTCCCCTCAATTGAATACTTATTTCTTTTTCTTTCTTATCATTTACGGAAAACAGTTTATTTTAATTACAATCTTTGTGTAAGGAAAAGGAGAAAATTAAACTGAATGGCTGATTGGATTAAGAATCCTCTCTCTCTCTCTCTCTCTCTCTCTCTCTCTCTCTCTCACTCACTGTGTATGTAGCACATTGTCAAAGTAGTGTTAGTGATGCAATGTTTGTGAGTTCAGTTTCAATTTTTTGCGTGATTGAGCTATAGTAATAACCAACTTCACTTGATTAAGCTTATATCATGTGTTTTACAACTTGGGATTCTTTTTTGTGTACCAATTATTACGTGGTCCTAGACTTTCGTATTTAAAACTTAGAAATGAACCAATCAGTGAATTGATTTTTTCCTAGAATGCTTGGTTACAAGGAGTGTAACCAACAATGAGTGGGCTTGATTGTAGAATTGACACGTTCTATGTATGGATTATTGTATAAATTAAAGTTAGTTTCACATAAACATAGATCAATCTAATGTTAGCCCAAGAATGGTTGCGTAAATCTTAGATGTTTGGAGTTATTTAACAATGACTATTTGCAAATTATGATTTTAAAATTAAAGTATATTTACCAAGAATGGTTGTGTAAATCTTAGACAAGCCTCTTTTCTTGTTTTGTTATTAATTTTTTTATTTATTTATGTTAATTTTTCATTTTAAATAGTTTAATTCCATTAAAAAATTAAAGGACTGCCAAATAGAACTCTACACCCACCACTAAAAATCAACGGCTCTCTCTCATTCAAAAAAAAAAAAACACTTAGGGCCTCATCAAATATTTTATTTAAGATTGAGTTTTTCTCAAGTTTAGTTTGAATTTAAGAGAACTTGAGGGGCATGTGGGCCTCATTTGAAAAAAAATGAGATCGATCCAACTGTAATAATTTTATTTTATTGTGTTCATTTACCAAAAGTAAATGATTTGTTTTAAAAAATATACTTATTGTCACTACAAGAAAATTGGCATACAACAACTTTTATACAACATCGTTTAAAAAAAAACGCCATTTTTTTGTGTTGTTCGTGTTTTACATAAAAAAAAAGAAAAAGAAAGAACTCACTTAACAGATCTCACTCTCTCACACTCATATCTCCGTCATGGTCCGTCTCTCTCATTCTTACGCTCATATCTTACTCACAGATCTCACTCCCTCTCACTCTCTCACACACCGCTCCTCTCTCTCGCAATCGAACATCGATCTACATTCCTGGGTCAAACATCGATCTCTGTCGCTCTAGGGCTTTGCTCTAGCTGTTCTTCATCGAACTCGAACTCGATCTCGATCTGTTCTTCATCTCAGATCAGATCATTATCATTCTTCGATTCTCTCTTCTATCTTCGATCTCTCTGCAAATCTATCTCTCTCTCTCTAAACTCTATTTGGATCTATCTGTGTTCGATCATGGAGATGGAACGTGTGATCGAGTTTCCACACGCGCACATGGATCTTCGTCCCAGAAAGAGACCACGTTTGGGTTGGGACGTTGCTCCTCAGGCCCTTAAGGTATCAAATCTGTTCTCTAGATCTCTGATTTCATAATTTTTTTCTTCTTTTTTTTGGTTCTATTTTTTGCTAGATCTGGTTGAAATTAGATACGTGGTAGATCAGGTATGAGAATAGGTTTATGCTTTTATAAATCTGTAAATTTCATGGTAGATCGGGTTTGGAAAAAGGTTTATTCTTGTTTTTATTTATTTATTTATTTATTTTTATGTATAATCTATTTTTATGTGTGATCTGTAAGTGTCTGTCTTTCTTGGTCTAGAAAAGCTTGTTCTCCCTCTTTACTTGAGCGTATATCTTTGAGATTTGTACTTTTGGGTGGCAGTTTCTATACACTCCAGAGTAAAATTTTGTATAAAAATTGATTTCACATCAATTTCATCCATGCTGGGGATAGAAAATACTAAACCTGCAATTTAGGAGACTTTCATTGATAGACCATATACATCCTCAAGCACATTGAGAATATAAGTATAATTAGGAGATCCTGGAGGGAAGGAGAGACTTGTGCTGTGCACTTACCCTTTGCCATTGGGTGTCCTTTGCCGCCCTATTTTCCCATAGCCATCAATTTTTGTTTGTGAAAACAAACAAGGAAAATTGCAATCGCAGCATTCTAATGAGAAAGATCCACCGCAATCGTGCCTATGACTATTCATTTGTCAGTATGTGAGGATTCTTGATTGCTACACACTCCTTCGCTAAAAAATAGAGATTTGAAAGGAAAAAAAAAATGAAGAAAATAAGATTTTCTCTTTTTATTATGGATATGTCCATTGCTCTTGCATTTGGGGGCATAAGTTTCATACTCTGTTTTAAGTTTTGAACTGTTGAGGTTGGCGGGAGTCTCTTCACTGAAATGAGTCTCTTCACTGAAAAATTTAAAAGACTAAAAATGTTATGAGTTAGAATTTTAATAGAGGTTCTATGAATATCATGATAGTAGTGTAATGTGATTGGGAATACAATGAAAATGTGTTGAACATTGCGATAGATAGAATGATATAACAGATAAGAATAAGACTTTATTGAGTTGTAGATTACTTGTACTTGGAGTGAAGTAATACTCATAAACTAAATGACCACAACCTCCTAAAGTTGGCCTGCCTTTCTGCCAAAAGAGTATAAATTTTTTTAAGCAGTTTAAGCAGTTTTCACTCAAACTGAAGAAAGCAGAACTCAATTAAGTACTTACATTCGAAGATATTGATCATGGCGGTTGTTCATTTTGAAGTGATGGGCTCTCATTTCTGTATGATGTTGAGTGTTTTATTTTGATTTGAACAGGGATTGTGGGAAACAAGTGTGTCTGGGTAAGGAACTTTGATCTCTGAATTTGATTGGACTTACATATCAATCTGGTTAGAAACTTTGTATTGTCACGACTAATGTGTTGCTAAATGTGCTTCTTCCTTTAAATATGAACGATTAATTGCGTAGGGGGATTCGACACTGCACATGCCGCAGTTAGGTAATAATGGTATTGGGTTGGAAGTTTAAACAATTTTATCCTCTGAAGTTTTTCTGTGATCTGGGTTCGGAAAATTATTTTCAATTATCTTTGTGAGCTCAGGGCATATGATCGAGCTGCAATTAAGTTCCGTGGAACTGATGCAGATATCAATTTTAATATCAGTGATTATAATGAAGATCTTCAACAGGTGGTTGGGGTTGATAAATGTCTAGTTGATACAAAAGTTTTCTTTCTATAAGGAATGTAATTGTGTTTATCTGGTTTTGATCTTTATGCAGATGAAGAATTTGACGAAGGAAGAATTGCAGATGTACTTCGCCGCCAGAGCGCCGGATTCTTTAGGGTACTTCAAAATACAGGTGCCACACTACACAAATGCGACGATGGGAAGCTCGAATGGGGCGCCTTGGCAAGAAGTGAGACAACACCGAACCGATTTTTACATTTTCTAGTCGATGTGACTCAAAATTCGGTGATCTCCCAAATTCAGATCAATTTTATTAACTTATATTATTAATGAACTGTGAAAATGGTCTTCATTGGTTTGTATCCAACACATTGCCTTCTGCTATATCTATCTTGGGTTGTTCGACAGTGAGGTGGAAGCTACAAGGTCATAATGATTAAAATTTTACTTTTCCTTGCTCTATATGTTATATTATATTATCTATTCTCCATCCGATCCAATTTAACTTTATGTTAATCAGGGCTTATGACAAGGCTGCAATAAAATGCAATGGAAGGGAAGCGGTGACCAACTTTGAGGCAAGCACATATGAAGAGGTGTTAAGCTCTGAGATTGAGAATGGAGGTATCACTTGTTTAATTTTTTGTGTTGTTTTATGATTCTTGAAACTTCCCTTCATTTACGGTTGCATATATTTAGCTATCCTTCTTTATGAATCATGATATGATGACATCCCTAATCTCTTCTATGCAGGAAGCAGCCATAATCTAGATTTTTTACAGTAATGATGCCTGGAATGTACTCCAATTTTAACACCTTTGTTGTGGTAATTTTTGAATATATATGAAATCTCATTGTTTTAGTTGTAGAATTGATTTACTGCTAAGAAACTGATCCATTAACAGGATAGGCATTAGTTGTGATCTGAGTTCTTATGATTTATTGTGTGTAATCTGTTGAAATTCCACTTGTTGATAGTTAGTTACTTCTTGCTGCAGATTAAACTCTTCACAGATTCAGAAACTTTTCGATTAATGGGTAAGGCTAAACTGCTTATTGGTTGAGTACAATATGCTACTATTTATCTGACAGATAAATGTTATTCTTTACTGGAATACACTGAGAAGCTTATTTCGTTGGCTTATGTTGGCAAATTTTCTAGGTAAAGAACATGCACTTGTCGTATCGAATCACAAAAGCGACATTGATTGGCTTGTTGGATGGCTTTTGGCTGTGTGCTTGTCTGACATGCAGTTTTCTTTTATGCATGTGCATTCACAAGCAGAGACATGTATATGAATGCTTGTCTAACATGTAGTTTTCTTTTATACATGTGCTTTCACAAGCACAGACATGCATATGCACATTAGTTATGTTGGTAGACATATAGAGGCATACTCATGTTTGCAGATTAAACATATTTCTTTCGGCAAATGACAGTTTAAAATTTGCTATATTGTCTTATTTGGAATGCTTTTATTGTAATCTTTGCTTTATACTACGTTTCCACTTATAAAAAAAAAAAAAGAAATTATGATTTTCATCGATTATTTGTCAAAATTCCTTATAACAATGATCGTTGCCTTGGTAGTGCATTGGCTGTAATGAAGAAATCATCAAAATTCCTTCCGGTAAGAATCTGAACTTGACATGTTCTCTAAATGTGGTTGAGGTGAAGCATTTTAAGTTAATTAGTTAAATTCAGATCGTGCCAGTTCAGTTCTTGATGGAGTGGCCTTCTGTCTTGAAAGTTCAATGCATGTTAATTCGTGAATTTGGTGAATTCAGTGAAGGTTGACATGTTCTCTAAATGTGGTTGAGGTGAAGCATTTTACACAGGCAAAGCTTGAAGCAGCTCAGGAGTATGCAGCTTCAGCAGGGTTGCCTGTTCCTAGAAATGTTTTGATTCCTCGTACCAAGGTAATACTTTCATTTCACCTCTTTATAAGGTAGAAGGCTGCATTTTCCCCTGATGTACTTCCCTGGTTTCTCTTTGAATCCATTTTCTTCTGGCTAGTTTGTGAACAACTTCCTTCCCACTAAGTGTCTAAAATTTCTTCTGTAAATATCCACATGCATTTATTGATTGTGTGCAAAATTGTGCACTTCTGATTTTGGTTTGTGGCTAAATTTGGAGGCTTAAATGTTCTGAGCAAAGGGTTTTCCTATGTCATGGTTGGATTTCCATTTGTAGTACATAAAATATTGGAAGTAAATTTTCAATAAAATTAAATTATAAAATGTATACTCAAGATGAGGCTGTTATAAACTTTCCTTAGTTTTGCTACTACATGTTCCAATGTCCGTCTTTGTGTTTGATATTTTGCATGTTATTGGGTTTGACGTGAAGAATCTATTTATATGCTTTCAGGGTTTTGTTTCAGCAGTAAGTGAGGTGCGTTCATTTGGTCCAAACCATTTATGAAGTGACTGCTATTCCAAAAAGTTCACCTCCACCTACAATGCTTAGGCTCTTCAAGGGGAAGTCTTCTGTGGTAAGTATATGGTAGCAAGTTTTTAAAAGTGGCATTAAAAAAGTTTGCACATGTGGTAGCACTTGAATTTGGTTTTGAAACTTGTCGGTTTGTGTTGTGGTTTCTAAGTTAATTTTGAAATTGTTTCATGATGCGAGGTAAAATTTTGAACTTTATCAAGATCATTCAACTCAATGCTTTTTTCAAACCTGAAAGTCCACTTCTTGATATGTATATGTAAGCAACCAAGAAACTGATTGTTTATTTGTTCTGAGAAGATTGTTTATTTGTTATTGACTTTTCTTGCTTATCAGCTTCAAACCGATTTTATGACGGTAGCAATGTCAAATGTGATTGACTAGTTGAATGTTTTCATTAGCTCCATGAAGTTAATATTTTTGGTAGTGACCGGGGTTCATGAATGTAAAATGCGGAGCAAAAATGTAGACTGATAGAAGGCTAGTATGAGCTATAAACCGCTATGTTAGTTATAATCATTATACATTCTTCGTGGCGTCATCTATCTCGCCTACATCTTTTTTTGGTGTCTTGCATATTCTCATTCACCCATGGGTCTACATGCTTCCGCACAATGATTGGAAGATGTGGCTCTAGATAGATATGAACTATTAACTAGAATTCAACCCCAAATGGTAGAGATTTGAGCTTTCTTCCGAGTTTTGAGTTGCATATTAGGCTGCTGAAATCCTATATCACTCGTTTATAAACAAATGGAATTAAGAAAGCATAAGTCGCTACGCTAGTTTTGGTGATTACTAATTCTAATATACTTTTATGGATATCTATAAAATCATGCACCTTTCCACAAAGATACCAAAGGCATTAAAGGTAAGGTATGAACCAATTATAGATGTTTTGTTGGTGATGGTCAAATATAGCTCCTTTGGTATTGTCCAAAGTATATGTTTAATTAATTTGTTTTCGCTTTTACATAATTGTCGAATGCTCTCCATGTGCTAATTCGATTTATACATTGCGACTTGCGAGCATCAATGGAAGGTTTTCTTGATGCTTTTAATCCCAAGGATTTTGTTACCCCTGCTGGAATTTTTTCTAATTGGGTTGAGGTTAGAGATATAATTAAATTTCATCGAGTTTCTCAATTTGATCAAATTCGATCAAGTTTTTTCAAACTCAGATGTCTCATAAAGTATAACTTTTAAAATTGCATTTTAATTTGCAAGTATCTCTTTTTAAGCTCATTTTGGATTTCTTCACTTTCTGATTTCCCCCCTCCCCCCCTCCCTCTTTTTTTTGTTATGTTGTGGTGGGCTGTGTTGAAGGAACTTCAGTTTGAGTGTGTTCCGACATCTCTTATGGAGCAAGTAACCGCCTTTCTGAATGTAAGTACTTAATTGAGTTCTGCTTTCTGAAATTATGCCATCTATTAAGCAGTTTTCCTTCATGGAAAATTACTGGATGTTTGTAATAATTGACAAACTTTTGCCTTTGACTCTTTGTTTTGAATAAAATTCTATTTCTCTTATGTGAATTGCATTCAAGCATCTTGTTTTATGTAAGGATGCAGATAATGTAAAATTCTAATGAATGCAGGTGGTGCACCATTTTTGGGAACGGAATATATCAAGGGTGATATAGATGCTACGGGGAAGTTGCCTTGTGGGTATTTCTTGGAGGATTTCAAGCGTGTTGCTTGTTCATTTCAGATGGTTCCTATTGGTAACCAATTTCTTCCTTGTTTAATTTTATGAAGATTGTATGTGGTGTAGGTACAAGCTGACTTGATCAGTATTCTCATGGAGAAAATGGAGATTCTGGCCTTAGGTTTGCACTAAACAACATGGCAACCATGGGGGGCTGATTTGAAGAAAATTCAACCTGTTTGACAGTATATGATTGAGATTTGGAAAGTTGTAGGGTTAAAATCTCCAAGGAGATGAACTAGAATTTTTATGATCTTTAGGCTAAGTTTGGGATGTAGAGAATAATCCAAAAAGTCAAAAAGTTACTCAAAAAGTTAAAAAGTTAATACTATTCACCAAAAGTCAACAATTACGGCTGCACAACTCCCAATTCAAATTTTCCTCTAAAAACTAATTTTTACAAATTTTTATTACACATTTTTCCATAAAAAGTCAAAAAGTTAACCCAAACATCCATATTTTCAACCTCACTTTTTTGGTCAAAAAAGACAAAAAGTGCACTTATTTAGTCTTCCCAAACAAGGCCTTAATTTGGCATTGTAATTCAAATTTGAGTCAATCTACATTCTTTTATATTAATTATTAGTTAATTCTCAATCTCTGTTCCTAGTTAAATTTATATAAATTCTCAGTTAATTTTCAATTTCTATTCCTAGTGAAATTCTCAATTAATTGAGCTGTGTTCTTAAAAAAATAAAAAAGACTTCTTTTTGAAAAAAAAATCCCAGTAGATGATGTCATCATGACATTGCATCTGTGACAAGGATTAAAAATGAAGATAGATGGCGTTTTTTTAAAAAACGTCGCTGAATGATGTCACCATTACATCATTAACGGAAAAGTAAGAGGCAGTTAAAGTTTTTGCGACGTTTTAAAAAACGCCATCATATGTTTTTAGCGACGCTTTTGAAACGCTGCTAAGCTATTGCGACGCCCGTATCTTCGACGAAAATAATAAACGTCGCAAAATTTTATTGTGGCGTTTTTCAAGCCTATAGCGGCGTTTTCAAAACGCTGCTAAAAGGCAAATTTCTTGTAGTGTGTCTATTTTTTTTTTTAAGACAAATAAGATAAAATAAATAGGTTATGATTATCGAATCGATATAAACATTTTTATAGATGATAAAAATTGAGGATTTTACAAAATAAAAGGTTCGAAACAATGAAACAAAACTTCTAGTTCAAAGCCTACCTTTTTTATTTAATAATAAAGAGTTGATTATGTAATTGAATGAAAGATTAATAGATGAATGAGTTCTTACATAGAAAAATGATGTATTTGACACCATTGACAATTGGATTATTATGCAACGATTCTAAAAATAAAATATCATCCAATGCAATTGTAAAAGTTTATGCTCTTTGTTTTTCTCTAGACAATAATATAATAGTTTTATAGTTTTTTTAAAGTTTGAAAAATTTTAATGTTTAGTTTATTTATTTTTGTAATAGAATTTGTTTAATGTACATGTAAGGTGACTCATTTATAAAAATTTCTGGAGTTGTGACTAAAAATGCTAAATGATTATGATGACGGATTGTTAATCATTTTCTGGTGAAGTCTAATAATTATTCTATTTTGATCAGATAATATTATAGTTATTATGGTTGAGGTGGTTAATATATACAAATTTATAAATGAATGAAATAAAGTGATATTCGCTTATAATGAAAAGTCTTCATGTAATTACCCTATTAAAAATTAAAAACTAAGGAAGGAGTAAAATATAATTGTGCTGAATTTAAAAGATTTAATGTATTTTTTAAAAAAAAAAACCAAGAGAAAAGAAATTAGTGTACTTAACCCAAACACTATTTACAACACTGCTACTACTGAATTTGTTTAGTTCAAATTCATCCGAATGAGTCTCTTTTAGGGAAGAATCTTCCAATTCCGAAAAGAGACTTTTGGAAAAATTCAAACTAAACAAGATTCTTCTTGAAAAGAGATTCATTTACGAGGAAAGTGGAAAAGAGTTGGTAGGGAGGAAATAGCCTTTTTAAGTGTGTTTGATGCAACTTAGTATAGGTAAAAAAAATTAATAATTTTAAAGCATGCTGAAAGCACTAATTTCTTAACTTTTAAATAATTAATTTATTGTAATTGATTTAAGTTATTTTTTACCAAATAAATTAGAAGCGAAAGTTACAGGGTTACAGGGTCCAACTATGGTATCCAAAAGTGGTACTTGGGTATCATACATGAAAATGATTTTCAGCCTTTAGATCAAAATCTTAAATCTTGACCATCCAAAATCACAAAGATCCAGCCGGTCACAACCTTAAATCAAAGCACTGAAATAGGAGAGGAAGAGAGAAAGAGAGAGAGGGGAAGAAGCGAACAGAGAGAAGACTGCAAAAACACCGATCCAAGAGACAGAACACCTCGTCGGACGGGAGTTCTCCACCGCACTCGGTGAGAGAGCAACGAACGACAAAGAGAAGGTGAATAAATCTAAGAACCTAATCACCACTAAAATCATACATATAATATATATACATATACTGAAGCTTTGATTTGGGGCTTAATGCCTATTCACCACTAAAATCATAAATCTATCTATACTATTATTAAAAGCCAACGAGAACTTTGGTGTCCTGAAGCCTTTCCTAGAATTTTTTTTCCATTTTTCTTAAAATGACCATAACTTCTTAAATAATTATATTAGTTTTACACTAATATCAATTTGTAGTTAAGGGTAACATAATAAATTCAAACCAACCAACCAATTCCACCACTCCACGCTTCCAAACTGCACAGCAATTCTAAATCAGTTTCAACATCTTCGAATTCTGTTTTGAATAATTGAAACCTCGGGAGAGAGAGAGAGAGAGATCAGATTTGATGAAGCGGAGATTGGAGAATGAAAGGTTTCATCAACAATGGAGATTTCATAAAATCATCAACATTCCTAAAGATCTCAGGTCTCATTTTCATATCACTCGCTTTCTTCTACTTGGGCAAGCACTGGTCCGATGATTGGATTCCCAACATTGAAAACCATCAGGTGTAGTGTTGAATCATCAGATCTATCAAGTTTTTAACAAAAATTCTGTTTTTTTACACCATTATTTTGTATTATCAGGCGATCTATGTGTTCTGCGAAGTCGAATCGGAGCGAGAGTGGTTAGATTGGGATTGAATGAAACTTGAATCCTGTGTTTTATTATTACTGTGTGCATTATGGGTTGGACAGGAGATAATAATGACGGATAAGGATGAGTTTGGTGGAAAGATTAAAGAATTTTTTGCAAGTGGTTATCAATTTAATTTAATGGGATTGTTCTTATCCAAATCATTGTTTTGCTTCCTTTTCTCATTTGATAACATTATTCGGATTGGTTTTCTTTTATTAAAAAATATTAGGTTTTTCTAATTTTTTTTAGAGGTTTATATAATTATCATAAATTCTAATTATGTAATTGAATATATAAATTAAAAAAAAAAAAATTGAATGAGGATGTATTAAAATTTTTATAAACATAGATGAGTACACCTATGGATTTACATGTGGTAAGAGATGGGGAAAGTGATAGGGCTATAGTCTTCTCATATTTGTGTTTCTCTCTCTTGGTTTGGTGCTTTTTTCACTTGAGTGCTTTTTTTAATTATTTTTTTCTCTTCTTTTTACAGCGATTCAAGCCTTATTTCAGGTAAATTTGAAGTTTCCTGAAAGGATTTTCCAAATCAGTCTCGTTGGTCGCAAAAGATTTGCTTTCATTCATCATTGTAGTTGTTTTTGTTTAGATTTTTGAAAAAAAAAAAAAGAAAAAGAAAAAGATAAAGAAAGAGGTGGTTAAATCTCTTTTTTCCATTTTTCTTTTGTGGCCTGGTTTTGCTTGACGGTGTTGGAATTGTTATTCTTGTCCAGCATTGTGGCAATTTCATTTTTTTTTCTTTCAGTGAAGTACCTTTTTGGCTTTTACATCAATAAACGCTTTTTTCTCTTTGCTGATAAATAATTTTTTTTTAAAAAAAAAGTAAAGGCATCTTATCATTAGATTTGAGGTGGTGGTAAAAGAGGCAGTGGCGGTGGTGGTGTAAATAGAGTTTCATTAATTGATAAGTACAATGAATGGTAAGTATTGTGCTCATTATTGGTAAGTATTTAATAATTCTACTTACTATAATAGTGCTCATTATTGGTAAGTATTTAATAATATTCTACTGACTATGATTTGTATTTACTATTTCATCACGTTTAAGTTACAACTTATTTAATTTATACTTACTATTTTATCAGACTTCATTGCCGATTTAAACCACACTTATTATTAAATTAAACCCCATTTATTACTCAATGAGACCCCTCAATCAGTTGTAAATATTGTTAGTATAATTAGTAGCAAGTATTGTCACAATTAGTTATAAATGAGAGATCTTCCTAGGTAGATCTTCCTACAGATCTTCCATTTATGTTTCAAAATATTTTAGATATTAAATTTGTAGAAACATATTCATATGAACTTGTGGAGGAAAAAAATTCATTTCATTGTGGATTTTAAATTCATAAAAAATTATGTATTTTTCAAATTTCCTAAAAGGTTGGTATATGAAATTCATATAAAATTTTTTATTTTTAAAAAATAATTAATAAAATTATGTGAATTTTAAATTTTTTAAAAAAAATTAAAACTCACTTTATTATATTTATTTTGATGTTTATAAAATTTGATTATAAATTTATTCCTAACTTTCTTAAATAAAATAACACTATACATTTTATTTCTTACACTTTATATTGTGTCTTAAAAAATAAAAAATAAAAATATTTTTAAAAAAATAAACAAAATGTTGAGTGAAAGTAATGGTGTTAAAAAATAATTAAAAATTTTATACAAAATATAGAGTGGAAGTAGCCAATATAGTGTGTTATTAGTTTAGTACAAATTTTAAAGTATTTCCTGTTACCTTTTGAATGAATAATCTTTTGAAAACGTCATTTTCAATAGTAAGTATAAGTTTATAAAAAATTCTTAGGTGCTAGGAGGGTATCATGTGGCATAAGTTTATATAATGGGCCTGTCTGGTAGCACTTAAAAGCAGCTTAAATCAATTTTTAACTTAAATTATGTTATTTTGGTGTGTTTGGTAAAACTTAAAGTGACAGATTATAGCTTTCATTAAGCTATTTTGAGCTTAAATTTATAAGTAGCCCCATGGGTGCTTCTGATTTGAGCTTATGCGGGAAGCTGAAATGAGGGGCGTAAAATTACTTAAATGCCCTTCCCAATTGATGCTAATTACAAGTGTGCCATGTTTAGAAACCAAGAACACTTATTTTTTCTCTCTCACACAAATAGGAGAGGCGATTTCTGGCGAACAGGTCGATTTCAGGTGACCAAAGCTCTGTCTCTTCTCTCTCTCTCTCTCTGTCTCTCTCTCTCCGGTGTTCTCGAATCATTCTCCATTGCAATTTGAACCATCACGATCTGAACCATCGTGATCTGAACCATCGCGATCAACAGCGTGAACCCTAGCTTTCTCTCCCTATTCGCGATTGACAGCGTGAACCCTAGTTCTCTCTCTCTCTCTCTCTCTCTCTCTTCGTGATCAACGCTGGCGGTGAGATGAAAATGAAGAGGAAGAGGAGTGATGGCTTTCTCTCTCTCTCTCTGGATCAATTTGAAACCCTAGCTCCGGTTCGTTGCCACTTTCCCGTCGGAGCTAGGGTTTTTAGTTTGTGTGTGTGTGTGGATGGTTTCAGTGTGTTTTTTAATAAAATAAATAATAATTAATGAATAAACAATAATAATTGATGCTAATTAAGCCATTAATTGGGACTAATTAATTTATAATGAAAAAATGAAAAACAATTATACTAATTGATAATATTAATAATTTTAGTATTAATTGATGCTAATTAAGCCATTAATTGAGACTAGTTAATTTATAATGAAAAAATGAAAAAAAAAATTACACTAATTGATAATATTAATAATTTTAGTATTAATTGATGCTAATTAAGCCATTAATTGAGACTAACTAATTTATAATGAAAAGATAAAAAAATTTATACTAATTGGTACAATTAATGATTTTAGTATTAATTGATGCTAATTAAGCCATCAATTGAGACTAATTAATTTATAATGAAAAAATGAAAAAAAAAATTTATACTAATTGATAATATTAATAATTTTAGTATTAATTGATGCTAATTAAGCCATTTATTGACACTAATTAATTTATAAAAAAAAATGAAAAAAATTATACTAATTGATGCTATTTAATAATTTTAGTATTAATTGATGCTAATTAAGCCATTAATTGACAATTATTAATTTATAATGAAAAAATGAAAAAAATTATACTAATTGGTACTATTTAATAATTTTAGTATTAATTAATACTAATTAAGCCATTAATTGACACTAATTAATTTATAATGAAAAAATGAAAAAAAAAATATGCTAATTGATACTATTAATAAAATGATAATTTTTGTAATACTAATTATATTAACTTTTATTAATGAAATAATTTTTTAAATTAAAACTGAAAAAAATGACAAAATAATTATTTTTATATCATATAAGAGCAAAAACGACAATTACACATAAAAGTTATTTTACAGCTTATTAATCAAACACTACTCAACTGCTTAAATTCATAATTCCATAACTGCATCAAACAGGTTAACAGCTTATATTCACAGTTATAAGACATAATTTGTTAAACTATAATCTATAATCACTTTTTTTACAACTCTACCAAACGGGGCCAATAGTAAGTTCTCACATAGTAAATAGTAAGTGTGAACTCTACCAAACGGGGCCAATAGTAAGTTCTCACATAGTAAATAGTAAGTGTGACATGTTGTAATAGTAAACTAATTTTATAAATATTTTACTAAAAATACTCAAAGCTACCTTGTTTGGGGGAATCTACCTTGGTTTTCCAACTGAATTTAATTATTTACTCATTAATAGTCGAGATATTACCTTACTCAAATCCAATGGTGAATATTTATTCATGTACCATACCTCAAAACTACTTTTTTGTATGATAGAATTTTCCAAAGTTACAACAAACTGTTTGACAGAAATTTTAAAATCAAATAAGCTATAAGTTGCTCAATTAATTAATCTGAGCCAAACAGCCCCTTTGAAGTCTGTACATTTCGTCAACGCATTTGGTAGGGAGAGATATTTTGGTATCCTTCGGTAAAGTTTTAGAATTATGATTTGAGAATAAAATTATATTTTGAGTTTGTAAGTTTTGGAATTGAGAGGGTAATTTGTAAACAAATTGGGCCGAGCTAGGAAGAGTCTTCTTTGGGAGTTGGGCCACGTAATGGGCCGAGATAAGGGCTGGTGTAGTTCGGTCTTAGGCCAAGAAGACATCTCATATTTCGGGTTTGGGCCGAACTATGGGCCGAGGTAATTATTTATGTAGCACGGTCCTTGATCATCTAAAAATCGGGTTGATCAGAAATGGGCTACCAGTGACGTGACCTAGCTATCCTGGACCGAGGTATCAGTGGAGGGAGAACCGAGCTAAAGGATAGCTCTGTAGGGCGTCATCTCAGAGTCAAGATTGACAGTGATGCTTAAAGTGTCACCGAGCTTTGTGAGCATGGTTGCCCGCAATGTTAGCCGAGGTAAGGGTTCAGCCATCTCACTTGGCTTGCAGTGATGAGGGTGTTTTAGGGATAATCATTATCATTGGGCTTGAGACTCCTAGGAGGACTCTGCTAAGGAGAGTAGAGTCCTACTAGAATTATGCAAAACCATCTCACTTGGTTGGTAGTGAGTAGGAGTGTGACTCCTAGGAGGACTCTGCTAAGGAGAGTAAAGTCCTACTAGGATTGTGCAAACCATCTTATTTGGTTGGTAGTGTGTAGGGTGTGTGATTCCTAGAAGGACTCCTATAAGGAGAGTTGGAATCCTACTAGGATTGTGCTAAGTAAAGTCTATAAAAGCTCATGACCAAACCTATGTACAGGTATCCCAATTCTTACTCTAGAATACAAAGAGCTTATTGTCTATTGTCAAGTTGCTGACTTAGGCATCGGAGGGGTTTCTGGCACACACTCGCCGGTTTGCTCACGTTTGTGTTTTCAGGTGGCAAAGCAACGATGTTTGGAGGAGTGCAAACTTGATCAACAGGATTATATGAGAAGATTATTTCGCGCTCGTACAAGAATTATAATTGGAGTATGAAAAATTTGTTTGGTTATAAGTTTTGAAAAAAGTTTTGAATTGAGTTTGAAATGAATGATGTAACATATGATATTTGATTCAAAAACTTACAACTCATAACCAAACACACAACCTAAAATTCTATTCAAAACTCATACAAAATTTTTTTAAAAAATCTGAAAATATTTTTTATTTAAAATATAAAAATAACAGGTGTAAAAAAAAAAAAAAAAAAAAACGAACACTATTTCAGTCAACCGGCCAAACGTTCGGGGAGATGACCGGATAGACGTGTTCGCAAAAGTGGGTATCGAATCGATTTTTAAAAACTGTAACCAAATAGCTACATCAAACCACAATGAAGTTAACTCTAGAAAACTCTACCAAACAGAGTTTTTTTATTTTTTTATTTTTATCAAAGTTGGTAGGGAGAGATTGAGACGGATTATTCGTCTTTCTAGTCTTCGACACAAGAAAAGGAATTTTCCACACCCCTTTCTTGTGTCGAAATAATAACAATTCTTGATCCCATTTGTCAAAGATTCCTATTCTTAGTTTCTATTTTTTCCAGATGTATTAGAACTCTTTTTTTTATTTTTATTTTTTTTCAATTTTTACATATAATATAATAAAAAGGTAATGGACAAACAAAAAAAGATAGGGAAACTTATTGAGTAAATAAAACTTCTTCCACTTTGCTTGAAAAGTACATATGGGATAACTATTTGAACCTTATTAGAACCCTTCCAACAGAGATTTTTGAGGACTTTAATTTGAAAAGGACATATGGATAACCATTTGAACCTTATTAGAACCATTCCAACAAAGAGAGGAGAGATGGCATAGTGATAACCCTTTGAACTTACCTTGAACCCCATAATAATATATTAGTGGCTCGGGAAAAAAAAGGGAAATAAGCTGTCCAGTGGACAGAAAAAAAAAAAAATTATAAAATTATAAAAAAGTATAGTGTTTTAATTATTAAAATGTATAGATTCTTTCATTGATTTGTAAATTTTTTATGTATAGATTCTTTCATAGATTTGTAAATTTATTATTATTATTATTGCAGTGGACGGTTATTTGCCCCCCAAAAAATTGTATTTGGGCCATCCTTCAGGACTAGTTTTTTTATTTCTTAAAATAGCTAATAAAATTTTAAAAAAAAATTAAAATAGATAACAAGATAAAATGTCACATTTTACACATCAATTAATTACTTTTTTTCTTATAAACATCTATTCAACTAGAAGAAAAAAAAAAAATTTACAAACCATTCTGAATATAATTTTTTTTTTCATCTCATAATATAATTAAAAAAAACAACTAAAATAATAAAAAGTCCCAAACCGGCCCTAAGAGCATCCCTATCAGTTTATCTAAATTTTACCCTAAAATATTATTAAAAAATTCATTTCCTATTTTTAGGAATCACTTTTTCATTTACTTCTCCCAACAAATTTTCTATTCTTTTTCTATTCTATTAAAATAATATTTTTCATTACTTTTAAATTTAAATATTTTTTTAATAATAAAATAATAAAAACAAAAGCAAGAGCACAACATGCAAGATAACTTTTAAATTTAAATATTTTTTTAATAATAAAATAATAAAAACAAAAGCAAGAGCACAACATGCAAGATAGCTTCTTTACAGCGGAAGAAAACAAACAGGGTGGTCGATCGGCAGGATAATTGGGCAGTCGATCGGGTGGATGTCCGGGAGACATCCAGGCATGCCTTCAAAACAAAATAAAATAAGAATTTATCCTAAAATATTATTAAAAATTCTATTTCCTATTTTAGGAATCATTTTTTCATCTATTTCCCCCAAACAAATTTCTCATTCTTTCTCTATTCTAATAAAATATTATTTTTTAATTATTTTATATTTTATATTTTTGGGGATAGAGATGTTCCAAGGTTGACTGAAAAAAAATTATATATTTTTTGGGGTGAACAGTCGCTCCCCACATTTGGGGAGCAACTGTAACAACACTTTTATTTGGGGGGTGGGTTAAGGAGTGATTGTTGACAACAAAAAGGAGGTGATATAAAGAGTAAGGATCTCCTCCTTCTATCATTTCCTACTTGCAGGGTCATTGGGTTTACTTTTAGGCATAATTTTGATAATTTGAATTGTTCATATTTTAAAATTTGTTCAGTATATCATACCTGTAAAAAATCAAGTTGATCGGATATCAGAAAACATGTGTTCGGAAAAATCGAACTAAAAACTATTTTTTTTTAAAATTTAATAAACAGTTTTCTGAACACATGCTTTCTGATATCTAATCAACTTGATTTTTTATAAATATGATATATTGAACAAATCTTAAAATATGAACAGTTTAAATTATTAAAATTAGGTGTAGAAGTGGACCCAATGACTGCAGGTAGGCCTGTAAATGGATCGGATTCGGATCGGATCTGTCAAAATCCGAATCCGATCCGATTAAGACAAATCCGAATCCGATCCGAATCCGTTTAAGTCTATATCCGATTATAGATATCCGAATCCGAATCCGATGATTTCGGATATCCGATCCGATAATCCGATCCGATCCATTTATTTATTTATTGAGCTACAATTTTATATAATTTGATTTTTTTTTTATTTTTTTTTTCATTTTGTGTTTTTTTATTCAAATTGAGAATAATCGGATCGGATTATCGGATTACCGGATCGGGTCGGATTTTTGCATATTCAATCCGTTTAATAAACGGATTAAACGGATTCGGATAATCGGATTATCGGATCGGCTTTTTTATAAACGGATTCGGATTATCGGATCGGATTCGGGTCGGATTCGGATTAAATCCGATCCATTGACAGCCCTAACTGCAGGTATGAAATGCAAAGAGGGAGCGCTAGGAGGAGATCTTAAAGGTACTCAGGGGATGCTCTTAGTGGTCCCCTTTCTTGGTTATCTATAAATAAAGCAAATGACCCGGGGTGGGGTGGGTTGAGGTTCCTGATTAGTTATTCTCAGAAAATGGCCGAATCTGATGGACTTAGCCCTTTTGATTACTGTAGATATGAAGAAGGAAGAGCAGCAGCATATTTCCCAGACAATTTCAAGGAATATGTGGACACTCAACTCAACCGCTGCCCAGTGGTGTATGGTACATCTAGCTTCTATGGATGGGTTTTCTGGAGCCGAGAAGACGACCAATCCGAACATCCTATGAGTGAGTGGGACTTTTATGTCTCTTCTCTCTTCTTCTTCTTCCTCCTCCTTTGAATATGGGTTTTATTTATTTAATTTGTAATAATGGAGTTTAATTTATAAGTCAATTTTAAATCAACACAGTTACTACTACCTGCTTTTCAAATCTCACTTCTCTCCTCCAATTTTGTTTTTTTGTTTTTTTTTTTTTGTTATTATTATTAATCAGATATTTTGGGTTTAAAAGAGAAGATCAAAGATCTCCTTGGAAAGTGTGTACGCAGGTTGTTTGAATATCCAACACTGTTTCAATTTTGGGCACCCACAATGACAATGGAGGGCCGGTCTTATCTTACAACTCAAAGCCAACCTTTCGCTCTTTCGACATCTGTTAGAAGAATTGATGATGATGTTAAAGGATCTGTTAAAGGGCTTTGTGGGTATAGGATGATCTCTATGGACTATAAATTTTACATGGATAGAGAGAGTTCTGATGAACAACTTGGGGTTCCTGGCCGTGTGTTCAACCATGGATTCCCCGAATCCACTCCCAATGTAAAATATTACTCTATCAAAGAGTATCCATTGCGCCACCATGCTTTACGTTGCCAAGTTAAACTATCTTGCGCTATCCCACTGTTTGATCGTTCTACCCACTTATGTGTTGGTGTACTTGAGATGGTTTCAACAGCGTCCGCAGAGGAATTTCAATTGAACGACTGCCATGATTGCCGGCGTTTGCTTAAGGTTAGTCCCCCAAATCACAAATTGGCATTTATTATGTCTTTCTAATCTTGATTGATTAACTCCCCTCTCTTCTTTCCTACATGTATGCAGAATTGTGCTCCTTTGATAATTTAAATTTAAAAGAAAAAAAAATTATCAAAAAAAGAAAAAAGAAAAAAGATGAGAAGTGTGTTTTTAATAGGTTAAATTACAAAAATATACGTTTGTTTAAAATACATTGTTCCATGTGATTATAAAAAGTACATCACTCATCTTCAAGTTTCTAATTGTATAACAAATGACTCTTTTTATTAATAAGTTATCAACTACTGTGTGGTTGTCTGGTCCACTGGACTGACTAATCAATTAGACCAACAATTTTTTCCTTTAATTTTTTAGTTTGTGCGTATTTGATCCTATTATAGTGGAACATGGCTACGTGCTCCTCATGTGTCTATTCTGCATAAAATTCATAGTTTTTTAGACCAACTAAACACAAATTACAAAAATTAAAGCGCTAATCTTTTGAATCGAAATTAATCGGACGAAAAAAATACAGGATGAAGCTAGATGGACCATTAGCACAACTATTATTCGTTCATTTTTTTCATCTTGCCAATGCAAAATGGCATGTGAGGAGTATGTAATTGCGTTATTTCCTCACGGTTGTTATCAATATCAATGTGACACCAAATGTAAAATTAAATGGTAAATTGTTATAATTAAAACTATAAGATCCAAAATATACAATGAATAAACTATTGAATTGAGGATAAGATAGTGTGTTGTTTATCTTCTCAGCATATGAGCTTCTATGGTAGGAAGAAAGAAAGCAAAGCAAAACATGAAGTTGTATTTTTTTATTCCATTCCGTGCTCATTTAGCTGTGACTGAATTGTTTTTCCATTATAGTCTCTTATATGCTTCCTTTTCTTGGCAAACAAATATTCTACATTTCAGAGTCTACAAGATTCCTTAGTCGTATCTTTCCATTCCCCTGCAGGAGGTAGGTCTGGAATCTTCAATTTCACATGCAGGCCATCACAAGGAAAGAGTAAGTGGTACACTGTAATGTAATGTCAAATTTGGTATTTTATTTTATTTTTTAAATTAATACGATGAGGAATATCTTCTGACAATACTTGGACGTGAGAATACTTTTCAATCAGAATGAGAGACAAATTGACTTAGATGAAATCGAGAAGGTGTTAAAAGTTGTGCGTGATGATCATGGTTTACCCTTGGCTCTAGCATGGGGCCCGTGCAGGGTAGACTGGAGATGCAGGGCTCTGGTTAAGGGTGAGATTTTCCATGTGATTCGCAATTTCTATACATATGAGTACTGGAAATTCAATTTGGCCAACAAATTATCTCACTTAAGAAAGGGGCAAGGAGTTGTTGGGAGAGCATTCTCGTCCCCTAATGTATTATTTTGCAAGGATGTAACCCAACTTAGCATAATTGACTACCCATTGGCACACTATGCACGGGATGAAGAATCAGGTGGTTGTTTTGCTATATGCTTGCAAAGTAGTTGCACCGGAAATGACATTTTTGTGTTAGAGTGCTTTATGCCGCCAAGCAACAAAGACTATGGTAATCAACAGACTGCATTGAGGAAAATATTGGAAACAATGAAGAAAAATTTCTGAACTTTTAAGCTTGCCTCTGGAGAAGAACTTGGGGAACATTTATGTATTGAAGAAATTTCTTTTCAGAATGGTCAGAAACTTGATTTTGTTCAAATGCCCCAAACTACTAAATCTTTGCCTAGGCTGGAGCCCTTACAAAGTGGAGGAGAGATGACACAACTGGATTTATCGAATCAACAATCAATGGATGCATTAAACAATGAAAGCAATGTTTTAAGTGCAGAACGAAGCAACATTGATGTTACTTGTTCACAGGAAAAAGGCAAAATAAAGAGGCCAAAAAGAGTGCACAATAAAACTGGAGTTAAAATTGAAATTCCTTTAGATGATATCCTACAAAATTCAAGAAAGAGCATCCAGGTTGCTGCAGATAACCTCAAAGGTATCTGCACTCTTAACAAATTAAAATTTAATATTGCTTGTGATTTTACTTATTATTTTCAATTCGATACTCTTCTCGTAAAGAAATATTTGACATTTTGCACTAACAAACATGAAGTTGTGTCTCTTAGCTAGATTCTTCCTTTTGCAGTTAGCCGATCTACACTAAAGCATGTTTGTAGGGGTTATGGTTTCCCGAGGTGGCCACCACGCAAGAAGAATATGATTGGTCAATCTCAGCCTAGTGAATCTTCCCCGGTTGTTGATCATCAACAAATATCACAATTAAGTTTTGATCTGCCTTTCAATCAAGCCTCAGCTACTGTTGTTCACGCAAACCCACATAATATAGCAATCGAAGATGCAAATATTGTGACCATGAGGGCAAAATATATAAATGATATTACAATAAAGTTTCAGCTGTCTTTGTCATCAAGACTGGTTGAGTTGCAACAACAAATAGCTAAAAGGCTGAACTTAGAAGCTGGAAGTTATTATGTCAAGTATAAAGATGAGGAAGATCACATGATTTTAATAGCTTGCGATGACGACTTGCAGGATTGTATTAGCACTTACAGATTGCTGGGAACTTCCATCGTGGTATTGATTGATCCAAAGTAGTCAATTACCACTGACCAACTTGAATCATCTCAGTTTTTTTGTTGCTGTTATATTTTCTTTTGTTCTATCTTTTGACTCTAGCAATAGTTGTTGGACTATCATGCCTTGTTTCCTCTGTTTCAGGAAGGTTGGGAGTGTTTGGGTTTTTTTCGTTTTCTCTTGGCAGTTGGATTCTGGCCAACTGTTTCATTCTCCCCTTTTGTAATGTTGTATTAGCATTAATAATATGTTACTTTCTTTGCTGATCCAAAAAACAAATATTTCACTTCATCAGAATGAACCTCAAATGATGCAGTTATTTCCTGTTTATATGGAAAATGCACAATAGCAGAAGTGTTCATTGAGTTGGCATGTCAAGCAATTGACTCCATCGTCAACATTTTCACCTTTTATAGCTAGGACAGAAATGGAAGGCAGGATACAAAAGCCCCATAAAAATTCAAACTCAATTAAATGCAAAGGCAAAACATACTGTGATTATGTGAAGCACAAAAACAATTTAAATCAATTATGGTTGAGACCAAAGCTTATAAAAAAATTTAGGGTAAATTATGTTGGGTATGCAGACAACCTTCAATAGAAAGCCCAAGCCTGGGGGTGGGGCACGCAACAGAATTTTTGCAGGCTTGTTTGGCTATTTTCAGCCCATAGATTTTTATCTTATATAATGTAACAGTGTTTATACATTTTAGGATTAAAGAGAAAAGAGATACTGTTGCCTTTTTTTAGTGTGAGGGATAAGAAGAGTGTTTGTAATTCTATACTCAACATAGTGAATTGGTGTGGCTCTTGAGAATATAGGCACGATGCCAAACTTCGTAAATCTGTGTTCTGTTTATTTATTTTTTCTGTGATTCATAGTTTCTAAGATTCATAGGGTTTAGGAATTGAACATGTACTTTAAATCCTAGCAAATGACACTAACCTCTCCTAAGTTTTGGAGAAAATATAGTAAGTCCTACAAATTTGATATAATTATACTGGACTCTTTTATGATTTTAATTCATCACTCTTACTTCTTTTTTCATAAGAAATTCATTAGTCGAATAAATGAAAAAATGTTTTCATCTCTCTTACATTAAAATGTATATTTCACCTTGTATATCTTTTTGCTTTTATATCATCTGCATTAATTTTGGTCTCTCTAATTTTACGAAAAAGGAGGTCAGTGTAAATATTTTAAAAAACCTCTATCCAAAAATTAAATTAGAGTTAGAGCTTGTAAAAATATTTTTTGAATTAAAAAAAAAAAGAGCATCATTCAAATTAAAAATAACATTTAATATTACGAACTATTAATAAAAAAATCCAATACCTCTTACTGAAAAATAAATGTTTAGAACTTGAATAGAGTACCACTGTTAACAAAAAAAGAAAAATGGTATGCATTATGAAAATATAATCTAAATTTCATTCCGAAAAGTGAGTGAGTATACTGTGTAAATTTAAAATTAGAGGGATATAGATAACACTCACAATAAATATAATCCATTGATTCAGTTTTTTAGGTAATTTTTTTATGAGTTTATAGTATTGTTGTATATTAATTATAGGATCTTGTATTAAAATATATATATATATATATATGTGGGAAATTTTATGATACACACCCTCCAAGGTTTTGTACCTTATGCATCCTATCACAAATTAACAGAATTTTATCACAAAATTTTGTAACATCAATCACAAAATGTATAATCTCATCACAAATTGACGTAACAAAAAATATTGTAACCAAATCACTAATTTTTGTTACATGAACCACTAAATTTTGAATATTTTGTTACGTTAATTTATGATGAGATTACATATTTTATAATTGATATTACAAATTTTCATGAAAATATTACAACAATTTATAATAGGGTACATATGGTTGCAATTTCCCTATATGCCGAATGATCTTCATTGTGCAAACATGGCCCTGTGGATGTCACTGGAAGTATTATTATCTTTGTCATTGTACTTATTTTTTTCTCAATAGATGACAATCATAAAATGAACCATAAAGCAAATGGCAAAAACATACAAATTTGGTTTAAACGTGAAATGTCACTATGTTAGATTATCTTCAATAATATTAGGTATTTTATCTATCTAAAAGTTATCATAATGCATATACTTTATTTTATTTATCTACCTTTTTTATGTTTGCACTCTAACCGTGCTTTTTATTTTAGTTATTCATCTAAATATTACTCACTTTAAGGAATGCCACATAGCAACAAAGATGGAGGGAAAAAATCACAAGGGTCAAAAATATTTTGCTTAGCCTTTGAAGGTTAGTTTCATTTAGCTGGTGAATGTGAATTGAAATAAAATGCCTAATATTAGATCTAGTGCATAGGAATTTTAAACAAATAAATTCTACTATGCATTTTAACTATCAGATATTATGTGCCTAGTGAGTTGGAGAAGCTCTTAAGAGCGACTCCAAGATTGTTATAAAAAATGCCTTGTAAAATACCCCAAAAAAGTACTCCTTTTATTGAGTTGATCATCAACAAATATCACAATTAAGTTCTGATCTGCCTTTCAATCAAGGCTCAGCTACTATTATTCACGCAAACCCAAATAATACTGCAATTGAAGATGCAAATATTGTGACCATGAGGGCAAAATATATAAATGATATTACAATAAAGTTTCGGCTGTCTTTGTCATCAGGACTGGTTGAGTTGCAACAACAAATAGCTAAGATGCTGAACTTAGAAGCTGGAAGTTATTATGTCAAGTATAAAGATGAGGAAGATCACATGATTTTAATAGCTTGCGATGACGACTTGCAGGATTGTATTAGCACTTACAGATTGCTGGGAACTTCCATCGTGGTATTGCTTGAACCAAAGCCAATTACCATTGACCAGCTTGAATCATACTAAAAACTGCTTGCGTTTATACATTCTTCATTTTTATTTTATTTTTTCCGGATAACACTTTTTATTTTTATTTGCTTAGATGTCAACTCTTTCACTTTATCATAATGAACCCCAAATGATGCAGTTATTTCATGGAAAATGCACAATAGCAGCAGTGTTCATTGAGTTGGCATGTCAAGCAACTAACTTCCCTCAGCTGCACTTTCACTTTCGTACACATGCAATCCCCACCTTTTATAACTAGAACTGAAACAAAGGCTAGATAGGAAAGCCCTTGTATAAATTCAAACTCCATTCAATGGGAAGGCAAAACATACTCTGAAGCAGAAAAGCAATTCAAATCAATAATGGTAAGATCAAAGCTTGTAGAAAAACAAAAAATTAATTTGAGTTAAAAGCTTGTCAAATATAGTGTCAAGCATGGTTCTAAATCATGGCAGCGGGTAACGTAACGGTATTAATTGCGGAGTACCGGTATCGGTAGCATCGGTCGGTACATATCGGGAATCGATTGTCGTGGACATGAAATTTTAAAAATCTTTTTACAGGTTTTTCAGCACTTTCTTTCCCGTACTGCTATTCTGGTGAGTATCCGAAACAAAAGCTCGATTTTCCATTACATAATGGCCATTTTTTATAATTATTGTATCAAGCATCAAGATGAAGATCTTGAGTGACTTTTGATGACCTGCAGCGTAAACTCATTGAGCAATCAAGTTTGCCAATTCCAGGAATTTCAGTAACAGCTGCTAGTCTACTCCAACCAACACTCTCTTTCAGGCGGAATTGAACTTGTTAATATTCTCTTTTGTACTTTCTAGTCTGCATTAGATACTTTAAAGTGCTGTTTACTTCATATATTTGGGTACGAATTTGAAAATGGAAAGGAAAATGTGAGAGAAATGGAGAAAAAAATAGTTTATATTTCATTCACATTTTCCTCACATTTTCTTTTTCCTTTCCAATTTCTTATTCAAATCTATATTCCAAACACAAGCTAAAAAATATATCTCCAGTGAACAAAGTCTTTTAACAGGTAGATAATCTCTTGCTGGAAATTCCATTCTTCTTCGCTCTTATCTTGTTAGTGTTGAATGTTACCATGTTACCTTCAGTTGGCCTTCTTTTTAGCCAATAATCTTTTGCGTAGTGGCTAATCTTGTCATAGTTCAAGCACTCTATGTTGCGTTGTCAAAATTCCGTAGGTCTTCGATCATTTTCATTGTTACCGGACCGAACTCCCCCTCTTTGATAGCTTCTATCATACTGCTATTTTTCATCTTCTTCTTTCTTTGTTCTTTCATATTTTTGCCACTTCAGTCCATCTCTTCTCTTGCTACTAGGGGTGAGCAGCGGATATACCGATCCGCCAAAACCGACCGAACCGAACCGATCCACCGCATTTTGGACGGATGCGTGATGACGAGCGGACGGTTGCGGATTGATTTTCTCCAATCCGCCAATTTGGCGGACGGATGGAGGATTTGAGATTTATTTGGCCGCAACCGAACCGCCAAATCGCGAGCACCCCTAGTAATTTATAAGATTTTGTATTTTTAATTTGTTTAAATATTATGTTGTGTTTTCAATTGAAAAAGAGTTTAAATATTCTGTTGAAAAAAAAATTTCAACTTGAATATATTTTTTTGATTTTTAAATCTAGCTCTAAAAATAATAAATAGAAAATATGATATATTCTGGTTGATTTTTTGTTCTCAAAAACATATGTAGATGTAACAATACAGAGACATACAATCTCTACTACTGCTCTGTTCATGGTTTTAGTTGTTTGAATTGTTATTATATTTTAAGAATCACAGATTGTAATACTTTATGTGGATGAATCATGCTGTGATTGTAATATGTGGATGAGGCATGCAGTGATCGTAATATTCTAAAGTTTCAAACTTTCTTTCTTTGGACAAGGCATGCAGTGATTGTAATACTTTTTTAAGTCATTGACTGTAATACTTTCTTTTTCTTTTTTTTCTTTTTTCTTTTTGAGGAAGTGCACAAGTTGAATTATGTTGAAAATTTATAAAATTTTAAACCGCCAAACCAATTCGCATCCATCCGCCAAACCGCCAATCCACATCTGCCGGATTGGCGAACGGATGCGGATTGATTTTCTTCAATCCGTCAATCTGGCGGACGGATGGCGGACTAGAGGTTCTGTGGCCGCAACCGACCCGCGCCCACCCCTACTTGCTACTGAATAATGCTTCCTCTCCACTTTCTTTCTTTAGTGTGACTCCGGCCATTTGCTTAGCCAAAGTTTCTTAATTTGCCAATAGACTTTCCAACTCGACCAGTGATGGTTGAGTGGACCATCCTCTAATGGCAGCCATAAGCCCACTATACTCAGGTCTTAAACGTCGAGTAATAATGCGCCTCATTATAGATTCGTTAATTTTCTACTCATGATCAAGTTGTGAAATTCCATTGCAAAGAGTCTTTACCTCGAGAAAATATTGACTAATAGTCATCGACCCTCGTATAACTGTTGCAAGCTCATTCTCTAGATATTAAATACCGCCACAAATGTATCCCAAACCGCTTTTGGAGTAGTAGCTTCCCAAACATACTCCAATAACTCTTTCTGGACAGTTGTCCTTAGCATGAATATCGCCTTTCTGGCCTTGGTTAGCCACTTTCGCAAGGATTCTGCATTTTCTTCTTCGGGTGGAGTAATATGTTTGCCATCAACGATTTCCCATAGATCTTGACCTTGAAGATATGCCTTTATGCATATTCACCAATTCATAATTATAATAATTTAATTTTTTCATACATCCGATGAAGTTTCTAAAATCCACCATAACAATTGTGCTTGTCGATTTCAACAATCTCATGTATCAATCTCAATCGTTTTTTTGTGTCGGTCCCTGAACGACCAAGCTCTGATATCATGTTGTTGAGTTTGACACACTAGTGAACCCAAAAATATAACATTTATTGATAACAATCAAGTACACTTGTACAACCACACACTAATACACATCACTTATTCACTCACATAATACATCACTTATTCACTCACATAATACATTCAAGCACTTACACTTAGACCTTGTGCTTTCCTCATACAAGACTTTAGATACCTCTCACTAAATCACTCTTGTAGTGCTTGACACTCACTCAATTGTCTAGAAACAAACCTCATCCACAAAATGAGTGGTGATAAATTTGCTTCTAGAATATTCTAGGATACACTCTAACTTCTATTATACTCTATAATTATCTAAACAACTCTAGTACATATTGACTAATAGTCATTGACCCTCATATAATTGTTGCAAGCTCGTTCTTACCTAGCTTTATATCACCAATGCCCCGTTTGATTGTCTGCATCAGATATAAGAGTTTGATGATGATATGTAATACTTAAGGATAAGGATGGGATATAATATGTTATAGGATATGAGATGAATTATATATACTACGGTTAAGATAGGATATAGGATAGGATAAGAGGAGAATAATTATTTTTGACCTTTGAATGAATGATGAGCTATATTCGACAGTGGGGGATATACAATACCATGGGGGGTGGTATTGCATATCCCCCCTTTTGCATCATATACTATCCGGACTCCCCATATCTGGAGCAACCAAACACGAGATATAAGAAGACAAAAAAATATGTGGGACCTACCTCATATTATATCCAATCCCACATCCATATCCGGCCTTTATATCCGATAAACAAACAGGGCCTGTGTTTGGATCATTGACTTAGTAGGGATGTAGAAAGGGAAAGGAAAAGGAGAAAAAATTTAACTTTTATATCATTCACATTTCTCCCGCCATTTCTTTTTTCTTTCCAAATCCCTACTCAAATTTATGATCCAAACACAGCCTAAATACCTAAACAAGATTTTGTGTCTTCCTACAATTAGTCAATTAAGTACATTCCTCATATATTCCCTTGTTTCCTTCAACTTGCTCCAAAAATTAAAGTTGTAGGATTGCAGTTAAGCAAGTGATTTTGTACAACATTAGCAGGTTAATTTGATTTATACAAGTTCTTTAAAAACATCTGAGTTGCCCATCTAATTTTCCCCAAAATTTCCTCCTAGATAAAATATTTCAATCCAAACGTATTCAAGTCAATTATCTCGAGTTATTCTATTTCCACACTCTTTTATCTTTGTGCATATCATATCTCGGTTCACACACTTAATGAATTTGAAAAAAAAAATGTTTTATGCAGTACACAACTCATTATACCAAAAATACCCCTTTCTTCATCCTTCTAATGCTAACCTAATTTCTAACCCTAACTAGCCACCGTTGCCACCTTCACCCTAGCAACCGTCGTAGCCCGTCGCCGTCGCTTCTTTCTCCTTCTTCTCTAACGAATCTCCTCCTCACTCCACCTGTCTCGCTTCCAAAACCTTTCCCACCCCCTTCTTCCCTTCACCACCTCCCCACCATCACTGCCGCAACCTTCCATCCCATCTCATTTTTCTTCTTCATATCTTCTTCTTCGAAAATCCTAGATCTAGGGTTTACGCCGTTCTTCTTTCCTAGTTGACGCCGTTCTTCCTTGAGTTGTAGAAGAGGATATAGAGAGATGCGAGTTGCAGAAGAAAAGAGTGAGAGAGACACGACGATGAAGAAGAAGAAGAAGAGATTGTGTGTCAGGGTGAGGCCAATGATGGTGTCGATAATGGAAGGCGCGATCATGATGGCGGAGATCGCAAAGGTAGGGGCTGTAGGTATGGGCCATCACGGGGTGACGGAGTTGACGGAGAATGGTTGAGGAGGTCGAGGGAGGAGGCCAACAATGGCGCGGCGATTGGTTAGGGTTAGAAATTTTTGGGAGGTTTGGAAATTAGGCTCTTAGATGTGGAAGATAAAGGGTATTTTGGCATTTTTATTTTAGGATAAAAATGTAATTAATTTTTTTTTCATTAAGTGTGTAGAGTGAGAGAAATTGGTGATTGGAAATAGAATTTTCCAATTATCTCTGCTACAAATGAATTAATTTTTTCAGAGGTCATTTTGCCTCTTTAATGGTTAATGATTTGGGTAAGGATCACATTAGCTGAAATTACAAATTTTAGAGACTAGAATTGTGAAATTAATAGTCTAAGCCCCACATTACCTGAAATTATAAATTTTTTAGACTAAATTGATGAAATTAAACTGAAATATATATATTGATAATTTAGGGAATAAAATAAAATAAAATAAAATAAACCCATAAAAATAAAAAAATAAAATCTTTAAAATCTTGCACAAGCTCTAATCAATTTCAAAATGTTCACCTAAAAATGACAAAATGCACACCCAGAAATATAATATATATATATATATATATATATCTATATAATAAAACATGATGATTTTTGAATTTGTCCTACATACATTTGTTCTACTAGGACATTTAGACGTCTTAGATGTATTCAAACTACAAAACAACGGCTGAAATATATTTTTCAAAAAATATCCTACATATACATTTTCTATTTTCCCGCTTCTCTCTCTTACTTTTTCATTTTCTCACCCATCCTTACTTGATCCCATGATCCCACATTCCTCTCTCTTTTTTTTTTTTTCTTTTTTTTTTTATTTCTCCCTATTTGTTTTTTTTTTCTCCTTTTTGTTCACTTATTTTTATTCATATTATATGGAAAAATTTGCGATTCCATAATTAATAGCCAGATTTTACTGTGTGTAGTGGAGATTAAATTAATGAATTTTATAGTCCACAAATTAAATGAATTTCAACAATTAATTATTGTTTTTGATAGACTTCATAAATTTAGACCTCATATAATCTTCAACATCTATATAATAAAATATGATGGTTTTTGAATTTGTCCTACACACATTTATCCTATTAGGACATTTGGACGACTTAGATCTATTCAAACTATAAAACAACGGCTGAGATATATTTTTCAAAAAATATCCTACATGTATATTTTCTATTTTCCCGTTTAGATCTATACAATTTTCATATAATTATATAAGTAAAAGCAATATTGTATGTATGCCCGTGGAAATTGTATATATGTCAGGCACATCTATCTATCTAGCTATATATTATATAAGCAAAAGTAAGTTTTTGTGAGAAGTTTTGTGAGAACTCCAAAATTTATAATAAATTTGTGATTTTATCAAATTAAAAAATAAATTTAAATAGTGTTGGGATTACAATTATATTATAATCCTAACATTATTTATACTGTGCCTTCAGGCACGGGCATACGCTAGTATATATATAATAGGGCAAAAGGATTTTTGAGTTTGTGTATATTTTTGTCCTACATGGCATCATTAATGGTTTAGAATACATTTCCTAACTATCTGTACGAGCACGAAATAATCTTCTCGTATAATCCTGTTGATCAAGTTTGCACTCCTCCAAACGTCGTCACTTTACTCCCTGAAAACACAAATGTGAGCTAGCCGGCGGGTGTGTACCGGATACCTCTCCGATACCTAAGTCAGCAAATAGACAATAGACAAAAAGCTCTGTGTTTTTTAGAGTAGAAATTGTGATACCTGTATATAGGTCCTGTCATGAGCTTTTATAGATTCCGCCTGGCACAATCCTAGTAGGACTTCAACTCTCTTTAGAAGAGTCCTCCTAGGAATCATAAAGATAATGCTTATCTTTTTACACCCTCCTCACTATTTAACCAAGTGAGATGGTTCAACTACGGTCTGGTAGTAGCACAACCGAGCTAGCACTGCCATGCCTTACACCAGTTTTAACAGTGCTCACTTAGCTCGGTGTTACCATGGGCATCATCTAGCTCGGTTCTCCTTCCACCTATATCTCGGTCCAGAGCACCCAGACTAGGCTACTAGCAGACATCTCTGACCTAACTGACGGGATCAAGAACAAAGCTATGCAGGCCATTACCTCGGCTCATATCTCGGTCCATTTCGACATCTGGACTTAGCTCGGCCCAAGTTCACACAAATTATCCTCTCGATTGCCCCTTAATTCCATCTGCAACGCATGATTTGGGATTATTCTTCTCTAGCCGAGCTAAATGTTCAAGCCTCCAACCGAGCTCAAATATTACTGGGCTACTGATTTGCCCAGTCTAGGAACGTCTTGTCAGTTGCTCTACACGTCGTTCCACTTCTCAAGCACGTTTGAATCGTTATTTATTCCTCTGGACACGTGGCTTGCTCCCACTAGTCAAGTACACCTGCTATAGCCGTCTTTGTACTATGAAAATTTGAACAGTCCCACTCATTCTCGTGCCTATACAAAAATCCATTTTTTTGAATCAAACACCCTTACTGTTCATCTTCTCTCCCTCGCCTCCTGTGTCTCCACATTCACTCCTTCAATCTTAACCAAAGACCATAGCACTTGTTTTGCTTGTGTTCTTGCTGGCATTCCTGCTATTTGGTCTTCGACTTCTTGTTCAAATCTGTAAGTTGCTCAAGCCCCTTTCTTGTTTATTCTACGAACATATATATTATATATATATATATATATTTTTTTAAAATGCATTACTCTAGCTCCACGTACGTGTGTAATGACCACCAAGATTTTGAGAAAATAGCAGAAAACCCAAAAACCACATGCTCAAACCCCAAAACATTTTAACTGGACTTTCCATCAGTCTAGAACATGAGCTTTTGATCCAAAATAATACTACGATTGAGCTAGGAACCTGTTTGTGGTAGGCTTGCGCATGACCAAACTAGGAACCTTTTTGCTCAACAATCGAGCTAAAACCATAAACCCTCCTACCTCACAGCCGAACTAAGAATGGGTTTAACCTATTCACCCAATCTAGGGTTATGTTATTTTGCTTTTTTGCTTAGCCCGATCTAGTCATCTGGGCATAACACTTTTTATCTCTACTTTGCAGACTTGACTAGGTTGGCTAGGCACACCTTTGTACCTTGCCCTTTTGGCGTCATTGCTTAACCGAACCATCAAAGTCACTTCAACATCGAGCTAGGCCGCCGTGCTAATTTTTATACAACCTTTAAGTTTAATGGGCAAATACCGATTCGTAGTAAACTCGCCTGGGGCCATTGCCGAATTTTGAAAAGACTACCATATCCCCGACAATGTCTACCTCTCTCTAGCCGAACTAGATACCACGCCCTGGGGAAAACCGGGCTTCGTGCCCTTCACCGTGATATCAATTGTAGAGGCCGGGCTCCGGTTCCCTATACAGCCCCTCATATGCGAGTTCCTCAGGCAGACAAGATTATGCCCAACCCAACTCTCCACCAACACCTATAGAATAATAAACGACATTGCCGAGCTAAACCGCTGGCTCGGCCTCAACCTCGGATTGGCCGAGCTATTTCACCAATATTTGCTCGGCTAAAATGACGACGGTTGGGTGTACTATCTTTGGGTAAGAATGTGGGAATATATTGTGTATTTTCTATTATTTTCCAAATTAGGCATGATTGTGGTTGTACAAATTAGAGTCTTATTAGAGGTATGCTTGTGTTAGAGTCCTATTAGAGGCATAATTGTATTCTCCCTTTTGGTTTAGGATTTAGGGCTATATAATCTAAGGTCTGATTGTAATCATTCACACATTGAATATACAAGATACAGAAAATTGTTCAGAAATCTTACATGGTATCAGAGCCATGTTCGAAACCCTAAGTCTGGCCGGCATCCACGCCTATTGTTCGAAGTTGTCGCCTGTTGTTTGAAGTCATCTCTGTTCTCTGGTCTTCTTCACAGTCGCGACTTAGGGTTCGTGGGTCTCTTTGGTTCGTGGGTTGCAATCATCTTCAGTCATCATCAGCAACTCGCGATTAGCTTCAGCCCCCTGCTTCGTCGCGACTCAATTCTAGTACTTTTGGCTCGCGAACTCAGTCTTTCTGGTTCGCAAACATCATCGCTGTGCTTCTGATTCAGGTCACGATCGTCTTCCACCATCGTCCATAGCCATCGCGACTCACCTCGCGATCGTCTTCAGCCATCGTGACTCCGTCCTATCTTTTGAAGCTTCTCTAGTTCATAATCAATCCTAGTATTGGTACATATAACTGATTTGTTGGTATTTACACTTTGACCCTAAAATTTCATTAACTATTACACTTGGACTGGTTCTCTTCGGTATGTTCTAAGTACTGAGATAGTGGTATATTTCTCGTTATTATAATTTGACCCCAAATTCTGTAACTTTGGTTCACTTTGATGTCGGATACCCATAAGCTTCAATCTTTTACAAATCCCAAGAAAGGGCCACTTGCTTCAGATGAGTGCGCCTTCTGCCATCAGAGGGGTCATTAGAAGTATCATTGTCCCAAGAAGGGATGTTTGTCTGCTTTGTCTGTGTTTGCCTCGTCTTTTCAGCAATTGCCGATTAAGTTCTGCGCTCCTCCTCTGAGTACCATTCGGCCTCCCGTTGATTCTACTGCATCTGCTCCGGCTCCTGATCCTGACTTGGCTTCCTTGATTGCTCAGATTAGTCAACTTCAACATACATTGTCTACCTCCCAGCCATCTCAATTTGCCTCCGTTGTTTCATCTCTTCATTCAGGTTTGCTTGGGTCTCCTTCAGGTATCTCTTCGTCTGTCTGGCTTTTTGACTCTGGTGCCTCTCATCATATGACTCCTCATCTCTCTTTACTTCAGAATTGTACTCCTCCTTCCTCTTCTATTACTGTTAATGCTACTAATGGGTCTGGTATGTCAGTTATATTTCTTGGGTCTGTCCTACCGTCTACTATGTCTGCAGTTTCTATTCCATCTGTTTTATATATTCCTCAGTTATCTGTCAGTTTATTATCTATTAGTCAACTTGATGCCTCTGGTTTTGATGTTATCTTTTCTTCTTCTATTTGTTCTGTACAGGATCGGATATCCAAGCAGCAGATTGGGACTGGCCGAAGAGTTGGAGACCTCTATGTGGTGGAAAGCTTGCATCTGCCTATGACTACCTCTCCGACTGCCTTTTCTTTTTTTCAGTTAGATTCTTTGTCCAGTCCTTTCTATTTGTGGCATTCCAGATTAGGGCATTTGTTTGCTGACCGCTTACGGTCTTTAGCTCAATCAGGTATATTGGGCAAAGCTTCTCCTAGTCAACTTACCGAGTGTCGGGGGTGTAAACTTGCCAAAATGACAGCCTTACCTTTCCGTAACAGTACTTCTATATCTACTATACCGTTTTCTTTAGTTCATACCGATGTCTGGGGCCCTTCTCTTGTTCTCACCAATGAGGGTTCTGCATACTATGTGTCATTTGTTGATAATTGCACTCGTTACACTTGGGTTTATCTTATGACTCATAAGTTTGACTTCTATCAGATATATTGTACCTTTCAGTCTATGATTACTACACAGTTTGGGGCCACAATTAAAATACTCCGGTCTGACTTGGGTAGGGAATATTTAAAACTGAATTCTGTGAGTATTTGGCCAAATTAGGCACCATTCACCAAACCTCTTGTACTGATACCCCTGCCCAAAATGGTCGAGCCGAGCGGAAACACCATCATCTCCTTGAGATAGCTAGGTCTCTTCTTCTTTCTGCCTCAGTTCTGGCTCCATTCTGGGGGAGGCAGTTCTTATTGCTGCTTTTCTTCTTAACCTCATGCATACTCCTATTCTTTTTGGTCGGTCTCCTTATGAGGCTTTGTTCTTCCAACTTCCTAACTACTCCCTCCTTTGTGTGTTTGGGTCTGCTTGTTTTGTCCTTCTTTCCCACAAAGATAGGACCAAACTTAGTGCCCGGTCTGTCCTCTATGTCTTTTTGGGTTATAGTCCTACTCAAAAAGGCTATCGGTGTTACGACCCTGTTTCCCGTCGTCTTTATGTCTCCCGTCATGTTTGTTTTCTCAAACGTCTGCCTTACTTTCAGCTTCCTCCTGTCACTGCTCCAGTTTCCAAAGAGGATTTGGTTCACATTGACCCATTTCCTTCTGAGGTACTGTCTGATGAGTACATCTCCACAGTTCCTCTTGAGCTTGTTTCATCTTCTTTTCTTGCTTCACCGCTGGCTATTTCTTCTCCTTCAGTTTCTTCTTCTCATTTTTTGTTAGTTTATTCTCATCATAAGGCTCCTCCTCTACTAGTTGTCTCCACCCTTACTACTGATCCTCTTGCTTATGACAACTCTAATCCTACTGCACACCGATATCCTTCTCGAGCACGTCATCCTCCAAACAGGTTGGGTTGGTCTAATACTTGTTTTTCTGCTTCCTATCGTACTTTTTTGTCTGCTATTCACTCTTTTATAGAACCTCAGTCTTACAAGGAAGCCTGTCAAGATCCTCATTGGGTTCAAGCTATGGAGGATGAGTTGTCTGCTTTACAGAAAACTAGTACTTGGGAGTTGGTTCCTTTACCTGCTGGTAAGAACCTGGTTTGTTGCAAATGGGTTTACAAAGTCAAGACTCATTCTAATGGCTCTCTTGAGCGTTATAAAGCTCGTTTGGTTGCCAAAGGTTTCTCTCAAGAGTATGGTATTGATTATGAGGAGACATTTGCTCCTGTTGCTAAAATGACTACTGTCCGTACTTTGATCTCTGTCGCTGCTGTTCGTTCTTGGCCTCTTTATCAGATGGATGTTAAGAATGCTTTTCTTAATGGCCATCTCACTGAGGAGGTTTACATGCGTCCTCCCCTTGGCCTTCGCCATCCCTCTGGACAGGTTTGTCGTTTTCGGCGTGCTCTTATGGTCTGAAACAATCTCCTCGTGCTTGGTATGATCGATTTCAGATTGCTGTTACCGAGCTTGGGTTTCATCCTTCTGCTTCTGACTCTACTTTATTTCTGCGCCATACCTCGGTTGGTTTTGTTGCTCTCTTGCTCTATGTGGATGATATGATCATCACTGGCTCGGACTCTTCTGCTATCTCTGAGGTCAAGCAGCATCTCTTCCGCACCTTCGAAATGAAGGATCTGGATCCATTACGGTATTTTCTTGGTATTGAGGTTGCTTCTTCTCCCAAGGGCTATTTCTTGTCTCAGGCTAAGTATGCTAATGAAATCATTCATCGTGTTGGTCTTACTGATACTAAGGTTTCTGATACGCCTATTGAGCTTAATGTAAAGCTTAACTCTACTAATGGTGTCCCTCTGGATGATCCCACTTTATATCGCGAGCTTGTGGGTTGTTTAGTTTATCTGACTGTTACTCATCCTGACCTTGTTTATGCTGTTCATATGGTTAGTCAGTTTGTTTCTGCTCCTCGCTCTACCCATTGGGCTGCTTTGGTTTGTGTTCTTCGCTATCTCAGGGGTACTATCTTTCAGGACTTATTGTTGTCCTCTACTTTCTCTTTGGACTTGGTGGCCTATGCTAACTCTGATTGGGCTGGTGATGTTACTGATCGTAAGTCTACGTCTGGTTTCTGTATGTTTCTTGGAGATTCCTTAATCTCTTGGAAAAGCAAGAAACAATTAGTTGTTGCTCGCTCTACTGCCGAAGCTGAGTATCGTGCCATGGCTCATGCCACTACTGAGATTGTTTGGCTTTGTTGTCTCTTGTCTGATTTGGTTGTCTCTCAGTCTTCTCCGACCTCTCTTTATTATGACAATCACAGTGCTGTTCAGATTGCCCACAATACTGTCTTTCATGAGCAGACGAAACATATTGAGATTGATTGTCACTTTGTTCGCCAACATCTGCAGTCTGCCTCTATCTCGCTTCCTTTCATCCCTTCAGTTTTGTAACTTGCGGACTTCTTCACCAAGACTCACACTACCGCTCGGTTTCAGTTTCTTCTTAGCAAACTCTCAGTGTGTGAGAATATATTGTGTATTTTCTATTATTTTCCAAATTAGGCATGATTGTGGTTGTACAAATTAGAGTCCTATTAGAGGTATGCTTGTGTTAGAGTCCTATTAGAGGCATAATTGTATTCTCCTTTTTGGTTTAGGATTTAGGGCTATATAATCTAAGGTCTGATTGTAATCATTCACACATTGAATATACGAGATACAGAAAGCTGTTCAGAAATCTTACAAAGAAAAGGCCGAGAGAAAATCATAAAAAATACACCGAACAAAGACTTAAACGATGACGATTTTTTCTGGATTTCGGGCAACTTTGAAGATCAGGAAGCCCAGATACCGGGCTATAACATAAACTGGAATAAAGGGACTATTGGTAAGAAAGCCTCGATTTAATTTTTCTTTGCTGTTTCGGGCTATAATTTTTAACCGTGCTAACACTAGCGCTTTGTCTTTCTTTTCTACAGACTTAAACCAGCTTAAATCACATTACATATACGCCAACTAAGACGCCCTTTGTGCTGCGCTCCAATACGGTCACCGTGATTGGGCCGAGCTACTGAACTTCGAACTGACCTACCGGTATAGCGGAAGGAGGAAGACTAGGGTGACTGATTTTCTTCTCGAACCATCACCAGAACCAGACCCAAACCTACCCAAAATCACCCTCATTTCCCTAACTGAAGAACAAGAAATGGCTAAGCGCTGTGCTGTCCGCGCCCTAATCATCGAACAAACCACAGATCCAATCAAGCTAGAACCGACATGGCCGGTCACCTATAGTTGGTGGTCACCTATAAATTGTGGCCCCCCTGAAAGCTTCTTTATCTCGGCCAAGCAAACGGCCACGTACACAACGCTTGAGAGACAAGGATGATATCGAGCCATCCGAGACCGAGCTTCAAGAAGCAACTCAGTCCCAAGGTCGCAACCGACCTAGGCCTTCAAATCCTCCCACACCGCCAGTGTGGGCACCATCAATCTCCTTCAGGGGTTGCGCAATAACGGCCTTTGCTCTGTTAGTGCCTAGAAGGATCATCTCCTGGCCTTTAATTTGGCAAAGAACGTCTGTCTGCCTGCTAACATGGAGTGGCATAAGGACTTGACCGAGTTGAAGGCCATTCGCTCGGCATCTAAGTCGATGATACTGGTAAGCCCCAAAATCCCTATAACTCAACAAATGATACCGTGATGGTCCTAATGCTTTGGTTTTCCTATAACCGCTCTGAATGTTACGCAGGCCTTGCAAAAGAGCCAAGTGGCTCATAAACGAGTGCTTGAGCTGCGAAAGACGGCACAGTCAGCCGTTGCTGAAGTAGATGCTAAGGTAGCCGAACTAAAAGAAGCTAAGGCCAAGCTGGTCGAGCTAGAAACCGAAAACGCAAGGCTAGCCAAACTGGTCATCACGGCAGAGGCTGATAAACAGAAAGCTTTAACTGAGAAAAAAGACTGCTACCTGCGGGAGCTGGCGAAGTTGGAGAGAAAGAAGAATGCCAAGCTGGAGGTAAAGAAAAAAATGCAGGACACAGAGGACCAAGGCTTCAAGGAAAGAGAGGAGACCTATGTCTAACAGTGCGAAGCCGCCAAGGATATTTTCTTTGAGTGTGGTTGGAAGGCCGCTGCTGAAAAGCTCGGTTATGGACATGACTCCGAGATCTTCCTGAATCCCCCTCCCCACTTCATACCAGGATACATGACGAACTATGCTAACGTCCAACAAAAGTTCTTTCATGAGGGAGAGGAGGATAAGGTCCCTACTCCACATAACGCCTCTCTTTCCAACACTCACCTCGGCCGCCAATCTGTATCTCCTACTTTGGTGGACTCCAGTCAAGCCTTGCGCCGGGCAGTTAACGAAGCGCCTGTGCCCGAGCCCAACCAGGGGGCTGATGTTGTAACCGACCTACCGATGGGCGAAGTCCGGGTCAATTTGGACGCCAACCTTGAAGATTTGTTTGCTTGATTTCTCTTTATTTTTTTTTTCTTTTTCTGTTTTAAGAAAATGTAACCAGGTTGTACGCCCCTCCCCTTGTATTTACTTACTAATGAAATGAAAGAAACTTTCCTTTTTGTAACTTTTTGTTCGGTTCACAGCCCACCTTTTGTAACCATCTTCCAATTAAAAAAAAATTGTCTCTTTGCTCAGTTACTGTGTTTCAATGTTTTGCATCATGTGAGGCCGAACTAACTGGCTTGGCCTTACCTGATCCTGCCAACCTTCTTTGGCCGAGATAGTCATCTTGGTCCAAAAGTCCGAAAAAATTTTGTTGGTTAAACTGGCCAACCTTCTTCATCCTAAATCCTTATCTCGGCTGAAGAAGAGAACTAAATGTTGGTCAAACCTACCAACCTTCTTCATCCTAGATCCTTATCTTGGCTGAAGAAGAAAGAGTGTTAGTCATACCTGCCAACCTTTTTCAGCTTAGATCCTTATCTCAGCTGAAGAAGAAAACTAAATGTTGGTCAAACTTGCCAACCTTCTTCAACTTAGATCCTTATCTCGGCTGAAGAAGAAAACTAAATGTTGGTCAAACCTACCAACCTTTTTCAGCTTAGATCCTTATATCGGCTGAAGAAGAAAAAATGTTAGTCATACCTGCCAACCTACATCAGCCTAGATCCTTATCTTGGCTGAAGAAGAGAACTAAATGTTGGTCAAACCTACCAACCTTCTTCATTGCCCCCAGTTGGCAATAATTATGAACAACTTTTACCGTAGAAAGAATTGTACCGGGAAAAACTACTTGCTTTATTTGAAAGAAGAAAAATTACAAGTGTTTTAAGGAAAAGTTAAGAATAAAATAGTTCGAGGTTGGCCGTGTTCCATGGCCTGGGAATAGCTTTGTTGTCCATATCTTCCAAGTGATATGCCCCTTTTTCCTGCTAAACCAATCACTTTGTATGGTCCTTCCCAGTTAGGTCCTAACTTGCCATCTCTAGGTACCAAAGTGTTGCCTATTACTTTGCGCAGTACCCAATCTCCAATCTTGAATTGCCTTGGGTGTACTGTTTTGTTATATTTCCTGGATAACTCTTGTTGGTATGAGACAATGTGAACTAATGCCCTTTCTCTTCTTTCTTCGACAAGGTCGAGTTCCAAGGTTATAGCCTCACCATTCAAGTTTGGGTCAAAATTTTCGCTTCTAATAGTGGGGAGGCCTACTTCCAACAGGATTACCGCCTCCATGCCATAGGCCAAGGAAAAAGGCGTTTCTCCAGTTGATCGCCGAGGTGTGGTACGGTAAGCCCATAAAACATGAGGAAGTTCCTCAACCCACTTGCCTTTTTCTTTTTCAAACCTCTTCTTTAGACCGTCTAAGACAACTTTGTTCGAGGCTTCAGCCTGGCCATTAGCTTGGGGGTATGCCGATGTAGAGTTGTAGAATTCTATCTTGTACTCTTCGCAAAAGCCCCTGAAGATTTTGCCATCAAACTGAGTGTCGTTGTCGGATATTAGAACCTTGGGTATGTCGAACCGAGTTATGATGTTCTGCCAGATGAATTTCTTAACGTCTTTCCCTTTTATGGATGCGAGTGCTTCTGCCTCCACTTACTTTGTGAAATAGTCTGTTGCTACGAGAAAGAACTTTGTGTTGTTGAACGCAATTGGAAGCGGTCCCACTATGTCCAGACCCCACATTGCAAAGGGCCACGGGCTGGTCAATGGTAGAAGCTCTCTGGCTGGTTGATGTATTTGGTGTGTGAACTCCTGACATTTCTCACACTTCCTGACATACTTCTCTGAATCTGCTCACATATATGGCCAATGAGCTTCCCCCTTGGTGGCTCCCGCAAACGCCTTCATGTATTTCAAACAAAAATGCCTCAACTTTACTGGGATGAACACACTTCAAGTAAGGTTCTGTGAAGGATTTTTTGTACAATGCTAGTGATGGAGAGAGCCAAAATCGCTGTGATTTTGCTCTAATTTTGTTGGCTTCTTTCTTTGCTTCAGGCAAGGTGCTATCTTTTAAAAATACTATAATAGGGTCTATCTAGGAAGGGCCTAGCTCAGCACAACATGCTTCGACTGCCTCGGGTTCTTCAATACTTGGTCTAGGTAGGAAGTTGATCAGCAATGGGTGTGGGATAGATGTATCTACCATTAACGCAAAATCGGCTAGCTCATCCGCTCTACCATTTCCACTCGGTCGATTTGCTCTATCCGGACTACTGCGAACTTCATGATCTCCTTACTGACCAACTCTTGGTATTTAGCCATTCTATCATTCATTGCCTCGTAGTCGCCTAAAATCTGGTTGACTACCAGCTAGGAGTCGCTGTACACCATCAATTTGGTGGCCTTCATGTGAAGTGCTAATTTTAATCTTGCTAGCAATGCTTCATACTCCGCCTCGTTGTTGGATGCTGGGAAGCCAAGGTTGACTCCCTGTTCAATTGTTAGACTATCCGGCGAGATGAAGACTATGCCAAGTCCTGCACCATGCCTGTTGGATGCTCCATCCACGAAGAGTTTCCACATCTCTCTGACGAATAGCTTCCAGCAAGTGGAGGGATCAGATGATGTCTTGGGATCAAGGGTGTTACTGATGTCTTCTTCCAGGATGATGTCTGCTGTTAGGTTTTGATCTTCACTGTCTGATTGTCTCAAGTCTTTACTTTCTGGTGAGTCATCGCTGGCAGTGTTGTGGTTTGTTCCTTCTTCCCTTTTCCTAAGCCTGAATGCCTTGTTATGCAGTTGGGCGTCCTGCTTTGGGGGCTGCGCAATTCCTGCGGCACTTTCCCCCCTTGCTTTCGATTGCCCCGGTCAAGTCGATCGGGCAAACATGATGACTTCTTGGTGTGAACTCGGCCACAAAGTCTGCCAAAGCTTGAGCTTTTATAGTGGTTCTTGGTTGAAACTTAATATCAAACTGCCCAACTCCACTGCCTATTTCAAGATTCATCCAAAAAAATTCGTCCTCTCGAACAAGGCTTTTAAGGGGAAAACTGTTAGGATAATCACGGTGTGGGCATGGAAATAGTGTGATAACTTTCTTGAAGTCATCATCAAAGCTAAGGCCAGTTTTTCCAACGGTAGGTACCTTGTTTCAGCACCCAGCAAGGTTTTACTAACATAAAAGATAGGCAGGTGTTGTATTCTCCGCTCACGACCAACATCATACTTGTTGCATGTCAGAAACTGCTAAGTACAAAAAGAGCTCTTCTCTTGGTACTAGGGTTACTAACAATGAAGTAGAGGTCATGTAGTCTTTCAAGTTTTCTAAGGCGCGGTCATACTCATCATCCCACTCAAATTTGGCCTTCAGTGCCTAGAAGAATGGTTGACACCTGTCTGACGACCAACTTATGAACCGGTTGAGCGCGGCTACTAGACTAGTCAGATGTTGTACTTCTTTGATTGTGTTGGGCCTCTCAAGATCTTGGATGGCTTGATCTGAAAGGGATCAGCTTCTATACCTCGGTTGGTCACTAGAAAGCCCAGGAATTTATCTGACCCTATGCTGAATGCGCACTTAGATGCGTTTAGACGCAACTTGTGGGATTTCAAAATTTGAAACATTTCATCTAGGTTCCTGAGGTGGTCTTTCTCATCTCTGCTTTTGACCACCATGTCATCTATGTAAGCCTCCATTGTTCTGCCTAACAATGGTTCGAATATTTTGGTGATCATCTGTTGGAATGTAGCCTTTGCGTTTTTTGGGCCAAAGGGCATGACCTTGTAACAGTATAGTCCTCTGGGTGTTGTAAATGACGTGACCTCCTGGTCTGATTTATACATAGTGATTTGATGGTAACCACGATACGCATCAAGGAAGCTAAGTCGGTTATGCCTTGCTGTAAGGTCCATCAGTTGGTCTATCCGTGGTAGGGAAAAACTGTCTTTTGGGTATACTTTGTTAACTATTTTAACTATTTTGTTAACTATTATGGGGCTGCCATACAGATTTCAAGCCGGGGATACACCCCTGGGTATTTAAGCCAGACTCTAGTCTCGGAAATTCTGAACCTTTTGCGTTCTAGGCCTTGGCCATTCGAACTCTAGTTTCCACCGTCGCAGTTGGTCTCCTAGGAACTTATTGCAAACACAGGCAGGTAGCTATACTAGACCGCCTAAAGTTGTTCGGGCACGACAAACACCAAAGGAATTGCACCTTTAGAGGATTTACGGTCTCCTAGACCCCGTAGGATTTAAGGTCTCCTAGACACCGTAGGATTTAAGGTCTCCTAGACCGGGAGAGTGTACAAGATAGTGCGATGCGCAAGGTAGTGCGATTGAAATTGATGCACAAAGCAGTGTAGTACCCAAAGCAGGGCAATTGAAATTGATGCACAAAGCAGTGCGATGCCCAAAGCAGGGCGATTGATGCACATAGCAGTGCGGTGCCCAAAGCAGGGCGGTTGAATTTGATGCACAAAGCAGTGCGGTGCCCAAAGCAGGGCGGTTGAATTTGATGCACAAAGCAGTGCGGTGCCCAAAGCAGGGTAGTTGAATTTGATGCACAAAGCAGTGCGGTTCCCAAAGTAGGGCGATTGAATTTGATGATGCACAAGACAGTGCGATGCCCAAGACAGGGCGATTGAATTTAAATGCACAAGACAGTGCGATGCGCAAGATAGCGTGAGTGAATTGAAATGCACAAGACAGTGCGATGCGCAAAATAGCGCGAGTAAATTGACGTACAAGACAGTGCGATGCGCAAGATAGCGCGATTAAAATTGGTATGCACAAAATAATGCGATGGAATTGAAATTGAAATTTGTGTGGTAGGTGCACGAAGTGAGATCATTGTGCGATAGATGCACAGAATGAAAGAAGGAATTGTATGTTCGAACCAAATACCGTATACATATACCATGTACAAACAAAATACATACGAATACGGCAATATACACAGACAAATAACAGACCTATACACAGACATAGACATATACAGTATATATACAAGTATATATGACATAGACATATACGAACATATACACAAATATATATGGATATATACACAGACATAGAATATTCTGTTTGCAACCGTTAGCAGGAAGATGCCGTTACTGAGAAGGCATATTCCGTTTGCTGACGTCAACACACGTACGCAAAACACGCAAAAAGAAAGGAAAAAAACAAAATGCATGGATCTGGGGATATGGGGTTTTGAACCCCTGATCTTAGGCCTAGTCTTCGAGTCCTCGACCACTGAACCACGCCACTCTTGTGACAAGATATGCAAACAAATATATATACATATACGAGACATATATACACAAAATCAAAGCAAAAACAAAGAAACATTCGATATGGGGTTTGAACCCCTTACCTCAGGCTCAGCCTCTCACTCTTCAACTACTGGGCCAAACCATTGAACCCAAGCCACACCTGTGACCCAAATGTTCAAACAAATATATATATATATATATATAAGACATATTTATACATAAAACGAAAACAAAACAAAAGAAACACTCAATGTAGGGTTTGAACCCCTAACCTCGGGCTTAGGCTTTCTGAATCCTCAACCCACTGGGCCAAACCATTGAACCCAAGCCATACCTGTGACCCAAATGTTCAAACAAATATATATAATACATAGATATACAATACATATACATATATATATATATACAACTCTCCCGCCTCTCTTTTTGTTTTTGTCTTACTCTCTTTTCCTATTTTTGTTTCACTTTCTCTTCCTTCATCTTCTTCGAGCGTCGTGTCTATCGCGCGATTTCAACAATCGCGGCGCCTGACCGACAGGCTATCCAATCTTGCCCCAATTGTCAATGATCATCTCGAGCCTTCCTCCCTCTTTGTTTTCTTCTTTGGCTTCATCCTTTTTTTAAGTTGAGGCCTGCGAAAGAGAGAGGCAGAGCAAAAGCCTGCAAACTTTCTCTGCCACCACTCTACAACCTCTTTTTTTTGCATTACTCTTCTCTGTCATGGCCTCTTCACAAGGTTCTCTTACTCTTTTTCCAGACCTAAACGAGTCTACGATAGAGATGACTAATTCCGACTCCCCTGAACCTCAACCACGAGCTCCTCCACCTTCTCATGTTTTTAACTTTCCAGCGATGTCAGTTGAACAAATCATGGCGACACAGTCTGACATTGAAGCAAACTCGTATACACTGATGTCATGTGTGGAGATCGTGACAGTGGTCTCCAACTTGTCCCGTCGGCTGCAGAACAGAACGTGTGAGGTGCATCGATTGAATGCACAACTTTCTTTACTTCAACATATGTGCAAAGATTCTCGAGGGGAAGTTAGCGATTGAAGAAACAAATCAAGGAGTTGAAACGATAGGTGACCGTCGCAACTCATCATGGGACTACCTTTGACGGCCAGCGAGGGATAATCTCATTCGGAAGCTCTGCCAAGGCCGAGGCAGAGTCTTCAAGAGCTTCGAAGAAGTAAAGATGAAGCGAGGCAGCTGATGGTAAAGTCAGGCAATGAAAATGTGTGCAAATGAAGCCGGTTGTAATCTTCACCACCGAGCTACTGCCGGAAAACTGAGAAAATGCTACTCTCTCTTTTTGCTTTTTTTTGTTGTTTTTGTTTTTGTTTTTGTTTTGTTTTGTTTTTTTTTTTTTTGTGTCTCTGTGATCGGGGATGTCCTCCCTTGACTACAATAAAATCAGTTTAGTTTTTGCACATTGATGGCGTGACTGGCATATTACTTTGAACTTGAAAACATTTTTGTTTGATTGAATTTGACAGTGATTGAATTTGAACTCTGAATTGGACATTGATTCCATACTGACCTGAATCAAAAATGACTTAACGAAAGAAGAATGAAGCAAAACGATCTAAACACACTTATATACACTGACTAGTATAAATACACCGATTGGTATAAATATACTGACTGGTATGAAAGGAACACACTTATATACACTGACTGGTATGAATACACACTTATATACACTAAAGAGTTTACTCGAGCGGTGAGGAGACAGAATCTCTAACTCGGCTATGCCTCTAGTTCATTGCCTTGACCCTTTTTTTGTCTCTTGATTTTTTTTGTAAACATGTTTTGATCAACATGAGAGTTAGATTAACATACTTATTCCATTTTCTGTTTCAAATCATGTAAGCTAAACTGTGAGCATTGAAAATTTTTCCTTTTCAAATCTAAAGAATGGTCCAAGTTTTGCAAAAATGGAACAATTTTCAAGAAAAATTAGTCAGCTTCATTCAAATTAATCAAAACCTATTTTTGCAAATGGCCACTTCTCAACTAACATGGAATCAACCATTAGGGTGCATAGTCCCAAACCAGATAATCAAAGGTGATAATTGAACCAAGCCAATATGAACCGAATGAAGCCGAGAACTGAACCGAATCGAACTGAGCTGAACCGAACTGAACCAGTGCCAAAATTAATCGAACCAAACTGAACCAAGTTAAATCAAACCAATTGAACTGAGCAGAACGAAGATACATCAATCAAACACGGATAGGACAATGAAGTCGACTAAAGATACACCAATCAAGCATGGACGAAATGAATGAATTGAAAAATTATTAGGGCCGAACTTCAAGATGAAGCTACCTACGTATCCCAAAGATAGGAATCAGTCCATCGTAGTTTGAGCTAAGGTTCACTCAGGTATTGACACTCTCCTTTTGTGCTCTAACTTTTTCCAAAGCCGCCATTTCAGGTTTTCAACCTTGCGAGCTTTTCATTTTTCATTTTCATCATTTTTTTTTATTTTCATTTTTTTCATCATTTTTATTTTTATTTTTTTGTTTTTTTGCTCCAACTTTTACCTGGGTTGTCCTTCCAGGTTTTTCGCCTAGTGAGCCTCTCAAGGGTTTCAGTTTAGCTTGTCCATGTTGATTAGGTATGAGATCTCTAGGCCATCAAAATCTATAATAATGACTGCTACACTTGATCAGGAGATATGATGATGTAGGGACTAGGCTACTTGGGTTTGATTTTGCCTCTAGTGTAGTAGATAGGAACTCGACTGTCCTTCAATAATAAAATTCTTTCTTTCAAATTCTGGGTTTGGCCTTTCTAGGCGGTCTTCATTGGGAAACAATTTAGTTTTAACTCTTTGATCAGATCCAACCTTTTGCCCCTAGTTCAAGGGCTGCTTCAAATCTAAATCACATCCGACCTTCTTGCCCCTAGTTCAAGGGTTGTTTCCAATCTGAATCACTGGCCCTACATAGTTTGGCTAAGGTTCACTCGGGTATTGACACTCTCCTTTTACGCTCTAACTTTTGTCAAAACCGCCCTTTCGGGTTTTCAACCTTGCGAGGTTTTCATTTTTCTTTTTATTTTCCCTTTTTTTTTATTTTTTTTATTTTTAATTTTTTTTTTTTTTTTTTGTACTCTAACTTTTGCCTAGGTCGCCCTTCTGGGTTTTCGGCCTAGTGAGCCTCTCAAGGATGGTACCTTATTGCCCCTAGTTCAAGGGCTGCCTCCATTTCAGCTATGCAAGCCTCATACTTTTGCCCATAGTTCAAGGGTTGTTTCAAATTGAAATCACATTCTCTGCCCTGAGTTCAAGGTCTGTTTCCAATCTGGATCACATCGTTGCCCCTATTTCAAGGGCTATTTCCAATCTAAATCATATTTGACCTTATTGCCCCTAGTTGAAGGGTTGCCTCCATTTGAATCACATCATAGCCTCTAGTTCAAGGGCTATTTCCAATTCGGCTATGCAAGCCTTGCACTTTGAATGATCATTGAATAATTCGAATCAAGGTTTGAAAGCTAAGGAGCTAAGGAGGTCGGACCACGAGTCAAGAGGGATCCTATGCTGTATAACTAATTCCAGGCATGTCTTAGTAGGACCACGCAAAAACAGTTTTTAAAATCTTTTCACAAAGCGACTAATCACTCGTACTTTTACAAAGATAAGATAAAACCAATTTGGATTAAGCCAGGATCCTTTTCAGTACCCACATTAACAAAATGATTTTATTCATCAAAGGCTTAGCATACCTCTTTTCCTCTGAATTGATCAAAATTTGCAAATCTCGAGGACATTCTTCCTCTTTGTTTTTATCATAGTTTTTGGAAAAAGTTTTGAAAAACTTTGGTCAATGCAATGATTTAAAGGCACAGAGAAGTAGGCAGACTCTATGGCATTTTGTTTTTTTGTTTTTCTGTTTATTGAAAAGAGACTATGACTCAGAAATGGCAACAGACTTTTGACAACATACTACAGGACAGAAATGGTTAACACTATCGAAATCAAAGACTCTGACTCATTAGGCTGACTCGAGCCTGACTCTAACTCTACAAACTTGGTGGAGTCAAACTTAGACTCAATACTCAATTTAGAACTCAGAATAAAACCATTCTCAAATTGCCAGCCAAAGTGTGGGCCATCGACAACATTCAAAATAAAGCCCATGCAATCAACAGGTGGTCACTCCCCAATCACAGAGATGGTCGACTTTGTGGGATATCGGCATTTTTTTTTTCTTTTTTTTTTTTGATTTTATGTTTTTGTTATTTATTTATTTATTTTTTTTTGAAGTAATGGTGCTAAACTGAACAACCTGAACCACTCATTCGAATTTGAGAATCCCTGTATAGATCCAATACATTGCACATAAAGCAGGAAAGAGAACAAACACCCCTAAAGAGGGTGGGGTTATCCTGTCCTAGCTTGAAATGATCTAGGGTTTCACTATTCAAACAAGCGGTATCATACATCCTAGAAATGGGAAAGCATCATGTCCTAATTTGAAAGGTACTATAGCTCACTATATGTACAAGGTTAACTCTGTTCTAAGGGTTGAAGTCAAGATGACGTTACCAAAGAGTCCTTTGGGTCATAACCAATAAAGATCCCAGGAAATCAGAAGAGTCAAATAGCCTCTCTTCGGAGTCTGAGAACCTTAGATAGCAAAGCTAGATAGCAGGGCTATATAGCGAAGCTGCCCTTTTGACAAATCTCAAAAGGTTACAACATAAGGCCTCTAAAGTATCGTAAAAATAGTTGTAGTGTCACAAAAAGTTTACTTGTGCTCCCACCAGTATCTGGGCAACACAAGGACTTGAAGTGCACCAATGAATGCAATGCAATGAACATATAATTGAAAATAAAGGTCATATCATGGAGTTCGAGTCAAGGTTTCATAAAATCCCCAGCAGAGTCGCCAGAAACTGTAACATGCCCAGGGGGTACCCGCGCGCGTTAAACAGTTCGGACTCCCGAGATCTCTTTGATCTAGTCTCACAAGTGCAATGTGAAACGTAGATGAGAGTCTAGATTTGGAAACTTTTATTGAAAATCCATTTTATTGCAATTTTGTCAAAAATGGACTGGGTCATCAGATCTCAGAGTCGTCACCTAATATTTTGAAAAATTAGGAAACCCATGACTCGTGCCAAGGCCACTGTTCGTCGTAACCAAGGATGCTTGGCTCAGAACCTTAGGTATGAGAGGGGAAGGTCAATAATGAGCACCTCTGCTCACCCGATCAAAAGATCGGCCTCTACTAAACCATGATATGACTTTTTTATTTTCTTTATATGTTCATGTTCTGATTATTGAATAAATCCTAAAATTTACTTTATAAAGCATACAAGTATAGACTAGTTTGCTCAAATTGGAACAATTCAATTTCATGTTTGTTTTTCGAAAAGGGTTTGAATTTGCCACTTGACAAAGTGGGCTTAAAGTTTGTAAATTTGCTACTGTAAAGTGGGCTTAAAACGTACATTTATTGAATTATTCCAATTCAAACAACAAGCCTTCATCCACAGGCATTCATACAGTTATATCAAGTAAGCAAGTAGCTTCATGGTAGAATGCTAACACATAGTAAGAAAATCACACACAAATGGGATACTAAAGCATAAAAACTCACAGATTGACCGACGTCCCTCGAACAGCTACAAAACAAAGTTAGCAAAATATGCATGATCTTATATACAGAATCCTAATGCAATTCACTCGCGAGATACAGCGTAAGATTCGGCTTCTAAAATATGGCATGTGAATCATCTCAAGAACATGAGGTAGCGCATAGAATCACAAAAGAATTGATTAAATCCACATATGTAAATTTAACCGAATCTTAATGCATGAGACATGAATGTAAAGCATGGATATGCATGGCATGTCAGATATATACATATGTACAGTTAGGGAAAGCGAGTAAAGAATGCGATAGAAAGAAGCGGGGTGGGGGAATTATTACAATACTTTGAATATTACAGATCTGAGGGAGATGAATAAAATAAAATCCTCACAAACACTCAAAAGAAAAAAAACAAATAAAATAAAATAAAATAAAATAAAATGAAGCAGGGACACACCCTGTATAACTAAGCACTTGCTGATAAAACCCATATTAAGCCCACAAATTGAGCCCACTTGAAGTCCATGTAAAACCAACTCCGGCCCTGTACTGATAAAATCCATATTAACCCACAAATTCAACCCACTTACTTGAAGCCCAAGCAAAACCAACTCAAGTTTGGTAGTCCATCTATGTTTGTTTTTGTTTTCAGCTTCAAAATTGCTCCATGCCCATGCACACCGAGACCCATTCTCTCTCTCTAAACATTTTCTCTAAACAAAATATATCTTCTACCACCTCATTCTCAACACCACTCCAGCCCGCAGAGAGAGAGTGTGTGTGTGTGTTGTGTTTGTTTTTTTATTTTAGCTTCAGATCATGCCTCCTTCCCGAGAGAGAGAGAGAGAGAGAGAAAGAGAGAGAGAACATGCAGCTTTGAACATTTTTCATGGCCCCTAGCGTGAGGGCTCCGAGAGTGTAAAGAACCCAACTCACCGGAATTGAACATAGAGAGAGAGAGAGACCAGGTGCAGAGAGAGAGGCCAGAGATTGACGCCTGGGAAGAGAGAGAGTGGTCGTGTGTTGAATGGTGTGTATGTGAGTGAGTCTGTATGCTGAGTGTATCCAAAGATGAAGCTTGGTGGATGGTAGTGTGATGTCTAGCCGTGTGTCTGTTGCAGTGTGGATGGTGTGTCAATGTGTTGGGTCTATGGGTTTGGTGTGTGTTTGTGAATCAGTGAGCTGTTGGGTTTGTGTTGTGGTTCTCCTTCCCTAACCCGTGTGCCTCCCTGTATCAGTGTGGTCTGTCTGGGTCTGCATGGGTGTGTATGGGTGTCTCCATGTGTTTTTGATGATGCTCCCCTCCTCCTCTATGTGTGCCTCACTCTCACCTGTATAGTGTCCCGTTTTGTGCTGTCCGTCCGTGAGCTCTGTGATAGTCGTGCGTGAGAAGATGAAGTCGGTGGTGTGAAGTGTGTGTCATTTCTCTCTAAACTCGTGTGTGTGTGTTCAGTGGTGAATGGGTGTGGTAAGAGTGTATGTATATGCATGGTGCCGTGTGAGTGGTGTGCTGGGTTTGTGGGTGTGTGGTCTACCGAGAGGGAGAGAGAGGTGGGTTGTGTGGCTGTGTAATTCTCTCATTCCCTCTCTAAACCCGTGTGTCTCTCATCCTCCCTCTCCCCTCTGCCGTTAGTTAGTATGTGTTATAGAGAGAGAAGAGAAAGCTTATGCATCTGTGAATGGTGTGCTGTGGAAAGAGAGAAAGAGAGGAAGGAGGAGTTGTCTGTCCCCCCCAGCCCTCTATTTGAGAGGGAGATATGATTATTAAACCAACCTCCCCACTCACTCCTTTCTCTTATCTCTCTTTTTTCTTTTTCTTTTTTATTCCCCCACTCACTCTAAAAAAATGCTCTCCACCGAAAATCCCTGTGTCCCTTTGATCAGTGCCTTCTTATCTTGATTCTTTTTTTATTGATCTCCTCTTTCAACTCAAGAGAGGAGCCCATCCTTAACAGAGAGAGCACATGAATGCCTCTTGTTTTTCTCTCCCTCACCCACTCTCACCTGCTCATCTTTTTTCTATCTTCTTCACCTGCTCCTTTCTCTTTTTAAAAATTGCCTCCATCACTCCCTTAATCATCGGAATGATATTCTCCAAAGCGCCACTTACGATACACCATTTCTTTTTGTTTTGTTTTGTTTTTTTTTTTTTTTTTTTTTATCATTATCCCACCCAAAACAAACCATAATCATAATGACCACTCCCCCTTTTTTTGTTTTTAATCTTTTTTTTTCTTTTTCTTTTTATCCTTTTCTTTTTATCAACTATCAAAAATGTATTATTTATACCAAACATCTATAATTATGTATGAACACACAAAATTATATAAAATTATACAATACTACAAATTTATAAAATAATAAAAAGATTTTAATTTGGCCAAAATGGGAGAGGTTTCAGATTAAAATTTCAATTTGATTTTTCTGATGAGGGTGGTCAAAATAAAGTGCCCAAGTCTTAAGGCCGGTAAAAAATGGGGTGTCTACACTCCCTCAAGTGCTCTGCCTTTTTGATCATCCCTCTGAACTCACATACCCACTCAGGTTCGACGATCCCATGTATAACGTTGATTATGCCTTGGGGTGGACCGTCGACCGACATCTCGCTTAGCCTGCTGTGGTCCTGGGGGGCTAGCTGTGTTCCCCCTTCTATGTATTGGTCCAGGTGACTAGCGGCCACTAACTCCTCCAGATGTTGTCTCAATGGTGTACAATTTTCAGTTCGGTGCCCCTTTTCATCATGGAAGGTGCAACGGTACCTCTCATCGTAACCTCTTTGTGCTTCTCCCAACTTGGCGAGCCCCCGAACGAAGGGTTCATCGCGTATCTCGCTAAGAATCCGGTAGATAGGTTTGTTGAACACTGTGGTAATGGCAGTGTGGACTCTTAACTTCCTTGTTTGGGGGTTCTCTCTGTTGGCTCGTCTACCTTGCCCATTCTTGCTTGGTTGTTCTACCGTGTTGACTTTTGTTGCAGTCTTTTTATCCGGCAATGCTATTGTGCCAGATTTTGCTTTAGCACGAGCGCTATCTTCCTCTACCCAGATATGTTAATGCACTCTCTCCATTAGGGCTTCCATCGTGAGGGGTGGCATCATCGTCATTGAATCTCTCAACTTGTTACCGACTAGTAAACCCCGTTTGTATTGTGCGATAACGAGGTTTGTGGGGCAATCCCCAATCTGGTTGAAAGTATCCCAATATCGACTGTTGTAAGACCTCAATGTTTCCTTTTCGCCTATGTCAATGGAGAGTAGCTAGTTAATCTCCACTGGTGTCTTGGTATTCGTTCTAAATCTAGTCACAACTGCCTCTGCCAACTGCACCCATAAGGCTATACTGCCTTCTGGCATCCTTTCAAACCATGTTAGACCCAGGTCACCAAGGCTGGAAGAAAACAAGATACACATTAGAGCCTCGTTCTGCCGATATACCGCCATAACCTGGCGGAAGTGGCTCAAGTGCATATAGGGGTCTTACTTCCCCTCATAAGTAGTGAATTTGGGCTGGTGGAAGCCTGAGGGTAATGGTGCGTTCTTTATCGCCGGAATGAACGGCAAACTTTGCAACCTTGCTAGCACTTTGTCAGCTGGTTTATAGGCAAGGTGTGGCTTTGGATTTCCAACCTCAACACTCCCATGCGTCCTAGGTGCCAATCGTTGTAGTGCAGAGTGTGACGCCCCAAATTTAAGGACATCATAATAAGATTTAGAAACTTAAAATCAACATTTTCCGCCCATATTACTAACATCGATTAATTTACAACCCAGAATTTAAAGTTCTTACATCATAACCTAGTCTTAGTACATAACCGAAATGACACAAATACAAAAAAAGAAAACTAGAGAAAAACTAGAAATTTTAGGAAATGGTTCATGGAGCTTGGCACTCTTCAAGCTAACCAAGGCTGGGTGTCGCCTTGCAAGGCCTCGGTGTTTCCTTCGCTTTTCTTGATTACTGCATAAAACGCCAGAGCACGGAATGCCAAAGGAGCGATGAGCTTAATAAGATACTACCACCCGAAATTTCTCACCCCGATAATAATATTCACAAAGTATGAATAATGTGTAGTAATAGAATAGCAAGTAACCTTTAGTAAACATAAAGGAATGTCATCAGTTGAAATAATAACAATAGATAAAATAAAACTATAACAAACGGAAGCAGTATTTCGTCATGAGGAATATGCCCACCTTTCTTCATTTCATTTTATTTTATTTTACATATATATTTTTTTAAATTTTCATAGATTTAGTTTATCAAATAAATTTAAGCAACTCCCCACGGAGCACTATTTCCACTCAACCGCTGAGCAATAGCCACGTGCAATTCTGACTCCCCCTTGGTCAAATATTCAAATGTTACTTACAGTAACTACCAATGATGCCCACGCACCAGGGTTACATACCCGAGTCGTGACATCACGGTCTGCCCCAAGGGAACGGTCTATGTTGTGACACCCGCACCACCAACCTTATATCGCCTACACCGAATAAGAGCCGAAATACCTTCCCGTGCCAAGTTAGGGTTCGCAACTCACTTGCGCAAAATTCTAAACCGGACTCACCCCATCACTTTTAAAAGTAATGTTTCATTGGTTAAATTCTGTGTCTCTTTACTCGTTGAGATATTCATAATAATTCAAAATTTAATTACCAATAATGTTATACCAACTCATTAAAATACAAACATAAAATATTACACGTGTCACCCCATAATAAACAATGATACAAATTTTAAATAAACAATTTATTTAAACCATGGTATGAAATAATATTTTAGTTACCCAAAAAAAAATATATATATAATTACACATATGCATGGACTTTTAAACTAGCACAATATTAAATAAACCATAATACACCCATACATGGATTACTAATTTACAATATTTGATGAATTAGGCCAACACAATAACAAATTTTTTTATCCAAATAAATAATTGAAGTAATGATCTTAAATCTGTCCAGGAATTTTCAGGTTATACCTTAGGCAATAAAAATTATAAATAAATTATTTATACAGTTCCAAAATTCGTGAAAATGTACAGAATATTCAATAAATATGTTTAGGTCATTTTTCAGAAAGAATTTCCCAAAAATAAGTTATAAACAACAATTGAAGAGATAGTTTTTAATTTCTCCTTAATCTATCAAAATTTTCAGAATGTATATCTTGCGAATACAATTATAAATAAATTACTTATACAACTCTAAAATTCATATAAATCTACAGAATACTCAATAAACATGTTATGGTCATTTTTCAAAAATAATTTTCCAAAAATAAATTATAAATAATTCTTAAAAATTCCAAGAGTGTTTATGACACAGATTTATCACATTTTCTTAAATTAATTCCACACTTAAATTCATAAATCAATTCCATGATTTAAAAATTTATTATGAAATTAGACTTCTCAAATTTCATTTTTTGCTTAGAAATTATCATATTTGGCTTAGTATAGAATTTTAAATAAATTTTCAAATACATAGTAAAATCCGTCTCACAGTTTCAGATTTAGTTAAAAATTTGTATAAATTCGTAGGAAGCTCAAAAATTGTTGCCAAAATTTTTTGGATAAACTAGACATCATTATCAACAACTTTGTAGAAGAAATCATCTCGAAATTTTGAGAATAAAATTATCTAAAAATTCGGGTAAACATGCTGGCAGATTCAAAACATATTATTCTCAACATAGTTTCAGATTTAGTTAAAAATTTGTATAAATTCATAGAAAGCTCAAAAATTGTTGCCAAATTTTTTTGGATAAACTAGACATCATTATCAACAACTTTATAGAAGAAATCATCTCGAAATTTTGAGAATAAAATTACCTAAAAATTCGGGTAAACATGCTGGCAGATTCAAAACAGATTATTCTCAACACAGTTTCAGATTTAGTTAAAAATTTGTATAAATTCGTAGAAAGCTCAAAAATTGTTGAAAACTTTTGTGGATGAACTAGACATAATTTTAAGCAACTTTGTAGAAGAAATCTTCTTCAAATTTTTAGTATAAAATTGTTTAAAAATTCGTACAAATTGTCTGGCAGATTCAAGGACCAAATAAATTCTTCAATTCACTCTATAATGGTATGAAATACACATGCAAGCCTATTTTTGCAATAATACCATGATTTTTTTTTTTTTTGACTATCAGTATCTTCAAATATTTGATATACACATTACACAGAGACTCTGCGGGGGTTGCGTGTCCGTGTGTTTTCTCTCATTCGAGCCTTTTCCTCTAGCACTGTTCGTAGGTCCGCCAACCTTGGCAACTCCATGTGCCTAGACGTTGTTTGGTGCGAGTGCGAGGGCCTGTAACTGCTTCCTTTCGTGTAGGACCTTTCAGTCCACGTTCTCTCAGACCTGGAGTAACGAGTCCTGGAAGTCCTTGATTGTGTATCTGATTAAGGCCGAAATGTACATCATTGAGGCCGTTAATTAGAATCTCTTAACTTCACTTGCTGGTGAAACCGTATACTTTATGTGTGTTGAATGTCAATCAGGTTGTACATCGTCGGAGCATAAAATGGGCAAAAAGAAAAAATTTGGACAGAGTTGACTTTTTCTGAAAAAGTCAAACTGATATTTTAAACTTGTTCGGAAATGAGTAGAAGTATAAAAAGAAAAGGAAAAGGCTTTTCTAGGGAGAAAAAGTTATTTTGACCTAAAGGGAGAGGTTAGGGTTTGGAAGGGAAGAGAAACAAAAAGCTTCAAGGATGTCTCCCATGGTTGTTTCTTCCTCATCTTCTCCATCTACCTCCTTCCACTCCTCCATGAGTGGCTAGTCTTCTTTTTCTAGGGTTTTGATAAAATCCTAGCCATGTAATTATTTTGTTTTCTTTTTGATTTTAATTATGTAAAGGTTTGAACATTTGTATGGTGATTTAGAAGTTTCTTTTATATATTTTCCATTATCTCTTCGAATATTTGAATTTCTGTGATTGTTGAATGTTGTCCATACATGTGTTTTCTTTTCCTTCACATTCAAGGTATGAGATGAACCATACTATGAGGAACGAGTCGTATCACTACCTTAGTTTAGAGTGAACGATTCGTATTACTTGAGATGGTTTGTGCTCGTATATTGAATGTGATGATCTTCTTGTCAAATGCTTTAAGCTTGTAGTTGCGAAACATTAATCCGTTCAAACCGTAGCATAATTGATTTCAATTGGAAACCTAATTATGTGGTTAGTGGTGAATTCTCTACCCTAGGATTTTTTCCCAATTCAGTAAACCCAATTTCATTTATCATTGATAATTTAATTCCTTAGTTTAATTTATTCGTTATTAAATTAGGTTATGATCATTCAATCTTTTTATCAAAATTAATTTAGGAATCTAACAATTAAATTAGTTTAATTTCACAATAGTCCCTATGGATCGATACTTAGACTTGCCATTATTCTAAAAGAATTTGGTATAGTTTAGTGATTATTTTTTGTGTGTTCAACGACCCATCAAATTTTGGCACCGTTGCCGAGGACTTCTAGCGAAATTAGTTAATTTGAAGTTACATTCTTACTTTAATTTTTAGTTTAGGATTTTATGCTTTTGGTGTTGCTAAGTGTGCAGAGCGTTTGAAATTGGAGCTATCATTGAAGTGCAAGCGGAGCGTAGCCGAGCTTAAAAAAAAAAAAAAAAACCGCAGCACTAAAGTGAGTAAACAGAAGAAAACACTCACAAGCAAAGCACCAAAGTGCTAAAACGAAAGTCAAAGCTCAATTGGGGATTGAAGACAACGTCTACACGCCAAGCATTCGCAAGACGAGTAAAGCGTTTTCGTTAAACCGCTGTGAGTATTTCTCTTTTAGTATTTTGCTTTTGTAACTTAGTGCACCGAGTCGAACTTATTGTGTGTGTGTGGGTAGTGTATGCACGGGCGTCGTTCTTGTCGCCCTGAATTGTGGTGTTTGGACCTTGAACTAGAAAGAACCCTTAGGAGACTTAGGGCTTCTGCCCGTGTTCCTAGGCTTGAGTATTCATATCCATACATTGAGCCATTAGAGATGGCAGATCCTAATGTCCCGAATGTGCCTAACCGGACCCTTAAGGATTATTTTACACCCACTGCATATACATCACCATCATGCATCCAATTGCCCAACACCACTGCTGCTCATTATGAGATTAAGTCTAGCACCATACAAATGCTCCCATTATTCCATGGACTAACTCATGATGACCCTTATAAGCATTTGAATGAATTTCTGGAAATTTGCTCGACAGTGAGGATCCAGAATTTCACAAATGAGGCCTTAATGTTGCGATTGTTTCCATTCTCATTAAAGGATAAAGCCAAACACTGGCTAAATTCTTTACCTGCTAATTCAATCACAACTTGGGACCAATTACAGCAACGGTTCTTGGAAAAGTACTTTCCCATAGGTAAAACCAACCAACTTAGGCGAGCCATCACAAACTTTGCTCAAATGGATGGCGAGCAATTCCATAAGACATAGGAAAGACTTAGAGACCTTCTCCAACAATGTCCCCACCACCAAGTGTCTGATTGGCAACTTGTTCAAACATTTTATTATGGCTTAACTGAGCCACACCGCTAAATCGTGGATTCGTCCTGTGGTGGGACATTCATGTCTAAAAATGATGCCGAGGCATGGCAATTGTTTGAGAACCTAAGTGATAATTCCCTTCACCATACCTCCATGACAGCAAGTCCAAAGAACGATGGTTGGAGCCCAAAAGAGGGGCATTTATGAGGTCGGGCAAAACCTAGAGTTAGCCCAACAAGTAGAGGCACCGTCATGAAGATGGACCAATTATTAGCTACGGGACATGCCCCTACCCAGCAAGATCAGCCTCAATTTCACGAGGCATGTGTTATTTGTGCGAGCCCTGCTCATGACTTGAGTGAGTGCCCTTCGGCATCACAATTTCTAGAGTTAGTCTAAGAGCATGTGAATGCAGCTCAAGGATTCTCCAACCCAGGTAATGATTCATACTCCAACACATACAATCTGGGATGGAGAAATCACCCTAATTTCTCATGGAGACCCCCTTCACAAGGCACTTCTTACAATCCTCCACCACCAAGGCAGAATTTCAATAATTTTGCCAACCAATCATCTTACCGACCACCGCAACCTTATAGACCCCCATAACCATACTGGCAACCACAACCACAACCCCCGCCTGTTCCTCAGGGCAACTCTGCCTTTGAGACTCAGGTGTTGGAAGTTCTCTCAGAACTTAAGGGGTTAGCACTGATAGTTCACTCCCACACTCACTCTATTACCAAGATAGAGACCCAATTGGGTCAAATGGCTAACAACATGAATCGGAGAGAGGAGGAAAAATTACCAAGTAAAACTGTGGCCAACCCTAAGGAACAATATGGGGCAGAAAGTTCGGGTGGGAATGAAAAGCAACATGAGCAAGTGCAGGCGGTGGTTGCTTTAAGAAGTGGTAAGAAGTTAGAGCCTCAGTCAGTTGCATCTGATACAACTAGAGTTAGGAAGGGTGACCACGGTGGTTCACCTAATGAGAGCAAGGGTGAGGGGGAAACAATTAAGAGGGATGACTTAGTCCCTAGTACTTCACTTGAGCCCAAGGCACCATATGTGCCTAAGGCACCCTTTCCCCAATGCCTTGATACACCGTCCCCTTTTAATAAGAAGGCGGCATCTATGGAGGCAATGATGGAGGTCTTTAAACAGGTAAAAATCAACCTCCCCCTGTTGAAGGCATTTAAGCAAGTACTATTATATGCCAAATTTCTGAAGGACCTTTGTACGCAAAAGCGTAAATCTAGGACACATGTGTCCCAAAAGGTCCTACTCACGGAGCAAGTAAGCTCCATCTTGTTGAATGACACACCTCCTAAGCTTAAGAACCCGGGAGCCCCAACCATTGCATGCATTATAGGGGACCATTTCATTGATGGGGCCTGGATTTAGGGGCTAGTGTTAATTTGTTGTCGTACTCTGTGTACAAGGAATTTGGGCTTGGCGAGTTAAAGCCAATTACTGTTACTCTTCAGTTGGCTGACCGGTCCCTCAAAGTGCCACGAGGCATGATTGAAGATGTGCTAGTTAAGGTTGATAGGTTCTACTTCCCTGTTGACTTTTTGGTTTTAGATATGGAACCGGTAGCTAGTTCTAGGAAACAAATCTCGGTGATCTTGGGTCGACCTTTCTTAACTATGGCCAATGCATGTATTAATTGTTGGAGCGGGGTTATGGAAGTTTCATTTGGTAACATGCAAGCGAAACTTAATGTTTTCCAAGCATCACAACAACCTCATGAGAGAGAGGAGTGCTTATTAGTGGATGTTGTGGATGAGATTGTTGAGGAGGCTTTGCCCTCCATTATTGTAAAGGACCCTTTAGAGGCTTGTCTAGCTCATTTTAGGTTTGAAAATTTTGATATAGATGGGTCAGTTGAGGAGATGAATGTCTTACTTAATTCTTCTTCTACACCAGATTTTCCTCCATGGAAAGCCCGGTTTGAGTCACTTCCTCCTCTGTCGAGAGAGCCTGCCACACCATCTTTGGTCAGACCACCTACACTTGAGTTGAAGCCACTTCCGGCCACACTCAAGTATGTATTTTTAGGGCCCCAGGAGACTTTACCAGTTATCATTGCATCTAACTTGACTGCTGAGCAGGAGAGTCAGCTAATGAGTGTTCTCGTGGCATATCGGAGTGCTATAGGTTGGTCAGTGGCTGATTTGAAAGGGATAGATCCCTCTGTGTGCATGCATTATATACACTTAGAGGAGGACACCAAACCTTCTCGCGAAATACAACGGAGACTGAATCCTAATATGAAAGAGGTGGTGAAGAAGGAGGTTTTGAAATTGTTGGATGCGGGTATCATATACCCCATCTCAGATAGCAAGTGGGTAAGTCCCACGCAAGTGGTGCCCAAGAAATCGGGCATCACTGTTGTTGAGAATGAGGGAGGAGAGTTAGTCCCCACACGAACCACTACTGGATGGCGAGTGTGCATTGATTATAGGAGACTAAATTCCTCGACTAGGAATGACCATTTTCCCTTACCTTTCATTGACCAAATCCTAGAGCGGTTAGCGGGGCAGGGTTTCTATTGTTTTCTTGATGGCTATTCGGGGTATAATCAAGTCCCAGTGTACCCCGCTGACCAAGAAAAGACCACATTCACATGCCCTTTTAGCACTTTTGCTTACAGGCGCATGCCCTTCGGGCTATGTAATACACCGGCGACCTTTCAACGGTGTATGATAGCCATTTTCTCTGATATGGTGGAGAAATTCTTAGAGGTTTTTATGGATGACTTTTCGGTATTTGGACCGTCTTTTGAGGAATGCCTTAGGAACTTGACTAAAGTGTTAGAACGATGTATTGAGGCAAACCTAATCTTGAGTTGGGAAAAGAGCCATTTTATGGTTCGCGAGGGTATAGTGTTGGGACACATTGTGTCCCCTCGAGGTATAGAGGTTGACAAGGCTAAGGTTGACCTCATTGTAGGCCTTCCTCCACCCAATTCCGTGCGTCAAATTAGGTCTTGCTTAGGGCATGCAGGTTTTTACCGTAGGTTCATTAAAGACTTTAGTAAGATATCACGTCCTTTATGTAGTTTACTAGTTAAGGACGCGCCTTTTGTCTTTGATGAGGCATGCTTAAAGGCATTCAAAACACTAAGAATGACCTTGACCACCGCCCCAATCATGAAATCACCAGATTGGTCGCTTCCCTTCGAAATCATGTGTGATGCCTCCGATTATGCTGTCGGGGCTGTGTTAGGCCAAAGGGTCAATAAGGCACCATTTGCTATATGATATGCTAGTCGCATTCTCTCGGATGCACAATTGAATTACACTACCACCGAGAAAGAGTTGCTAGCTGTGGTCTTTGCCTTAGACAAATTCCGATCATATCTCTTAGGTTCCAAGGTCATAGTCTTCACTGATCATGCCGCTTTGCGGTATTTATTATCTAAGAAAGAGACGAAACCTAGGTTGATTAGATGGATTTTGTTGCTTCAAGAATTTGATCTAGAAATCCGTGATAAGAAAGGATCCGAGAATGTGGCGGCGGATCATCTCTCCCGAATCCTCGTTGAGTATAATAATGACCCTCTTATTTTGCATGATTCGTTTCCGGACGAACAACTCTTTGAGCTGTCACAAGCGAGCCCCCCGTGGTTTGCACATATTGTGAATTACTTGGCCATTGGGCAAATTCCGCAGAATTGGTCTAAGCAAGACAAAGACCGATTCTTTTCGCAGGTCAAGTATTATTTTTGGGAGGATCCGGAGTTGTTTAAATATTACTCCGACCAAGTGATCCGACGGTGTGTGCCGGAGAGTGAGGTGCATAGCATTCTTACATTTTGTTATTCTTCTGCATGTGACGGTCATTTTAGTTGGCATAAAACGACCGCCAAGATTTTACAGAGTGGATTTTATTGGCCCACAATTTTTAAAGATGCCCATCAATTTTGTAGAACTTGTTTGCGCTGTCAGCAAATGGGTTCGATGTCTCGGCATGACATGATGCCAATGTCCCCTATTCTTGTAGTAGAAATATTTGATGTGTAGAGAATTGATTTTATGGGCCCTTTCCTGTCGTCATTCGGGTTTGAGTACATTCTTTTGGCAGTAGATTACGTGTCTAAGTGGATGGAGGCAATAGCTACCCGAACAAACGATCATAGAGTAGTAATCAAGTTTTTGCATGAAAACATCTTTAGTCGTTTTGGGTTTCCTAGAGCCATAATAAGTGATCAGGGTACACATTTTTATAACCGGTTCTTTGAGTCGGTAGTTAAGAAATACTCTATCACTCATAAAATTGGCACTCCATATCACCCTCAAACTAGTGGCCAAGTGGAAGTCTCAAATAGGGAGGTAAAGCACATAATTGAGAAAACGGTGAGACCGGATAGGAAAGATTGGTCACAACGGTTAATTGATGCATTATGGGCTTACCGCACTACTTATAAGACACCCATTGGGATGTCACCATATAGAGCAGTGTTCGGCAAAGCTTGCCATCTCCCGGTTGAACTTGAGCACCGAGCATTGTGGGCCATAAAGAAGTTTAACCCGATATGGCGCGGTGGCTCAACCGGAAATTGCAACTCAATGAGTTGGAGGAAATCCGGAATGATGCATATGAGAGTTTGAGAGTTTTTAAAGCTCGGACTAAAAAATTTCATGACAAGCACATTAACAGGAAATCCTTTGAACCCGACCAAAAAGTGTGGTTTTTTAATTCAAAATTGAGACTTTTTCCGGGTAAGCTAAGATCAAGATGGGATGGCCCCTTTGTAGTTGTTGAGGCATTCATTCATGGCGCCGTTGAGGTGCGAGATCCAAAGGCTGGCCACACTTTCAAAGTGAATGGCCAAAAATTGAAACTATATATAGAGGGGATTGGGAATGGGGATGTGATTGAGTCCATTACATTGATGGACCCATTTTACTACGATTGATGGATTAATTTCTTACTCTCTTTTCTTTCCCTTCTATGCTATTTTGTTTTTCTTTGTTCTTGTCATGCTTTATTTGCGTCTAGGAGACTTTAAATCCTCTAAAGGTGTAATTCTTTTGGTGTTAGCCGTGCCCAAACGGCATCTGACGGTCTAGTATAGCCACCTAACCGTGTATGTAATGAGTTCCTAGGAGACCAACTGTGACGGTGGAAACTAAAGTTCGAATGGTAAAGCCTAGAACACAAATGTTTGGGATTTCTGAGACTAGAGTCTGGTTTAAATACCCAGGGGTGTGGAGATTGCTTCAAAACTACCTCGGCTTGAACTCTATATGGCAGCCCCATAGGTTGAGATAGTTTTATGCGCTTCGATTCTGGATACCGAATCAACCTAGTCTGTCACCTGTTGGAGAATAGGGAAAGTTACAAACACAGTTAGGGAAAAAAGTAGTACCCGTGGTTTTCGCGTGAAGATTATACCTTGAGTGGGCATTCCGTATGTTCTTTTGTGCTATATTTATTTCGAATGTCAATTGAAGGTAGAAATGTTTATTTTCTGTGTTTAAAAGCATGCTTTCATGCTTATTTTCTATGTTAAAAAAAAAAAAAAAAGAGGGTGTTATACTTGTTCAATTTAAAAAAAAAATAAATAAATAAATAATAATGAAAAAAAATGGTTATACTTGTTCACTAAAAAATAAAAATAAAAAAGTGGGATTCGCAGCACGTGCGGCCTAGGCCCCGCACGTGCGGGAAAAATTGGCAAAACAAATGTTGAGCACTGCTAAATAAGCAAGTGCGGCAAATGGCGTGAGTTGACCAGGCGCACGTGCGGCTTGACTCCCGCATGTGCGGGATGCCGTTTTTCCAAAAAAAAAAAAAAATTGCGAGGAGGAGAAAAATCGCTACATGTGCGGCCTTGACCCCGCACGTGCGGGAAATTGGCAATTTGAAGAAGTTGCACTCTGCTTTAAAAGCAGGTGCGGGGCAAGTGCAGGAATTTCCATTTTATTTTTATTTAATTTCAAAAAAAAAAAATTCAAGATTTTGTTTTGCTTTTACTCTTATTATTATTATTATTATTATTATTATTATTATTATTATTATTATTATTATTATTATTATTATTATTATTTTCATATACTAATTTTAAAAAAAATAATAATAAAATGTTTGGTTTTGTTTTATTATTATTATTTTTTCTTTTATTTCATTTTTAATTTATTTAAGTAAATAAATTTTAATTAATACATAAATAAATAAATATACAATCATTTTAGTTATAATTTTTTTCTTTAAAAAATAAAAAAATAAAAAAAATCGTATTTTATTTATTTTTATTTCCTATTTTGTTTTATTTTCGTAAAAAAAAAAAAGACAAACATTGACCTTATCTTCACACCTACCCACTCTCTTTCTCACAATCCCAATCTCTCAAACTTCTCTCTCTCTCTCTCTCTCTCTCAACCCCACACAAACCCACTATCTTCCATCTTCTTCACTTTCTTCTTCTTCTTCTTCTTCTTCTTCTTCTTCTTCTTCCTTTTCTTTTCTCCTTCTTTCTTCTTCCTCACCACAATCATCTCACCGCCGGCATCACTCCCCTCTCCGTCCGACGAAACTCCGGCGACCACCATTTTTTTCGGCGAACCTCCATTCTTTTTCTCTCTTTCTCCACTTTTTCAAGGTAATTTTTTGCCTTTTATGTGTAGATTTGTAGATGTAAGAATTAATTTGTGGAGTTTTTGATTTTGTTTTAATTTTTATTTGATCTAGTGTTCATCCAAAAAATAATAATAATAATAACTTAACCATGTTTAGTTTGTTTGTTTATCTTAAAAAAAAAAAAAAAAAAAAAAAACACCAGGATCACAATCTACTTGTGTATGAAGAAGATGAAAGCCGCACATGCGGCCTTCTCCGGCGCACGTGCGGGAAATTTCAAAAAAAAAAAAAAAAAAAAACCTCATAAATAATGGTCCTAACAATAATCCTAATTTAGTTTTTTTTTATTTGATATATTTGTTTAGTTTAAATTGCTTCGTACTGTTTCTGGTTAGTTTAATTAGTTAGTGGATTTTTGTTTTATTTTTATTTTTATTATACTTGTGTAGTTAGTGATTTTATTTTTATCTTATTTTATGATATCATCGTTCATTTAATTATTAAGTAGTTGAGTTTTTATTTTATTTTATTTTCTAAATTTTTATTTTATTTTATTTTATTTTCTTCAAAAAAAAAAAAGTGTTTAGTTTAGGCTATTTTATTCTATACTTTAGTCTCTTTTGTAGTTTATTTATTTTATAGTTTAGTTTAGTTTAGTTTAGTGTAATTTATTTTCTAGTTTAGTTAATTTAATTTAATGTCATTTTTATTCATTTATTAATTATTTTTGTTTTTACATTACCCAAAAAAAAAAAAAGTGGGAATTGCATGTGGTACATTAGTGGGCAAACTTGTTCTTTCATATTTTATTTTATTCTCATGATTGGTTCCACGGGTTTGTGTCTATTTGTTTTTGGTGTATGCAGGATATGAGTCGACGTGTTGCTCGGGCCTCCAAGAAGGCCAGAGGTTCCACCTCTTCGGCGCCACCACCGCCACCGTCACCACCATCCTCGCCACCACCACCGGGTGACTTGCCCCGGCCGAAGTGGGCTCCACGCCCTCTTCACAAGCTCACACAGTTCAACCTGCAATTTTTTCAGGGTGAGGCAAACACTACTTGGGCCGTTGAGCACCCCGACTCCGGCAGCAGTTGGGCGTTTGCACTATGACAGCGCCCACTTATCCTCGTCTGGTACGACTCTTCTACCAAAACCTATATGAGTCACCCACCGAGGATGGACTGCTCTCTAACATTGATGGTCAGGCTGTCCACATCACCTCATCCATGATTGCCACAGTGTTAGGGTTTTTCGCCAAGCCGGAATATCAGCCCTTCCCGAAAGTTGAGGATCGACAGCCCATTCATAGCCTCATCCAGCAATACTTCCCGGGGGCCCATGGTGACCTCAGTTTCACATGCTTGCGGCGGAGCAAGCTGCCTAGCCGCTTGCTATTCCTAGATTCCGTGGTCCATAAGAATGTCCTTCCACTTGGGCATCGAGTTGAGTGACGATTGGAGTTTGTTCGGGTTCTACACGGGTATCAGTATGGCTATCAGGTCCCGCTTGCGCTTATCATCTTGATGCACTTGCAGAAATTTCTACGAGGCGATTCGGCCGATCCTATGCGTAACCCGACTTATTAACGCTGCTTGCTAATTTGTTGACACTTGTGTTTGGGCTGAACCACCTCCACATTGCTGAGGATGAGGAGATTGATAGAGGGTATCCGACTTTCGACTAGCGGGAATGGCAGCATAGTATATCTCGTATCCCGCAGCCGGTTGGTGCCCCAGTTGATGAGGCCCACGAGCCCGTACATGACCACCCACCACATCCTGTTTCCCCCGTGCCTCTCCAAGGGGACCCATCAGACATGACTCATGAGAGTACTTTACACCTTGTGGATCGGATCAGGTCCACAGTACTCTTCGTGATCATCACCAGAGTCTCATGGAGTTGCGCACGGATTTTCAGGCGCATTGCGACTATTCTCGGGCGACCTTCGACCAGCTGCTTGCGCACCAGCAACGGGTTCAGGATGACGCCTTTGAGATGCGCTCTTTGATGCAAGCTTTGTTTGCCCAGCATTTCCCGCCACCACCACCACCGGCTTCCCGGTAGTCCCCACCTGTATATTACTTTGTCTCTTTTATTTTTATTTTTCTTTTTAGTTCTTTCTTTTCTTCAAAAAAAAAAAAATAGTGTGAAGTGTATATATGTTACTCTCTGCCTACCTGGATGTGCACCTACAATTCTGGTAATATTCTCTCATTTCTCTTTACTTTTCCATTGAGGACAATGCCTTATTCAAGTTAGGGGATGAGGGTTATATTTTCTTTTGTGCATTCCTATTTGGCTCATAATTCATGCTTATACCTGTTTCACTTGATTGCATTACTTTACCTGATATGACTTTTTACTAGTAGGGTGATGATATTTGCATATGTTATTTGGAGATCATAGTAGACTTGTATGAAAATGGTTTATTGGGTAGATACTTGCATGTGATGTTTGCACGAGAAGAGTTGTCTGTGTTTGTGATTTTAGTACACTTGTTATGAGTATGTCTTAATTCACATGAACACACTATCATAGCGGTGATCTTTTTATTATAATCCCTAGTGTACATCATTGATAATAGCTAGAGTTGTAGAAAAAAATAAATGAGGAGCCAAGATTCTTAAAAAAAAAAAAAAAAAACACTTTACTTGTTTGGGTTCGTAACCTTTTTAACTCGAGTTATTAAGCCCGTAGGGGTGTCTTTACACCTAATGCCCTAAAACCGTCTGGTTTGGGAGTCATTGGCCCAAAACTTGCTACATGGGTTAATTAGAAAGTTTAAGGGACTTGGACATTGCACAGTTAAGGAAATATAAGAAGAATGGCTTGTTTGAATTCGTAGCCTTTTTAACTCAAGTTATTAAGCCCATAGGGGTGTCTTTACACCTAATGCCCTAAAACCGTCTGGTTTGGGAGTCATTGGCCCAATGCTTGTTACATGGGTTGATTAGAAAGCTTAATGGATCAGGACATTGCACAGTCATTTAAAAAAAAATAAAAATAAAAAATACAACTTTTGAAAATCTTGGCTGCAACAGGTTAGTTTTTCTGTATATGTTGGGTGTTATTATGAGTTACACTGAGCTATTATAGTGGATAGTTAACTAATATGGAGATTGCACTTTACACCAAGGGTACTCATGACTAGTTTACTAGCATGCACAAGTACAGGGGACTTTACTTTTGTATTAACTAAATTGTGATTTTGGCTCAATAGGTTCCTTCATGCTTGTCCACTATGCCTTTAATGACTCATGATGTCTCAATATCACACTATAGTGGCACATAAGTTGATTGTTAAGTGAAGTAGTGTAGTCATTTGTTGTTGAATATATATAAATATGTTAATGTTTGTGGGTATCATTTCTGGAAACCCTCACGAGACTTTATTCGTCCACTTGGGGTAATCTTGTGGTTTAAAGGCTTGTTGCATATGCTAAATGTAACCGTTTATGAAAGAGGAAATAGATAGATTTTGTTTAATTTAATTTTATTTTACTTGCTTGAGGACTAGCAAGTAGTAAGTTGAGGGATGTGATTAAGGCCGAAATGTACATCATTGAGGCCGTTAATTAGAATCTCTTAACTTCACTTGCTGGTGAAACCGTATACTTTATGTATGTTGAATGTCAATCAGGTTGTATATCGTTGGAGCATAAAATGGGCAAAAAGACAAAATTTAGACAGAGTTGACTTTTTCTGAAAAATTCAAACTGATGTTTTAAACCTGTTTGGAAATGAGTAGAAGTATAAAAAGAAATGGAAAAGGCTTTTCTAGGGGGAAAAAGTTATTTTGACCTAAAGGGAGAGGCTAGGGTTTGGAAAGGAAGAGAAACAAAAAGCTTCAAGGATGTCTCACATGGTGGTTTCTTCCTCATCTTCTCCATCTACCTCCTTCCACTCCTCCATGAGTGGCTAGTTTTCTTTTTCTAGGGTTTTGATAAAACCCTAGCCATGTAATTATTTTGTTTTCTTTTTTATTTTAATTATGTAAAGGTTTGAACATTTGTATGGTGATTTAGAAGTTTCTTTTATATATTTTCCATTATCTCTTCGAATATTTGACTTTCTGTGATTGTTGAATGTTGTCCATACATGTGTTTTATTTTCCTTCACATTCAAGGTATGAGACGAACCATACTACGAGGAACGAGTCGTATCACTACCTTAGTTTAGAGTGAACGATTCGTATTACTTGAGATGGTTCGTGCTCGTATATTGAATGTGATGATCTTCTTGTCAAATGCTTCGAGCTTGTAGTTGCGAAACATTAATCCGTTCAAACCATAGCATAATTGATTTCAATTGAAAACCCTAATTATGTGGTTAGTGGTGAATTCTCTACCCTAGGATTTTTCCCCAATTCAGTAAACCCAATTTCATTTATCATTGATAATTTAATTCCTTAGTTTAATTTATTCGTTATTAAATTAGGTTATGATCATTCAATCGTTTTATCAAAATTAATTTAGGAATCTAACAATTAAATTAGTTTAATTTCACAATAGTCTCTGTGGATCGATACCTGGACTTGTCATTATTCTCAAAGAATTTGGTATAGTTTAGTGATTATTTTTGGCATGTTCAACGACCCATCAGTATCGCCTGTTCTGAGGCTTCTACTTTCAGCTTGTGATGGTATGACTTGTCTGTCACGATCTTCCGAGTGGTAAGAGAGAGTGTTGCCTCTGCGCCCCTCTTCCATTGCCACTTCTTTGCCCATTATTTGGCACTTCATAGTCTCCATGTCTGCCGCCATCCTCCTTATTAATTCATCTTGCTCCCTCACGCGATCCTCCAGAACCTAAGGATCCAACCTTCGCCTCTGCCTTTCAGGATTTTGGGAGCGATGAGGACTGGAGCCCCGTCTCTCCCGTGTGTCCCTCTAGGAGTTCCATCGATAGGGGTCTAACTCTGCCATGGGTGGGATAAAAGGTAAGCCTTCACATCTCCCGTCCCCCTCTGGGGTTTGCACATTAATAGCAGATTGCGGCAAATCTTCATCGTGCACCATTGATTTCAACTAAAGAGGAAAACTTGATCAAAAGGTTTTGTTCCTTGTGTGTTTCCCACAGACAGCATCAATTGTACGAGCACGAAATAATTTTCTCATATAATCCTGTTGATCAAGTTTGCACTCCTCCAAACGTTCGCTTTACTACTTGAAAACACAAACGTGAGCTAATCGGCAAGTGTGTGCCAGATACCTCTCCGATGCCCAAGTCAGCAAATAGACAATAGACAAAAAGCTCTGTGTTTTTTAGAGTAGAAATTATGATACCTGTACATTGGTCCTGTCATGAGCTTTTATAGATTCCGCCTGACACAATCCTAGTAGGACTTCAACTCTCTTTAGTAGAGTCCTCCTAGGAATCACAAAGCTAATGTTTATCTTTTTACACCCTTCTTACTGCTTAACCAAGTGAGATGGTTCAACCACGGTCTGGTAGCAGCACAACTGAGCTAGCACTGTATTGCCTTACACCAAATTTAAACGCGCTCACTTAGCTCGGTGTTACCTTGGGCATCATCTAGCTTGGTTCTCCTTCCACCCATATCTCGGTCCAGAGCACCCGGACCAGGCTACTAGCAGACATCTCTGACCGAACTGACGGGATCAAGGACAAAGCTATACAAGCTATTACCTCGGCCCATAGCTCGGTCCATTTCAACATCTGGACTTAGCTCAGCCCAAGTTCACACAAATTACCCTCTCACTATCCAAAGGTCAAGATGATTTCTTTTTTTTGCATTTCCTCCCAAAATGAGTCATTCAATACCTCTCTTCCCTATGACCTATTTCATCTTCCCATGATATGTTCCATCTCTCTCTCTCTCTCCCCGTGACATAATTTCCCAGATTGATCTACAAGATGATATATGTATGAAACTCTAATCTAGCATTTCCTTTGTAGTTAATTCTTACAAATTTGCTTGCACTTTTGAGATTCACTTTGGATCAAATTATTTTTTTTATTGAGTGAAACATGCTAATGTGATATCTGTTTGTTTTTTGTTTTATGTTTTTTTAAAACTCATGACAACTGATTTTGTGGCTTTTATGTGTTTGACTTTTTAGCCTATTTCCAAACGCATTCTTAATTCTCAATCCACATCATTAGTTTTGTTTGATTTCTTACTCTTTTTTTTTTTTTTCAAAGCAATTGGTTCTCTGCATTTAATATTTAATCGTTTGTATTTTTTTAAATCATCTATTTAACGTGATATTATTCATTAATTTTTAGGTGGATGACATAAATTCTGCAATAGCAAAGCGAGCTTGAACTAACGATATTGCATGTATTGCTTTAGTTGCCTTTATTACTTTAGTTCATCAAATTTATATGTGTATTCAAATTTATTGCTTCATTGTGATGGCTGTTGGTGATTTTTTTTTTTATATAATATTTTTTGTGCATAAATTTCAATTTCAGTTTGAACTCTCCAAGTGATAAATGGTGAACTTCATAATTTTGAGTTTCATCTTTTTATGTTGATAAATTATTGAATTTCATTATACTCTTTTTTTAAAAACATAATTATTATTAATGATCATGGCATGTTTAGAAAAATATACTAATAGATTTTGCATACTAAATTCGTAGATATGAGCGTGTTAGTGTTTTCTTAATTCATAGATAATTGTTTCCCTATTCTTAACGTTTGCATTTTTTTATGTGTTTTTATTTTTATTTTTATTTTTATTTCTTCTCATCTTGATTGTAACCAGTTAAATTTTAGATTTTTTTATCCTATTTGCTACCAATGGTTTTATTATCCAAATATATTCAACCGAATGTACAATTGATTTGGAAAAAAAACATTTGATTTCCATATATGGTTGCTAATTTTTTTTTAAGGTTGTATGAAAATTCTCAAGAATGTACAATTGATTTAGGGTTGATTTGGCATGTACTAAAAAAGTGTATTTTTTGACTTATTTGTGGGTTTGGGTTGGGTTTGGGTTGGGTTTGGGTTGGGTTTGATGTGATGTGTTAGAGAGGTGATGTGATTTAAATAGGATGATATGACTTAAATAAGATAGTGACTTTTTGACTTATTTAGATGATGTCAAACCAAGCCTTAGTATCGCTTTTTTGTTTGTTGGTGTAATGAAATACTTTTAGGTTGAAGCATACACATATTTTGTAAAGCTTTAACCGACTCTTTTATAGAGCATATATGTATTATCGACACAAGTGTATGGCAATATAACGTTTGTTTTGCTTATGTAGTTATAATTTGATTGGCAACAGTAGTACTAGTAGGTGTGCATTGTTGGGTGTTTAATTTAATTATTATTATTTTTTTTTTTTAAAGATCGTAAGGTATTAGCTGGTGTGTATTCATTTATTTTTATTTTTTTAGATTGTAGAGCACTAGTTGGTGTGCATTGATTTATTTGATTTGTTTGGAATTACAAAGTATAGGCTGGTACGTATTGTTTGATATTTAATTTTCAATCTAATTTGTTGAGATCGCATAGCACTTGTTGGTGTGCTTTATTTGGCGTTTAGTTTTTTTTCTTTTTTTTTTAGATTATAGAACATTAACAAGGGTACAATAGTTTTAATTTCTATGTTTTGTTTAGTATTTACAATTTTTTCTTAATTTATTTGGCAAATATGCTTTCAATATTTTAATTTGTAATATGTTATTATTTTTATTTCAATTCTGCAGAGTATGTGATATAAATAAAATTATTAAAAATTCTTTAAAAAGAATAATATTTATTTATATTATTTCAATACCTTTATCAAATTTTAATAAGATACGTAGAAATTATAATTTTATTTTCATCCTAACATAATTTACCCTATGCTATACATATAATACGAATTGCGAAGAAAATTTTGGGGGAAATTGAAGATGCACCTCTTCGTGCTTCTGGGTAAGAGCGAGTCGCTCGTCTTCGGACATGTCGAGCCTCCAAAAGGCCATGGTTTCATACTGACGGAGGCCTGGTTGGCACTGTGGTTCCTCCTTTTCTTCAACCGCCGTGACGCCCGACCCGGGAGGGCTTGTCGGATCGTCTTCTCCTCCGAACCCTCATTCAAAGAATGAACTCGAGAAATCCAGCATTTAAGACTTGATTGATGGACCTCCCTTGGTCCTATGGTGGTGCAAGGCTTGGCTTTTTTCTGGGTAGAGCTCTAAAACTAGGGCCAAAGGAGATTGTGGATGGTGATGACGATGATGAAACACAGTGGATGTGGGTGAGAGAATTGCGACAGAGTGAAGGAGATGTGGAGGAAGAAGTGAGGGTTGAGGCTACTGAAGAGGACGCCATTGTTGAGCTCTCACTCTCACTCTCACTCTCTCTGCAAAGAGAGCTCTGGTTTTGGAAATGACGCAAAAAAAATGGAATTTGTATAAGGGAATGCGCTCCTCGCACAGGTACGGTATATATATAAATTAATTTTTCATATATTTTTAGGAAAAAAATTATATAAATGACATATAAGAAATTAATTACAAATTAGTTGGTTGATTTTAATAATTACAAAAAATATTTTTTGCTAATTTTTCCTTTTGTGGTTAAAATTAAAAATATTAGGGAGGACGGTTTGGTTAGATTGAAAATAGGATAAAAAATGAAAGAGAAATTGAATGGAATTAAACAAAATTTATTTTAGAATATGTATTTTGTTAAGGGCAAATAATAAATTAGTGTTAATTTTGAAAAATAATGATAGATTTATGGTAAATTTTATACATTTTAATGATTAAAATCATAATTTTTTTATAAATTTATAATTATTTTAAGATAGTATCACTTATTTGTAAATTTTCTTTTTGTAAATTCTGTATTCACAATAATTCTTTAACTAAAAAACAAGTTGTTATGTTCTTTATACAAGAAATTTAATATTTTTATGTTTTAACAATTTTTATGCTAAACAAAAATGTAAAACTTTCATATGTATATGTATGTTTTTCCTTTTCTTTCATTGACTTTGTACTTCTTCTTTTTTTTCTTAATTAAACTTAATGCAGATTGTAATCTTCTCGCTTTGCATTAGATTACTGCACTGCACTCAATTGATTTACAAAATGGGATTTTTACAATGAAGTAAAATCATAATTGTACGGGTGGAAAATATTCGTCTCCATCCGTATTCCTTGCTACCAAGCTTGACTTACTTTGACAAAACTCTGTTTACTGCGAACAAACAAAGGTGAGCTACCCGACGGATGGGTTGCCGGAAAATCCCTCCAACAGTCAAGTTGGCTTTCTTAGAGGAGAAGAGAAAATACACAGCACTATAGAGAGAAAGTAGCTAGAGGTTGCTTACTGCTTTGAGTCTGCTCCTGTCTCCTTTTCTAGGTTGGCCATGCAGTCTTAGATTGTGTGCGCACTATCTCTGTTGTCCTTTGCTGAACGTGTGGCTGTACTGCCTTCTCTATTCCTTACACGTGTATATGTGAATACTGCCAAACGGTATTGACACACATCCAGAGTGGTTTCCTCTCCATTGGTCCACGTGGAATACCTAACCGTGCTATTACTTGGGTAGCACCAAAGATATTGCCTCTGATCATTCCAGTGTCGAGCTAAGCCATGCCAACCTTCGAAATGGAGCTGCGCTTGGTCAGTACTTTGGCGGCATTCTCTCAAGTTGGTCAGCCATGGATGCTCAGACAATTGTCTCGGCTACACAGATTGCCCATAGCACACTGCACATTCTCTGTGCCTACACTACGCCACACTTGATCCGATCAATCTTGTGGCGTTAACATGGCCTCGGCACCGTGACGCTAAAAGATAGCCCTGTCCTAGACCAGGGCCCCTACTAAGTTAGCCCGACCAAGATAGCCCGTTCCAACACCAAACTCTATGCTGGTATAGATTGGTCTAATACTACATTTCGTGTTTGTCTGGCCCAGCCCAATACCATACTCCATATTGTTATAGCTTGGCCCATTGTTTGGTACAAATCTCCTTCTCAAGTGCCCCTTAATCCCATCCGAGTTGAACGTGATTGAGATTAGCCTTTCTGGCCGAGCTATTAATTCTGGTCGGTTTCAGAGACTTGTACCTGATGTCCTATCACCCATCAATTAACTGTACTGACAACCCATCAAGTTAGTGACACATGGCGTTCCCTTAGAGGTTCCGTGCAGCTCCACAGCTGCCCCTACTATCTCCGAAATTTGAAAGGTTGGCGCCCTTTGGGTTTTCACCCATAAATAGGCGATATTTACATCCCTTCGTCCACTCTACTATTCATCTTCTTCTCCAAGAAAAACCCTAGCCTACTCAGAGCTCATATCGTCGTCGCCGTCATTGTCGTCGTCGTTTTGTGTGTTCTAGGCCACTCTTCTTGTACCAATCAATTTGCCAACCCCTGCCGAAGCCCTTTTCCCGATTGGATCAAAGCTCTAAGCCATTCCCAATGAGTTTTTTCAATCTTTTCATTTTATCTCTTATGTGTTCTTCTAGTTTTTCCTTTTTATTCTTATTTCTAAGCTATTAAGCCTCTATCAACACCTTCTTTAGTGTGAAACTAGTAAACATTTGTAGAAATTAAGCAAAACCGAAACCAAAAACATATAAGTGGCCTCCGTGCCCCTTATTCCTCTTTGTTTCCGTATACGGCTTCAGAATTTAGGATGAACAGTATGAATTCTGGGAAAAACCGAGCATGAGTTCAGTTTTTAATCAAAAAAATGATCAACCTGGGCAAAAACCTCGTTTGTGCTCCTTAAAATTGGTTAGAACCGCGCTAGATGAGACATAGGGGTGCTGGACTAAGGCCGAGATACGACACCTAGGCTTTAGGCCCCACAATCGGCCTAACACCTAACCCTAGGCTCTATGGCCGAGCAAAGAATAGCTTTAATTTTGATAGCCGAGAAAAAACTCCTGTCATGCTAGCCATGCACTTACTTTTTTAACAATGCAGAACAAACTAGGATTGACCAGACACACCTCAACATTGCAAACTGGTGACGCTCGCAGACAGAGCAACCATTTGGCCAAGCAATAAATTAGTTTTAGTGGTCAAAATAAAATCGGGATAAATGGGCAAGTACTTATTTATGGTCAGTTTGCATGGGGCCATAGTTGAGTTCCGCAAGGAGTTCAACATCCCTGATGACGTCCAAATTGAGCTAGCCAAGAAAGAAGAGACACCTTGGGGCAAATTGGATTTTTGCCCCTTCACCGTGGTATCAATAGTGGAAGGAGGGCTCTGTTTTCCCGTGCAACCCCTTGTTTGCAAATTTTTAAGGCAAACCAAGCTATATCCCATACAAGTATAAAATAATACATACAAGATAATTAATGGTGTAGCCGCGCTAAACCATATCCTCAGTTTAAATCTTGGCCTAGCCGAGATATTTCATCTATACACACTAAGTAAAAATAAGGGCGCCTTTTACTGGTACCTCAAGGTCAGGAAGAGCCGAGCAAAACTAGTAGAAAGCACGCTGCACAAAGAATTGAACGATGATGACTTTCTATGGGTGTCTGTCATTTACGAGGATACCGAGGTGCCCATACCGAGCTGGTACATAAATTTGATGGATCTTTGAACACACCAAAAATAAATCACTAAACTATACCAAATTCTATCAGAATAATGGCAAGTCCAAGTATCGATTCGCAGGGACAAATGTGAAAGTAGATTAATTCAATCGCAAAATTCCTAAATTAATTTTGATTAAAAAGATAAGATTGATTTTATAACTGAACAACAATTAAAAGAAACTAAGGAATTAGATTGACAACTAAAATTAGGATTTGAGATATTAATTTTTGGGAAAAATCTTAGGGTAGAGAATTCACCACTAACCACATGAATAAGATTTAATATTGGCCACCAATTGCGATTCGGTTTGAACTACCCAATATTTCACAACTACAAGTTTGAAATATTGATCAAGAGGGTTGTTGCATTCAATGTACAGGCACGAATCATCCCGAGTAGTACGAGTCGTTTGCTCTAAACTATGCTAGCAAAACAACCCGTCTCTCATAGCATAAATCGTCTCGTACTTTGAATACAAACACAAAGAATACTAATGTATGGAAAGCATTAAACAATCACAGAGAGTAAAATGCTTGAAGAGATGAACGAAACAATTATTAAAAACTTCTAAATCATCCATACATTCATTCAAACCAATTTACAATTAAAGCTCATGAAAAAATTCCATTACATGGCTAAGGTTTCATCAAAACCCTAGAAAAGACGACTAGCCACTCATGGAGGAGTGGAAAGAGGAAGAAGATGAGGAAGAAACCCCCATAGAAGTGTTCTTCAAGCTTTGGTAGAATATCACCTCTTTGGAATCCTAGCCTCCCTCTATTCTGAAGTAATTTTTCGACCCTAGGTTTTGCTAATTTTCTATCTTTTATTCGCTGCAAAACAGACCAAAAATTCCGTGCACGCGTCCCTAGGTGGGCCGCTCGTGCGCCTATGAGGGCCGCTCGAGCGGTGGTGGGCCGCACGTGCAGTAAAGCTTGGCCGCACGTGCAATAGTCTGGCTGGCTCAGATTTTTCACTTCTCGCATGGAGAATGTGCTTTCGTGCCCTTTTTGATTGAAGTTTCACATTTCCTGCCAAATCTGTACAAGTGCACGAAACACATCATCTCCACCAAATAAATAAAATTGAAAGACTAAAACTGTAAATTAAGTGGCCTCAATGTGATACCTTTCGGCCAACATCATAGCCCCCAACTTACATTTTGCTAGTCCTCAAGCAAAACAAAAGAAATAAGAAAAGTAAAATACTCTCAGCCACTTTCGTAGGGATCACGATTGCATTTAGCATATGCAACAAGTCTTTAAACCACAAGGTTACCCAAGTGGATGAGTATAGTCTCGTGAGGGTTTTCAGAAATGATACCTACAAACATCAACATATTCATATCTGCTCAACAACAATTAACCACACTGCTCCACACAACAACCAACTTATGTGCCACTACAGTGTGATATTAAAACATGATGAGTCATTGAAGGCATGGTGGACAAGTATGAAGGAATCTATTGATCTTAAACCACAATTCAGTTAATACAAAAGTAGAGTCCCAGGTACTTGTGAATGCTAGTAGACACATCATTAGTACCCTCGGTGTAAAGTGCAATCTCGATATTAGTTAATTGTCCACTATAATAGCCCAATGTAACTCATAATAACACTCAACATATACAGAAAAACTAAACTGTTGCAACCAAGCTTCTCTTTCTCTTTTTTTTAGATTTTTTTTTTCTTTTTTATTTTTTTTATTTTTTTGTTTTTTTTTTTTTTAAAGAAGACTGTGCAATATCCTGATCCATTAAGCTTTCTAGTCAACCCATGTAACAAGCATTGGGCTAATGACTCCCAAACCAGACGGTTTTAGGGCACTAGGTATAGAGACACCCCTACAGGCTTAATAACTCGAGTTGAAAAAGCTACGAATCCGAACTAGTCATTCTCCTTATTTTTCCTTAACTGTGCAATGTGTAGGTCCCTTAAGCTTTCTAATTAACCCGTGTAGCAGGTATTGGGCCAATAACTCTCAAACCAGACGGTTTTAAGGCACTAGGTGTAGAGACACCCCTACAGGCTTAATAACTCGAATTAAAGAGGCTACGAACCCAAACAAGTCAAATTTTTTTTTTTTTTTTTTTTTTAACAAGAATCTTGGCTACTCATTTATTATTTTTTGCAACCTCAACCATTATCAATGATGTACACCAAGGATTATAATAAAGAGGTCACTGCTATGATAGTATGTTCATATGAATTAAGGCATACTTATGACAAGTGTACTAATACCACAAACACAAACAACTATTCTAGTGCAAACATCACATGTGAGTATTTACCCAATAAACCCTTTTCATACAAGCCCATTATGTTCCCCAATTAACATATGCTCATATCATTACCACACTGGCACAAAGTAAACATTAAGTGAAGTAGTGCAATCAAGTGCAGCAAGTGCGAACATGAATGGTTACTACAAATACCCTCACCCCCCAACTGGAATATAACATTGTCCTCAATGTAAGCAAGTAGACATTAGATAGTAAAAGAAGAGAGAGGATCTTACCAGACAGCATGGGCACACATCCAGCGAGACAAGGACACCCAAACACACTTTTGGATTTTTAAATTTTTTTTTTTTTGCGTACAGTATAAAAGAGAAAGGAAAAGAAAATAAAACAAAACAAAATGAATAAAGAAATAAAATAAAGGAAATATACAGAAATCACTGATGTGGATCTGGCGATGGTGGTGGCAAATGCTGCTCAAATAGGGCATGCATCAGTGTCCGAGTCTCGAACGCCTCATCATGAACCCTAGTGCCATGCTAATCGAATTGCTGATCAAACTAATCAAATTACTGCCCACTCGAATCCTAGTATGCATAGAAGTCAGTGTGCAGAGAGGCAATTGACTGCTGATACCCATCAAATGCCGCCTGTGAATAATCCCAGTAAGCCTGGTAGTCGCTTCAGAGATCAACCATCGATTGCTGAAGGGCGGCTTGATTATCCAAAAGAGCTTGATATTATGCCCTCGTCATATGGAATGGCGGTGGTGTTGGCACTAGTGCGGCGGTAGGCTCGACTAGGGCATCATTAGGATTGGCTGGGGCCTCGGGAAGGACTAGTGGAGGCAGCAGGCGAGCAGTGGTTTGGCACCAGTGGGTTTTACCATAAAATGTGGGCGGCGGAAGCTAAACCTCGTTAGCCTGAAGTGGGTATGTGTCTTGGTCTTTGATGAGCGCAGTGATGAGGTTGGTGACAGGGAGGGCCCATGTAGAACTGCCCCGGGTATTACGTATTTTGACTTCATCAAGGATTCGATGCATCTGATTGTAGATCAAGGTAGGGATGTTAATCCAAAACCTGAAGTCAAATCGATGTAAGGCACGGAGGAAGTCCCCTCGCCGCTCTTCCTTGTGGCCAATAGAAATGACATTCTTTTTCAGTACCACATCGAGGAAGAGAAGGCGGCATGGTAAATTAGCCCACCGGATGCTCGTACGGTTGTCATCTTCCTGACGCCCCTCATAAAACTCAATCACCAGTGTCGAGATGGTGAGTTCCCGAGTGAATACCGGGAAATATTCTGCATTGATAGGGTCCATGGAACAGTGGAGGACCTCGGCAATTGAAGTTGGAGTGACCACTAACTCCACTCCGTCAACAAGGGAGCAAAGAGCTCCCGGGGCCTCGTCACTGCTGTATATATGTTGATAGAAGAGTCGCACAACGCTCGGGTATGCCGGTTCAATGACGGTACAGATGCCCAGGAGGTCTCGGTCTTCAAGTTGTTAAATACTCCACGCAGTGGTTTAATGGCGACGAAAGAAGTCCACATCAAAGGATGTATCACATGCAACTGGTTGGGTGGCCCAAGCATCGGTTGGCATATCCCTGAATGCAATGTTGGCATTGCGAGGCCGTTTGGGTGCTCGGCGGGATGATGAAGCCATATATGCACAAAATAGTTCACCCAACACAACCAAAAATGTGGAACCATTATATTAACACTAATCAAATATAGCGTGTACGCATAAATCATTCAAAACCGCATCATCCTCACACCACCGAATTGATTGGTATTTATTTATTTATGTACAAACTCACAGTAGAACTACAAATATGAAATAAATAAGAAAATTAAATTAAATTAAACAATCTGAGTTAGTAGAAGAGAAGAAAATAAAATAAATTGAAGTAAAAAATCAGAAAATAAAATAAAATAAAATAAAAACTAAACTACTTAACAATTAAAATAAAAATAAAAACAAAATCAAAATCACTAACTAAACAAGCAAAATAAAAATAGAAATAAAAATAATCCACTAACTAATTAAACTAACCAGAATCACTAAAGAAACAATTTAAACTAAGCAAATAGAGGAAATAAAAATAAACTAAATTATTATTAGTATTAGTACCATTATTGTTGAGTTTTTTTTTTTTTTTTTGGTTTGGCTTGGACAACACGTGCGCCGGAGAGGGCCGCACGTGCGGCTCTCATCTTTTTCCTACACAGATTTATTTATTTATTTATTTATTTATTTATTTTTAAGATGAACAAACTAAATAAACAAGGCTAAATTAGTATATTACATGGCTAAATAAATATGGCTAAATAAATAAAATAAAATAATAGAAAGAATAAATAACTAACAACAAACATGGCTAAGCAGTATAAAAACCCCCTTTTTTTTTGTATGAAACATAGATCAAGATTTGAACAAAAAAATAAAATCAAAACTATACTTCTCTACTCCTATGTCCACAAATCTAAACAAAAAGTAAATTTTACCTTGAAAAATGAGAGAAAAAGAGAAAAAGAATGGAGATTCGCCGGAAAAAATAGTGGTCGCCGGAGATTCGTCGGACGGAGAGGGAAGTGATGCCGGCGGTGAGATGATGGGGGTGAGGAAGAAGAAAGAAGAAGAAAAGGGAAGAAAAAGGAAGAAGAAGAAGAAGAAAATGGTGGGTTTGTGGGGTTGTGAGAGAGAGAGAGAGAGAGATCTATGAGTGTGAGGGATTGTGAGAGAGTGGGTTAGGTGTGTTGAGATAAAGTTGTGTTTTTTTTTTTCTTTTTTTTTATACGAAAATAAAATAAAAAAAATAAATAGAATAAAATAAATAAAAGAAGTTGAAAAAGAAATAGATTTCCTTTTTTTTTCAAATAAGTAAATAATAATAATAATAATAACAAAACAAAATCTGCATTTCTTTTTTTTGTTTGTTTTTTTGGAAATTATTTCGGCCGCTCGTGCAGCTTGTTTGGGCCGCTCCTGTGGCGTTAGACAGTAGCCAATTTGGGTTGGGCACTTGTGCGGCGAGCCCAACCACTCGTGTGGGCCTTTTTTTTTTTTTTTTGGTCGAAGAAAACTCACTGGAAAGAAAAAGAAAAATACAAGGTTACCTCACTTTAAATAAGATAATGCCACAAAAGTCTAAGCACCTTAAATTGCTCTTAAATATGACTGAGACCACAAAGAGCTAAGCATCTTAGAAATTAGTTAATAAGAGATGTGCCACAAACTAAAAAAAACACACATCAATGCCTTACGCAGGCTACGGAGGGTCTCTTCCACCCACACGCATGCAATGACCTTTTTCTGCTACATTGCAACAGCATAGTTTAACAAAAACAAGAAGTACTCGCAAGCGTACATGCTTCAAGGAAATGAAAAACTAACTCCCAGCACCTAACAAAAGGCACCAGAGTTATGGTTCAGAATCCCCCAGGTAATAAAACCCAGCGTAATTTATAGCCTTCGGGCTACTGACCAAAAACAACAATTAACAAATACAACATTTTTTTATTTTTTCAGTATGACTATATATAAATATATATATATATATATATCTATATTTACAAAAGATTAAAGAAAAGAAAATAAAAATCAAGTACAACGCTCAAAATATACTTAACCATTTCTACCTTCAATTAACATCCGAAATAAATATAGCATTTTAGAAAATATCGGAATGCTTACTAAAGATATAATCTTTACGCGAAAACCACGGATACTACTTTTCTCCCTAACTGTGTTTGTAACTTTCCCTATTCTCTAACAGGGTGACAGATTAGGTTGATTTGGTATCCGAAATCGAGGCGCATAAAACTACCTCAACCTATGGGGCTGCCATACAGAGTTCAAGCCGGGGTAGTTTTGAAGCAATCTCCACACCCCTAGGCATTTAAACCAGACTCTAGTCTCGGAAATTCCAAACCTTTGTGTTCTAGGCTTTGCCATTCGAACTCTAGTTTCTACCGTCTCAGTTGGTCTCCTAGGAACTCACTACAAACACGGTTAGGTGGCTATACCAGACCGTCAGATGCCGTTCGGGCATGGCTGACATCAAAGGAATTATACCTTTAGAGGATTTAAAGTCTCCTAGACACAAATAAAGCACAACAAGAACAAAGAAAAATAGAATAGAATAGAATAGAAAGAAAGGAGAACAAGAAATTAATTTATCAATCATAGTAAAAAGGGTCCATCAAAGCAATGGACTCAATCATTTCCCCATTCCCAATCCCCTCTATATATGGTTTCAGTCTTTGGCCATTCACTTTGAAAGTGTGGCCATTATTTGGATCTTGCACCTCAATGGCACCATGAATAAATGCCTCAACAACCACAAAGGGTCCATCCCATCTAGATCTTAGCTTAACTAGAAAGAGTCTCAATTTTGAATTAAAAAGCCACACTTTTTGGCCGGGTTCAAAGGATTTTCTATTAATGTGCTTGTCATGGAATTCTTTAGTCCGAGCTTTAAAAACTCTCGAACTCTCATATGCATCATTCCAGATTTCCTCCAGCTCATTGAGTTGCAATTTTCGGATGAGTCCAGCCGCAGCCATATTGAAGTTAAACTTCTTTATGGCCTACAATGCTCGATGCTCAAGTTCAATCGGTAGATGGCAAGCTTTGCCAAACACCGCTCTATATGGTGACATCCCAATGAGTGTCTTATAAGCAGTGCGGTTAGCCCATAATGCATCAATTAACCGTTGTGACCAATCTTTCCTATCTGGCCTCACCGTTTTCTCTATTATGTGCTTTACCTCCCTATTTGAGACTTCTACTTGGCTACTAGTTTGAGGGTTGTATGGAGTGCCAACTTTATGAGTGATAAAGTATTTCTTGACTACTGACTCAAAGAACCGGTTACAAAAATGCGTACCCTGATCACTTATTATGGCTCTAGGAAATCCAAAACGACTAAAGATGTTTTCATGCAAGAATTTGATTACAACTCTATGATCGTTTGTTCAGGTAGCTATCGCCTCCACCCACTTAGACACATAATCTACTGCCAAGAGAATATACTCAAACCCGATCGATGATGGGAAAGGTCCCATAAAATCAATCCCCCAAACATCAAATATTTCTATTACAAGAATATGGGACATTGGCATCATGTCATGCCGAGACATCAAACCCATTTGCTGACAGCGCAAACAAGTTCTACAAAATTGATGGGCATCTTTAAAAATTGTGGGCCAATAAAACCCGCACTGTAAAATCTTGGCGGCCGTTTTATGCCCACTAAAATGACCGCCACATGCAGAAGAATGACAAAATGTAAGAATGCTATGCACCTCACTCTCCGGCACACAACATCAAATCACTTGGTCGGAACAATATTTAAACAATTCCGGATCCTCCCAAAAATAATACTTGACCTGCGAAAAGAATCGGTCTTTGTCTTGCTTAGACCAATTCTGCGGAATTTGCCCAATGGCCAAATAATTCACAATATGTGCAAACTACGGAGGGCTCGCTCGTGATAGCTTAAAGAGTTATTCATCCGGAAACGAATCATGCAAAATAAGAGAGTCACTAGTATACTCAACGAGGATTCGGGAGAGATGATCCGCCACCACATTCTCAGATCCTTTCTTATCACAGATCTCTAGGTCGAATTCCTGAAGCAACAAAATCCATCTAATCAACCTAGGTTTGGTCTCTTTCTTAGATAGTAAATACCGCAAAGCGGCATGATCAGTGAAGATTATGACCTTGGAACCTAGGAGATAAGACCGGAATTTGTCTAAGGCAAAGACCACAGCTAGCAACTCTTTCTCAGTGGTAGTGTAATTCAATTGTGCATCCAAGAGAGTGCGACTAGCATAGTATATAGCAAATGGTGCCTTATTGACCCTTTGGTCCAACACAGCCCCGACAGCATAATCGGAGGCATCACACATGATTTCAAAGGGAATCGACCAATCTGGGGATTTCATGATTGGGGCAGTGGTCAGGGTCATTCTTTGTGTTTCAAATGCCTTTAAGCATGCCTCATCAAAGATAAAAGGCATGTCCTTAACCAGTAAACTACACAAAGGACGTGATATCTTATTAAAGTCTTTAATGAACCTATGGTAAAAGTCTGCATGCCCTAAGAAAGACCTAATTTGACGCACGAAATTTGGTGGAGGAAGGCCTGCAATGAGGTTCACCTTAGCCTTGTCTACCTCTATACCTCGAGAGGACACAATGTGTCCCAACACTATACCCTCACGAACCATAAAATGGCTCTTTTCGCAACTCAAGATTAGGTTTGCCTCAGTACATCGTTCTAACACTCTAGTCAAGTTCCTAAGGCATTCCTCAAAAGACAGTCGAAACACCGAAAAGTCATCCATAAAAACCTTTAAGAATTTCTCTAACATATCGGAGAAAATGGCCATCATACATCGTTGAAAAGTCGCCGGTGCATTACATAGCCCAAAGGGCATGCACCTGTAAGCAAAAGTGCCAAAAAGGCATGTGAATGTGGTCTTTTCCTGGTCAGTGAGGTACACTGGGACTTGATTATACCCCGAGTAGCCATCAAGAAAACAATAGAAACCCTGCTCCACTAACCGCTCTAGGATTTGGTCAATGAAAGGTAAGGGAAAATTGTCCTTCCTAGTCAAGGAATTTAGTTTCCTATAATCAATACACACTCGCCACCTAGTAGTGGTTCGTGTGGGAACTAACTCTCCTCTCTCATTCTCAACAACGGTGGTGCCCGATTTCTTGGGCACCACTTGTGTGGGACTCACCCACTTGCTATTTGAAATGGGGTATATAATACCAGCATCCAACAATTTCAATACCTTCTTTTTCACCACCTCTTTCATATTAGGATTCAGTCTCCGTTGCATTTCACGAGAAGGTTTGGTATCCTCCTCTAAGTGTATATAATGCATGCACACGGAGGGATCTATCCCTTTCAAATCAGCCACTGACCACCCTATAGCACTCCGATGTGCCACTAGAACACTTATTAACTGACTCTCCTGCACTGCAGTCAAGTCAGATGCAATGATGACTGGTAAAGTCTCCTGGGGCCCTAAAAATGCATACTTGAGTGTGGCCGGAAGTGGCTTCAACTCAAGTGTAAGTGGCATGACCAAAGATGGTATGGCAGGCTCTCTCGACAGAGGAGGAAGTGACTCAAACCGAGCTTTCTACGGAAGAAAATCCGGTGTAGAAGAAACATTAAACAGGACATTCACCTCCTCAACTGACCCATCAATATCAAAATTTTCAAACCCAAAATGAACTAGACAAGCCTCTAAAAGGTCCTCTACAAGAATGGAGGGCAAAACTTCCTCCACAACCTCATCCACAACATCTACAAATAAGCACTCCTCCCTCTCATAGGGTTGTTGGGATGCTTGGAAAACATTAAGTTTCACCTGCATATTACCAAATGAAACTTCCATCACTCCGGTACGGCAATTAATGCATGCATTGGCTGTAGCCAAGAAAGGTCGACCTAAGATCACCGGGATTTGTTTCCTAGAACTGGCTACCAATTCCATAACTAAAACCAAAAAGTCAATAGGAAAGTAAAACCTATCAACTTTCACGAGCACATCCTCAATCATGCCACGTGACACTTTGAGGGCCCGATCAGCCAACTGAAGAGTGACAGTAGTGGGTTTCAACTCGCCCAACCCAAATTCCTCGTACACAGAGTACGGCAACAAACTGACACTAGCCCCTAAATCAAACAAGGCCCTATCAATGAAATGGTCTCCTATAATGCATGGAATGGTTGGTGCACCCGGGTCCTTAAGCTTAGGAGGTGTGTCATTCAACAAGATGGAGCTTACTTGCTCCATGAGTAGGACCTTTTGGGACACATGTGTCCTAGATTTACGCTTTTGCGTACAAAGGTCCTTCAGAAATTTGGCATAGGAGGGTACTTGCTTAATCGCCTCCAAAAATGGGAGGTTGATTTTTACCTGTTTAAAAACCTCCATCATTGCCTCTATAGATGCCGCCTTCTTATTAAAAGGGGACGGTGTATCAAGGCATTGGAGAAAGGGTGCCTTGGGCTCATATGGTGCCTTGGGCTCATGTGAAGTGTTAGGGACTAAGTCATTCCTCTTAAGTATTTCCCCTGCACCCTTACTCTCATTGGGTGTACCACCGTGGTCACCCTTCTTAACTCTCGTTGCATCAAACGCAACTGACTGAGGCTCTAACTCCCTCCCACTTCTTAAACTAATCACTGCTTGCACCTACTCATGGTGCTTTCCATTCCCACCTGAACTCTCTGCCCCGTATTGTCCCTTAGGGTTGGCCACAGTTTGACTTGGTAATTTTCCCTCCTCTCTCCGATTCATGTTGTTAGCCATTTGACCTAATTGGGTCTCTAGCTTGGCAATAGAGTGAGTGTGGGAGTGAACTACCGGTGCTAACCCCTTAAGTTATGAGAGAACTTCCAACACCTGAGTCTCAAAGGCAGAGTTACCTTGAGGAACAGGCTGGGGTTGTGGTTGCCGGTACGGCTGTGGGGGTCAATAAGGTTGCGGTGGTTGGTAGGATGATTGGTTGGCAAAATTATTGAAATTCTGCCTTGGTGGTGGAGGATTGTAAGAAGTGCCTTGTGAAGAGGGTTTCCATGAAAAATTAGGGTGATTTCTCCATCCCGGATTGTATGTGTTAGAGTATGGATCATTACCCAGGCTGGAGAATCCTTGAGCCGCATTCACATGCTCTTGGACTAACTCCGGAAATTGTGATGCTGAAGGGCACTCACTCAAGTCATGAGCAGGGCTCGCACATATAACACATGCCTCACGAAATTTAGGCTGATCTTGCTGGGTAGCGGCATGTCCCGCAGCTAATTATTGGTCCATTTTGTGGGACAGTGCCTCTACTTGTTGGTCTAACTCAAGGTTTTGCCCGACCTCATAAATGGCCCCTCTTTTCGGGGCTCCAACTATTGGTTGCCAGACTTGCCGGGCTGCAGAGGCATGGTGAAGGGAATTATCACTTAGGTTCTCAAACAATTGCCATGCCTCGGCATCATTTTTAGACATGAATGTCCCACCACAGGATGAGTCCACCATTTGGCGGTGCGGCTCAATTAAGCCATAATAAAATGTTTGAACAAGTTGTCAATCAGGCACTTGGTGGTGGGGACACTGTTGGAGAAGATCTCGAAGTCTTTCCCACGTCTCATGGAATTGCTCACCATCCATTTGAGCAAAGTTTGTGATGGCTCGCCTAAGTTGGTTGGTTTTACCTATGGGAAAATACTTCTCCAAAAACCGTTGATATAATTGGTCCCAAGTTGTGATTGAATTGGCAGGTAAGGAATTTAGCCGGTGTTTGGCTTTATCCTTTAATGAGAATGAAAACAATCGCAACATTAAGGCCTCATTTGTGAAATTCTAGACCCTCACTGTCGAGCAAATTTCTAGAAATTCATTCAAATGTTTGTAAGGATCATCATGAGTTAGTCCATGGAATGATGGGAGCATTTGTATGGTGCTGGACTTAATCTCATAATGAGCAGCAGTGGTGTTGGGTAATTGGATGCATGATGGTGATGTATATGCAGTGGGTGTAAAATAATCCTTAAGGGTCCGGTTAGGAACATTCGGGACATCTGGATCTGCCATCTCTAATGGCTTAATGTATGAATAAGAATACTCAAGCCTAGGAACACGGGCAGAGGCCCTAAGTCTCCTAAGAGTCCTTTCTAGTTCAAGGTCCAAACTCCACAATTTAGGGCGACAAGAACGGCGCCCGTGCATACACTACCCACACACAAACAAAAAGTTCCGACTCTGTGCACTAAGTTATGAAAGCAAAATACCAAAAGGAAAAATACTCACAGCGGTTTAACGAAAACGCTTTACTCGTCTTGCTGGTGCTTGACGTGTAGACGTTGTCTCCAACCTCTAATTGAGCTTCGTCTTTCTTTTTAGCACTTTGGTGCTTTGCTTGCGAGTGTTCGCTTTTGTTTACGCACTTTAGTGCTAAGGTTTTTTTTTTTTAAAGCTCGGTTACGCTCCGCTTGCACTTCGGTGATGGCTCCAATTTCAAACGCTCTGCACACTTAGCAACACGAAAGCATAAAATCCTAAACTAAAAATTAAAATAAGAATGTAACTTTAAATTAACTAATTTTGCCAGAAGTCTCCGGCAACGGCACCAAAATTTGATGGGTCATTGAACACACCGAAAATAAATCACTAAACTATACCAAATTCTATCAGAATAATGGCAAGTCCAGGTGTCGATCCGCAGGGACAAATGTGAAATTAGATTAATTCAATCGCAAAATTCCTAAATTAATTTTGATTAAAAAGATAAGATTGATTTTATAACTGAACAACAATTAAAAGAAACTGAGGAATTAGACTGACAACTAAAATTAGGGTTTGAGATATTAATTTTCGGAAAAAATCTTAGGGTAGAGAATTTACCACTCACCACATGAATGAGATTTAATATTGGACACCAATTGTGATTCGGTTTGAACTACCCAATATTTCACAACTACAAGTTTGAAATATTGATCAAGAGGGTTGTTGCATTCAATATACAGGCACGAATCATCCTGAGTAGTATGAGTCGTTTGCTCTAAACTATGCTAGCAAAACGACCCGTCTCTCATAGCATAAATCGTCTCGTACTTTGAATACAAACACAAAGAATACTAATGTATGGAAAGTATTAAACAATCACAGAGAGTAAAATGCTTGAAGAGATTAACGAAACAATTATTAAAAACTTCTAAATCATCCATACATTCATTCAAACCAATTTACAATTAAAGCTCATGAAAAATTCCATTACATGGCTAAGGTTTCATCAAAACCCTAGAAAAGACAACTAGCCACTCATGGAGGAGTGGAAAGAGGAAGAAGATGAGGAAGAAACCCCCATGGAAGTGTCCTTCAAGCTTTGGTAGAATATCACCTCTTTGGAACCCTAGCCTTCCTCTATTCTGAAGTAATTTTTCGAACCCTAGGTTTTGCTAATTTTATGTCTTTTATTTGCAGCAAAACAGACCAAAAATTCCGTGTACGCGTCCCTAGGTGGGCCGCTCGTACGCCCATGAGAGCCACTCGAGCGGTGGTGGGCTGCACGTGCGGTGAAGCTTGGCTGCACGTGTGGTAGTCTGGCTGGCTCGGATTTTTCACTTCTCACACAGAAAATCTGCTTTCGCACCCTTTTTTTTATTGAAGTTGCACATTTCCTGCTAAATCTGTACAAGTGCACGAAACACATCATCTCCACCAAATAAATAAAATTGAAAGACTAAAACTGTAACTTAAGTGGCCTCAATATGGTACCTTTCGGCCAACATTAGGGGCGCTGGTGAGCAAAGTAGCTCGGTTATGCTTTTCTTTTGATTGAATATTTATGCCGAGCTAACATTCTTTCAGTATGTGTAGATTACAAACACTTGGCTGATAACTACTCCCGCGCCAATCAACAAGCTATCAGAACCGCACTGCGACATCCAGAACGAAAGAGTCACAAGTTGCTCGAGTACAAACCGAGCTACTGATATAGGGCGCCGCGTAAAAGTAGGGTCACTGATTTTCTATTTGCCCTCTCTCTGAAGCCAGACCCAACTCTTCCCAAGAAAATTTTGGTGTCTTTAACAGCCGAGCAGAAGATGGCTAGAATTTGCGCCATAAAATCGACGATCACTGCTGGGCCGAGCAACTCTCAGTCGGCCGAAGCGGCCGAAGGTCAATCCTTATAGCCTGTTCAAGAAGGTGGACCAGTGTTAGCTTTAGCAAGCGAGCACGATACTTCTCGCTCAAGGAAAAGGGCAAGGCAGCCCTCAACTGAGCTGCGCCTTGTGGATGAAGATTCTATTGAGTTGGCTTTCACTGACCAAGGAAAACAGAACGAGCAGATTGTCGCCGAGCAAACTGTTCGCACTACTGCCCCCTAGTGTGGACGCCTAAGCTGAAATATAAAGGCCGGGCTATAACCACTACTAACTCGGTTTATGCCGACAAGGATATTTCGTTCGATTTTAATCTGACCAAAGGCTTACTTCTTCCTATGGATATGAAGAGGTATGAAGAACTGTTTGACCTGAAGGTCTTTAGGTCTGTTTCAAAGTCCATCGTTTTGGTAAGGAAGCGTGTCTTTTTTATGTCAAGTTATTGCTCGATTTCGATGTATTAACTTTTTCTTTGTTGTAGGCTGAGCAAAAAAACTATGTCAGCCACGAACGCATGATCACTGTGTGGCGGAGTCTTTGTGAGGCGATACCAGACAACAAGGCCAAAACAACTGAGCTGGAGAAACTAAAGGCCTCTCACGCAACAATATTAGCCGAGTGAAACCAGCCAAGCCAAAATTTGGCGGCGAGAAAGATAAAATGTATATGGCCCGCCAAGGCAAGGTATCTCGCCGAGCTATTGAAGCATCAAGCTACCCACAAAGCCGAGCTAAAAAAACAAGTTGATGATGTAGAGGACCACGGCTACGCGAAGGGGGAGAAAGTTTATGAACGGCAGATGAAGAGCACGAAAGATATATTTTTCCAGTGTGACTGGAAAACTATTGCAGAGAAACTTGGCCAAACGCCGGAGTTTGATTTTTCCAAGAATCCCCCATCTGCCTTCATTCATTCGTACATGCAAACTTATGCGGCCACCGCACAACAAAAGCTGATTGAGGCAGCTCAAGCGGCTAGTGCGGCAAAGGCGCCGGCTCTCCAGTCAACTCACAACATTCCGCTGCCGGCCATTTCCGAAAAGGCATCTCCGGGCAACAACCTGGCCGAGTTATATGTCTATCTAGGTCTTGGTTCTGGCACGAAGACTGTGCTAAATGTGGCTGACGAAGATGTGGCCGATCCGAACAATGCTGTAAACTTAGATTAGGGCTTAACTAGAATCTTCTCTTTCTTTTGTATTTTCCTTTTTGTCTATAGATGTAACCAGGCCACGAGCCACACCTTTTGTAACCAAGCTTAATTATTAATAAAAATCTTCAACTTTCTGCTCGCTTTATCTATTTGTCCTCTAACTTTTATTTTCACCAAGATAAAAATTGCTTACTTGGATCCGACATTATGTTCGGTAATTTGACTTTCCTTTAGGATGACTCCAACTCCTATAGGCTGAGTTGTTTCTCTGCTCGGATGGAACAGTATAAATGTGTAAAACAACTTGCTACTTGATGAACTAAACCAGTTCATAGTTGGGAAAACGCAACTCTTTCCCCAGTCAGAAAATTTAGTTTCGGGGGGACAAGAAAAATCACCTCAATTTAAATTACAAAGGTTGGGAAAGCACCAACTTTCTCCCTGGTGAGCAAAATCAGCTTGGGGAGACAAGCAAAATCACCTTAGTTTAAATTACAAAAGTTGGGGAAAGCATCAACTTTCTCTCCAACGAGCAAAATCACCTCAGGGGAGACGAGCAAAATCAGTTTGGTTTTAACGACCAAAATTGGGGAGAGCACCAATTTTTCTTTTTCGGCGAGCAAGATCAACTCGGGAAAGGACAAGCAAAATCAGCTCGGAACAAATGACTACAATTGGGGAAAACACCAACTGTCTACTCGACTAGCAAAATCAGCTTGACTAGACGAGCACAATTAGCTCGGGTGGACAAGCAAAATCAGCTCGGTCTTATGCCACAGTTCGGGCAAAACACCAAATTTCTGTCTGGCGGGCCAAATCAACTTAGGGAGAGTTGCCCCTAGTGCCCAATTGTAGAACGCAATGCTTTAATTCAAAGAGTTTACACAAAGTGTCATAATACAAAGCAAAACAGAAGGGTTCTTTCCATTGCTCGTTGAGTATTACATTTAGTGCCGAAAGGCTATATTTGAACAAAAAAGTATGCTAAGTAAGGGGAAGGAAATTACATTTTAAAAATAAAATATCTTCAGGTTGGTCGCATTCCACGGTCTTGGAATTGGTTTATCGTCCAGGTCCTCTAGATAATATGCTCATTTGCTAGTAAGGCCAGTTATCTTGTACAGTCTTTCCTAATTTGCACCCAATTTTCCCTCTCTAGGGACCAGAGTGTTGCCCATTACTTTCCTTAAGACCCAGTCCCTAACTTTGAATAGGCGCGGATACACGGTTTTGTTGTATTTCTTGGAGAGCTCTTGTTAGTAGGCTACAATGTGAATTAGCACCATTTCTTTTCTTTCTTCAGTAAGGTCCAATTCCAGGGCAATAGCTTTATCGTTCAAATCTGGCTCAAAGTTTTCAGACTGGATGATTGGCATGTCGATCTCCAATGGTATGATCACCTCCATGCTATAAGCCAGGGCGAATGGAGTTTCTCCAGTTGAGTGTCTTGGAGTAGTTCAGCATGCCCATAGTACGTTAGGGAGTTCCTCAGTCTACCTCTCTTTAGCTTTCTCAAGCCGTTTCTTCAATCCATCCAAAATAGTCTTGTTAGAAGCTTCAGCCAGTCCATTGGACTGGGATAGGCAGACATGGAATTATAGAATTCTATCTTTAGTTCTTCACAAAATCCTCTGAAAAGTCTCCTATCAAACTGTGTGCTGTTATCCGAGATAAGAGCCTTTGAGACGCCAAACCAAATAATGACGTTCTGGCAAACAAACTTCTTTATGTATTTTTCCTTGGTGGTCGCTAATGGCTCAGCTTCTACTCATTTGGTGAAGTAGTTAGTAGCTTCCATGAAAAACTTGCGATTACCCGGAGCCCTTGGAAGGGGTCCTACGATATCTAACCCCCAGAGGGCAAATGACCAAGAACTCATCAAGGGAAGCAATTCTCTAGCCGATTGGTGGATTTGGTGGACAAATTTTTGGCATTTCTCACATTTCCTTACATACTTTTATGCGTTAGCCTGCATGTATGGCCACCAATATCCTTAAGAAATTGCTTGATATGCCAATGATCTTCCCTTAATGTGGCTTCCACACATGTCTTCATGAATTTTGAAGAGGAAATATTCGACCTTGCTAGGATGGATGCATTTGAAATACGGCCCAGTGAAGGATTTTTTGTACAAGGCGCCAGATGGAGAGAGCCAAAACCGCTCTAACTTGGCCCTTATCTTGTTGGCTTCCTTCTTTTCAGCAGGTAGGATTCAATCTTTGAGGAAGGTTATGATGGGATCCATCTAAGATGGCCCCATCTAAGATGGCCCCAAGTCGGTGGAGAGTACTTTGGGTACCTCAGGTTCTTCGATACTAGGGTGAGGCAAGAACTCAATCATCAAAGGGTTGGAAAAAGTATTTTGCATGGATACCAAGCCAGCCAATTCATTCTTATTACAGCAAAGTTGGTGCATACCAGCACTTGATACTTGGCCATCATTTCATCCTTAGCTTCGTGTTCTCCAAATACTTGGTTGGTAACAAGTTTGGAGTCACTGAATACCATAAGCTCGATTACCTTCATCCGCAAAGCGCTTTTTAGGCCAACTAGGAGCGCTTCATACTCCGCTTCATTGTTGGACGCTGGGAATCCTAGTGTGATAGCATGCTTAATGGTCAGTCCGTCTGGTGAAGTTAACACGATCCCTAGCCCAACACCGTGCCTATTCGAGGCCCCATCAACAAAAAGTTTTCACATCTCACTAATGAACAATTTCTAGCTGTCAGATGGATTCTGAGAATTTTGCAAGTCCAAGATTCTGGTCTCCTTCATACGCAGCTTTTCTGCTTACGTGTCTATCTTGGCATTTGGTAGGTCGACTGCTTTTTTTGCCGGTTTCTCATCATTGTCTTGCCTTTCAGTTGCTTGCACCTCACCTCATTCTAGTAGTATGGACACCGTTGGTTGTGCTAAATCTACACTAGCCATTTCTTTTTTCTTGGTTTCATGCACCAAATCTATCCGGCAGACATGATGGGTGCCCAGGGCAAATTTCACCATAAAGTCAGCTAGGGCCTGCGCCTTGATCGTCGTTCGCAGCAAGAACTTGATGTCATATTACCCTAGCTCAACTGTCTACTTCAAAATTCTACCAGAAAAGTTCACCTTCTCAAATAGCACTTTTAGTGGGAATTTAGTCAACACCACAATCATATGAGCATGAAAATAGTGAGCTAACTTCCTAGAGGCCATCATCAACACTAGAGCCAGTTTCTCTAGTGGCAAACATGTTGATTCGGCAGGGAGCAACGTCTTGCTAACATAGAAGATAGGGAGATGTTATATCCCCTCAGCTCGGGCAAACACCGCACTCACCGCGTGTTGAGAAATGACCAAATAGAGGTAGAACTCTTCTCTAGGCTTTGGGGTGACCAAGATTGGGGCAGAAGATATATACATCTTCAAGTCGGTCAAAACTCGGTCACACTCTTCATCCCAAAAGAATTTAGATTTCTAAGTCTGGAAGAAGGGCCTGCAGTGATCTGATGATCGGCTGATGAACCTATTCAATATGGCTACCATTCCGACAAGATGCTACGCGTCTTTCGTGGAATTTGGTCATTCCAAACCTTGTACTGCCTTTATATGTGAGGGGTCAGCCTCTATTTCCCGGTTCATAACCAAGAAGCCCAAGAATTTCCCTGTCTTAATGCCAAAAGCACACTTGCACACTTGGAAGCATTCAAGCGCAATTTGTGGCGCTTGAGTATGACAAATATTTCAGCTAAGTCGGCGAGATACTGGAATTCGTCCTTGCTCTTGATGATCATATCGTCGATATAGGCTTCCATAGTGCGACCAAGCAGAGGAGCAAGCATTTTGGTCATCATTCTTTGAAAGGTTGCCCAGCGTATTCAGACCAAAGGGCATTACCTTGTAACAGTACAAGCCTCTCGGTGTAATAAAAGAAGTGATCTCTCGGTCCAGCTTGTACATGGCTATTTGGTGATAGCCACGGTAGGCGTCAAGGAAACTAAACCTTTGATGACTGGCAGTCAGATCCATCAATTGGTCAATTCTTAGGAGTGGAAAACTGTCCTTGGGGTAAGCTCAGTTGATCGTTTTGTAGTCAACGCATACCCGCCATTTCTTATTTTTTTTGGGCATTACCATCATATTAGAGATCCATTTAGGGTATTGCACCTCTTCAATTGCCCCAGCCTCAGGCAAGTTTTTGACTTCATCTATCACTACCTCGGCATGGTGCAAGACTGAGCGCCAAGTTCTCTGTATGACCGGTCGAACATTTGGGAAGACGTTAAGTTGATGGCAAATGAAGTTTGGATCGACACCAGGCATATCATAAGGCATCCATGCAAAGACTTCAATGTTGGATACCAAAAAGTTTACATATTTCATCCGTTCGGCGCTAGATAGAGATGAACCGAAGAGAAATAATTTGCTCGAATCGTCCTCATCAATACAAACCTCCACCAAATCTTCCACTAATTTCTCATCGATCTTTCTTTCCACATCTTTCAATACCTCTTTTCCCTCTGACCCCTCAATCATTTGGACAAAGCCCTTAGCAGCCCGACTGCCATTTACTGTGATGAAGCATTGTTTCAACATTACTTGGCCCCTCCAAACCTGTTCAACTTGTCTGGTCGGGGCAGGGAAACGAATGACTTAGTGATACGTTAAAGCCACTGCTTACATGGTGTGCAGCCAAACCGTCTCGAAGATTAAATTGTAAGTCGATAGGACCTTCAGCACCCAAAACTCCACTTGCTTCGTGACCGACCCCGCTTTGACCGGCAATATGATCTTTCCGATCGGCCATTCTAGATGTAAGTTGAAGCCAACCAAGGGGGAAGTTGTTGGAGCTAAGTTTTTGTCCTCCAGCTTAATTTGCTTGAATGCATCATAATACATGATCTCGACTGAACTTCCCTGGTCGATCAAAATTCACTTGATGTCAAAATTCTTGACACGAAGAGTTACCACTAAGGCGTCGTTGTGAGAGGTTTGAATTCTTTCCAAGTATTTGCTCGAAAAAGTCATGATCTCTCATATCTCGATCTTCCCCTTCTTCACGGCGGGCTAAACGGATAGCACTTCCCTCATGTGCTTAGCCTTCTTAACCATTCCTCTAAGCTCGCATACTCGCACCGACTCAATGATTCCGTGAATGACGTTGATAACTCCTCGAGGTGCGAGATCTAGGATGACTAGCCCATTTATCTTGGCTTGCCCTTGAGGAGTTGTCCTCATACTACCGTCAATGTATTGGTCTAGGTGCCTTACTACAACTAGCTCTTCTAAGTGCTGTTTTAATAGCACACAGTCCTCTATGCGGTGTCCCCTTCCTTCATGATATGTGCAGCGATATCTTGATTTAAAACCCTTATGAGTATCCCCTATTTTTGTTGGCCATCGGACATAAGGCTCACCTCTGATTTCACTGAGGATGTAATGAATTGGAATTTTGAAGACAGTGGTAATGCCGGTTCCTGCCATCAACTTTCTTGTGCAATCTTACATCTCATTGCGAGGAGCATTGGCTCGGTCATTTCTACAGCCCTTATTTCGGTCATTACGGCTAGCACCGTGGTGTTGTTCTCTGGCTCGGTTATTGGGGCGGTTATCCTCTTATCCCACCGAGTTAACCTTCCTAGTAACACGTTTGTCCACTGCCACCAGATTCACCTTCTCGGTGGCTGTGACAACATCATCCTCAACTCGGATGTGCTCGTTAATCCGCCCTATCAATGCTTCCATAGTTGTAGGCTAGTGCATCATAAGTGAGTCTCACAGTCTATGTCCAACTGGTAGGCCTCGCTTGTATTGGGCGATTGCAAGGTCAGTGGGGCAATCGGGAATCTCATTATAGGTTTCTCAATACTTGGCATTGTATGCCTTCAATGAACTACTTGATTCATTCTTAAAACCTAAGAGGTGGTTGACCTCCTTCGGTGTTCAAGTATTCATCTTGAACCTCGAGACGAATGCCTCCACAAGCTGATGTCAACCCTCGATACTTCCCTCCGACAGCCTCTCGAACCATTTCAGACCTAACTTTCCCAAGCTTGCTGGAAAGATAAGGCACATTAGGGCGTCATTGCGTCTATGCCCCGCTATCACTTGCCAGTAATGACTAACGTATATGTACGGGTCCGTCTTGCCATCGTATAGTGTGAACTTAGATTGATGGAAACCAACGAGGAACGGCGTGCTCTCAATCTCAGGAGACAGAGGGGTGGCGGTAAGCCTTGCCAAGTCTCTATCCACCGGCGTGGGAACCACCATTCTGGGTGGCGGTATGGCCACTTCTTCACTGGAATGGATTCTGGGATTTAGCCTTTGCAACACCAGCACTCTCTAGGCCTCTCTGTGGCGTGCACGCTCCTCTAGAACGTCCCTCTGGTCCTCCAAACAGGCAGAGTAAGAGTATCACGACGTTGTCGACAGATGCGAGAGACAATAGCTGCTATCTCATGTGCATGACTTCTTCACCGATGGGTCAAATCACCAACTCTATAGCTTCTGGTAATGAAGAGGGAGGGTGTCCTTCGCTAGTTCTGACTGCCTGAGCAACGGGGTTAGGTGCGCTCATTGTGGTTTCCCACTCCAGCAATACCTTTTCCTTTGATCTGCGGCTTCAACGCCTCTATCTCAATTGCCATCTTCCGAATGATGGCATTCTGGTCTCTCAGTGTGTGCTTCAGGCATTGAGAATGCGACTCTGTTCGTCGTCGGCGCCCTTCAAGACTTTGTGAGTGGTTAGTGCTTCTCATGCGTTTGTCTCGCGCGTCTCTAGGTAGCCTTATAGAGGAAGTCTCCATACCCGCCATGGTCGGAATGGTAGGTAGGTCGTCTTTCCTCCGAACTGACTTTGGAGTGATGTCGTCAACGACGGACAACGGGGTTTCGTCATTGTTCGCCATAGGAAGTGATCAAAGAAACTTGGAGAACAAGGTTTTGTTAGCCAAAGATTTCAACAGACGGCACCAATTGTACGGGTGAAAAATATTCATCTCCCTCCGTATTCATTGCTACCAAGTTTGACTTGCTCCAATAGAACTCCGTTCACTACGAACAAACAAGGTTGAGCTACCCAGCTTGTGGGTTGTCGGAAAACCCCTCCGATGGTCAAGTTAGCTTTCTTAGAGGAGAAGAGAAAATATAGAGCACTATAGAGAGAAAGTGGCTAAAAGTTGCTTACTGCTCTGAGTCTGTTCCTGTGTAGATTGCATGTGCACTACCTCTGTTGTCCTTTGCTAGACGTGTGGCTGTATTGCCTTCTCCATTTCTTACGCGTGCATATGTGAATACTGCCAAATGGTATTGACACACACCCAGAGCTGTTTCCTCTCCATTGGTCCACGTGAAATACCTAACCGTGCTATTACTTAGGTTGCACCAAAGATATTGCCTCTGATCATTCCAGTGCCAAGCTAAGCCATGTCGGCCTTCGGGATGGAGTTGCGCTCGGTCAGTACTTTGGTGGCATTCTCTCAGGCTGGTCAGCCATGGGCGCACAAACAATTATCTCAACTACACAGCGCGCCCATAGCACACTGCACATTCTCCGTGCCTGCACTATGCCACGCCTAATCCGGTTGATCTTGCAGCGTTGACATGGCCTCTGTACCCTGATGCTAAAAGATAGCCCGATCTTGTACCAGGGCCCGACCAAACTCCATGCTGGTAAAAATCAGCCCAACACTATATTCCGTGTTTGTCTGGCACGACCCAACACTATATTCCGTGTTTGTTTGGCACGACCCAACACCATACTCCTTGTTGGTATAGCTCGGCCCATTGTTCGGTACAAATCTCCCTCTCAATAATACAAAAATAAATAAATACATAAAGGGATAGGTCCAAAGAGAAAAAAGGAGACAATATTAACAATATTCTTATTTTTTTAATGGGATAAATTACACTCACCTTATTTTGGTCCATAATTTTTTTTTCTACTTTGACCTATAATATTTTTAATTTTTTTTCAATTTATGCTAATAGTTAACTTATATCCAATTTTGAATGAAAAAAAAAAACTACATCGTCAACCAAGTGGCACCGTGTTAGCAAAGACGTAGCATAGTAACAATCAATGTCTGTCCAAAATTAGACAAATTGTAGCCACGATGACCCTAATTCAAACCTCGCAATACATCGTCATTTTCTTTCTTCCAAATGCACTGGTATCAACCGAATTTGAGACAATGATGTTCAAGGGTGTCAATTTAAAAGGGGTTCTACTGGTTGATATTTGATGGTGATTTTGAGATGGTGATGGTGTTAGTGATGAGATAGAGTATGGAGATCGATGATAGTATTATTCAATTGTAAGTGAAGCAGCTAACTTAACCCGACTAGCACAATATTGTTTGCTTTGGTCGGAGCCTCACAGTTTGCTCTTCTTTAGAAAGTGCCTCATGCTAGTTAAGAGGAGTTAGTCAACTTATTAAGTGAGTTGTGGATACCTCTCAGACCGATGTGGGACAAACCCATTTTGGGCTCCCACATAAGTTCCCAGTTGACTGGCTTTGAACACCAACGGACTCACATTGAAGGGAGTTCCCACAAACGGCGCCAAATGAAGCAGCCAACCCAACCCGACTAGCACAATATTGTCCACTTTGGCCAGAGCCTCACGGTTTTACTTTTCTTTAGAAAAGGTCTCATGCTAGTTAGGAGAAGTTAGTCAACTTATTAAATGGATTGTGGATGCCTTTCAGACCAATGTGGAACAAACCCACTTTGGGCTCCCACATAAGTCCCCAGTTGACTGGCTTCGAACACCAAAGGACTCACATCGGAGGGAGTTTCCACAGACGGCGCCAAATGAAGCGGCCAACCCAACCCGACTGGCACAATATTGTCTACTTTGGCTGGAGCCTCATGGTTTTGCTCTTCTTTAGAAAATGCCTCATGCTAGTTTGAAGAGTTAGTCAACTTATTAAGTGGGTTGTGGATGCCTCTTAGACCAATGTCAGACAAATCCATTTTGGGCTCCCACAGTAAGTGATAGCAAATTGGCAGTTGGAAGTATATGACGATTTTAGTTGATGGAATTGTATTGATGGAAAGGTCAGTGAAAGAGAGTGAAAGAGTGTGATGAAAGAGGCGATGAATTTCTTTTATTATATCACAAGGATGTCAATATGGCATTTTCTTCTAACTTTTAACTAATGTTGGTTGTTGAAGTAATTGAAAATTTTAAAAACATTATGGGCAAACTTAGGGGAAAAAAAAAAAAAAACTTTAATGGTGAAAGGCGAAAAAATATTAAAATTTAAAGAGCCAAAGTGTAATTTACTTAAATTTGTAAAATTGTATATTATGCTATGTGGCTTCTGATATAGTGCCATGTGGCTGATGATGGTGCATTTTTCTTTCAAAAATGAAAGAAATAAACCGTTGGAGTAAATTAAAAAAATTAAGAAATATTAAAAAGAATTAAAGTGAAAAAATTATAAATTTTAAAAGACAAAGCGAAAAAAATACTAAAAGGGAGAAGTGTAATTTACTCTATCTATCTATTACTATTTTAAAAGTTTGAAAAGGACATATATTTTCTATTTTGTCATATCTCGAAAATACCCTCTCAAACTTATTAAACATTACAAACACTTGCCGGATTTCAAACACGTTCAAACATCAAATATCTTCAAATATCATATTATGATTATCTACTCTACTTTCAAAAGAGTGAGCATCCTCATTTGTTTTTTACTTTTTTGTTCTTCCCAAAATAACCTTCCCAAAATATGTTGGCCACATTGCCTTGAAAAGGCACAATGGTTAGCAATAGTCCTTCCATATAGAAGATTTTGTCAACTGTCACTTTACAATTTTTAACCATTAGACTAATAGACACAACACAAAATATATATAACATATTTACAAATATATATATATATATTTTAAAATTTACAACCGCTACACATAGAAAAAATTTCAATTTTTCTCATTATAAACATAATGAGAAAAATATTTGAGATTTAAAGAATAATAATTTAACCCACAATGATGTGAGATAATGGTTGCCAAATTTAGATTTTTATACACTTAATCATTTAGTCTAACTCTCTTGTAACATTATTATGGATGAATTTGTAGATTTAAATTTTTGGGTCTCTAACATTTCCCATATAAATAATACATAATTTTAGAGTTGAGTTTCTCTCAAGTTTAAACTTGAGAGGATTTAATGGACCCATGAAACCCACCATAGGTTTTAATTTGATGATTCAAATCTTTCATTTTATAAGATTCTCAGTGTATCATTCATGAAAAAAATTAAGTTGATCCGATAATCATAATATTTTCATTTATTGTATTTGTCTCTTAAAAAATAGACGACAAACATATTTTGAGACTATTCATTTTTCTTAAGACACACAATAAAATGAAAATAATGTACATCATTTATGAAAAAAATCAGGTTGATTTGATAATTATAATAGTCTCATTTGTAGTATTTGTCTTCAAAAAAAGACACGACAAACATATTTTGAGACTATTCATATTTTTTTTAAGACATAATAAAATGAAAAAGTTACGATCATCAGATCAACTTAATTTTTTTTCTCTGAACGATATACATTATAAAATAAATATTTCGAATTATCAAAACGGTTCCTTTAGCTGGCCCCATGAACCCAAATTCTCTCAAATTCAAATTCAAATTTGAGGTAAATCTATCTTCTTCTTCTTTTTCTTTTTTTTTAAGTAATAAGCCTAACCTTAATTTTGAAAGTTAGGAATTAATATTTTCTATTGAAACCAAACGGTCATACTCCTATAAATTAGTACAAAATTAAATTGAATAGACATATCTATTCATTAAGAGACGCCTCGTCTTCTATATAAGACAATAATTTGAATTTGAAATGTCCAAAATCATCAAGAGACACTTCAAGCTCTAAGTCTCTCTCTCACTGAAATGTGCAATATCATCCATCAATAATTTTCATAGAACAACAGTGATAATGGCAATATTAGCCTTTTTTCTACTCTTTGTTTTGAACTATGTTTTTCTCCTTTTACTGCTCTCTTTGTCTCTCACAATTGGGTTTTCACTCAATTAATTTCATCTGATCAATTGTAATGGATTGAGGATGATGATTAATTTCGAGTGAACCTATTTGATTAACAGTTATTGATTCGAAATTCAGATGTGTTTCTTTTGGGTTGTTTTTGTTTGTCATTGGAGACTTTTTCTGTTTCTAGTTGAATTTTTTAAAAACATAGGTAGCATTTGGTTTAGTTTTAGAATTATGATTTGATAATAGATTTGTATTTTGATTTTGTGAGTTGTTGAATTATGATTTGAAAAAAGAAAATTTGTTTGGTTATGAGTTTTGAATTGAATTTTAAATTGAGTTCTGAATTTTTTAAATAAGAAAAGTTGTTTGGTTATGAGTTTTGAAAAAAAAATTCAAAACTTTTAATTTAAAAACTTATAACTCATAACTAAACACACAATTCAAAATTCTGTTGAAAATTCTATTCAAAACTCATAATCAAACTCTTTTTAAAATTCAATTCAAAAAAATAATTATTGAAAAAAATAAATTTTTTATTTAAAAAATTCACAAAATTCTGAAAATATTTTTTATTTAAAATATTAAAAAATATATATTATTATTTGTTAAAAAAAATATTCAACTAGTGTTTTAAAATTACTTTTGATTGGAATTTTTTTAATTGTTTTGTTTAAGAATTTTTTTTATTTTTTAAAAATCACTATGAATTTTTATTTAATTTTTTTCGTTAATTTTAAATAAATGGCCAAATAATTTGTCATTTTGGTTTTAAAAAAATAATTTATATATTTAAAAATATCAACAACAAATATAATTTTTTTTTTTCAAATAACAAGCGGCAATTGCCCCCAAAAAAAAAAAGTATTGTTCTGGTCAATCGGCCAGACATCTGGAAGGATGTTCAGACAGATGACCGAGTAGACCAAAAAATTCAAAAACTGTCTGGGAGGATGTCCGGGCAGACGATTGGGTACACCCAAAAATTCAAAAACTCTTTGATTACCAAATATGTTTTTAAATGTATTTTGAAATGTGATTTGAAATCAGATTTTGAAAACTATAATTAAATAGAAGGTTAGAATATGATGGTAGAATCATGATTCCAGAATAGAACCAAACAGAGCCATTGTTTTCTAGAAGTTGTTTGCTAAAGGATCTCTGTTTTGGAATGGTCCTTCCTGAAGATGCAATTTGGAAGGGGAAGAGATATATAGTAATGTATATACATATATATATATATATAGAGAGAGAGAGAGAGAGATGCAGTTTGTCAACCTATACAATTTTTACTTTTGCTTACTAAATAAGAGAGAATCTGACAACTTTTTAACAAATCATATTTATCAATGTTATGAAAATTTACAAACTCAAAAAATTTTATCAAGAATTTGTCCAGAAAATATGTGTAGTAAAGATTTATTTTAGATGTAAGATTCACCATTCAGGAATTGAATTTAGATAATTCATCAAGATTCTCAGTGAATTATGAGTTTAAGCTTCTTGTTTCTTGCAACTTTTGTTTTGATATTCATCAACCAAATCACATTTGTACATCATTAGTTTACTTTATATTAGTGGGTCTACGACTTTCTAATACCAAACCTCGTACTCTCACTTTTCTCATATTATGAAATATTATTTTTTTTGTTGTATATTGGTTTATAAATTCACATAATTTGTAATGTATTTTTACTTAATTTGGGAACAATTAAGAGCAAGTTTATATTTCTCCACTTTTATGAATGCATAATTGTTGAAAAATGATAGTTAAATTTTAGAAATAAGACATTATAACTTGTTACACCAAATTTCACACTTAGAGGGGCAAAAATTCTCACTTAAAACAGTGATTACATGCCTCTATTAATAAGAGCATCTCCAATGGCAAATACTATAGTATTGCCATTGCTATAATTTGGCAATAAATAGTAACAAATTAGCAAATTATAGCAATAGTGCTCCAATGGTCATTTGTCATTTTGGCAATAAGTTTTTGTTTATCTTCAGCAATAGCAATGTGACGCATAGAGGAAGAAATGCAGAAATTGGTCCATTAGAATGGTCATTTGTCATTTTGGCAATGAGTTTTTGTTCATCTCCAGCAACAGCAATGCGACACACAGTGGACCAATTTTTGTTTTTCTTCCTATGTGCGTCGCATTGCTGTTACTGAAATGGTCTGAGAAGATGAATAAAAACTGGAGAGAGGGAGGGAGGCAGTTGCTTTTCTTCTTCATTGACACAAATAGCAGCTGCCATTTCAAACCATTGGAGCACACTTTTTTGTAGCAGCTGTCAAATTATGACAATAGCAGCTCCAATGGCTCTTTCTTTATTTAACTTATTTTTCTACAATATTTTCATTTGTGTTTAATATTATATTATTTTATCGTAATATAACATATAATTTACAACAATGTATTATCTCACTTCCATTATGCTTAATTCTAATTATTTTCATATTATGCCTGAAAATTTATTGTATTTAATCACCACCAACCATTCTTGAATTAAAAAAATGAATAAGTTAAATAGTAAGGAACAAAACTCTTCGAGTATGCGGTATACTTGTTCCATCTTAGTTTCAAACATATATCTGTCATAAGTAGTTGCATATTAATTCATCACATTACCATGACTTTCCGAAACAACCATGAAAGAGTTTTATTGACTCATTTTTGTGAAGATAACATTCTGTGATGATGCCAAAATAGTTTTGGAATTTTTTTTATTTTTTATTTTTTATTTTTATTTTTTTTGGGTTTATAGTGATCTTTACAAGTGAATTCTAGATATTTGTGTGAAATTAATAGAAACACGATTTGTGTGATACTATGGATTAAGAGTTTGTTGTGTTGTAGTATTTATGTTGTTTTAATAGTAAAGTTAAATATGACTAATATTGTTTCAAAATTATATGTAATTATCTAATTTTAAATGAATCGTCATCATATGAGAAATCATAAATACTATTGACAATGAGATTATTATGTAACGATTCTAAAAATAAAATATCATCCAATGTAATTGTAAAAGTTTATGTTCTTTTTTTCAAGACAATAATATAATTGTTTTATAGTATATTTTACTTAAAGTTTGAAAATTTTAAATGTTGTTTAGTTTATTTGTTTTTGTAATTGTTGGCTATATATTTTGTACAGACTTATCGCAGCCTGACACGTGGATTATAAGGGGTAAGTTGGGAAATCAGTAAAGGTCTCCAACCATCAACAGGCGCATGGCAACCTGCAGCAATGGCAATGGACTCGCGAGACATGGGAATAGTCAATATATCTAAGGTGACGTGGCCAAACGGTTGGCTACAGTTTAAATTCAAATTCAGGAGAGAAGCACAACCAGAGAGAGTGGAATAGTGGAAAACAAACTAATTAAAACCGCAGACCATACTCAGTGATCATGGAGGTTATTCCGGCAGTTATCACCTATTTCAACAGACTATTAGCCACTTCGACGGTTATATTTAGAGCCTATAAATAGAGGAGAGTGCTGATAATGCAAGCCTCCAGAACCAGATCTAGAACTAGTTTATTTACTATATATTTTCCAGTTCTTTAAATTCCAGTCTTTACATTCCTGTACTGTACTTCAAATTCCTAGGAGTATTTCCAAGTTAGTCTTTTGCTGAAATCCCCTTCGAAGCTATGAAAGTGCGAAAGTACTATTGTAAGTTCCTGTTTACTTAATGAAAGATTACTTTCTGACACTATTGTTCTCCTTTTCTCTCGTAATAAGTCTTCTCAATTTTCTCCTAAAAAATCAAGCCACCAGTAAAGTCCTCTTCATTAAGGCTAAAAGAACTTCGAAACAATCATCTGACTAATTGGTTGGCATTTATTAATTTCTGTAAGAACTTATTGATCCTTGCTAGCATGCACGAATTACATTTCTAACCTTCGAAAGCCAAAAAAGCCAACATATATTTTTTGGCACGTCCAGTAGGACCTTAATAATGGCTAGATGTAGGAGACGAGAAGAAAATGAGCGCCTTGAAGAAGGTGTAGAAGGAGATTTAGACATACAAAACCCCGAGGATAAGTTTTTTTTGGCTTTCGAAGGTTAGAAATGAATTCGTGCATGTCAATAAGGATCAATAAGTCCTTACAAAAATTAATAAATGCCAACCAATTAGTCAAACGATTGCTTCGAAGTTCTTTTAGTCTAAATGAAAAGGACTTTATTGGTAGCTTGATTTTTTAGGAGAAAATTGAGAAGACTTATTAGGAGAGAAAAAGAGAACAATAGTGTCAGAAAGTAATCTTTCATTAAGTAAATAGAAACTTACAATAGTACCTTCGCAATTTCACAGTTTTGAAGGAGATTATAGCAATAGACTAACTTGGAAATACTCTTAGGAATTTGAAGTACAGTACAGGAATGTAAAGACTGGAATTTAAAGGACTAGAAAATATGAAGTAAATAAACTGGTTTCTAGATCTGGTTCTAGGGGGACTTTAAGAGCCTCATCCACAGGCTTGAGTTTAATATGGGCTTTTCTTTTCTATTACTTACCTTTCAATGCCCTCTGGGAGAAGGTCTCTTACGAAGTCCCTATAACAATAAAAGGAGCTCTAAGTAAGAAGAATAGTATAAAGGAAGGAATGGGAAAGCAAAAGAAGGGACAAAGTAGATATCCTTTTTTACAGCAGCCCTGGTGGTTCTGGGTAAGCAGGTAGCAGTGGGGGTAGAGGTAATAGTGATGCCAGCCTCGCCCACCCTGGGATGACGGATCCAAGTTCTGTAATAAGTCCAGAGTGGGAACAACAAGTTGCACCTCCATGTTGACAGACCACCAAGTCTTGAACCTAGTCATGGCCCTGCTATAGCTAGTGAAAGATATAAATTCGAAGCTAGAGAAGTCTCTTTTGAACTTGGATGTTACTTTATCTAGCCTGGATTTTGGCACCTTCGGGTCCCTAGTATCAAGGTCAGGGTTGGAGAAGCTGTAGGGTAGAATAGAAATCCCTTGGCTAAGCCCAAATTGTCTTGGAAATTGAGCAGGGTAGTAGGCTTCAGAGATGCACTTGTAAGCTCGAAGATTGTATGTGCCAATGAAGATCTCCCTTGGTAGTAAAATGGAGGCCCATATATCTTTGTGAATAGGCCTGGAGTATGTGGAATCAGCTAAAATTTCCCTCAACCATGCTGGCCCTACAACAGCATCGAAAGGGCAAAAAAATAAGGGCTGAGCAGCTAGGGGTAACTGATGAAAGAAAGAAAAGTAATATGCAAAAATGGATAGGTATAGAGACACTCTGGCATATTTCTCTCCATAGGTAGTAGGATCTTGTACTAGGAATCTTAAACTATGGGAATGGAGATCAGTAAAATATGCAAAAGGCTAGAGTTGGAGAATCCAAATTGGCCCTCATTGATTAGGCTCTAGAGGCCTCTCATAGAATTAGGAACAGACCCTGTATACATGACCCAACACATAGGGGGCTAAGGCTATTCTTTTCCCTGAAGCCAGAGCCTTGGCAAGAGAGAGAAATTTAAGCATTATTTTCTAGGAAGAAGTATAGAAAATGAATTTATAAAGCCAATAAAGAATGAAAGAAAAGAACTCATGGTCAGTCATAGGACCTTCTCGTTTGTTCTCAAAGGTGACGAAGTCACTATAAGAAGAATTGAAAGAAGGAAGAGAGAAAGAGGCCTTGAGATCTGGGTAATGAGGGCCAAAAGTATCATTAGCAAGTGAATGCCCTAGAAGGTGGCACATGTCAAGGACAGTGGGGGCCATCATGCCACATTAAAATTGAAAGAAGTTGAATGCAGGGTTCCAAAAATAAAGGGCAGCTAGGATAAGAAAAAGGTCCTCAATAATGACAAACCTTGAAAGACGAAAGGCGTCGATAATGCAGAGGTCCTCAAAATCTTGTTCCCGAGCTCCGACTACTCTGTCTTACCACTCTTCTCATTCAGTCTTCAACGTGGGCCAGCAGTGGTGAGGTTGATTAACCCTCCAATTTCCCCAGTTGAGAATTCCTTCGTAGAAAATGTAATAATCCTTTAAACACGTATACAAGGAAGGAAGTGCAGCAGAAGCTTTCTTGAAGATGAGGCCAAGAACGAACTCTCTTTGAGCATGGTAGCGAGGGACAAAAATCCGTCCATCAATCGGGCTTTCACCCTCTGGGGTCTGGTATTTGGTTATCTCGTCGGTAATACATCTCCTTGAAGCTACCGAAGGACCTAAGTGCTCAACAAGTGGTACTTTCGAGGAAGACAAAGCCATTAGTAAGAGATTGAAAGGAGGGTAAGGAGAGTGAATATGAAAAGGGTAAGGAGTTGAAGTTGACTGTAATGGGAATGAGAGGAAAAGATTAGACAAGCAAATAGGTAAGAGCACGAGAAATCGGGGCTTTAAACCTTTCTGTCCAAAATTACCTACTCAGCCTAGCGGGTCAAGTAAGTCCAAGTTAGTGGATTGTTTATTTTTGACCCACGTAGAATAAAGGCCTTTATTTTTAAAGTCCTGGAAACACATTTTTGATTTTTTGTAAGGAAAATTCCCTTCAAAGTAGTATCTTGTTGCTTCCTAAGGCAAGGAAATATACTTTGAAAAGTTCAGCTTGGCTTCGAAATAAGTAGTTGGCTTCAAAGCTAGTATTCTACCAGACTGATGAAGTTATGTCTTAACCCAAGTAAGGTTGGAACTCGTTTACCAATTTGAAGGTCTTAAAAGTACGATCCTAGGCTTTCTGCTAAAGGAGATTTTCTTCGAAAGAATACTCTGTGGCCTTTTAAGGAAAGAAAGTGTGCTTTTTGAGTTTTGTTTTTAGCTTCGAAATAAGAGGTTATCATAAGGCCACTATTGGTTGAAATGATCTGCAAATTAACAAAAATGAAACCCATGCCTTTAAATTTCAGAAATATGAAAGTACTTTTTGAACTTTCTGCTAAGACAGCACCCTTTGAAGGGAAAATCTTTGTCATTTTGTAAGGGGAGCTCTATACTTCGAAACCCTTAAAACAAGCTTCGAAATGAGATTGGTTATTTCGAAGCTGTTATTTATAAATTATACGAACAAATTGAAGGATGAAGTCATATTAACCATGCAATTGAAATATGCAAATCCAATTTTATTGATATAAACATTTACATAGGGAGAGCTTATTTGGTTACATTCTCAATTTCATAAAAATAAGGAATGGACAAGGTTACAAGGTCATGAAACTTTGTCCAGCAAAATTCAATAAACACATGTTCTTTTTCTAACCTCTCCTCTATCCTATCTAGATTTGGTTTATCTGATTGGTGAGCCCTCATTTGATAGAAGAGTTTTTGGGCCCTCATCTTAAATTATGTTTTCTTAAGAGCTTTCTCTAATTCATCTATCCCACACATATCATCCATATCAACATCTTCTCCATATTCTAAATCAGGCCTCTTGAAGTCTTCATATTGGGTTTGGATGCGAACATCAAAGGTCTCCTCCAATGACTCCTTGATGGCCAAAGCATTCTTTTACCAATTGAATAGCAAAGGGGGTTGGTCCAGAAAGGTATGAAGTTCTATTTGGGCCACAAGGTTGAGATTGTGAATTTGAGAGATAATGTCACAAGCCTATAGAAAATTCTTGTGAGAAGTGTCATTTTGAAGGGCTTTGAAGGATAAATGAGAAAAGGCAGCAAGTAGGGTCTCGGTTTTACACTACTGATAAGTAGTTAGAGGAATTAGAGCCTTATAGGGAGCAAAATGTTGGCATTCAAAGAGGGTAAGTTTCAATTCCTCAATCCAATTAGGATTAGGAGGAAGGGGAGGAACAATTGGGTCCCTTCCAAAAGAAAGTGGAAACTGAGACTCATTTACACACTCTAGTCGGTCGGAAGAGCAAAGTTTTGCTTTCTTGGCTAAGAGTGAGGGGCTCATTCCCAAAGCCTCAATAGGGTGATGGGTCTTTCATACTATTTTTGTCGGTAAGGTAGAGGTATACCATGCTGAAAGAAAGTTGTCTTCAAGGCAGCAAAGACAGTCGATTGAGATATATGGATATACCACAGAGCTACTCGAAAATGGAGAAATCACAACAGGGTCATCGAATTCAACAAATCTGTGGTGAATTCGTTCCCTTGTTTGAGGTTGGGTTGGTGTTGGCCAAGCATTTCAACCAGTATTTCTAGTAAAAGATGGGGTAGCTCCATCTCATGTACAAGGTTTTAGAGTAGACAAAGAACTTCCAAGATCCATTTTTGCAAGTGTTTGGTCCAAAGGCTCATATTCTGCGAAAACCTCCATAACTTGTATAAATAGAAGGGGATAAATATGGCTAATAAAAGCGTGAAAGTTCTTTCGAGATCAGCCATCATTGTCCAAAACCTCCTTGTATGCTTGATCAATGAAAGAGAGAGTTTGATTAGCCATTGGAGAAGTATTAGTCCTTTCATTTACACAGATAGTGGAGATAATGTTCAAGTGCAAAGGAGAATTTAATGAAGTTCAGTGTTTCATTGCTTGGAGATGGTTATACTTCCAAGATAAATAAAGTCCATGCATGTCCTAGGACGTGGGTGAAGCGCACCAATCCACTAATATTACTAAGTGTTGGTTATATTAGTTTGAGGGGTAATGTTGGTTATATATTTTGTACAAACTTATCGCAGTTTGACATGTGCATTATAAGGGGCAAATTGGGGAATCAGTAAAGGTCTCCAACCATCAACAGACGCGTGGCAACTTGCAGCAATGGCAATGGACTCGTGAGACATGGGAATAGTCAATATATCTAAGGTGACGTGGCCAAACAGTTGGCTACAGTTTAAATTCAAATTCAGGAGGGAAGCACAACCAGTGAAAGTGGAATAGTGGAAAACAACTTGATCAAAACTGCAGACCATACTCAGTGATCATGGAGGTTATTCCGACAGTTATCACCCACTTTGACGAACTATCAGCCACTTCGACAGTTATATTCAAAGCCTATAAATGGAGAAGAGTGCTGATAATGCAAGCCCCTAGAACCAGATCCAGAAACTAGTTTATTTACTTTACATTTTCCAGTCCTTTAAATTCCAGTCTTTACATTCCTGTACTGTCCTTCAAATTCCTAAGAATATTTCCAAGTTAGTCTGTTGTTGTAATTCCATTCGAAACTGTGAAAGTGCGAAGGTACTATTGTAAGTTCCTGTTTACTTAATGAAATATTACTCTGACACTATTATTCTTATTTTCTCTCGTAATAAGTCTTCTCAATTTTCTCTTAAAAAATCAAGCTACCAGTAAAGTCCTCTTCATTGAGGCTAAAAGAATTTCGAAACAATCATCTGACTAATTGGTTAGCATTTATTAATTTCTGTAAGGACTTATTGATCATTGCTGGCAAGCATGAATTACATTTCTAACCTTTGAAAACCAAAAAAAAAAACAACAGCAATAGAATTTGTTTAACGTACATGTAAGGTGATTATGACTAGATTTGCTAAATGATTATGATGATGGATTGTTAATCATTGGCATGTGAAGTCCAATAACTGTTATATTTGATCAGATAATATTATAGTCATTATAATTGAGGTGATTAATATGTGCGAATTTATAAATTGATGAAATAAAATGATATTCGTTAATAATAAAAAGTCTCCACGTAATTACCCTATTAAAAATTAAAAACTAACAAAGGAGTAAAATATTACTGTGCTGAATTTAAAAGATTTAATGTATTTTTTTTTTAAACCAAGAGAAAAGAAATTAGTGTAATTAACTCAAATATTATTTACAACACCACACATCTATTGAATTTGTTGAGCCCAAATTCGTCTGAATTCGTCTATTTTCAAAAAGAATCGATTCTTCCCGAAAAGAGATTCATTTGAGCGAATTCGGGCTAAACAAGATTCTTTCCGAAAAAAGACTCATTCTAACGAATTCGGACTAAACAAATTCGATGAATAAATCATTAATCTACTATTTATAAGAAAAGTAGAAAAGAGTTGGTATAAAGGAAATAGCTTTTTTAAGTGTATTTGATATAACTTAATATATATAAAAAGTTAATAACTTGAAAACATACTGAAATCATTTATTTTTTTTAACTTTTAGATAATCAATTTATTGTAATTCATTTAAGTTATTTTCTATCAAATAGATTACAACAGATTCTCTGACACAAATTTTAAAAATCAAATAAACAGCCCCTTTGAAGTCTGTAAGGGAGAGATTGAGGACTTTGTTTGAACAGGACATGTGGCCATTTGAACCTTATTAGAACCCTTCCGACCACGTCAACGCGGTTTGTAGGCCAAAAGATTTGAGAACTTTTTTCTTTGAAAAAGGACATATGGGATAACCATTTTGAATCTTATTTGTACCCTTCCAACCCCAATAGATAAAAGAGAGGAGGGATGGCATAGTGATAACCTTTAAACTTACCTTAAACCCCATAATAATATATATTAGTGACTCGGAAAAAAAAAAGGGGGGGGGGGGGGGGGGGGGAACTGACCAAAAAAAAAATTATAAAATTATAAAAAGTATAGTGTTTTAATTAGTAAAATGTATAAATTCTTTCATTGATTTGTAATTTTTTTTTATTGTTGCACTGGACATTTATTTCCCAAAAAAAAAAAATTGTATTTAGGCCTCGTTTGGCAAGTGGCTTTTTTAGTCAAAAAGTTACTAAAAAAATCAAAAAGCTAACAACCCATAGCAAAAAGTCAAAGATTTTCTTTTCTTTTTACTTTTTATGCATTTTTTCGTAAAAAGAATTAAAATAGGTAATAAGATAAAATTTCACATTCCTCAAATCAATTAATTATTTTTTCTCTCACAACTATCTATTCAATTATAAAAATAAAAAAAATAAAAATTTACAAATCCTTTTGAACATAATTCTTTTTTTTTTTTTTTTCATCTCATACAATAGTTAAAAGGAAAAATTACTCCTAAGTCAAATATTGAGAAATGTTACTCTATCTAATCCTGAGTATTTTTTTATAAACCATTTAGTCCTTTTTTTACAACACAACATCATCATCAAAACATCACAACATCATCACCAAACATTTTGAACAACCAACATCACCAACATCAAATACATCTTTTAACATCGTCAACATCACCAACATCTTCAACATCAACGTTTCCCTACATGTTACTTTTATTGATGCTCTGAAACGATCATCAACCTCCGTAAGACTTGCAGATCCAGGGGTGGCCTTGATGTTGTGATGAATGTCGATCGCTGGCCCTGATGATGAATGCTGATCGCTGGCCCTGATGTTGATGATGAATGTCGATCCCATCTCTCTCTTCCTCCATCTCTCCATTAACATTGACTCTATCGCTTCTCTCTCTCTCTAGCTTCTTGAAACCTTTTGTTTCTCTCAGATCAATTAGGGTTTGATTTGTGTATACAGACATATATATATATATATATCGATATATACGTTGTTGGGTATACCTCCTTATTGGAGTGTGGGACCCAATTGGTTTTGGAAAAAGAGTTTTAATTTGGCTTGATTTAGTATAATATATTTTTATATATTATATTTGTGGAGGCCCAATCCAATTTGGTTACAGTTAGGGTTTTGATAAAACAAACCCTAGAATTAACAATATAGAAATATATATTGTTTATGTGAGCCGTTTTTGTTAAGGAGGAGCATATACTTGTCTTTGGTGAGATAGTGCTTCGAGTGGCTTTTGTGAAGCAGCATCAAAATTGATTTGAGTGCATCTTTGTTTGGGTGTTTTGGTGGAGTTGATTTGGTTCGTTATTTTGGGTCTTCTTCAACTCTGATTTTGAAGATTTTGGTTCTTCTATTTGGTGAGGTCTTGCCTCTTGTTTATTCGTGTTTATTTGGAATTCACCTAAGGATGGTTTTGTGAGACCATTCGTGTCTTGTTTGTAATCGTTTGGAACTTATTTGGTTGATAGTTGAATCGGATTTCGATTCCGTGGACGTACCTCACATTGAGGGAACCACGTAAAAATTCTTGTGTTGCCTTTGATTTAATTTTTCCGCATTAGTTTATATTCTCATTGATTGATTTACTTGTGGGGATTCATCGTTTTTCCCTAACAATTGGCATCAGAGCTTACGGTTTATTGGGATTTATTTATTTGTGTAAATCAATGGAGGGGAATGTGGGTCGTATGTCTAGCTTCAATGGAAGCAATTGGGTAACTTGGAAAACTAAAATGGAGGACCTATTATTTTGTAAAGACTTGTATGGACTCATTGAGGGTGAGAGTGGTAAACCTGCTGATATGAAAGATGATGAGTGGAAGAGGCTTAATCGGAAAGCCGTTGGTGTTATCCGTCAATGGATTGATGACAGTGTGTTTCATCATGTTGCTACTGAAACTTTAGCATATGATTTATGGAAAAAATTAGAGTCTTTATGATAAAAAATCAGCCACAAATAAAGCCTTTCTGTTTCGTAAGTTGGTTAATTTAAAATATAAAGAGGGCAGCTCTATTCCGGAACATCTAAATAAAATAAAGAGTATTGTTAACCAACTTGCTTCTATGAAAATTATTTTTGATGATGAGTTGCAGGCTTTGATGCTACTTAGTTCCTTGCCCGAAAGTTGGGAGACTTTGGTTGTGACAGTTAGTAATTCGGCACCCGATGGAGTTGTCACAATGGGCCAAGTCACTAGTAGCTTATTGAATGAAGAAACTAGAAGAAAATCAGCGGGTTCCTCTCATTCAGAAGCATTTGTTGTGAAAGGCCGAAGCAAAACAAGGGGGAGGAGTAAGACTCCTTATGGTCGTGATCAAAGCCGTGACAAGTCAAGAGATGGTTCTGTTTCAAAGAAAGACATTGAGTGCCATTATTGCCATGAGAAAGGGCACATGAAGCGGGAATGTCGAAAGCTCAAGAACAAGGAGAAAAGGCGTGACAAAAGTGTGGATAAGAAGCAAGAAGACACAACGGCAGTTACTATCGATGATCTCATGGTCGTTTGTGAGGATGATTGTATCAATTTTGTGGGCCAAGAGAGCAGTTGGGTGATTGATTCCGGTGCTTCTTTTTATGTGACTTCTCGAGTTGATTTCTTCACTACCTACACTGCAGGAAATTATGGTTCTGTTAGAATGGGTAATGAAGGTTTGTCCAAGATTATCGGCATGGGTGATGTTTGCTTGGAAACAAATTTGGGCTGCAAGTTGTTGCTTAAAGATGTAAGGCATGTTCCCGACATTCGCCTCAATTTGATCTCTACTGGGAAGCTAGATGATGAAGGCTTCAACAACAAATTTGATGATGGAATATGGAAGCTCACAAAGGGTTCTTTGGTGGTGGCTAAGTGCAAGAAGACTCATACACTTTATTCGATGCAAGGAAAAATTTGTAAAGGTGTTGTCAATGCACTTGAAGATGATACTTCTACCGAATTGTGGCACAAGCGGCTTGGCCACATGAGTGAAAAGGGGCTGCAAGTATTGTTCAAGAAAGAGCTTCTACCCGGTTTGAAAGGTACACATCTTAAAACTTGTGTTCATTATTTGGCGGGTAAACAACATAGAGTTTCTTTTCATAAAAATGTTGCTTCTAGAAAAGAAAATGTGTTGGAGTTAATTCATTCGGATGTTTGTGGTCCTTTAAAAGTTAGAACACATGGTGGTGCATTTTATTTTGTTACTTTTATTGATGATTATTCAAGGAAAGTTTGGGCTTATCTACTAAAAACTAAAGATCAAGTTCTAGAAGTATTTAAGCATTTTCAGGCCATGGTTGAAAGAAAGCAGGCGAATTGAAGTGCATCCGAACAGACAATGGTGGTGAATACATTGGGCCATTTGATGAGTATTGTCGCAGCCAAGGTATTCGGCATCAAAAGATAGTTAAGAAGACTCCTCAACAAAATGGAGTTGCCGAGAGGATGAACCGCACCATTGTGGAAAGAACAAGGTGTTTGCTTTCACAAGCTAAATTGCCAAGATCCTTTTGGGGTGAGGCAATGAGTACAGCGGTTGACTTGATCAATTTATCTCCTTGCTATCCTTTGAATGGTGATGTTCCTGAAAGAGTTTGGACTGGCAAAGATGTGTCTTATGAGCATTTGAGAGTGTTTGATTGCCGAGCTTTTGTTCACATTTCAAAGGATGAGAGGTCCAAGCTTGATAGTAAGTCAAGACAATGTATTTTTCTTGGCTATAGGCGTGATGAATTCGGGTATAGATTATGGGATCCGGTCGACAAGAAAGTTATTCGAAGCCGTGATGTTGTGTTTCTTGAAGACCAAACAATTGAAGACTTTGGTAAAGGTGATCAACCGGAGCCAAAAACTAGTGATCTCATTGACATGGATCCATCTCTTTCATCTCCAGTTGATGATGAAAATGGGGGAGCTGTGCAGCCACCTATTGAAGATGTGGAGGATGATGCTAATCCTAATGAAGTTGAGCCAGAAATTGAGGAAGAGCATCCAACTCAAAAACCGCCACCACAACTTGAGTTGAGAAAATCTACAAGGGACCGACAACCTTCAAGAAAGTATCCTCCCAATGAATTTGTGTTGATTTCTGATCAAGGGGAGCCGGAGAGCTACCAAGAAGCAATTGAGCATGCAAAGAAAGATGATTAGAAAAAGGCTATGGAAGAGGAGATGAATTCCTTACTTGAAAATCACACTTATGATTTAGTGAAGTTGCCTAAAGGGAGGAAAATTCTGAAAAATAAGTGGGTCTTCAAATTGAAGAATGATAGGAAGAATCTAAGGTACAAAGCGCGTCTTGTTGTGAAAGGCTTTGGGCAAAAGAAAGGTATTGACTTTGATGAGATTTTCTCGTCGGTTGTGAAGATGTCTTCTATTCGGGTTGTACTTGGTATGGCTGCAAGTATGAACCTTGAAGTTGAGCAACTTGATGTAAAGACCGCATTTCTTCACGGTGATCTTGAAGAAGAAATTTACATGGAACAACCGGAAGGTTTTGTGGAGAAAGGGAAAGAGAAATTTGTTTGCAAATTGAAGAAAAGTTTGTATGGCCTCAAGCAAGCTCCGCGGCAATGGTACAAAAAATTTGACTCTTTCATGATGAATAATAGCTTTTCTAAAACTACTTCGGACCATTGTGTGTTTGTGAAAAATTTCCCGGATGGCAAATTTATTATTCTTTTGCTTTATGTTGATGACATGTTAATTGTGGGTCAAGATTCTACCATGATTAACAAAGTTGAAATTGAGTTGAGTAAATCTTTTGCTATGAAAGATTTGGGACTGGCAAAGCAAATACTTGGTATGAAAATTGTTCGTGATCGCAAAGAGGGACTGATTTGGTTGTCTCAAGAGAGCTACATTGAGAAAGTTCTTGAGAGATTCAACATGGATAAAGCAAATCCAGTTGATTGTCCACTTGCAGGTCACTCCAAACTTAGTTCGAATCAATGTCCTACAAGTGAGAAAGACAAAGAAGAGATGTTGAAAGTTCCTTATGCTTCAGCAGTTGGTTCTTTGATGCACACCATGGTTTGTACAAGGCCGGATATTGCTCACGCCGTTGGTGTGGTGAGTCGTTTTCTCTAATCCGTAAAGAACATTGGGCAAGCGTAAAATGGATTCTAAGATATCTTCGAGGGACTTCGAAGGTGTGTTTGTGTTTTGGGGATGGTAAACCGATGCTTGATGGGTTCACAGATTCTGACATGGCTGGTGATGTTGATTCTAGGAAATCTACTTCGGGGTATTTGATGACTTTTGCAGGGGGAGCTGTGGCATGACAATTTAAATTACAAAAATGTGTTGCTCTCTCAACTACCGAAGCTGAATTTATTGCCATTACAGAAGCTTGCAAAGAAGAGTTATGGTTGAAGAATTTTTTGCAAGAGATGGGTTTGAAGCAAGAAAGGTATGTGCTTTATTGTGATAGTCAAAGTGCTATTCACTTGAGTAAAAATTCTACCTTTCATTCGAGATCGAAACACATTGATGTGAGATACCATTGGATTCGTGATATGTTAGATTCGAAATTGTTGCAACTCGAAAAGGTTCACACAGATGATAATATTTCAGATATGTTGACAAAGACTTTGTCGAGGGACAAACATTTAAAGTGTCGAACTTTAGCGAGTATGGTTGATGTCTCCACCTAAGTCGGTAGGAGGAGAATTGTTGGGTATACCTCCTTATTGGAGTGTGGGACCCAATTGGTTTTGGAAAAAGAGTTTTAATTTGGCTTGATTTAGTATAATATATTTTTATATATTATATTTGTGGAGGCCCAATCCAATTTGGTTACAGTTAGGGTTTTGATAAAACAAACCCTAGAATTAACAATATAGAAATATATATTGTTTATGTGAGCCGTTTTTGTTAAGGAGGAGCATATACTTGTCTTTGGTGAGATAGTGCTTCGAGTGGCTTTTGTGAAGCAGCATCAAAATTGATTTGAGTGCATCTTTGTTTGGGTGTTTTGGTGGAGTTGATTTGGTTCGTTATTTTGGGTCTTCTTCAACTCTGATTCTGAAGATTTTGGTTCTTCTATTTGGTGAGGTCTTGCCTCTTGTTTATTTGTGTTTATTTGGAATTCACCTAAGGGTGGTTTTGTGAGACCATTCGTGTCTCGTTTGTAATCGTTTGGAACTTATTTGGTTGATAGTGGAATCGGATTTCGATCCCGTGGACATACCTCACATTGAGGGAACCACGTAAAAATTCTTGTGTTGCCTTTGATTTAATTTTTCCGCATTAGTTTATATTCCCATTGATTGATTTACTTGTGGGGATTCATCGTTTTTCCCTAACATACGTCTCGTTTGATCTGCTTTCGCCATTGCTAGGTTATTTTCACAGTCTGAAATTTGTCGACACCAATCGTCTAATTTGATCTGTTTTTTGATATTCGAGTATCATTAGCCGAACCTTTTGTGTTCAAAGTCGATCGATCTCAGTCAATATACAGTGAAAATTGATACATCTCTGGTTGATTCCATTTTGGTATAGTGTTTATTATACCTAGAGTTTTATAGGAGGGTGGTGATTTTAGGGTTTTTGTTGTTTTAGGGTCGTGAAGATGTTGGGGGTTGGGTTGCAGTTCGGACGAAGTCATGGGGATGATCGGTATGTTCAATGTTAGAATGACCTCCAGATCTCCGGCGACGAGGACCACGTCAAACGCCGTGACTTTCACTTGGCACATGATGTTGTGATGTATGATGTATGATAAATGTTCAATGTTGGTGATGTTTTTGATGTTATGAGATGTTTGATCATCTGTACAGAGGCCGAGGAGACATAAACAAATTGCTTTTGAGCTTGTGGTGTAGAGGAGCTTGATAGACCCGTGAGTTTCTGAACCAAGGCCATGAAATCGCGAGGCTGGGTATGGATGATTTTGGGAGAATGAGCGTAAATGATTACTGGGTTTTGTTGTTGTTGATGTTGATGTTGGTGAAGATGGGTTTGATGATCTGATGCGCGAGGATACTACGAAGAAGATGGTTAATGATTACTGGGTTTTATTAATTTTTTTGCCATGAATGAGAAAATTGTTATGATGATGTTTGGAATTAAAAATTGTTATGATGATGATGTTTGATTATGATGATGATGTTTGATCATAAATAATTGTTTAATCGTTATTTTGATGTTTGATGTTATTTTAATCGTTATTTAAAAAATTGTTTAATCGTTATTTTTGATGTTTTGTTGATTTTGCTAAGATTTGATATTTGATGAATAATCTTAACGTTGCTAATGTTTGATGTTGGATGGATAATGTTTGATGTTTAAAAAGAAGAGAAATCATAAAAAGGCCTATAGTAAGCTTCTTAGAAAATAGGACCTATTAGTCTAACAAAAAACTTTCAGGACTAAATGGGTTAACATTCTCAAATTTGAGATTTATTGACGCTTTCCCCTAGTTAAAAAATAAAAATAAAAAAACAACTAAAATAATAAGTCCATCTATAAGTAAAGCTAATGACCCGGGGGTGGGATGGGTTTTTAGGTTCCCTAATAAGTTTTTTGGATGGATGATTCCCTGGTAAGTTATACTCTGAAAATTGCCGAATCTGAAGGAAGAGTAGCAGCATATTTCCCTGACGATTTCATGAAATATGTGGACACTCAACTCAACTGCCGCCCAGTGGTGCAAAATCGTGATGATGGAGAATTTATCTTCGGTGGATGGGTTTTCTGGAGCCGAGAAGACGACCAATCCGAACATCCTCCGAGTGAGTGCGACTTCTATTATGTCTCTTCTCTTTCTCTCTTCTTCTTCTTCTTCTTCTTCCTCCTCCTTTGAATATGGGTTTTATTTATTTAATTTCTAATAATGGAGTTTAATTTATAAGTCAATTTTAAATCGACACAGTTACCTACTACGTGCTTTTCAAATCTCACTTCTCTCCTCCAATTTTGTTTTTTGTTTTTTTTTTATTTATTGTTATTATTAATCAGATATTTTCGATTTCAAAGACAAGATCAAAGATGTCCTTCGGAGGTGTTTACCCTATTGGTTTCGATATCCAACACTATTTCAATTTTGGGCACCCACAATGACAATGGAGGGCCGGTCTTATCTTACAACTCAAAACCAACCTTTCGCTTTTTGTACATTTGATGATGATGATGTTGAAGGACCTGTTAAAGGACTTTGTGGGTATAGGATGATCTCTAAGCGCTATAAATTTTACATGGATAGAGAGAGTTCTGATGAACAACTTGGGGTTCCTGGCCGTGTGTTCAACCATGGATTTCCCGAATGCACTCCCAATATAGAATATTACTCTATTAAAGAGTATCCATTGCTCGACCATGCTTTACGTTGCCAACTTAAACTATCTTGGGCTAGCCCTGTGTTTGATCCTAATACCCACTTATGTATTGGTGTACTTGAGATAGTTTCAACAGTGCAATTAAAGGAATTTCTATTTTACAAGTACCTTTTTTGCACGGTTTTGCGTGATTGTTTTGAGGTTAGTCCCCCAACTCACAAATTGGCATTTTTTTTACTATGCCTTTCTAATATTGATTGATTAACTCCCCTCTCCTTTCTTACATGTATGCAGAATTGTGCTCCTTTGATAATTTAAATTTAAAAGAAAAAAAAAATTATCAAAAAAAATAGAAGAAGATGAGAAGTGTGTTTTTAATAGGGTAAATTACAAAAATATAGTTTGTTTAAAATACAGATAGTCCCTGTGATTTTAAAAAGTACATCACGTCTCTTCAAGTTTTTAATTGTACAACAAATGACTCATTTTATTAATAAATCAACTATGTGTGGTATCTGGCCCATTGGACCAATTAATCCATTAGACCAATAATTTTTTTCCTTAATCTTTTGGTTTGTGCATATTTCATCCTATTATAATGAAATATGTGTTTATTCTGCATAAAATTCATAGTTTTTTAGACCAATAAACACAAATTACAAAAATTAAAGTGCTAATCTTTTGAAATCGAAATTAATCGGACTAAAAAAATTAATACAGGATGAAGCTAGATGAACCATTCTCACAACTATTATTTGTTCATTTTTTTCATCTTGTCAGTGCCGAATGGCATGTGAGGAGTATGTAATTGCATTATTTCCTCACAGTTGGTATCAATATCAATGTGATACAAAATGTAAAATTAAATGGTAAATTGTTATAATTAAAATTATAAGATCCAAAAAGATACAATGAATAAACTATTGAATTGAGGATAAGATAGTGTATTGTTTGTCTTCTCAGCATGAGCTTCTATGGCAAGAAGAAAGAAAGCAAAGCAAAACGTCAAGTTGTATTTTTTTATTGCATTCCATGCTCATTTAGCTGTGACTGGATTGTTTTTCCATTATAGAGTCTCTTATATGCTTCCTTTTCTTGGCAAACAATATTCTAAATTTCAAAGTGTACAAGATTCCTTAGTCGCATCTTTCCATTCCCTTGCAGGTGGTAGGTTTGGAATTTTCACGTTCAGATGTAGACCATGTCAAGGAAAGAGTAAGTGGTACACTGTAATGTAATGTCAAATTTGGTATTTTATTTTATTTTTTAAATTAATATGATGAGGAACATCTTCTGACAATACTCGGACGTGACAATACTTTTCAACAAGTTTCAGAATGTGAAAAGAAGTGAAGCCTTAGATGAAATCAACAAGGTCTTGGAAGTTGTGAGTGAAGTTCATGGTTTACATTTTGCTCAAGTATCACTACAGGAAATTCGTTTTTTAGCGGCGTTTCAAAAACGCCGCGAAAACCCTGAAAAACGCCGTAATATCTTATAGTGACGTGTAAAATTTTCGCCGCTGATAGGGCCGTCGCAATAGCTACACAACGTTTGAAAAACGTCGCTAAAAACATTATACGGCGTTTTTTAAAACGCCGTAAAATCTTTGACGACCGTCTCCCCTTCCGTTCCCAATTAACGTGTGACGTCATAATGACGTCATTTAGTGGCGTTTTTTTGAAAAACGCCACTGTTTTTTATTTTATTTTTTTCCTACACGAATTAGATGTGTGACGTCACAATGACGTCATTTTTTTATTCTTTTTTTTTTGGAGGGAGTTTGGTGGATTTCCTGCTGGTGGTGGAAACCGAATTCACAATTTGGGAATCTCATGTTTTATGTTTGCTCTATGCAACCAAACTGCTAGATTTAAAATCAATCCTCAATACATGCCAGATACATGCATAATATAATCTCACCAGAATCGTCATTTCAAGTAAAAATTTCACATCTAGTGTCATATACATGCATATTGTCAACTAAGACATCTAAGCAACCATGAGTCTGTAACACATTGTTTCCATAGGACGCAATTCAAACAAAGGATTCCATGTCCACGTTGAGTTTTAGAAACTCAAGACAACCAAAAAAAATTTTAGTACGGTTTGTTGACTTCCAAGTCTTGCAGCTTCTTTTCATGGTAATCTAAAAGATCAACCTTGTGTACAAACAATCCCAAAAAGCCATCACGCCTCAACCTTTCTCGAGTACGGTTTGTTGACTTCAAGCGAACAAGCCTCCTATGCAATTTATCTGCATCACTCTAGAAGAAGAAAAAAAATCAAATAATGAAAATTCACTTCATTTTGCAACAACTTGAAGCAATCCTTTTAAGCAACCTGAGGGATAAATTACCAAACAGTATTTTCCGAACAATTAATTATGGTTGAGAATGTAACCTTATTTGGTGTAGAGAATGTAACCTTATTTGGTGGGTAGACTTTTTCCTTGTACCAATCTGGCCTATTTTGAAGATCAATAGCAACTAATTTGATCTTCTCTTGCAGACCCTGCACAAAGAAGTAAAGAACTATGAGGGTTAAGTTTACAACTGGCCTATGTTGAGAACTAATTAGTTTCTTTATATTATGTTTCAAGTAAATGCTATTAATATACTTACCCACAGCAACCTTCATCAGCACAGGAAGATCTATGAGGGTTAAGTTTACAACTGTAAAATAAAATCATATGCTTAAAAGTCAAAAAAATCCAAACTGAGAGAGACCACAAGATCTTTAAAATGGGGGAAATAAAAATTAAAAACAGGGGAAAAAAAAAGAATGGCATGTCATACAAGAAGCTAGAATGGTAATTTTAGATTATTCTAAGATTCAGATGAATACTTGTTGCCTACATATGGTATGCTGAAAAAGATAAGGCTAAAACACGGATAGGTTGGGTTTATTTGGAGGTCAATCAGAGCCCAAGATTTGAAATTTAATGAATTGAAACCCGAAAGCAAAACCTGGTGCAGTCCACCAACAAGCATATGTGGTAATTGGTTATAGATATATTTAAAAACAGTGAATTCAGTAGGGTAAAACAAATGCATGGAAACAGATTAGTCTTCATGCAGGTTAGTAAAAGGTTTACCTTTTACGGCCACTCAAAAGAGTATTCCAGGCACTAGTCAGAGCTGGATCAACATGCCAAGAGGCACCAGATCTCTCGGGCCCAATAATGAGCCATCTAAAAGCAGGTCGCTTGTCTCTATCTAGTACATCAAAAAAGTCTTCTTGAAATAGATGAGGCACACTGTAATCCTTCAACAAGCCCGGAACAACTTCCCCAAACTGCATGAGTTCCAAGTTAGAGTAGTTCAAAGATTTTAAGAAAAAAATGGATGCAAGTATATATTTATTTTGCAAAGGCACCTTGTCGTCAAAAATATAAAGGGGATCCTCATCATGCTGAATTTGCATGTATGAGACATAATCCTTAAATTTCACCGAGATTTTCCGAGAACTCCTCTGAGAGATCTTAAACTCTGTATCTCCATAGTTCAGCAATAGCTGATCAATTGTCCATGTACTCCTTGCTGGCCAAGTATCAGCCAAACCCGAAAGCAAAACCTGGTACAGTGCTCATCAATAATCTATAAACAATGTAGTGTTGTGAATAATTAAGGTAATTAAACAATATTTAATATGTATGTAAACCAGTCAATGAAAATGTCTTTTATGTCCCCTTTTTTGAGAAGAATGCTATCTACCTCCAAGAAATCGAATAAAAAACACGTGGAAGAAATCGACACACATAAAAACAAGGAAGCTTCATAAATGACATTGCTGTTCCAAGGAAATATGGAAATATGTCTAAAGATTCAGAGATAGGGCCAGATATATGGAAAGGAAAGAGAGCATAAAAGACCAAATGATACAGCTAAACAAAAAGAGGGTTGACTAATAGTCTAATTTACGGCAATCATACTGTTCTTTCCACTATTTATTATTCCGTTTCAATTAATTAAATTTCAAAATCAGAAGCATTAACCCATACTGGTTTCTTCGCATCAAACTCTTGACGAAAGTCTTCTAATGAGATGTTCTTCTTTCTTTCCACATTTCCGCTATCAAAAGTGAATCCAGCCAATGTAGTATAACAACGATAATGTCTTCTAAGCAGAAATAAAGAGTTGAATCCTGTAGAGGGTATAACTGCCATCAGCTTTACCATATATAGGGATAATCATCAAATAACAGTCAAAAAATTGTCACAATGTCTCCTACCATCAAAGTGCATTGGATTTATGCAAGTTTCTTGATATTCACTTGGAAGATGCAGCCTGCAATCATTTGGTTGTTTGAAGGGGAGGTGAAGAGAAAAACTTGTTAGATTCCCACAACGAAGATGATGATGGTCATTGGACAAGAAAACACAAACACCAAATACAGTTCTTAGTCGCAAAGGCGAAGTGAATGTATGAAAAATTAAAGCATGAATCCCACAACATACTGATCCAGTGCAGTTTTCTTCCAGGAGCCTCTGTACTGAAGTTGGCCATTTACATTGTCAAGGCATAAACTCATCCATAGTGGTTCTTCATTGCATAAGATGTACATCACACTGCATATTTAAGATAAACAAATTCAAATAAAAAAGGGAAACAAAAAGTAGTTTGGATTCACAGATCCTTCAAACTTCATTCAGAGAGTAGTCTATGGACTGCATGAATAAAAAGCTAGAGAAATTTCGAATTAGTTCGGAAAACACCTATAGCTAAATAAAGGCTTCGGACACAAACTTTAAGCTTTATGAAACTGCACCAAAATGATGTTAGGTGAAATGCCATTCCATATGTATAAAGAATCTTCTAAAAGAAACCCCAAGGCAAGTGGCCGAATGGTAAAGCCTAGAGGATAAAATCCACAGGACTCGAGTCACACCTTAGGGCCTTTGTCCGGTTGTTAACTTCAGGATCCCGAGATTAGTTGAGGTGCGCGAAAGCTGGCCCGGACACTCGGATATCAAAAAAAAAAAAATTTCTTCTAAAAGAAACCAACAAAATGTTTTCACAACGAAAAATGTAGCAGTTCTGAGGATAATGTACAAACATTGTACAGGCAAAGGAAATTGTCAACAGCTACAATTGATTCAGCATTACAACATTGACACGTACAAGAAAATCAGCCTCAAAAGGAACTAGAAATCAGTTCATTAGTTCAATTTGCTTTCTTTTTTTCCCACCTTATAGAAAATAGTGTTGTGATTTTCTTGTTAGTCTTTACTTTCTTAATTATGCTTTCAAGAGACCAACTTCTAAGCCTAATCTTTGTCATTTCCCATTTTCTGAACATACTCCATTGGACCATCTCAAACCTTTAAAGTGTGATAAGACCTTCCAATTTTTATGGTGGACAAACACTGATGCACAACACGACAAGGATGAGTTGAAGCATTCATGGGGGATATATTATTAAAGAATTAGAGACAACAATGATACATGTATACATATTATATATAATATATCCACACTTTTGCATCTGTTTGCATATCTATGTGAATACATGCATGTACATAGGTGTATACTAAGAAGCACGGACACTTCTAGGAAGGTGACGTATCCGTGTCGTGTACGTGTCGGACACCGACACTCTTTGGACACTCTCAGGACACGTGTCCGACACACTTCAAAACGTGTCCTAGTTTTTAAAGGCTTGGACACTCTTTGGACACTTGGAGGACACACGTGTCAATCGCTTAAACACACGTGTCTAACGATTAGACATATGTAAAACTAATTATAAGTATGAACAAAATAACTTAAGATACAATAATAAAATAAAAATCATATATATTTATAAGAATTAGTGTCATATTGCATTTTTTTATTATCTTTGAATGATATATTTATATATATAACATATAATAAATATATAAAATTATATATTTCATGCGTGTCCTCCACGTGTCGTGTCCTGTATTTTTTGAAAATTAACGTATCGGCGTGTCCGTGTCGTACCCGTGTCGTGTCACGTGTCCGTGTCCATGCTTCTTAGGGTGTATATTTGTATGTACATGTAAAATCACAAATGATGATTTCTTTCCACCACCGTTACCTGCATCTGCGATACAACCCTGACTGACTTACATTTGTTTCCAATATACTACAACTCTGCTTCCTTTTGACAGCAAATAAGATATAGGTAATTCAATGCCAACAAACCCAAGCTTTGCTTTCTACTACGGCCGGGCGCATTCTCACATGATAGTCATAATACTACTTGTACCTACCATGGTGGCCAACCTGATCAATTAATCCAGGTTCAACGCAGATCAAATTTTCCTGTCACTTCTATAATCAACAGTTCAATTGGGTTCTGTCACTAGAGTTCTCATCCAGATATGGATGCTAGCTGTGTCACCAACGTTAAGATACTGCAAAAGGGTGGCCTCAATCTGCAGCAATAAACATCTCAGTAACAATCACACGAGAGTTGAGACCACATATTGGGCATATAAATTATAGGGTAAATTACATTGACATACCCTAAGGTTTGAAGAAAATGCAACAAATCTCACAGTTTTGACATAATTACACCAAAGGCTAAAGAGACCATAACTAATGCAAATGTGAAAACACATACAGATAAACAAGAAATAATATACATTTCATTGTAAAAAAGATCCTAACATCACTTTTTCATCCATACGGGTAACAAATTATTGACAAAAAGGGAGCTAATTGTTATGTGCATTGAGTAAACTCAATGTAATTATGGCAAAACGGTGTAACTTAGCTGTATTTTCTCTAAACTCCAGGGAGGTCAGTGTAATTTACCCTAAATTATAATACGTGCAGAGTGTGCCCTATTCCTGAACCAACCTACTCAAGTTTCTACATCTTGAATTATCACTGTGGCATGAATTCCTGCAAATGTTTTCTGAAGTATCATGTAGAATGGTAATTTTAGATTACTAATAATGCAACATGCATAAGATACCTGCACTTGAAGATGATCATACAGTGGAAACATCAGGTCTTATATGCCTCATGGTGTCAAATATGGCCATACCTAATGGGATTAAAAATAATCAAATCAAGAAAATCCACAGGCAGCCAGAAAAGAATTGTATAAAAAATCAACAAAAGAACAAATTTATCACAAAAAAATGATATTACCAGCTGTAACTGATCCTCCTGGAGAGTTCAGATACATGACAATATCCTGTTCAAAAAACAACCCATCAGTTATGAGTATATTCTTCCACCATGTATTTAAATGTTAGAAAAATCAAACCGTAATTATATCTGTGTGAGCAAGTATGTGTGCATGAGAGAGAGAGAGAGAGAGAGAGAGAGAGATTAAATGAGAACTAAGAAACATGTGAATATTATGTAGGAAGCTCAAAGCTAAACAAAGGTAGTTTATATATGCATGCGTGAGATTGTAACAAATTGAAAACATTAAACCATGAAAGGGCATTTAGAAAATTACCTTTAAAAACAAAGTTACCTTTCCTGGTGCGTTTAAGAAGCTCGCCTCCTTTAGAAACAAAGTTCAATGCGATTGAGACATTTGCTTCTTCAACCTGTTCGTCAGTCAGGGATATACTTGCAGCTCCATACCCCTTTTCCTCTGCAATCTCAATACAATGCGATGCTACCAGAGCTGCTGCAGATGCCATTGCAGTAGATGTTTTGGAACGTGCCTTATGTTGGGCAGTTGGCTTTTCAGGGGACGTCACTGACGAGGCAGCAACAACACCAGCCACAGACACAGAACTCACTGCACAAAAATGGAACTTGTAACAATTTCAAATTACTAGCATTTGAAAAAAGTTTTTTAAATAAATCAACCAATCAAAAGAAAGAACGAGCAGCAAAACTGAAATTCATAAGTGAGATAGCCTACATGAATCCTTTTTCGTCATGTTGTTCTATCAAGGGTTATATGCTTAGTTAAATTAAATGAATTCATATAAATTTTTTTACTACAAACTGAAATTGACAACTAAAAAAGAAACTGTGAGAAATACACTCAATCAAGAGAAATTAATGAAAGCAGCAGCTTAACTAAACCATAATTTCAAGCAATTAAGAAAGAAGCACCGCTTCAAACTACTCACCAAAATACCAATGTAATTGTCGCTTCTTTGCAGAACTCGCCACCAATAAGTTAAGAGGACATATTTAGCAGCCACCATCATGCCCACACTCATTAATCAAGACAAGACACAAGGACTGAGCAAACAATGCCTCATCCCAACTTGTTAGGTTATCTTATGAACCAAAATCCCTATTCCAGATCCCCATCCATTATAGTGAACAAGCAGAATTTCACATTCCTTCTAAAATTGTACCAAAAGTCATGTTGCTATGCCTTTGATTGGTAAGAAATAAATGACAGTAAATAAATGACAGTAAACAAATGACAACCATATGCACCATGCATGATCATCAACATCAAAAAACTATACAAGCAATGCCAAAATTGAGCCAATATGAAATCAACACAAAAGCCGAAGAAGAAAGTTATATCTCAAAAATACCTTATTACACCATAAGTCTCCCAAATTGTGGTAACCTTCAAAAATTCCATGGTTTTCCCCTTTCCAAATTAAACAATCCTCTGATCCCCTCAAGATAGAGCTCATACTCAGACTCTGCAAAAGATTATTCAACACATCATGTTCCCATTGAAAGAGATTTATCCTAAAATCCAGTTTCCAACCATTACCATTTGACAATGAGAAAATAGAGAATGAAAAATGTACCTGAGATAAGAGCAAGAGAGATCAGCTAGAACAGATTGATTTTGGATTTTGGATCTGCGATTTGATGAAGAACAGATCGATTTTGATGAAGAACAGAAACACAAACACTAGCAGTCTCAACAAGTTAAAAACCAAAATAAATTTTTAAAAAAAACACAAACACAAACACTCTAATAACAAAATCAAGGATGATAATCCAATATTTTCTAGTTTTTGTGTGTGTGTGGAAATGAAGCTATTGCATATAAATGTGTGTATATATAGATAAGTAAATTGAGATGAATCAGACGAAGAGAGAGATAAGCGAATCATTGATGAGGACATGAGATCCGCAGTGCTTGCAGTAATATACGAAGAGATCGGATTCTGGACCATCTGGTGTCACGTCCTCACTCGATTAGCCTCGAGATCGATGAAGAACAGAGATCGTTGCGATTGATGAAGAACAGCTAGAGCAAACTGCTGCGGTTGAGTTCTGTGTGCTTGAGCTTCAAATCGAGGGTTGTTTGAGCTTCGATCAACATTGATGAAGAACATACAACGCAAAATCTGCAATCGGGCGAGCGAGAGAGAGAGTCTGTTTTTGAGCTTCAAATCTAGGGTTTTGGAAGAGAGAGAGAGAGAGAGAGAGAGAGAGAGAGAGTGTGTGTGTGTGTGTCTGTGCATTTGAGCTTCAACTCGGGTTTGTAGAAGAGGCAGAGAAAATGAGAGACGGAGTCTAGACAGTGTTAATAAATCGACTCAATACGACGTCGTTTAACAGAAATCAAAAGACAACGTTTTCAAAACGCTGTGTTTAATGAATCTATAATGGCGTTTCCATAAACGCCACAGAAGAAACGTTGCAATATGCCCTTTTTTTAGTAGTGTATGGGCCCCGTGCAGGGTAGACTGGAGATGCAGGGCTCTGGTTAAGGGTGACATCTTCCATGTGATGCTCAAATTTGATGAAGAAATCTGCCGCAAACTAATCGGTATGGCCAATGTTGAACAACACTTAAGAAAGGGGCAAGGAGTTGTTGGGAGAGCATTCTACTCCCCTAATGTATTATTGTGCAAGGATGTAACCCAACTTAGCATAATTGACTACCCATTGGCACACTATGCACGAGATAATAAATTAGGTGCTTGTTTCGCAATATGCTTGCAAAGTTGTTGCACTGGAAATGACATTTACGTGTTAGAGTGCTTTATGCCGCCAAGCAACAAAGACGACTATGGTAATCAACAGACTGGATTGAGGAAAATATTGGAAACGATGAAGAAAAGTTTTCGTACTTTTAAGCTTGCTTCTGGAGAAGAACTTGGGGGACATTTATATATTGAAGAAATTTCATTTCAGAATGGTGAGAAACTCGATTCTGTTCAAATGTCCCAGACTACTAAATCTTTGCCTAGGCTGGAGCCCTTACAAAGTGGAGGAGAGATGACACAACTGGATTTATCAAGTCAACAATCAATGGATGCATTAAACAATGAAAGCAATGTTGTAAGTGCGGAACGAAGCAACATTGATGTTACTTGTTCAGAGGAAAAAGGCAAAACAAAGAGGCCAAAAAGTGTGCATAATAAAACTGGAGTTAAAATTGAAATTCCTTTAGATGATATCCTACAGAATTCAAAAATAAGCATCCAGGATGCTGCAGATAACCTCCAAGGTATCTGCACTATTAACAAATTAAAATAGAATATTGCTTGTGATTTTACTTATTATTTTCAACTCGACATTCTTCTCGTAAAGAAATATTTGACATTTTGCACTACAAACATAAAGTTGTGTCTCTTAGCTAGATTCTTCTTTTTGCAGTTAGCCGATCTACACTAAAGCGTGTTTGTAGGGGTTATGGTTTCCCAAGGTGGCCACCACGCAAGAAGAAGATGGTTGGTTCCTCTCAACCTAGTGAATCTTCCCCAGGTGTTGATCATCAACAAATACCACAATTAAGTTCTGATCAGCCTTTTAGTCAAGCCTCAGCTGCTGTTGTTCATGCAAACCCAAGTAATACAGTGTTACGAGATGCAAATATCGTGACCGTGAAGGCAAAATATATCAATGATATTATAATAAAGTTTCCGCTGTCTTTGTCATCAGGACTAGTTGAGTTGCAGCAGCAAATTGCCAATAGACTGCACTTAGAGGATGGTACTTATTATGTCAAGTATAAAGATGAGGTGGACGACTTAATTGTAATAGCTTGTGATCAGGACTTGCAGGATTGTATTAGCACTTGCAGATTGCTGGGAACTTCCATTGTGGTATTGCTTGAACCAAAGTCAATTACCATTGACCAGATGATGGCCTCGTTTGAGGAGACCCTGCTATTTGAGTAATTTTTTGGCTTTTTAGGAAAAATTGCTTGTGTTTATACATTTTTCATTTTTATTTTATTTTTTCCAGATAACACATTTTATTTTTATTTATTTAGATGTCAACTCTTTCACTTCATTAGAATGAACCTCAAATGATGCAGTTATTTAATGGAAAATGCACAATAGCAGCAGTGTTCGTTGAATTGGCATGTGAAGCAACTAACTTTATCAGCTGCATTTTCACTTTCCTACACAGGCAATTCCCACCTTTTATAACTAGAACTGAAACAAAAACTAGATATGAAGGCCCTTGTATAAATTCAAACTCCATTCTATGTGACGGCAAAACATACTCTGAAGTTGAAAAGCAATTCAAATCATTAACATACTCTGAAGTTGAAAAGCAATTCAAATCAATAATGATAAGATCAAAGCTTGCAAAAACAAAAAAAATTAATTTGTGTTAAAGCTTGACAACTATAGTGTCAAGCATGGTTCTAAATCGAGATATGGGTTAACGTAACAATATCAATCACGGAGTATCAATATTGGTAGTATTGGCCGGTACGTATTGCGAATTGGTTGTCATGGTTGTGAAATTTTAAAAATCTTTTTATAGGTTTTTCAACACTTTATTTTCTGTACCGCTATACTGGTGAGTATCCAAAACGGAGGCTTGATTTTCTGTTATGTATCGTAAGGGCCATTTTTTAGAACTATGGTGTCAAGCATCAAGATGATCTTGAGTGACTTTGACGGTCTGCAGGGCAAACTCATTGAGCAATCAAGTTTGTCAATTCCAGGAATTTTAGTAAAAGCTGCTAATCTACTCCAACCAATACTCTCTTTTAGGGGGAATTGAACTTGTTAATATTTTCTTTTGTACTTTCTAGTTTGCATTAGATATTTAAGTTTGAGGTTACTTCATAGATATGGTTTGGGTACGAATTTGAAAACGAAATAGAAAATGTGAGAGAAATGGAAGAAAAAAAAAAGTTTATTTCATTCACATTTTTCTCATATTTTCTTTTTCCTTTCCAATTTCTTATTTAAATTTACGTTCCAAACACCGCCTAAAAAATATATCTCAAATGAACAAAGTCGTTTAACAGGTAGATAATCTCTTTTGCTGGAGAATTTCTTCATAAGAGAGGGCATTGGAAGTTACGGAACTGATTGATGTTGGATTTTGAGGCATAGTGTGAATACTATTTGTAGACACTAAAATTTTCACGTCTTGATCGCCTTTTTTGATTAATCAAGACAAATAAACTTTTTTTGATTAGTCAAAATTAAGATAGTCACAGATGTGGGTCATACTAAAATTACGAGACACGATCCATTTTGAAACGTCGATCAAACCAAAAGAAAAATATTAACCCTTTTAGACAAATCAATTAAACCCAAAGGTGTGGGGCCCGCAAAGATATATTGTCAGAATTTGGCAAAATAATTGAAATTCAAATTTCAATACAAATTATTTTCATAAAGAGACAAATTTCTCTATTCTTGAAAATTAAAATCAAATTTTGGAGTTTTCAAAATTAACTACTCTTTTCTATGCCTATAAATAGCAGCTCTCACTATTGAGAAAAGGGACCTTTGGTTAAGATCCTATGATACCTCTCAAGCATTCTCAAGGTTCTGCCAAAAATATTTCTCAAAAATCTCTCCAAAGTTTTTCAAACTCTAGTGGAGGATTATCTAGCACTCCAAAACTTGTGTCAACCGTTCTAGGTTCTCTTTCATCAAATAAACCCTTACATGTCTAAGCATAAAGAAATTGCAAGTTTGATTTTTGCTTTCGAGATCATTTGTAAAGATTGTTCGAGATCAAGTCATTCAAGCGCTCGACCTCGCATCATTTCCTCGAGCTTCTTTGTTTGAAGACTTGAGGAAATCCATCAATGCGTTTGATTCAACCAGAAGCTTCTACTGCTGTTGGATTGCATCCACTCCGGAGATCGAATAAGAGGATATGTTCTTTTGTAATAACACAAGCCATAGAGAATTGTACCTAATTTATTATAATTAACAAAACCGAATATTTGTACAATTCTCTAACAGATCCAATGGTTTGCTCTATTACAATTCTCTGTAGCTTGCTCTATTACAATTCTCTATGGTTGCAATCCAACGGTTTTGGGATTTATTTTGATGTAGATTTTGCTTTTTACAAAATACATCTGTGAGAATATTTGTGGTTCATAACTGTTTTTTAAGCAACTTCATAATTTGTTGTTTGTAGTTCTTGTTAGATTGTTTGCCCCTTTATGCTGTGTTTGGGTGGGAGATTTGGAGATGGAAAGGGAAAGAGAATTGGAAAAAGTAGATGAAATGTGAATAAAATATGTATATATTTCACATAGTTTCACACACCTTTTCCCTTTCCCTTTCCAAATCCCTCCCCAAATCCCTCAACCAAACACACCATTAAGGTCTTGTTGTTTTTATTTTATTGTTCCGTATGTTGTTTATTTTAATTTTATTACCACTGTTTTATACAGTCTCTCTGTTTCTGCATACAATTTCTACCAAAGACAGGTTTATAGAATGGAAGGTGGTTGATAATCTGTCATGTGTTTTGTGCAGTAATGGTAGGGAATTACATGGCCTTACATTTTTTGAATGCTCTTTTTCAGCTTCTGTATGGAGACAAGTAGTGAGACATCAAAATATTAACAGGCTTCTTTACCTTTGCATGAAGAAATTGATTGGGCAATGCGACACAGAAAAGGTAATACTTTTTTTTCAAGCTTTCCATAAGCTAGCCATGGCTGCCTCAATTTGTCATCCATGAGGAGAGAGGAATGCAAGGATTTACACAAACAAACAACTTCTGCCTGCAAGAGTTTTTGCGAAGATCGGGGAAGATGTTCGATATAAAATAAGCTCCTGGAGGGCTGTGAAAGAATTCTCTTAAACTGGAATATACCTAGATCTATTCTTAGCTGATAGGTGTTTTTTGGACTGGTCTGACCAGGTTTTTTGTTGTATGTGTTTTTATTTGTTAAATAAAATTCACTTTACCCAAAAAAAAAATACACAAATTCTTCACCTGTAGAGAGAGAAAGTAGAGAGACATCATCTGTAGAGACAGGGAACGGAAGCCATGGGCTGCTTGTGGAGGACGGGCGGCTCTCTGATCGTATTAGCAATTGTCTTCTTCAGTAAATACGTCTCTCTTTCTTTCTCTCTGCTTACAGATCTAGTTCATATTTCTACAACAAGATAGATTTGGATAATTTGTGATTGTTGTTGTTTAGTTGATTGACAAAATGGTATAGATCTAACCCTGATTATCAGTGGTAGATTGATCTTAATCTCTTTCACAGCTCTTACATCAATTCGCCCATGAATTTTTGGCTTTGCATAGTAATAGATCTGAAGAGAATTGACAATTTTCTCTCTCAATTTTTGCGATGTATCGTTGTAGACATGTTTATCGGATTGATTTTTGTCAAACGCTTGTTTCTGGCAGTTAGAACCGAGCTTATATTTTGTTAACAATATGCTCTGTCATAACAAACCTAGAGTGAGCATTTTAACGGAATTTTTTCCATATTTGGTTATAAATTAGACATTTGTGTAATTTGAAAAGAATAAGCTTTTGTTAACAATATACTCTATGATAACAAACCTATAGGCTGTGTTTGTTTTAAGGATTTGGAGAGGAATTTGGAAAAAGAAATAGAAAATGTTGGTGAAATGTGAATAAAATATACTTACATTTTACTTAATTTTGCACACTTTTTTCCTTCTTTTTCTAAATCTCTCCCCAAATTCCTTTTCTAAATCTATAGTGGGCATTTTTGGGGAATTTGTCCCTTTTTGGTTATAAATTAGACATTTTTGAAACTTGAAAAGAATCACTCAACTGTGATTTTGTTACCCATACTCCTGATGTTTATTACAAGTGTGTGAAAATAAGCCTATTATTATATTTGTTATCATTCTGACTTGTAATTATACCATGTTTCCTAGTCGTGTCAGCCCATATTGGTTACATAATGAAATAAGTTGCTTTCCTTTCTAAACAGTTTTAAATAGGGATATTGTATTTAAAGTTGACACAGTTCTTAGGGATAATGAGATTATGTCATATAATCTGCCATTGAATAACTATATTTTGCACAACAGGTTATCCGTCTGCAATTTCTATCGCCAAAGAGGAAGCCACTAAGTTGGGAACAGTCATTGGGATAAATCTTGGAATAACCAATTCTTGTGTTGGGGTTTACAAAAATGGTCATGTTGAGATCATAGCAAATGACCAAGGAAACCAGATTACCCCATAATGGGTTGGTTGCACTGATTCCAAGAGATTGATTGGTGAGGCTGCAAAGAATCAAGCGGCAATTAATGCTGAAAGGACCATTTTTTATGTTAAAAGACTTATAGGAAGAAAGTAATGCCCCTTGCTTAATTTGTTCATAATTACGTTTTATGAGGTTTTGGGAGGGAATAATCTGTAATGGCTTTTACCTACTGATTGGCAGGTTTGAGGACAAGGAGGTCCATGTCAGAAAAAATTAAACATGATTTACTATTAGAATAAAAATACCAAACTAATAATAAACAAAAAACAACAAATAAATATTATTATTAGAGAGAAAGTTTAGAGAAGTCTGAATGGTGGTCGAGGCATGCAGATTGTGCTCTTCTTAGAAATGATACACCCCCTTCTACACCGAGTTGAATGGTGTTCCTCCCCCAAAATACAACGACTTTCGAAATTACTTGTGTGCAGCAAAGTGAATTCACGAACCTTAAATTACCCAACACTCACTTGTAAACTCACTACAGTAAACTCACAAAGAAAATAACAGAGTAGAAGAAGAAGAGAAGAAAGACTTCTTTTTGTTTGTTTGTTTAGAAAACAACGTTAAAGTCTTATTATATATACAATTAAATAACCATAATTTAGATATTTAGGAGATATTGTAGGATAACCCAAAAACTAGGAAACTAATATAATGTTATAAATTTATTCTTAAAAAGATGCAAATATCAAATAAAATAAATTAAATGCAATTTTAAAATTACAAAATAACAGTCCAAAGGGATATGAAGCTTGTTACTAGCCCTGAGGAGGTCAGTGCTATGATTCTAATTAAGATGAAGGAGACTCTGAGACATTCCTTTAGAAGAAAATCAATTAAGGATGCTGTTGTCACAGTTCTTGGTGAGTAGAACTCTTCTAAATTACTACTATTATTCTCCACTCTTCCAAAGATGCTGTGGTACTCCTCTTTACTTTTTATTGCAACCTGCAGCCTACTTTAATGATGCCCAAAGCAAGCTACCAAGGATGCTGGTATTATTGCTGGGCTGAATGTTGCTAGAATTTTAAATGAACCAACTGCTGCAGCTATTGCCTATAGATTCGACAATAAAGGTGGTGAGAAAAACATCCTTGTGTTCGACCTTGGTGGTGGCATTTTTGATGTCAGTATCTTGGTTATGGTTGAATTTTTTAAAACATATGGTGTGTTTGGTTTGTGTTTGTAGAGTAGTTTTTGAGATAAAAAGTACGAAAACTTGTTTGGTTTGCCTTTTTCAGAAATGGTTTTGGAAAATTATTTTGGGAAGAGAGTTTTAAAAAAAATGATTGATTTAATGTGTATGAGAGAGAGAGAGAGAGAGAGAGAGAGAGAGAGAGAGAGAGAGAATGATTTTGGAAAGTAGGTAACCAAACAAAATTTTGAGATTTTTTTTGAAAAAATTTGTTTAGTTTGATTACTCTTGAAAATTTATTTATGGAGAATTTTTCCCATAAATTTTTCTCAAAAACAAACCAAACAAGGCCATAGTTTTTCAGAAGTTGTTTGCTAAAGGATCTATGTTTTTTCATGTTGCTATGGTGATCTACAAATAGAGAAGAGATTATTGTTTGCAAAGGTTTAAATGTTAAGATGGTCCCTCCCGAAGATGCGATTAATTTGGACGGGAAAGAGATATATAATAACATATATACATATAGAGAGAGAGAGAGATACATGGAGGTTGCCAACCCATACAATTTTTACTTTTGCTTACCAAACAAGAGAGAAGCTAACAAATTTTTTGACAAATCATATTTATCAAGAAAAATTAATTGCATATTTATCATATTTATCAACAAATTTTTTGACAAATCATATTTTTTTGAGTTTGTTAAGAAAATTTACAAACTCAAAAAAAATTATCAAGAATTTGTCCAAAAAATATATGTGCGGTGAAGATTTATTTTAAATGTAAGATTCACCATTCAAGAACTAAATTTGGATCATTCATCAGGATTCTCAGTAAATTATGAGTTTAAGCTTCTTATTTCTTGCAATTTTTGTTTTAATATTCATCAACCAAATCATATTTGTACATCATCAGTTTAATTTATATTAGTAGGTCTATGACTTTCTAATACCGAACCTCTTGCTCTCACTTTTCTCACATTATGAAATATTATTTTTTTGTTGTATATTGGTTTATAAATTAACATAGTTTGTAATGTATTTTTACTTAATTTGGAAACAATTAAGAGCAATTTTGTATATCTCCACTTTTACAAATGCATAATTGTTGAAAGACGATAGTTAAATTTTAGAAATAAGACATTATAACTTGTTACACCAGATTTCACACTTAGAGGGGCAAAAATTCACATTTAAAACAGTAATTACATGCCGCTATCAATAAGTGAATATTTCTTTATTTAACTTATTTTTTTGCAATATTTTTATTTGCGTTTAATATTACCCCCTTATTATTAATTTTATAGTAGTATTACATATAATTTACAGCAATGTATTATCTCACTTTCATTCTAGTTAATTTTAATTATTTTCATATTATGATATTATACCTCAAAATTTATAGTACTGTAATCACTACCCGCCATTCTTGAATTTAAAAAATGAATAAGTTAAATAATAAGGGACAAAACCCTTTGTGTATGGAGTATACTTGCTCCATCTTTTTCAAACATATACATGTCATAAGTAGCTGTCATATTAAATGCTTTCATCACATTATCAAAACTTTCCAAAACAACCATGAAAGATTTTTATTGACTCATTTTTGTAAAGATAACATTCTGCTATGATGCCAAAATAATTTTTGATCTTTTTTTTTTTTTTTTTGGGTTAACAATGATATTTACAAATGAATTCTTGACATTTGTGTGAAATTAATAGAAATACGATTTATGTGATACTATGGATTAAGAGTTTGTTATGTTGTATTATTTCTGCTATTTTTAATAGTAAAGTTAAATATAACTAATATTATTTCAAAATGATATGTAATTATTTAATTTTAAATGAATCACCATCATATAAGAAATCATAAATAATATATATATAATCCAAATAAATGAGAAGATATACAAAATTATATTACCTAAAAAATCATCCAATATGAGATTATTGTATACCTTTAATATCTATTTATAAAATTTTCTATTTAAAATATATAATTATAATAGATGAACACGTGTACAGTATCACTAGTTTGATAAAAAATAAAAAATAAAAAGTAAAAGAAAATAAACAGACCCGGATCCATCGAAACAGCAATTTTGGCAGCCCGTCCGGATCAAACCGCCCGAGTTCCCTCCAAATCCTTCTTGCACACAAGGAAGAGAAGCTTTCAAAGCGACACAGAGAGATGGATCCGCTTTTATTCGGAACCATTTCGATACTTGTTCCAAACTCCTCTCTCAGCTCAAGGTCACAATTCCCAAAACCCTAATTTTTATCTCGTATCAGATTCAATTTCTTGTTTTTAATATTTATTTCTGAGAACCTCTTAGACTTTCGTAAGGCCTAAATTTGTTAATTACTGAACTATTCTATATCGTGTTTATTGACAATAGCGAGCAACATTTGGGACTTTGATACAAAACCAGAAAATTGGACATCTTTGTTTATGTATTGGTCGAATTTAGATGGTATTCGGTATGAAATTGGACAGCTTTGTTTATGTATTGGTCGAATTTAGATGGTATTCGGTATGAAATTGGACAGCTTTGTTTATGTATTGGTCGAATTCGGATGGTATTCGGTGTACTTTTTTTTATCAATAATGCTGCCATTCTAGTGACATTGTATGGAAGTGAGTCTGGCTTGGGCATAATTGTACAAATCTTTTGTATATGATTTCGACAGTGATAAATTTTTCGACATAGATATAATGGATTATATTATCAAAGTCAATCACAATAGTAGAAGATACCATATGACATATACTCTATCCAAGACATAAAAATTCTTCCCCCTTTTGGCAAGCAAGTTGGGTTTAGGTTGGGACTAAAAAAAGTATTTCAATACCATCGCTGAAGAAATTATAGGATGTATCAGCGATAAGACGTAGTTGTCTGTATACTCAACTGAATTGATGGAATTAGAGGGAATGGAACCTCTCAATCTCTATATATTTGATCAAAGATGATGTCCAATTGGCTGCAGTATGGTGTGAGTCTAAGAAGCATGGACACAGACACTTGTCACGACACGGATACGACACGGACACGGATACGCTGACACGTTAATTTTCAAAAAATGCAAGACACGACACGTGGGGGACACGCATGAAATATATAATTTTATATATTTATTATATGTTATATATAAAAATATATTATTCAAAGATAATAACAAATGCAATATGGCACTAATTCCTATAAATTTATATGGGTTTTGTTTTATTATTGTATCTTAATTTATTTTGTTCAAACTTATAATTAGTTTCACATGTATCTAATTGATAGATATGTGTGTTTAAGCGATTGACACGTGTGTCCTCCAAGTGTCTAAAGAGTGTTTGGGTCTTTAAAAAAATTTAAAAAATAGGACACGTTTTGAAGAGTGTCGGACACGTGTCCTAAGAGTGTCAGTGTTTGACACGGACACGACACAGATACGTTATCTTCTTCTTTTATTTTGCAGGTCTTGCTGACAGAGTTTAGAAGCCTTCCACCATTGTTTGAAGAAACTCCCAATGCCGTTCATGAGTTGACATTGTGGGTGTTTGGGAAGTGAGTTTTATGTAGATTTTATTAGATGTAGGTTTTTATGAGATAAAAAATTTTTAGTGTTTGGGAAGATAGTTGGGTTTTTATGTGGTTGGATGTGATGTTTGTGAGAGAAAAAGTGAAATGATTATGGGGTTGGATGTGATATTTTGTTTGGATATGTTTTTTTTGATTTTGCAAAACTTTTGTCTTTTAGTGGAAAAAATGAGAAAAAAATTTGGGAACTTGCTTCCCAAACACCACCATTAGCAAGTAACTTACTTGACTTTATATATCAAATATATTGTGTTTCTTTAGTTGTATTGCTATTTGTTGATAAACCTACTCTTTTGTTGATTCACGTGATTCTATCCTCTTGGGTTGTGTGTTTTTGTGCAAGACTAGGATATGAACAGAGAAGCAAACCCATTTATTGCTATCCCTTTTTGCTGCTTCTTGAATTGTATCTCTTCCGTTATTCTTAACTTGGCTTGTGACCTACAGGTTGTTTTAGCTCTTTCTGTGTTGCCTATATATTATGCATTGTGAAGTGATTGAAGCAATGTAATAGCTAAGCTGGTGAGGCTAAATTTTTCATGTCATTCCTCTCCGTGCTAAGAAAAAAGCTTCATCATAGTTACAAACACTCTTTTTTGTTGGGTGGCAGTTATATTGCATTTGGATGGGTTTTGATGACAAAACTTTGAGGAAGTGCAAAGTATTCAAACGATGTTTTGAAAATAAATGTTTTCGGAGGGCATTGGAAGTTTGGAAAATCTAGTCCATGAAGGCTTTATTCTGACTTTTACGATTATTTGATTTTTCGAGGAGGGAAAAAATGCATTTCTTGGAGACTTTCTAGGCGGGAATTCAGTTTGCTCTTTTTGCCATGATTTGTAATGTGGAGGTGATATCGTGTTCATGGTCGTTAGAATCCTACGATTCATGATTCGATTCATACGATTTGATATGAGTTTCAACAAAAATGATTCGAATCATGTTGTTGAATAAAAAATTGAGTGAATCGTATGATTCACTATGATTTAGTTCTATTTTTATTTTGTTTATATAGTGCATGAAACAGCGTCATTTTTGCTGAACTATGAAGATATATAGAAGAGATTAATTAGTTATATTGATATACGTAGGGCAGGGAGAATGTCAATCACCCTTCCTATTCATTGCCTTGTTGCTAACAAGCTATGAAGTTTGATCTTCTCAGTTTTTGGGGTTAAGTGGGTGATGCCATTCTCAATAGGTGGGCTTCTAACTTCTTGGAGTTCATTTTTCCTAAGAACTCGGATAAAAAGGTGCGGTAGACTGCAGTGTTCGGTGTTTCTGTGGAAATTTTGAAGCGTCAGTAATAGGAGTTCTTTTGAGGGTTGAAAAAAGATAACTAGTAATGTTGCATGACAGTCCATGGAGTGTGCTTAGGGCGACACTACACTTAATTGAGAGGGTTCAGTCTATGTTACATGGACTCTTCAAAATAGATCAAATACCCGTGTCGGACACCCGACACTCGGACAAGGGTATGGGATATGTGTCGGATACTTTTCAACGGATACTTCTTATATAATTGTATATAACACAATTATCATATGTGCATATTATTGTTTAATTACTATAAATGTCATTTTGACACTGTAAGTTACATATAGTACCATTTTATCTCACATATTAGATTAAAAATATAAAAATATGATATTTTTTTGCTGAGTCCGCGTACCCTTAAATTTAAGATTTAACGAGTCCGACCTCTAGATACATACCCGCACCCGACACCCGTACCCGAGTCCATGTAACATAGGGTTCAGTTGAACCCACTTAAATTTGTTATTTATTTAAACAGATGAATTCTACTTGCTCAAATTAATTATAGGTTCATTGAATCCTATGATTTTTTACTAAACCCTCTTACTTGGACTTGAACACTATTTACTTGCATCTGGTTCCAACAAAAACATTATGCAATTATATTTTTACAATACTATAGTATATTATTTGTTTACAGTTATACCTTTCAAACTACCCTCTTTATAGAGATCAGTCTGTTGGCCAGAGCTCTTACACCTTATTAGAAGGTTAATGCCTTGTTTGATTAACATGATTAATAGTGAAGGGATTAATAATTTCATGAATTAGTGTAGGATTAGTTATCCAATTAGATTAGTGAGATAACCATTTATTATGTATTCATTTTAATTTTTTCCTTCATAATTGAGATTATGATCTCCAACCCCTCTCAATATTAAAAATTCTCCAATTTTGTCACATTGAATGTATGCCATACATGAAATCTGGTTAATAAAATTTGCAATCAAACATGGGATTGTGAGTCCATGGACTAATAATCCCAATCCTATGCTATAATCCTACTAATCAAACATGCCCTAAGAGTTTGACTTTTCACACTTGCATGTGAAATTTATTGCCCTCATACTTGTTTGAGATGTCACTCCCATTTTGGGAGTTTATTTATAATTGTGTTTTCTGTTGTAATTATTGTATTTGTTTGGGATGTCTCTCCCATTTTGGGAGTTTATTGTGTTTTATGCTGTAATTGTGAACTCATTCTATTTCACTATATGAAGATACATTGTAATAAAAAATAAAAAATAAAAATTCTCTGTTGTTCTCTCTTCTAACAATAGGACAAGATCGTCATTCATATCATATCTCTATCACACATAAACAAGATTTGGCTATTACTTTTTATTTTTGGGTCGTGTGTTGGACGCATATGATTGTTGGTGGTGGTGGTGACCAAAGTGGGTAGGAGAAGGAGGAAAGAATGAAAACCTATTTTTGAAACAAGTAAAATAATTTTTTTTTTTTTAATAAAAAATTTAGTGTAGTTTGTCTATAATTTTTAGAAACAAAATTAGGCACAAAATGAGTATTTGTATATAGTTTTTAAATTATTTATAAACATAAAAATTGTAAACATAAACGTTATCATGCCTTGAAAATTAGGAGTTTTAGTGACGGGTTTTGATAAGAGGCTGGAATTTCATTTTGGATTAAAAAAACTAGCAAAGTTTTGACAAGTGGCTTGAACCTACTGATTATTTGCTTTTTTATATTTTTTATTCTCTGCCCCCGCTCCCGCTCCCGCTCCCACTTTTTTAGGAGTGGTGTGCTTTTGCCCCACCAAAGATAGATTCTTGTGTTCGTCCTGTCAGGAAATCGTCTCTTCCAAATAAGGATCGGTGAGACACAAAATATCAAATAAGAAAGATAAAACGAATCGAAGAAATTACACAAACACAAGAATACAAAAATTTACATGGTTCACCCCAAAATAGGGCTACGTCCACGGCTACTATGGTTTTCACTATGATTAGAAAACGACACAACTTTGACTCTGTACAATACAACAGATGCCCCTTTTATCTATTTATAAGTATAAAAATTAGGACAACAGGGAAGTAACGAGAAATTACCAAAGTATCCAAAATATTTGGACCCGTCATCCCTTGGGGGAGGCCCCCCAAACCGCCATTGGACCCAGGGCTCAGTGTACAATACTTATTAGGGTCCACAAGACCCAACAAGTCCCTGTGTGCAATTCATGCAACATAAGTTGGCCAAGTGACAGACATGTAAGAGCGTTGTCAGCTCTATCTTCAGTTGAGGTACGATAATAATAACAATATGCACTGAGGTATGAAAAGTGATGATGACCACTATGGAAAAGTTGATCAAAAGTGAAGATTGTATAAGACAAGTTTTCACAGCCCTTTAGGTGAATGCGCTTGTGAAACATACTTGCAAATTGGATTAGGAAAATTAAAAGATGGAAATCACTGATGACTGAGTTTGTTTAAACAACTGTAGCTTTAAAAAGATTAACTATTTCAAGTCCTAGCATTTTGACTAGAATACCTGATCTGGTTAACGTGGCATGCTGGTCATGACTTATGTATAAGTTTTACAATTACATTCCAAGGAACTTTGAATATTATGTGTACCAAATTTTGTCAAATTACTTCCATTTTCAAGTCCTAAGCTGTTTCACTGATGATGTTTCTGATTGACAATTTGCAGGGGATATATATGAGCATGCAGTTGCTTTAAGTGTGAAGATTGAGGACCAGGATGCCTTTGAAAGGGATTTTTTTTTCAGTTGAAACCTTACTATACAGAGGCACAGCAACTTCTCATGTCTTTCCCTTTTTTTTTTTTGGATGACCTTTATATTTTAAATATCCTTGACAAAAATGGGTGGCAAAAGATGAAATTAGGACCACATGTTTTCAGGTTGTATAAAAAGGGTCATGTACCTTTTTTGCCATGTTTGAGTTGATTTGGAGTCATTTTTTGAGGAGAATTTCTAGCTATGCTTCTCCCCCTCCGTAGGTTAGATGACCTCAGAAAACTAAACCGGACAATGAATTGTTTAGATGTTCTAATTTGTGTGGGCTATTATGTTGACATTTTGGTTTCTTCAGATTGAAACCAGGTTTTTCTCATCAGACTTTTTTTTTTTTTTTTGGTTGGTGCAAGTAGTAGCTGTTGGGTTTGATGGACAAAAACACCACCTTCAGTTTATGTTGTCTTGCTGCTTACCTATGTAATGAATTATTGTGTTGGATGAGAAACATATTTTTAAATGCATTGCCTTCAAGCTATAACTTCTATGTGCTTCATATCTGTATTAATTTGAATTAGCTAATCCTCGTTGCTGTCATGGAGGAGGAGCTAGTGTACATGTGACACTCAGTGCACAGTAACTTATCCAAACAATTAGACTGAATTTAAGGTATATGAAGGATTTTTGTATATGTTTTTTTAGTACATGTCTGTTTGTGTTCGTTCCTGCCAGATCCATGTGTCACAGTGTGCCGCTTTTGGAAAGTCCTCAAGCAGTTAACAATAAAGGCAAAACATCCTACACATTAATTTCATGATTGTGAACAACTTTTTTCTATTTTTAGTGGCATATAGTGGGGGTAATGTGGTTGACAATGTGTCGATGAATTGGGTAGTCAGTCTTCAATAATGCAATTGAGACAGGCATGGCCATTGTTGATTTCTGTCTGGTTCTAAGAGTGAGCTTACTGCTGATTTATCTTATTTATCTTGTTTACCTTTTGAATTTGAAAGGTAAGGTAATGGTCATGACTTTTTTTTTCTTTGATGGAGCAGTGGCTGCCTTCCACCATCTCCTCAGGAGTATCCTATCTTAGGTCTCAACCTTTTGAGACTCCTTGTGCAGAATAGAATTGCTGAATTCCACACTGAATTGGAATTGCTTTCAGCCAGTGCTATGGGCGAATAATTGTATCAAGCATGCTGTAGAACTGGAGCAATCGTTTATGGAGGGGGCTTACAACCGTGTCTTGAGTGCGAGACAGACTGTACCCCATGAAACTTACGTTTATTTCATGATCTGTTGGCAAAGACAGTCAGGTAAACTGTGTGACTTTACTTATGGCAGAGATTAAAAGGAGAGGCAAGAGTTGAAATAATAGCTGATTTTTTTGGTGTTTTATTTGATTATAGTTGTTCATTCCATTCATATAATATCATGTATTCTTTTAAGTGGAGGAAAATGGGGGCATTTATGAGAGTTTGCTAGTTGACAGTCGCAGCCAATAGTTGAATTTCGTTTGGGCGGAAATAATGATGCAAATTAAATGAACGTTGGTTGGTATTACTGCTTTTACATACGCACATTGTCTACTTGGTAGTAACAGTGACTATCCCACTACATTTGAATTATGGTGAGGTCTATGTTCATATGTTTTGTTAATGTTTTTCTATCCCTTTTGCTACACTTGTTCATAATATCAAGTTAGTGACCTGAGAACAGGGATTTACATATAAATTCTCTATATACATATGCACTGCGGACTGATCAATCACTCTTCGTCTTTTCTTATTTTTTTTCATTCCAACTATGGTAGCATGTGCACTCTGGAAAGGGTTGGTTGGTAGTACTGCTTTTACATATGCACATTGTCTGCTTGGTAGCAACATTGACTTTCCTACTGAATTTGAATTATATTAAGATGTAAATTTGTTTTGGTTATCACGTTTTTATCTCTCTCTTGCTACATTTGTTTATAACATCAAGTTAGCGACCTGAGAAGTGGGATTTACGCATACATTTATGCATACATATGCACTGCAGAGAGATCGCTCACTCTTTTCGTTTCTTATTTTGTTCATTCCAACTCTAGTAGCATGAGCACTTTCAAAAGTGTGGGTTAGTATGTTATTGCTTTAGATACACACATTTTCTACTTGGTAGAAAGTGTGGCTAGTTTTGTGCCCTTAGTATTTCATTGTCTTTCGCAGAGATGAAATAGCTGGATGCAGCAAAAGGCCTACGATTCACTTTCAATTAATGATGCCCGGAAAATATTGTTGTTCTCTTCAGACAAAGAACTTTTTAATATGTCAAAGAGGTAAAATTCTTACTGCTAAGCTCATTTTCATTCTTATTGTTAACCAATGGAATACGTTAATGGCTGGATCTACTTTGGTGGTCTATAGTTAAAGGGAAGTACTAACCATCTAATTAGAAGTCAATTCTTATTTTTCTTGTTTTCTTTTTGTTCTTTATTACCCATCATTTTTACTTTCCCCCTCTTGGCCTAGAGCTGTATTGAGCAAAATGTTGTTGGGTAATATGATATCGAATACTACAGTGTGTACACAATAAAAATTGGATTCTACATCCTGTTTTAGGCCCCGTTTGGGAACAGGCTAATTTAGTAACTTTTTGACTATTTGGCTAAAATATGAGCTAAAAAAAACTAGTATGTTTGGGATGACTTTTTGGCTTTTTACGAAAAGATGTGCAAAAAGTAGAGAGAAAAGAGAATCTTTGACTTTTTTGTATGGGTTATTGGCTTTTTGCCTAATTTAGTAACTTTTTGGCTTTTTGACTAAAATGGAGGGTTCCCAAACGAGGCCTTAATTTTTGTTGTTTCTCTATTTGCTTCTCATTAGTCTGTTAGGTCTCAGTTTGGTGCTTGGAAATGGTGAGGGAAAGCAGAAAGAAAGTAGAAATAAATGAGAAAGGAATTTTTTAAAAAAATTTCTTCGTTATTTTGTTGTACATAAATAAATATTAAATTTAAAAAATTCATAAGAAATGGTAAGAAATCAAAAATAAGAGGGGAAAATGATATTTAAAACTTGACATTCTCTGTTTTTTTCACCATGTTTGTTTTTTTCTCACTATTTTCCAAGGTAATGAAACGAAGACAAATGATTTCCTTTCTATTTTCTTTTCCCTTTTTTTTTAATCACCAAATCAATGAATCAAATGGAGCCTAGATGCAAGGGCTTGGTGGAGTTGCAATATATGCATTATTTATGGTTTATCATTTTATACTTAAGTGATAGCATATTAACCATGAAGAGAATTATTTGACTTACCCATGAATGAGACAGAGACCATATATATATAATAGATTCATGATACAATTTAGGAAACGATATAAATAAGGAAACAAATACTAAATCAGTGATTGACACAATCACAAATTATATACATAATGCTAAAAATAAAAAGATTTTATGTACTCTAATTTCAATATTCAACACTCTCTCTTAAACTGGTGTGAAGATATTCAACAATAACAGCTTACTAATGGATAACTGGAAGAAGTCGGAAAAAACTCAACGGCTAGTCCAAATAAATGCTACCGAACAAATTTGGTAGTCTACTAAATAAAAGGCCAAAAGTGCTTAATAAATCAGCACCACACCCTAGAAAGGGAAAAAACAGAGACTTAATTGCCCTAGAAGAGTTGCCAAAGCATCTATGACTAGGAAACACCCTGGTCGGCAGCCAACAAGACCCTGGTCGGCATCAGAGGCTGGAGCTAATGCCGAAAGATAGTTTATGGTCGTGTCGAACCGTTGTAGAAACTGGTCGGAACTAATGTCAGGACAGTTTAAGGTCATGCTGGACCATTGTAGGAACTGACCGGAATCAATATCAGGACAGTTTACGGGATCATGTTGGACCATTGTAGGAACTAACCGGAATCAATTTGGGACGGTTTAAGGGTCATGACGGACCGTTGTAGAGACTAACTGTAGACACAAATTTTAAAACATCAAGTGTTTCAACACATTTCAAAATTTTATGTTACAAATGTCCACTGTTTAGTTTTTTGGACTAAACAGTGTTGATTATTTGAATAGCAGGTTCCTATTTCCGATCTGTATTCCAGATCGTTAATTACACATTTTATATAAATGAAACCTCCGATTAATGAAGAACAAAATAAATAACAGAAGACAATTTAAGAAAAATAAACATTTTATTAAAATTGTTATGGGTTTTGAACCCTTAAATACAAAGTGCAATTCTTGGGTTTAGAACCCTTTATCTGTTCATCGCCATTTTGCGTTTATAGCGTAGTTTCTTGAGTTCTCTAAGTTTCTTTTCTTCTAGCCCTTGAATTCTTTCTCTCTCTCTCTCTGATATTCTCACTTTTGATTTTCTCTGATCCTTGATCTTGTGTGATGGTCCTCGTATTTATAGAGGGCCATCCAGGTGATAAGAATACCTCATCCTCAATTTAAATTTCAAATAGCACCATTTGAATTTTGAATAATAGCGCTATATGATTAATAGTATATCTGATTAACCGGATTGATTTTTGGGGTTTCATCCTGTGTGGTGTCCTTGTTGTAGGCTCTACAGGTGTCATCTTTCGTAGGCTCCACGTGTCATTTGAGCATCTTGAATAACGTCGTTAAGATACGACGTATTATTTATACACTTCAACGGAGCAAGTTGATCATTTTGGGAAGTGATTGCCTACAACAATCTTATCATAGGCTCTATGTGTGTCATTGACTGTATTTGAAATTTAAATATAAATTTAGTTGAAATTTATGTGCCAACAAATGCCCCCTCGTGACTTGCACAAGTGAATTTTCTTAACTGTGCGAGTCACGACAAATTGGCACTTTTATCTAGATCCTCTTTAGGTCTTGGATGGAATTATTTCTTGGCCTTGGTCTCTTTCTGCCACTTTTCAGGCTTTGTATATATATATATTTTTTAATGGGTTGATTGCTCCCTATAGCCCATGGGCCTTTTATTATTTTTTGCTCGCATGAGCCCCTTTTAGGAGTTTGTCTAAATGGAATATGATGGATTGGCATTGGTAGGATTTCTAATCCTACACAAACTCTTACTTCTATGGAGTATTTCAAATCCTACATAAACTCTTGCTTCTTTAAAGTATTTTAGGAGACCACTACCTCTTTTCTTAAGCAAGACTTTTCCTTTATATTACACCTATTCATATATTTTTTCCCTACAGCTCTTTTTTTTCCCCTGCAGATTTTGTTTCTCCCAGCAGATTTTTTTTGTTTCCAGAAAATCTTTATCCTTCCAGCAACTTTCCAGCAGCAACTTTCCAGCCATTATCTTTCTTCGTTTTCCAACAAAAGTTGTTCTTCTTATACTTTAAAGAAGACACAAAAGAATCTCTTCAAACTCCTTTAAATCAGGTATGATTTCTTCTCCATAAAATATTTTCTTTTAGCATGTATATCACCATGTGACAGCCCTTCCCAAAAATTTTTTACTAGACCCTAAGTCCAAGTAGTTCCAACAAAGACCCTTCTTGAAAGGATGAATAACCTACTGCCTTCTTTCATAACAAAAGTTGTTGCCTCTACTTTTTATATTTTTATTTTTGCCTGAACAAAAAACCTGCTGCCTTTCAAGCAGATTTTTTCCCTAGCCCAAAGTCTTTCCTGAACAAAGGCCCTTTTTTATTTTTTTGGGTCACAGTTTAATCTTATTGCTGCCTTATATATATATATATATATATTTTGTTGTTAGATCATGAACTTAACTAGCCCAGATAAAGTCCTTGCCCTACACAAACAAAAGACCAAGTTTTTTTTTTTTTTAAAAAAAAAAAAGGCAAAACCTGCAAGAATTTTTCCCTAGATCATGAGTTTAAATAGCCCAAGTAGAATTGTTGACATGGCAAGTCTCTTGTCTTTTGGCAGTGGTCTCAATTGATCCCTGTTGGAATTTTCTATCATATCTTCAAAAGGTAGGCCACATAGTTCCAGACCAAGATTGTCGAATTCTACCATCTCAGTTTCAACTGGTCCATTTTGAATTTAATCTAATCAAAGTCTTTCAAAACCTGCTGCCTTTCAAGCAGATTTTTTTCCTAGCCCAAAGTCTTTCTTGAACAAAGGCCTTTTTTTTTCTTTTTTTTTTTTGGTCACAGTTTAATCTGCTTGCTGCCTTATAAATATATATTTTGTTGTTAGATCATGAACTTAACTAGCCCAAATAAAGTCCTTGCCCTACACAAAAAAGACCAGGTTTTTTTTAAAAAAAAAAAAAAAAAAAACCTGCAAGAATTTTTCCCTAGATCATGAGTTTAAATAGCCCAAGTAGAATTGTTGACATGGCAGGTCTCATCTTCTGACAGTGGTCTCAATTGATTCCTGTTGGAATTTTCTGTCATATCTTCAGAAGGTAGTCCACAGAGTTCCAGACTAAGATGGTCGAATTCTACCATCTCAGTTTCAGCTTGTCCATTTTGAATTTAATCTAATCAAAGCCTGCCCCCTCGTGATTCGTGCATATGAATTTTAACTATACGAATCACAACAATGAAGTATTTTATTATTATTTTTTATTTATTTTTTTTTTTCCAACCCCAAAGTCCTTGCTTGTAAACATGCACAAAGAGCCTTTTTTTGTTGTAAAAGAAACCTGCTACTAATGAAGTCTCAGGCCCTGTTTAGAAGCTACAATTTTTTTTTTCAATTATTTCATGTCTTTTTACCTCTTTTGCAGGCAACACGCAAGGCGTCAGAGTTTGTTTGTAGGTATCATTGCCCTTTTCAGCCTAATGGCAATGAGTGGCTTGAATCCTTGGTAGTGATTGTGTTCTTTCACCCCAATGGCTTGAATCCTTGGCAGTGAATGTGTCCTTCACCCCAATGACTTGAATCCTTGACAGTGATTGTGTCCTTCACCCCAATGGCTTGAATCCTTGGTAGTGATTGTGTCTTTTCACCCCAATGGCTTGAAACCCTGGCAGTGAATGTGTCCTTCAACCCAATAGCTTGAATCCTTGGCAGTGAATGTGTCCTTCACCCCAATGGCTTGAATCCTTGGCAGTGATTGTGTCCGTCACCCCAACGGCTTGAATCTTTGGTAGTGATTGTATTCGTCACCTCAACGGCTTGAATCCTTGGCAGTGATTGTGCCCATCACCCAAACGGCTTGATTCCTTGGCAGTGATTGTGCCCATCACCCCAACAGCTTGATTCCTTGGCAGTGAATGTGTCCGTCACCCCAATGGCTTGAAACCTTGGCAGTGAACATGTCCATCACCCCAACGACTTGATTTCTTAGCAAGGGCTTTTGTCAATGACATTTGCCTTCACTAACCTCTTCTTCCTTTTTTTTTTTTTTTTTTTTTTTTTTTTTAATTTGTTTAATTTTTTAAAGGAAGCATGGAAAAGACACTTGAATATCTTCGACGTGACGAGAGGGATGTATTGGATAAATCTGGTCCGAAAATAATTCGGCACAAACCTATCACTGCTTTATTGTCACCTACCGAGTTGGACCCCTACATCCCTTTGCATACGGCTTCCGAAGACTTGGTCTATACAGGAATTCGAAATTGCTGTGAGATTCTCGAGAAAGGGCACTCTAAATCAATCGGTTGATTCCCTGTCTCAATCCTCCGTCCATTTTCTGAAGACCTTGATTGCTCCGAATTTAATACTCTTCTCAAGAGAATGAAATATGAAAAATTAAGGTGGGATAATTCTTTTAATGTCCGCGGCATCTCCACCCATTTGCAATCCCCTATATGGATTTTTTGGTTGAATGATGTTCTCTCCACATTTGCCCCTATTTTGAAGAAGTGTGGGATTTATGCCACAATCTATGCATCCCAATTTGCTTATGCTAGGAATGTCGTCTTGCTCAAAGGATTCTTAGAGCGATGGTCACCCAACACCAACACTTTCCACACCATTTACGGTGAACTTGGGATCTCTTTATGGGACCTTCATCGCATTAGCGGCCTCCCCATCCGTGGCGAGTTTTATGAAGAATTTACCCCCTCCAATGACGTTTTATATTCGTCCCAGACATCCAAGGCGTGCTGTGGGCTTTTCAACATTTATGCCAGCTCTTTTCAATCCAAGAAGTTTAACCATTGGACTTTCAAATTCATTAACTAATCCCCAACTTCGACTAGTGGTTTTCGATGAAAAGATAGAATCCCTGATGATGTATATCTTTCTGGTTTTTTGGCGAGTTGGCTTAGCGGATTTGTTTTCCCTCACTCTTCCGGAGAAATTCGTCCGACTACCTTTCATGCAGCCACCAAAATAGCCGGTGAAACCTTATTTAGCCTGGCCATCCCCGTCCTTGCATACCTCTATCATTCTCTTGATAAATGGGCATCATCACCTTCACCTGGGAAGGAAAATATTGAGGTCCTTTGCATTACCTTTTGGATGGATTTCACTATATTTTGTTAAGACTTGTCCGATTCACGATATTCATTTCATGCCATATCTTGGGTTTATTGGAAACTAATTACTTGATTTTTATTGATAAATTTCCATTTGTGAACTCTCTCTTAACCTATAAATGCAGTGTCGGTTTAGGGCTCTTACCCATGAAGGTGAACCTTGAGCATTCTAATCGACTACGAAAGGATATCACCTTTCCACCTTGGCTATCTTATATTTTTTGAGGCAAGGATTTTAACTTTTAAAATGGGATTTAATTTCATCTCTGAATTGTACTCCCCAAACCGATACAGTCGTCAATTTGGGTTTGCTCAAGCGTGCCCTACACCGCTTAATGTATCTTGTCGGCAGCCCTCTGAGTGGTCTAAATTTTATTACAACTAGCGCCATATGCTACGCTGCGGTACAAAAGTCTTATTGGAGTTACCAGGCTCCCAATCTACTTCTCACGTAACCATGCCTTATGCCAATTGGTGGTTGGGAACTTCCTTTACCGTGCTCCAATATGTTACTCATACCCAGCCAAAATCTTCACGCAAGAGAAAAATTGATATGTCAATTAAAGACCAAAAGACGAAGAAGCCTTCTTCCTCTAGAGCTAGGTCATCATCTTCACCTATTGCTCTGGAAGCATCGTCACCTCAGAGAATGGATAATAGTCGGCCACCTATTGCTCCTTCCCCATCTAGTTACTTGGTTTCAGATCTCCTTCATCTTTTTGAGGATATGTGTAATTCTCAATTTAAAATGAGATTTAGCTTTGAGCAAGTAGATTCTGGCCCTCAATTTTCTAGTCTAGCAAAGCTTTTCCAAAGACTATGTCTATCAGTGATTATACAGGAACTTCCCAACCAATAGTATCAACCAAAACCCCAATGGATCAATTTCGCACATACCTGTATTCTTTTCTTGAAGATAAAGATGAGAATAAGATTCAAGAACTCTTTGAGGGAGATGGGTATGAATTAACTGCCTTAGGTCGTATTCGCATTAAGAGTGTTGAAATTCCTTCTCCCACCAAATCTTTTGATCGTTCTCTCAATGGGAGTAGCGAGAGTGAAGATGAGTTTCATTACTACACCCCTCTTTTAGATGGCACACCGACTAAGATGAGTAAATTGCTCCCAGCAAATATAGGTTTTTCTTCTCCTTCGAACAAGCTATCCAAGTTGTTAGAGAAAGGTATAATTCCTCCCTTTTTTTTTTCTTTTTCTTTTTTTTTTAAATACCGTTCATTTTCTTAGGCACTGTGCCTCGGACTTCCCCAGCTGCCTCGCATATGCCATTGGCTACCTTTAAGGGTATTCTTATTCATTCCTTGTACCTCATTTTATTTCATCATGTATACATACTCAAGGAACTCTTTTCTTTTTAGATCATGCCACATTGCAAAATCCGTGGTCCACCTATGGGAATCACAACTTGTCTCCTCCCACACCTAAGTCTCTTCAAGCCGTACACCAAGGTATACTTCATTCACCCATATATATATATATTGTTTTTACCTTCTATGTTTTCATTGAGTATCTCCTATTTTTACAGAAATTACTTCTGACACATTGGAAGAGACAGACGAAATTATTTATGATACCTCGGAAGAGGCCCAAATTCTTGCAGACTTACTTGAAGCAAATGGGGTTAACAAATTATTTGACCAACTTGAAGCACCCCTTGCTCCATCTAGCCTTCTTTTTGGGAACTTTCCTCTAACGAAGCAGCCACCCATATTCAGAAAAGTCTTACTATTTCTCTCCAATCAATGACAGATGTTAATGGCATAATTGCCGTAGCAAACAACGTTTTCATGATTTTGAAGAGTTTGGGTGTAGACTTCATCTCCTTTTACGAGAAGGTGAAGATATTCCTTGGGTGCTTTGCTTTGAAAACTCAACTTGCAAATTCTTCAAACTTGTCTATTGCAGAATTTAAGGCCCAATACTATGATAAGAAGCTTCATTTCGACAAAGTTTATAGCGAACATGAACAGTTGTCTGTTTCAATTATTAAGTCAGATGAGCACATTGCGGGTCTTAATCAAAAGATTATTCAAACCAAAGAGTTACTCAAACAACTTGAATGGACAACACGGTGTTGTGGAACATGCTTTTGAAAGGGCTAAAGCTTTTCTTAATGAATGAATGCACTTTTATTTTGTTATTCATCCGAACATAATATATTTATGAAATTTCGCTCAATGATAGATTTATTTGTTATATGAAATTTCTCAATATAATACATTGATTTGTCTTATTTTAGCCGTTTACAGTTTATACTCTTGCAGGCCAAGAGTATCCAATGTTTCATCACCTTAGATTTCGGTAAGGTATTTTAGCAGTTTAACCACATACAATACCGTTGGTGGTCTTCGACTGTTGTTTGGCCGTACACAGTTTATACTCTTGCGGGCCAGGAGTATCCAATGTTTTACCATCTTAGATTTTGGTGGGGTATTTTAGTAGTTTAACCACATACAATACCGTTGGTGGTTTTTGACTTTTGTTTGGCCGTACACAGTTTATACTCTTGCGGGCCAGGAGTATCCAATGTTTTATCACCTTAGATTTCGGTGAGGTATTTTAGCAATTTAACCACATACAATATCGTTGGTGTTTTTTTGTTTTTGCCCAAGTTGCCCTTTCGGGTTTTCAACCTAAGTAATATCTCTTCAAGAACCTTGCATTGGTTGGGAGAATGATTCTGTCACCATCCATCGTTATTAACAAATAGGCCCCATTAGAATAAACCTTCTCAATCACATAAGGTCCTTCCCATTTGGGCTCAAGCTTTCCTTTGATTCTTCGTGAGACTACTATGGGTGTTCTAACCATTAGTACCAAGTCTCCTTTTTTAAAGGAGTGAAGCCTCACTCGTTTATTGAATGCATTTGCCATCCTTTGTTGGTAGATCTCCAAGTTATGTTGAGCATACAACCTTCTTTCATCTAGGGTCTCCAGCTCAGCCAACCTCACTCTTGCACTTTCATCTTCTGTTAAGGACTCTTGTATTGCCACTTTCATGATGATGGTATTTGAACCTCAAGTGGTAACACTGCTTCTCCTCCAAAAACTAACGAATAAGGGGTTGCTTGAGTAGGGGTTCTGTGCGAAGTCCGATAAGCCCACAAAGCTTCTTGTAACTTTTCGTGCCAAGCTCTTTTGTTCTTATCCACCATCTTCTTGAGAATTTTGCACAATGTCTTGTTGAAAGCTTCTGCCAAACCATTGGCAGGTGCATGATATCTTGATGAATGGTTATTTTTGATTTTGTACTTGGCAAATAACTTATTCAAAGCATCACTCCTGAACGGCTGTCCATTATCCATGATGACACTTTTTGGAATTCCGAACCTGTAAATGATATGGGTTCGGATGAACTCAGAAACAACTGTGCTTTTTATATCTTTTAAAGCCACAGCCTTTGCCCATTTTGAGAAATAGTCGATGGACTAGAATGTATCGATATCCCTCACGAAGATGGAGGTACAAAAGGACCAATAATGTCCATACCCCATCTTGCAAATGGCCAAGAACAAGTTGTTAAATGTAAAGGCTCACTGGAGGTTGGTGGAGAAAGTTCCCATGGATTTGGCGGACTTGGCATCTTCGAGCATAATCTATGCAATCTGCAATCATAATTGACCAATAGTATCCCAACCGTTTTATTTGCATGTGTAATTTAGGACCACTTTGGTATGCCCATACACTGCATATATTTACGCCATTACCTCTTGAATATGTTCCTTGGCTATACACGCATGTACATTCCATCCAAAAACCTTTTGTATAACCCATCTTTCCACAAGGCAATTTGGTAGCTCTGCGTCTCACTTCAATTCTTTTTACTTTATCTTCAGGTAGCCTACCATGTTGGAGGTAAGCTATGAATGGTTCCCGTCAATCCTCCTCGCTTTCTCCCTTCGTGGTGATGACCAAGATTGGAACCAAGTCAGAAACTTCTTTTAAAGGTTATAACACCCTTTCACCTCTCGTGTGATGGTGTTTTGCTATCTGGTAGGGTGAGTGATGCAGCCAAACTTGCAAGTGAATCAGCTCGAGCATTTGTTATTCTCTTCACGTGAAAAATATGTGTTTTTTTGAATTGCGAAAGCAATTGATCAGCCCTTTCATGATACGGGATGAGACTTGTTTTCTTAACAATGTATTCTCCACGGAGTTGCTTTACCACCAATTCCGAATCTCCATAAATTGAGAGTTCTTCAATAGGAATTTGTAATGCCAATTCTAATCCAGCAATTACAGCTTCATATTCTGCCTCATTATTGGAGCATCCTTAAGCTTAAGCGAAAGAATGGGTGATTATAGCATTATGCGGAGTTACAAACACAATTCTAATTCCAGTTTTATTGTTGTTAGGATTTTCTTGCTTCTTGCCATCTGGACTCCTTGAAGCTCCATCAAAATACATCTCCCATCCTTTCTGGATTTCTACTTGCATAGCCTCTTCATTTGGCAAATCAGTTACTAGAGGTGAGTCATCAGGTATAGGATGTCTTTGCCAAAAATGCTAGAGCCTACCCTTTGCAACTCTTTGAGGAACATATTCAATTGCGAATTGTTGGAGAATTCTGACTCACTTTGCAATTTTCCACAAGTATGGGCCTTGAAAGTATATATTTCAAGGGCCTACTCTTGATATCAACTTGACTTTGTGTTCTAGGACATAGTGCTTTAGTTTTTGCAAAGCGAACACTAAGGCAAGACATGTCTTTGATAGGAGAATAATTGACTTATACTGACAGTCTGACTCAAGTAATACAAGGCATTTTCTTTCCCATGCTCATTGTGTTGTGCCATGATTGCCCCTAACGAACCATCGAGTTTGTTATGTACAATAAGAGTGGTTTCCTTTTATTGGGCTCATAGTCTTGGGCGTCAAAAGATACTCCTTAATACTATTAAAAGCATTTTGTACTTGATCCCATTCAAATGGAACACCGTTTTCATCAATCTTGAGAATGGCAAGCATCGACCCCGGGTTAGAAATAAATCTTCTGATATAGGCCAATCTCCTTTGTAGTCCCTTCAATTCCCTCAAATTTCGCGGAGGAGGCATGTCAGCGATGGCTTTAATCTTGGTAGGGTCAATTTCAATCCCTTTGTTCCGAACTACAAACCCTAGAAATTTTCTTGAGGAAACTCCAAATGCACATTTTAGTGGGTTCATCTTGAGTTTGTACCTCCTCAAACATTCGAAGATTCTTCTCAAATCTTCCACATGGTTTTCCTTTTCCTTTGTTTTGACGACAAGATCATCAACATAGCATTCGATGGTGTCATGGAGCATATCACCAAAAATTATAGTCATGGCCCTTTGATACATGGCCCCAGCATTTTTCAGGCCAAAGGACATTACCTTATAGCAAAAGACTCCTCTCGGAGTCCTGAATGCAGTCATTTCCTCATCTTCTGGTGCCATTCGGATTTGATTGTATCCTGAGTATCCATCCATAAAAGACAAGGTTTCATACCCAGTAGTTGCATCTACAAGAAGTTTAGTGATAGGCAAGGGAAAGTCATCTTTAGGACAAGCCTCATTGAGATCACGAAAATCAATGCAAACCCTGATTTGACCATTCTTTTCTTGGTAGCACTATGTTTGCTAGCGGGTTGGATATTTGACTTCACGATGAATCTGCATTGATAAGCTTGTCCACTTCAACTTCAATTTGGGTCATAGCTCTGGTTGAGTTCGCCTCGAGGTGTTTAAGCTGGCGTTTCTCGGGGTGAATTGCAAGCTTATGGACTACAATCTCTGGATTAAGACCAGGCATCTCACTGTAGTTCCATGCGAATATGTCGCAATACTCCCTTAAGAAGGAAATATATTGTTGAGCTTCTTCTTCCTTTAAATTTGCACTAATGAAGGTTGGTTTGTTTTCTCCTTCATCACCCAGATTTACCTCACGAAGGTCATCCACGGTGGCTTGGCTTCCTGTTTCAAATTCTGTTGGTGCAGGTTGAGCTTCATCTTGGTCAATATCTTCCAACACATCTTGAGTGATAGTCATGTTTACTGGAAATTTTTCCTCATCCCCCCGATAGCCTAACCCTTCATCCTAGCGATGATATCTGGCCTTCTTTGGATAGCACCCTGCGAAGGTGTTAATGCAAAGTCAAAGGGTGTCATTGTTCCTAGTATTTTTTCAGGATCTAAACCAACTTTTACCAACATCTGTGTAATTTCTGCATTGAAGGTAGGCTTCTCAAAACTCGAGATGTTTTCTTCTGGCATTTGTTCAACTTTCACTTTCTGTTCAACATCTCCAAGTGAATGGAATATGATGGGTTTCGACCCTTCTCCTTTAGGAGGGACCACAATCTTATTATATTTCTCCACATAGGTGCATTATGTCCTCCTTAATGGCAACGTGAACTCACCCTTGTGATCCAAAATTGGATTTATTGGGGCTAGAGCCTTTGCCCCGGTTTCCTTTAGCACTTTGGCACATATCGAAAAGTTATTTTGTTGGCTGAAGTAGACTCTAGAGCGTCTTTGACATTCGGAGTATCTTCAGACTTCACATCTTTTTCCTTTCTTTGTGAAGTCTTTGTATAGAAACGAGCATCAACATAATAGGCCTTTACTTCTCCAAATGGATCATTGTCGGCCACAATTGTCCCCTCTTTTTTGGGTGAAGGCAACAGGTACTTGATACATTGGTGATAAGTTGACGGTACTACATGATGATTATGCATCCATGGTCTCCCAAGCAAAGCATTGTAGGAGGTGTCTACATCAATAACCAAGAACTCAGTGCTTTCTTCAATATCCCAAACTTGGTCCGCAATTCAATCTTCCCCATTGGGCGTTGTTCATTCTGATTAAATCCTTGAATGACCAAGCGACTTGGGCAATTGTGAAATTCGAACCCCTAATAAGTTTAAGGCCCTTCGAGGCAGGAGGTTTACCACAGATCCCCCATCAACTAGAATTTGAGAAATTTTCACATTATGGATAAGCCCAGTGATAAACAAAGGCCGATTATGATCTGTCACTTCAACACACATATCTTTGTCATCAAAGGTTACCATAGCCATGCATGTAGTTGTCTTCTCTTGATTTCTACCCTCAATTTCTTTGTGGAAATCCTCTGGCTTGGACAGAGCATATATTAAAAACTTTGAAGCTCGGAGACATTTTCGATTGTCATATCGCTCAACAATCTTTGGAATTTTCTTTAGATGAGCTAGTACATCATATTTCACTTGCTCTTCCTCCAGCAAAACCTGTGGTACTTTTGACGGTTGGGGATCCTGAGGATTTCGTAACTTCCTCCGGTGGGTCAAGTAAGTCTGTCATACTTCAGCAACTGCCTTTTCGTTGACCTCAACTTCCTTTTCGTTGACCTCAACTTCTTTTGTTCCCTCACCTATTTGGACTATGTTAACTGGTCCAGTTGCTGGGTGATCATCATCATCAGTCACTTCTCCATCTTCCTGGAGCTGCATTCTTCTCCCATTTCTTAGGTGCAGAGTCACGCCTATAAAAGCATTGGGATTCTACAAAACCGTTCTTCATGGCCTCCAACTAGGCACCACGACCCCTTGATGGAGTAATACCGGTCAAAGGCAATCCTCCAAAGAAAGGAATTGTTTTAGGCAAAGTGCTTGATTCTGAGTCGTTTCCCCACACTGTTTCAAAAAACGCCTAATATGTTTTTGAGGATCTCCATACCCTTCATATAGGACAAAATTCGGAAGTTCGTATCCTTCGGAAAATGGTGTTTGCTCTACCCACAAAGGGAACAAATCCCTTGGGCGATAAGTGTCCATCTCTCGAAGATCAAGGGCAGTTTCAATCTTCTCCTCAATTATGCCTTCTATGAAATCATATGTTTGAGAAGATGTACCCTCGTCCTCCAAATGTTCTGACATCTCGATTTCTATTGGCCATGGTTTATAAAATGTCCTATAGAATCGATCAGCCATTGTGTTCCAATCTGGGATTGAATTAGGTGGCAGGCTGAAGTACCAATCTGCTGCCCACCCCTCCAAAGAAAGAACGAACTGCCATAAAAGTCACGCCAGGCTTTTTACTGTGTTTCCACATCGTGCAAGGAAACGAACCAAATGGCACCTTGGACAACCTGTCCCATTATATATAAAGGAAAGCAGTATTGCATATCCTCGTGGGAACTAAACCCATTCGACCCAATTAGGAAAGGGTGTCCAAATTTGATTTCTTTCAATAATCAAATTTTGATGGGCTTCAAAACCCTCATTTTCAAAGAGTATTACTTTTGCACGATGTTCCTCTTCCTTCTAGCTTCAATTTTTGCTTTCTCATCATCACGGATTGCGAATGATCATGTATTTCGCTCTTCAAAATTTACATCCACGGTGATTACATTACAAGGAAAGTCAAAGTGGTCACTTGATACACTTTCTCCATCGTATGTCCTAAATTTGGGGATGTGTATGAACCATCGGGGAGAAAAGTCACGTTCCCAATCTTCATTAGGATCCTCAACTTGAGATAACTTTGCTTGTTCACTTGAATGCTTCCATACTTCATCATCTGACTTTATATGCCATTCACCTCATCATCCTTGAAGTGGAGTCGTTTTTAGCCTTTTCACTAGCTCAAAGTCGGACCTACACCCAGTGTCTCCTTGTTCTGTTCCCCTTACATATTCTGGAGTGCTTTGATAGTATATTGGTGGTACTGGCGAATATTCTGGAGAAAAGGCTTTTGGTGTGTACTCTGGAGAAGCTGGTGTATACTGGTGAGGCTGGTGTGTATTCTGGAGAAGTTGGTGTATACTCTGATAAGTCAGGTATGCAGATAGGAGATGTAATGCAATATCCTTCCTAACTTTTGAACCAACTTCACCCTCATCTTCCTCATCATCACTCAGAAACAATGATGGTTAGGTAAGGGGCCAGAGTAAACTTTTCCTTCCTCCTTTTATCAAAGTATGTTTGTAACTCCACAGATTGAAATTTTGTAGGCAGAAATTCCTCCAATGTGATTGGGACAAGGGGACATTGCTCTAATTGCTCATCAGGGACCAATTTCTCCCCTTTTTCCTTCTTTGGGTTCTTCTTTCCTTTTCTCTTACTTACTTTGGCTTTTTTCTGTTTCCTGGAAACTTTTGGTTTTTGCTTTTTGGAAACTTTTGGCCCTTGTGTTGTTGAAGCAACCACATTTCTAGCTTTCCTTTGTAGCATTTTGTTTTTCTTCATGCTTTTTTCTTGATAAGCAACCCATTCACCTTCATTATCATTGTCGATAATGATGGGGTTATATATCTTTCTCTTGAGGAGGGAGCTCGATAGTCAAAAGTTTCTAAATTTTATCTTTCGAACAAAGCACTTTTTATCGGATGGCTAATCAAATGATGATAGGGGCAATACTTTGGATCATTGGTCTTTCCTACCTCATGTGGTCTTTTCACCTCGGAGAGCAATCAACTTTTGCTCAATAGATCTTCAAATAGGTCTTGACGGATCATCCGTGAAAGAATATTTCTTCTCCAACCTCTCTTTCATAGTCACCTTTTTAAATTCCTTGGGCTTTTTAGCCCCTACTACATGAGGACCCTTCTTTACGGTTTCAATTATAGGCGATCGAGGACTCAACCCTTTCAGCGACCCTAGGCCTCCTTCGTTTAGCTAGATGCAGCTCCATATCATAAGCTTTAGTGCATAGATCGTTGTATCCTTCAAAAGTTTGAGCCATAAGAGCGTAGAGAGCTCATGTCGGAAGTTGTTAAGGCACATCCGAATTAACTCTAATTGTGTAGACTTTTGAGGACAAGCAAGCGTCAAAGCTCGCCATCTTGCAATGAAATATGTGACAGACTCATTATCACGTTGCTTGGTCTCAATCAGTTCTAGTACTCCAACTCGCCTTTGTGTGTTGCAGAACTATTTAAGGAACTCCTTGACCATGGAATCCCAATTTGGAATTGATCCCTCAGGAAGATTAGCATACCAAGTAAATGCAGAACTTTCAAGTGATTGGACAAATAGCTACAGGCACAGGGCCTCATTCTGGACTATTGGCCCGCATCTTGAAAGAAAATGAGCCACATGTTATCTTGAATCTCCTGTTCCATCAAACATTTTGAAATCTAGTTGGGAAAAACCAGAAGGGAATGAAACAGTATCTACCCATGCTGGGTAAGGTCTTGTAATTATTCGAAAGTTCTCATCATTTTTTTCTTTGAGTTTCTTCACTTGTCTCCTCACCATATCATCAATCATGGCCATGAGCATTGGATTCATACCACTCTTGGTTAGATCAGAGTAACAAGGACCATTGCCCCCTGGGGCTAGTGTGCTTTGTATGCCTACGGATGTCCCCACAACAGGTTGTGTCATTTGTTTTGTTTGGGTGCACTTCCTGTTCATGTCATTTGGGCCTGCAACTGTTTCATTTGCTCTAACATAGCAGCCATTTCCCGTTCTCTTCTCTCAAGTTGTTCTTATAGGGCCACCACTTTTTCCTTGAGACCTTGGTCTTATTGGACCTGCAAATTTTCACCTTCTTTCTCAACCTCAGTCATCATAACTCCGACTTTGTTGATATCTCTCAATTCATTGTTTCCAATATTCGTTGAAACAAACAAGATAGAATCATCTTGTTCGTATAAAGGATTATCAACCCCCACAACATTATTCATATTTGAAGCATCTAACTGCGGTGCTTTGTTTTGAGCCTCACGAGCTATGGACCTTGTTACAGGCCCTTTTCTTATTCCCTCCATAGATAGTTCAATCAAAGTAGAAATATTTCCCAAGGGTTGCTTACCCTCCTCCACCTTTGACTTTCCAACAAAGACCGGACTTTCAATTTGTTTTTAGCGTTCATCTTTCGCGAGAGCCCTTTCAATAGCTCCTATAACATTTGTTGCCACTGTTCTTAGTTCCAGTTTCTTAAAGACCTTATTTCTTCTTCGCCTTTTTCTTTTTGAAACGGGACCGTTTGATGACATATCAAGTCGAGCCCCTAGGGGCATAAAAGGAACCGTTTGCGTTTTTGCAAATTCCTCATGAATTTTCAAAACAGTCCCTACATTTTTAGGGCGAACCAATTGATGTTGATTCAAATCCCGTCGGGCCAACGGGTGTTCCTTATTCGAACCTTGTCGGGCCAATGGGTGTTCCTTATTCGAACTCTGTCGGGCCAACGTGTGTTCCTTATTCGAACCCTGTTGCGCTTGGTTCCTGAGAGTTGACTGAAATTTGGTTTGACCGATTTTGTGCTTTGAACAGAACTGTTGGTTCGTAGGCCGCAACTATTTTTTCAACAACAGGGGCCATTTTTACATAAACAGGAGTTTGGGTCGTTACCCTCCTCCTAATGGCCCTAATGATGGCCATGTTTTTAGCAGAGGCCCTCTTCTAGGCAAACTACGCCATTTTAATGAAGTCTTCTACCCTTGTGAGTAGTTGGGCACAACATTTTTGTTGTGCCGTGGCTTCTAACAAATGTCGTAGTTACCTTTGATTAGCCTCTTTTGCACGAATTAAGCTCCTCGTTAATTTGTAGCCCTCACAATTGCGTATTAGCCGATGCTTTCACATAATCTTGATAATCTTTTTCAAACTTTCGACTTTACGGAGAAGTGTGACTTTTTTCACACCGATTACCTTTAGGACAGCCAAGAGTTTTCGCTCGGAGCCCTTAGGCGATAGGGAAAAAGTGCATCTTTCGAGATTTCATTGGTTCTACCTTTGGGACAACCAAGAGCATTAAGCTCCGGAGCCCCTTGGCTGATGGGTGCTATCTCCACCCTTGGTGATTTCAGAACCACTAGAGTGTAGGTTTGTCTCTTGGCAGTTGCTTGACATCCTTATAACAAAAGAATCGTCGAAGTTTCAACTATATATATATATATGTTTTTGTTCTTCAAAAGATGGGAAGAAATAAGTTCCTTTGGGCGTGCGAATTTGTAGACATAAATTTTAAAACATAAAGTGTTTCAACACATTTCAAAATTTTATGTTACAAATGTCTCTTTGTTTAGTTTTTGGACTAAGCGGTGTTGATTATTTAAATAGCATGTTCTATTTCGATCGTATTCGGATCGTTAATTACACATTTTATATAAATGAAACCTCCAATTAATGAAGAACAAAATAAATAACATAAGACAATTTAAGAAAAAAAAATATTTATTAAAATTGTTATAGGTTTTGAACCCTCGAATACAAAGTGCAATTCTTGGGTTTGGAACCCTTTACCTATTCATCGCCATTCTGCATTTGTAGTGTAGTTTCTTGAGTTCTCTAAGCTTCTTTTCTTCTAGCTCTTGATTTCTTTCTCTCTCTCTCTGATATTCTCACTTTTGATTTTCTCTGATCCCTGATCTTGTGTGATGGTCCTCGTATTTATAGAGGGCCATCCAGGTGATAAAAATGCCTCATCCTCAATTTGAATTTCAAATAGCGCCATTTGAATTTTGAATAATAGCGCTATATGATTAATCGTATATCTGATTAACCGGATTAATTTTTGGGGTTTCATCCTGTGTGGTGTCCTTGTTATAGGCTCTCTGAGTGTCATCTTCGTAGGCTCCACGTGTCATTTGAGCATTTTGAATACCGTCGTTAAGATACGACGTTTTATTTATACACTTCAACAAAGCAAGTTGATTATTTTGGGAAGTGATTGCTTACAACAATCTTATTATAGTCTTTATGTGTGTCATTGGTGTATTTGAAATTTAAACATAAATTTGGTTGAAATTTATGTGCCAACACTAACGAAATCAACATCAAGATAGTTTAAAGGGGTCATGCGGACCGATGTAGACAACTAGATGTTCAACGATAAAGTGTGGCACACATATAACTTATAACATGGTCTTTGAATGATGATGACAATAGATGGTGAGTCGAAAGGCTTATTAAGCGCACCAAAGGGGTGACTTGGTTTGTGCGCCAGATAGGGTGGCTTAGGTGGTTCACATAGTATATCACCATGCTCACCATGATATAGGTATAATACTCCCCTCAAACTCAAATAGGTTTGAAGATAGAAACTTATTTGGGGTTGAAATAAAGGGAAAGATAAAGTGGAATAAACTAGTGGATAGAGGAAGAGATCACCACGAAGTGATACTGAAAGAAAATATGGGAGTGGAATGGGTTGAGGTCCAGTGGGCGGTCAAGGCAAGGTTGTCGCCCGCCGGTGAAGCAAAATTACTAGGTACTTAACCTAACTCTGATACCAAAAAGAATGAAGAGAATTATTTGGTTTACCCATGAATGAAGTAGAGACAATGTATATATAATAGATTCATGATACAATTTAGAAAACGATATAAATAAGGAAATGATATAAATAAGGAAACAATACTAAATCAGTGATTGACACAATCACTGATTATAGGGGATTTTTTTTTAGGGTCTCAGGTATTAAGATTTTATAGCATAAAGGATATCTAATATTTTCATAATGTCTAAGGGCCTTTAACATTGATCTAGAGAAATTACGAACTTCCTAAAGAATTTCTCTCCAAAGAAATTTGGGAATTGGATAGAGCTTAGATTGACAAAGATTAATTGAATTTCTCTGGAATCACTCCTTCAAACCCCCACCCCATCACCACCACCCTTATCTTCATCTCTCTCCTTTGGCTTTCCAGAGAAATTCTCTGGATTTTAGAGAAAATTATGGAATTGAGGTCAATTCAGAAGCGAACCCTACACAAAAATTAATTACTTGGCCCCAATTATCAAAACTGGATAGAGCTTAGATTGAAAAAGATAAAGTGAATTTCTCTGGAACCCACTCCTTCAAAACCCACCACCACTACCCTCATCTTCATCTCTCTCCTCTAGCTTTCCAGAGAAATTTTCTGGATTTTAGAGAAAATTATGAAATTGAAGTCGATTCAGAAGTGAACCCACACAAATTAATTACTTGCCCCAATTATCAAAATTGGATGAAGCTTAGATTGAAAAAGATGAAGTGAATTTCTTTGGAACCCACTTCTTCAAAGCCCACCACCACCAACCCCCTCCTCTTCATCTCTCTTCTGGCTTTCCAGAGAATCTCTGGATTTCAGAGGTCAATTTTGTAGCATAAAGGACACCCAAATCAGTAATAACACCCAATTTATGAATCAAAAATATGAATATGAATATACATGCATATATATATCATCATCACCATGAACGTGAAATATACATATATATATCAAAAACCCATTTGGAAAACAAATTAATCAGATAAAAAAAATTTGATATTAACTTGAAATGTTTGCTCTTTGTAGGAGCCAGGGGAGTACTGTAGGGCTCTGTAACCACCATCATTGAATCCCAAGTTCTTGCCACAGTGAGGCCATGATTTGAAGCTTGTTGAAAAGCAGAGGACACTTTGTCTCTATGAGTTGGGTCAGTAGGCATTGAACCCATTTGCATTGATGAGGACAAATATCTTGCTCTTGTTCGATACATCAACAGAGTCTCTGCGGCCTTTGTCCAGATCTGTGGAGGTCCTTGAGCAAGGTCTGGACCGGCGGAGGCAGATTATCCGGCGAGGAAGAAGACCAAACTTTGAAATCTTGAATTCGAAGATAGGTAGAGAGCTTCAATGGCGCTCGATCAGTCTCTGTGTTCTCTCTAGGATTGCAGTCTAACAATTGGAGGGAGATCTATGGGAGTGGGTGAGGACTTTAGACATCACAAAATAATATTGTGGACCTCTCCCATTAATCTTAGACTAATTTTCTTCAGATTATATACATGATACTAAAAATAAAAAGATTCTGTGTACTCTAATTTCTATATTTAACAGTATTAATGATAATACCAAAATCCACCAACATGGAAGCCTTGTTATTGATTTGGTGTCCAATGCAAGGGTTCTTTGATGAGCATCGTTTTATATGCAATTTGCAGGAACATCCCGAGTGGGAGATAAAGAATGGGTTTGTGATTTTCCAGAAGGCAAAAGAATCTGCACCTTGCAAGGACATACCATCTCTGCAACTCATCAATCAGACACTCAGTTATGCAAGGGAGTTGGAGCGGGTAGTGTGAAAGATATGCTGCCCGATGTTGTCAAGCTACTACCATTCTATGGTCCAACTTCCTGATGCTAAACATGTGTTTTGCTGAATTTTTCCTGATGCTAGGATCACTTTTTGTAGTTAAATTTGTTGACTGTCCGCAGTGCGCATTCGGAGCATGTTGTTTTGGCTTCCCCACAATTGAATACTTGATTTCTTTTTCTTTCTTATCATTTACGTAACACAGTTTATTTTAATTGCAATCGTGTAAGGAGAACAAGAAAATTAAACTGAATGGCTGATTGGATTAAGAATCCTCTCTCTCTCTCTCTCTCTGTCTCACGATGTATGGAGCACATTGTTCAAGTAGTGTTAGTGATGCAATGTTTGTGAGTTCAGTTTCAATTTTTTGCGTGATTAAGCTTTAGTAATAACCAACTTCACTTGATTAAGCTTATAATGTGTTTTACAACTTGGGATTCTTTTTTGTGTACCAATTATTATGTGGTCCTAAGTTTTTGTATTTAAAACTTAGAAATGAATCGATCTGTGACTTAATTTTTTCCAAGAATGCTTGGTTACGAGGAGTGTAACCAACAGTAAGTGTTGATTGGAGAACCGACACGTTTTGTGTATGTATTGCTGTATAAATTGTAATTAGCTTCACATAAACATAGAGCAATCTAATGCTAGCCCAGAATGGTTGTGTAAATTTTAGATGTTTTGAGTTATTTAACAATGACTATTTGCAAATTATGATTTTAAAATTAAAATATATTTACCATGGTTGTGTAAATCTTTGACAAGCCTTTTTTCTTGTTTTGGTATTAATTTTTATTTTATTTTATTTATGTTGCTAATATTTTATTTGAAATAGTTTAAAGTTTTTCTCAAGTTTAGTTTGAATTTGAGAGAACTTGAGGGCCTGTGGGCCTCATCAAGTGTTTCATCATTTTATAAGACTGTTAGTGTGTATCATCTATGGAAAAAAATGAGATTAATCCAATAATTGTAGCCATTTTATTTTATGGTGTTCGTTTACCAAAAGTGAATGATTTATTTGAAAAAATATACTTGTCTATTTTTTTTTAAGACAAACGAGATAAAATGAATAGGTTACGATTATTGAATTGATATAAATATTTTTATAGGTGATAAAAATCAAGGACTTTACAAAATGAACAGTTCGAAACAATGAAACAAAACCTCAAGTTCAAAGCTTAACTTTTTATTTGATAATAAAGAGACAGACCTCAAGTTCAAAGCCTAATTTTTTATTTGATAATTAAGAGTTGGTTATGTGGTTGAATGAGAGATTAATAGATGAATGATTTCTTATACAGAAAAATGATGTATTTGACACCATTGACAATTGAATTATTATGTAACGATTCCAAAAATAAAATATTATCCAATGCAATTGTAAAAGTTTATGTTCTTTTTTCTTTTTCTTTTTTTCAAGACAACAATATAATAGTTTTACAGTTTATTTAAAGTTTGAAAATTTTAAATGTTTAGTTTATTTATTTTTGTAATCGAATTTGTTTAACATACATGTAAGGTGACTCATTTATAAAAAAATTTGGAGTTGTAACTAAATCTGCTAAATGATTATGATGACGGATTTTTAATCATTGGCTAGTAAAGCCTAATAATTGTTCTATTTTGATCAAATAATATTATAATTATTATAGTTGAGGTGATTAATATACAACTTTATAGATGAATGTAATAAAGTGATATTCGCTAATAATGAAAAGTCTCTGTGTAATTACCCTATTAAAAATTTAAAACTAAAGAATGAGTAAAATATAATTGTGCTGAATTTAAAATATTTAATGTATTTTCTTTATAAAAAAAAAAAAAAAAAACTAAGAGAAAAGAAATTAGTCTAATTAACCCAAATACTATTTACAACACTGCTACATCTGTTGAATTTGTTTAGTCTGAACTCATCTGAATGAGTCTCTTTCCGGGAAGAATCTCCCAATTCTGGAAAGAGACTCCTTTAGACCTTTAGACAAATTCAGGATAAACAAGATTCTTTCTTAAAAGAGACTCATTCCGACTTAGGCTAAACAAATTTGATGGATAAATCATTAATTTACTATTTATGAGGAAAGTGAAAAAGAGTTGGTAAGGAGGGAATAGCCTTTTTAAACATGTTTGATACAACTTATTATAAGTAAGAAGTTAAAAATTTGAAAGTATATTAAAAGTATTCTTCTCTTAACTTTTAAATAATCAGTTTATTATAATTGATTTAAGTTATTTTTACCAAATAAATTAGAAGCAAAAGTTACAACAAACCGATTGACAGATATTTAAAAAATCAAATAAGCTATAAGTTGCTCAGTTAATTAATCTGAGCCAAACAGCCCCTTTGAAGTTTGTACATTTCGTCAACGCGGTTTGTAGGGACAGATTGAGGACTTTATTTAAAAAGTACATATGGGATAACTATTTGAACCTTATTAGAGCTCGAGATTTTTGTTTTGTTTTTTTGAGGACTTAATTTTGAAAAGGACATATAAGATAACCATTTGAACCTTATTAGAACCCTTCCAACCCCAATAGATAAAAGAGAGGAGGGATGGCATAGTTATAACCCTTCGATTCGAACCTACCTTGAACCCCATAATAATATATTAGTGGCTCGGCGAAAAAAAAAGGGGGAAATAAATTGTCGGTCCCCTTTCTTGGTTATCTATATAAATAAAGGTGGGTGGGTTGAGGTCCCCTGATAAGTTCTTCTCAGAAAATGGCCGAATCTGATGGATGTAGCCCCCCTTTTGATTACAGTAGCGATGAAGAAGGAAGACTAGCAGCAATTAGCGATGAAGAAAGAAGGCTAGCAGCAATTAGCTATCATGAAGAAACCGTAGCAGCATATTTCCCTGACGATTTCAAGCAATATGTGGACACTCAACTCAACCGCTGCCCAGTGTATGATTATGATGAAGATGTAGATCTCTTCCATGGATGGGTTTTCTGGAGCCGTGTAGACGACCAATCCGAACATCCTCCAGTGAGTGGGACTTTTATGTCTCTTCTCTTTCTCTTCTTCCTCCTCCTCCTCCTTTGAATATGGCTTTTATTTTTTTATTTTGTAATAATGGACTTTAATTAATAAGTCATTTTTAAATCAACACAGTTATTACTACCTGCTTTTCAAATCTCACTTCTCTCCTCCAATTTTGTTTTTTTTTTTTTTTTTGTTATTATTAATCAGATATTTTGGATTTAAAAAAGAAGATCAAAGATGTCCTTCGAAGGTGTTTACTCGATTGGTTTGAAAATCAACACTAATTCAATTTTGGGCACCCACCAGGATGACAATGGATGGCCGGTCTTATCTTACAACTCAAAACCAACCTTTCGCTCTTCATATATTTGATATGATAGATGAAGATGTTAAAGGACATGTTAAAGGACTTTGTGGGTATAGGATGATCTCTAAGGACTATAAATTTTACATGGATAGAGAGAGTTCCGATGAACAACTTGGGGTTCCTGGCCGTGCGTTCAAGCAAGGATTTCCCGAATTCTCTCCCAATGTAGAATATTACTCTATCAAAGAGTATCCATTGCGCCACCATGCTTTACTTTGCCAAGTTAAACAATGTTGGGCTATCCCACTGTTTGATCCTTCTACCCACTTATGTGTTGGTGTACTTGAGATAGTTTCAACAGCGGCCTCAGAGGAATTTCTATTTTACCCCGGCTTTGATTTGCTGGATTTGCATGATTATTTGAAGGTTAGTCCCCCAACTCACAAATTGGCATTTTTTTATGTCTTTCTAATCTTGATTGATTAACTCCCTTCTCTCCTTACATGTATGCAGAATTGTGCTCCTTTGATAATTTAAATTTAAAAGAAAAAAAAAAATTATCAAACAAATAAAAAAAATAGATGAGAAGTGTGTTTTTAATAGGGCGCCTCTTCAAGTTTCTAATTGACATTGTATAACAAATGACTTTTTTTATTAATAAAACATCAACTGCGGTGTAGTATCTGGCCCACTAGATCGACTAATCCATTAGACCAACAATTTTTTCCTTTAATCTTTTAGTTTGTGCATATTTGATCCTATTATAATGGAACATGGCTACGTGCTCCTCATGTGTCTATTCTGCATAAAATTCACAGTTTTTAGACCAATGAACAGAAATTACAAAAGTTAAAGTGCTAATCTTTTGAAATCGAAATTAATCGGACTAAAAAATTAATACAGGATGAAGCTAGATAGATCATTAGCACAACTATTATTTGTTCATTTTTTCATCTTATCAGTGCGAATGGCATGTGAGGACTATGTAATTGCGTTATTTCCTCACGTTTGTTATCAATATCAATGTGACACAAAATGTAAAATTAAATGGTAAATTGTTATAATTAAAATTATAAGATCCAAAAAGATACAATGAATAAACTATTGAATTGAGGATAAGATAGTGTGTTGTTTATCTTCTCAGCATGAGCTTCTATGGTAGAAAGAAAGAAAGAAAGCAAAGCAAAACGTCAAGTTGTATTTTTTTTATTGCATTCCGTGCTCATTTAGCTGTGACTGAATTGTTTTTCCATTTTAGAGTCTCTTATATGCTTCCTTTTCTTGGCAAACAAGTACTCTTACATTTCAAGTGTACAAAACTCCTTAGTCGCATCTTTCCATTCCTCTGCAGGAGGTAGGTCTGAAATCTTCAATTTCACATGTAGACCATCGCATGGATTCAGTAAGTGGTACACTGTAATGTAATGTCGAATTTGTTATTTTATTTTATTTTTTAAATTAATATGATGAGGAATATCTGACAATACTTGGAAGGGACAATTCTTTTCAACCAGTTTCAGAATGTGAACAAAAGTGAAGCCTTGGATGAAATCAGTGAGGTGTTGAGAGTTGTGTGTGAAGTTCATGGTTTAGATTTGGCTCTAGTATGGGCCCCGTGCTGGGTAGACTGGACATGCGGGGTAAAGGGTGACATCTTCCATGTGCTATGCCAACATGTTGATTTGGAGGAACTATTGAATATGACTGATGTTAAACATCACTTAGGAAATTGGCAAGGAGTTATTGGGAGAGCGTTCCACTCCCCTAATGTATTATTGTGCAAGGATGTAACCCAACTTAGCATAATCGACCACCCATTGGCACACTATGCCCGAGATGTTAAATTAGGTGGTTGTTTTGCAATATGCTTGGAAAGTAGTCGTACCGGAAATGACACTTATGTGCTAGAGTGCTTTATGCCGCCAAGCAACAAAGACTACTATGGTAATCAACATACTGCATTGAGGAAAATATTGGAAACATTGAGGAAAAATTTTCATACTTTTAGGCCTCGTTTGGGAATCATCTTTTTTAGTCAAAAAGCCAAAAAGTTACTAAATTAGTCAAAAAGCCAACAACCTATACCAAAAAGTCAAAGATTCTCTTTTCTCTCTACTTTTTGCACATCTTTTCGTAAAAAGTCAAAAAGTCATCCCAAACATACTAGTTTTTTTTAGCTCATATTTTAGCCAAATAGTCAAAAAGTCACTAAATTAGCCTGTTCCCAAGCTTGCTTCTGGAGAAGAACTTGGGGGACATTTATATATTGAAGAAATTCCTTTTCAGAATGGTGAGAAACTTGATTACATTTCAAATGTCCCAAACTACTAAATCTTTGCCTAGGTTGGAGCCCTTACAAAGTGGAGGAGATGACATTTGGTTATCGAATCAACAATCAATGGGTGTATTAAACAATGAAAGCAATGTTGTGAAGTGCGGGCAAGCAACATTGATGTTACTTGTTCACGGGAAAAAGGCAAAGCAAAGAGGCCAAAAAGAGTGCACAATAAACCGGAGTTAAAATTGAAATTCCTTTAGATGATATCCTACAAAATTCAAACGACATCAGTTGCTGCGAGATAACCTCAAGGTATCTACCACTCTTAACAAATTAATATAGAATATTGCTTGTGATTTTACTTATTATTTTCAACTCAACATTCTTCTCGTAAAAAAATATTTGACATTTTGTACTAACAAACATAAAGTTGTGTCGCTTAGCTAGATTCTGCCTTTTGCAGTTAGCCGATCTACATTAAAGCGTGTTTGTAGGGGTTATGGTTTCCCGAGGTGGCCACCACGCAAGAAGAGTATGGTTGGTTTTGGTTCCTCTCAACCTAGTGAATCTTCCCCGGGTGTTGATCGTCAACAAATATCACAATTAAGTTATGATCAGCCTTTTAGTCAAGCCTCTTTGTTGTCCACATAAACCCACGTGTACTGTTGATCCGAGATGCAAATATTGTGACCGTGGAAGGAAAAAATATATCAATGATATTATAATAAAGTTTTCGTTGTCTTTGTCATCGGGACTAGTTGAGTTGCAGCAACAAATCGCCAATAGACTGCACTTAGAGGATGGAACTTATTATGTCAAGTATAAAGATGAGGATGACGACTTAATTGTAATAGCTTGTGATCAGGACTTCCAAGATTATATAAGCAGTTCTAAATCGCTGGGCAGCACTACCATCATGGTATTCATTGTTCCAAAGTAGTCAATTATTAGTGACCAACTTGAATCATTTCAGTTTTTTTGTTGTTGCTATATTTTCTTTTGTTCTATCTTTTGATTCTAGAGATGGTTGTTGCTATCATGGCTTGTTTCCTCTGTTTCAGGAAGGTTGGGAGTGTTTTGGGTTTTTTTGGTTTCCTCTTGGCAGTTGGATTATGGCCAAATGTTTCATTCTCCCCTTTTGTAATGTTGTATTAGCATTAATAAAATGTTACTTTCTTTGCTGATAAAAAAAAAATAAAAAATCCTTCACTTCATCAGAATGAACCTGAAATGATGCAGTTATTTCCTGTTTATATGGAGAATGCACAATAGCAGAAGTGTTCATTGAGTTGTCATGTCAAGCAATTGACTCCATCATCAACATTTTCACCTTTTATAGCTAGGACAGAAATGAAAGGCAGGATACAAAAGCCCCATAAAAATTCAAACTCAATTAAATGCAAAGGCAAAACATACCGTGAAGCACAAAAACAATTTAAATCAATTATGGTTGAGACTAAAGCTTGTAAAAAAATTTAGGGTAAATGATGTTGGGCATGACCTTCAATAGAAAGCCCAAGCTTGGGGGTGGGGCCCCCACAACAGAATTTTTTCCAAGCCTGTTTGGCTATTACCATTCGCCCATAGACTTTTACCTATATAATGTAACAATGTTTGTACATTTGTGATTTAGAAAGAAAAGAGATATCGCTGCCGTTTTTTAGTGTGATGGAGAAGAAGAATGTTTGTAATTCTATGCTCAACATAGTGAATTCGTGTGGTTCCTAAAAACATAGGCATGTTGTTGAATTTTGTATATCGTATGTTCTATCTATTTATTTTTACATGATTCTTAATTTCTAAGATTTATAGGGTTTAGGAATTGAACACGCAGGTTCAAATCTAACAAATTACACTAACCTCTCTAAGTTTTGGAGAAAATATAAATGTAAGTCCTACAAGTTTGGTATAATTATACGAATACTCTTTTAATTCATATCACTCTTACCTCTTTTTTCATAGAAATTCACTAGTCATATAAAATGAAAATATTGTTTTCATCTCTCTTACATTAAAATATATATTTCACCATGTATATCTTTTTGTCTTTTATACCATCCATGTATTAATTTTGGTCTCTTTAATTTTACTAAAAAAGGAAATCGATTGAATTATTTAAAAAAACCTCTATCCAAAAATTAAATTAGAGTTAGAGCTTGTAAAAACATCTTTTCAATTAAAAAAAAAAAACATAATTCAAATTAAAAATAACATTTAATATTACAAACTATTAATAAAAAAATCCAACACCTCTTAATCAAAAATAAATGTTCAGAACTTGAATAGAATACCACTATTAACAAAAAATTATGTATAAGCATTATGAAAAATATAATCTAAATTTTATTCTCCATAAGTGAGTGAGTATATAGTGTAAATTTAAAATTAATGGAATATAGATCACACTCACAATAAATGTAATCTATTGATTCAATTTTTTAGGTAATTTTTTTATGAGTTTATAGTATTGTTGTATATTAATTATAGGATCTTGTATTACAATATATATATATATATATGGAAAATTTTACCAATACACACCTCTAAGGTTGTGTACATAATTTTATCACAAATATTCCTATCATAAATTAGCATAATTTTATCACAAATGCACTATCATAATTAGCATGAATTTCACTCACAAATTTCGTAACATCAATCACAAAATGTATAATCTAAATCATAAATTGCATATAAAAATATTGTAACCAAATCACAAACTTTTGTCACATGAATCACTAAATTTTGAACACTTTGTTACGTTAATTTATGACGAGAGATACTTTATAATTGATATTCACGGTAATTTTTTGTGATAATATTATGCTGAATTTATAATAGGGTACATATGGTTGCAATTTCCTGTATGTTGAATGATCTTCATTGTAAACATGTAGCTCTATGAATGTCTTTCTGGAAGTATTATTATCTTTGTCATTGTACTTATTTTTTTTCACAGATGAGAATCATA